>OX940975.1:66986483-67586483 GCA_954871275.1 Leptopterna dolabrata
GAGGAGGAAGATGCCGAAAACTTCGAAAATTCGCTCTTATAGCCATGCTGCATGACTGTGGTTTTTTTGGTTGTTCCCGATATTTGAACAGTTTTGAAAAGTCTGCCTAATATCGAATGTCCTATCCTACGCTACTGGTGGTCATCTAAAGGAGAAGTTCGGTCTTCATCAAATCTTAACATTTTGCTCAACTTCTCAAAATAACCAAAATGGCTTTTATTATGAAATGAATTTATCACTTTGTAATGATGTGGATTTCTAACTTTTGGAGAACTGTATAGAAATCGGGAACATACAACTTCAGTTTAAAATATTGCAAGACTATTTTAGGTGGTCGCAGATGTCTAATAAGTAGCACAACTCAACAAATTCAATGAAACAGAACGTACTTCAGTTAGACATTCGGGAATCGTACGAGTTCTGTTTCTCAATGAATCAGATACAGGGAAGAAAGGCTGAGGTGATCGCTTCGCGGAGCTTAGCATAGAACCTTTGGCCGAGGAGCTTGACTCAATATTCAGGCGACTGAAGAGGTGCTGGCCTCGACGGTACAAAGAAACGGCGAGGAACCAGTATAGTTATTTGTTTTGTTGATTTTTTTTCCAAATCTCCCGCCAAAAGAAATTGATTTGCGGCACAGAACGTGTTCCCATGGCCTTCAGAGTTGTATTTCGATGTATTTCGATAGGTAGGTTGGGTAACAGCCCGCTGTCTTCACTCCTTTAAAGGACGAATAATAAGATGCGTGGTTTTAGTTAGATGGTAAGTTAATATAACTTAAATCACTTGCGGCGGAATAGTGGAAATCCATAGCAAAAAACTACAGGATAAAAATAAAATAGTCTATTTCCACGTACACTAGCAAACTGTAGACCGGTTTCGGTTGTTACACCATCGTCAGTATGATTAAAGATCCAATTTATAACAATATTTATTGGAGTAAATATCACATTTTTCTTTTTCCCCCAACATTTCTTAGGACTAAGAGGGATACCTCGACGATACTCTGACTACCCAGATAGTTTCACAACATGAAATGTAATCTCAAAATAATATGTAATTTAAAGCTAAAGGTAAAAATATCTTTCAAGTCAAATATATCAATTTATCATACCGAAAACGAGGCAAGGTCCCTCGAGTCCAAATAAATATAAATACCAAAAAAAACCCACTTTAAAAAAAAACTGATAGCATCAATGAATTTGTTAGGTGAAATTATGTTAATTAATGGTATTATATCTTGATGCCCGTTTTCTTTCATCTATTTGATACTAGCTTCTTTTATGGGGTGTATATATAGAATTTGCATATATTCATCCAATACTGAATATATGTAAATTCTATATATTATACACCCCATAAAAGAAGCTAATATCAAATAGATGAAAGAAAACGGGCATCAAGATATAATACAATTAATTAACATAATTTCACCTAACAAATTCATTGATGGGGGGCTATCAGTTTTTTTTTAAAGTGGGTTTTTTTGGTATTTATATTTATTTGGACTCGAGGGACCTTGCCTCGTTTTCGTTATGATAAATTGATATATTTGACTTGAAAGATATTTTTACCTTTAGCTTTAAATTACATATTATTTTGAGATTACATTTCATGTTGTGAAACTATCTGGGTAGTCAGAGTATCGTCGAGGTATCCCTCTTAGTCCTAAGAATTTGTTGGGGGATAAAGAAAAATGTGATATTTACTCCAAAAATATTGTTATAAATTGGATCTTTAATCATACTGACGATGGTGTAACAACCTAAACCGGTCTACAGTTTGCTAGTGTACATGGAAATGGACTATTTTATTTTTATCCTGTTTTTTTTTTTTTTTTGGTAAGTTAATGATATGTATTGATTGATTTTTAGGAATTTGCCGCGGGCTATCTGGATCGCAATGCCCATTGTCACCCTCGTTTACGTTGCAGCGAATCTCGCCTATTTCGCTGTTGTGTCTCCGAAAGAGATGATCGAGTCTCCTGCCGTTGCTGTGGTGAGGTTCAGAATTGTCAACTGAAATATTTAAATCCGGTTATTCAACCGACAAGAGAACGGGATTTGTAGAAAAATGACGATTTTGTAGACGTTCGGGAAGAAGATGTTCGGTCCGCTGGCCTGGAGCGTGCCGGTCTTCGTCGCCCTTTCGACATTTGGCGGAGTAAACGGCATCCTCTTCACCTCTGCCAGACTCTACATGACGGGGGCTCAGCAGGGACACCTCCCCAGAGTATTTTCATACATACACGTTACCAAATGCACACCCATACCAGCTCTCCTCTTCACAGTAAGTCACCAACGCGCAGAGGCACAGTTTCCCGTGTCATTATGATCTTTAGATTGTAGTTTTGCTTTAAAATAAATACTAAATTTAAAAAATACTACAATTTTGATTTTGCCACATTTGTCCTTCTGCCTGCAGGGGCACGATATATTATATCCAGAGCCCTTCACAATATGGCACTTATTTTTGTGAAATAAGGCCCTAAAAAATATGGCAATATGGCACTTATTTTGGCCCAAATATGGCACTAATTTTTCTCAATATGGCACTTATTTTTCAACCCTCTCCGACCACCCCAGCTATTCTGAGACGATAATATCACAACATACAAGTTATTTATGCTAAATAATTTATTTAATTTACAAAGCTTTATACAAATAATTTATTATTTGGTGGTCATCACCCGTGGGGGGTAAAAAGTGCCACGGGGTGCGGTTATTATTATTATTATTATTATTATTATTATTATTATTATTATTATTATTATTATTATTATTATTATTATTATTATTATTATTATTATTATTATTATTATTATTATTATTATTATTATTATTATTATTATTATTAAATAACAACATCAGGTGTGCTGCAACGCTTTCCATTGAAAATCCCAGCCGTCGATCACTCAGAAGGTATTTCATTTTTGGGAAAGTCCTCTCCGCATCAGCTGATGTTGCCGGGGCGTATCTCATAGTGAGGACATCAGCAGGTTCCCAGATTTCCTTCAGAGTGGCTTCCTCACCAGACAGAGTGACGACCCGTGGAAGCACCCCATTCGGTTAGAGGTATTAGTAATCCCTCTACACTAATGGCCTCAGGGTTCGAGAAACGTCATTCAGAAATTGTCACTTCAAATTTTTTTTTTTTTAAGGAGTTCGGCGAAAAAAAGGCAAAACATGGCATTTTCCCAAAAATCGGCCGAATATGGCATTTTACCAAAAATCTGCAGAATATGGCATTTTTGTAGGGCGCCATGGCAATATGGCATTTGAAGGGCTCTGATTATTTCTCCAAGTCCTATTTCATTGTCTAGATTACTAGTTATTTGTGAATCAGGTTAAGAAGAGTTTGTAGGTCGGTATGTGAAATATATGTAAGTACCTACCTAATTTATTGTATGAATCCGGAAGTTCATTTGGGGGGACATACCCATAAACAAAATGTCCAAATTTTGATTCTATATCCTTATAAATTTAATATAATAACGAGTAGGTAGGTATGGTAATACGTGTACAATATGCATATATCATCGAAATTATTACGTGGATAGATTCATGTTCCCCCCCCCCCCCCCCACCAAATATCAATAAATTGGTCTTCCCTTATAACCAAAGCCCTTCAAATGCCATATTGCCATGGCGCCCTACAAAAAAACTATATTCGGCCGATTTTTGGGAAAATGCCATGTTTGTGCCATGTTTTGCCTTTTTTTCGCCAAACTCCTTCAAAAAAATTTTAAAAAAATTTGAAGTGAAAATTTCTGAATGACATGAGGTTTCTCGAACCCTGAGGCCATTAGTGTAGAGGGATTACTAATGCCTCTAACCCTTTTGGAATGGGGTGCTTCCACGGGTCGTCACTCTGTCTGGTGAGGAAGCCACTCTGAAGGAATGCTGGGAACCTGCTGATGTCCTTACTATGAGATACGCCCCGGCAACATCAGCTGATGTGGAGAGGACTTTCCCAAAAATGAAATTGAAATACCTTCTGAGTGATTGACGGCTGGGATTTTCAATGGAAAGCGTTGCAGCACACCTGATGTTGTTATTTAATAATGATAATAATAATAATAATAATAAATTATTTGTATAAAGCTTTGTAAATAAAATATTTAGCATAAATAACTTGTATGTTGTGATATTATCATCTCAAAATAGCTGGGGTGGTCGGAGAGGGTTGAAAAATAAGTGCTATATTGAGAGAAATAAGTGCCATATTTTTTAGGGCCCTATTTCACAAAAATAAGTGCCATATTGTGAAGGGCTCGGCTTATAACACACAATCAGGTAAAATGCAGTCACAATCATCAAAATAAATTACGTATCTACACCTAAATTTATTTATAGATACTCATTTCCCCCAAAACAACCCTGTAGTAAACATTTGCGCCCAAAGAAAACCTCCTCAGCCGCAAAAAGGATTGATATTCATTTTTCGGGCCAAAGTAGCATGGCTTGTCACGCTATTTGGCAGGGAAGTTGGTTAGTAAATTATCTGAAGCCCTCCGGTTTTTCCTCTCATAAATCCCATTTTTAGCTATCATAAAATATAGTTTCTGCTGTTGCCAACCACTTCCACCAGACTTTTCTCGTCTTTAGCTCTGACCCCCATCGCGGTGATTAATATTATGCTTCGTTTCGTTGACCAGGGGCTAGCATCTGTAGTAATGGTGTGCTGGAGCGACGTGTTTGTCCTGATCAACTACTACAGCCAAGTGCTGTGGGTGTCAGTTGGCTCCTGCGTTGCAGGCCTGCTCTACATGCGCAGGACGAAACCTGACCTTCCTCGACCCATCAAAGTCAACCTCGCTCTTCCGGTTATCTTCCTCCTTTGCGTTCTCTTCCTCGTTGTAGCAACCACAATCAAAGAACCTCTAAGCTCTGGTGAGTACCTATCATGTTCTAATTGACAAATACCTATTTAGCATTGAGTTAAAAGGTGCTTTTACCTACACAGGACGATAACGTTGCAACAAACAATATTATCCGCATTTACCAGAACGTTCTAAGTTTACGCAGAAATAGGACTGTTAGGTACCAACCAAGGCGTGTAGAGAGAGAGCTGTGCTCAGGCTCAGTTGAATGGGAAGGGGTGTGAAGTCACGAGGGTCCTCCGCGGTCTGCTGTCTTCTAAGGCGCCCATACACAGTCCAACCGTCGGGCCCAACAAGGGGTGGGGAGAGGCGAAAACGCGCCCCCCTGCCAACCCGACGGCGCATCACACGCGATCCAACCAAACGAGCAACCAAATGAGCACCCAACCGACCAAGTTTCCCGCGTTTTTTTAATTTTTCCCGAATGCTTCAAGTGTTCGAATTTCGTAGTTACGTACATTAGTGTTTTTTGTAAACAGTAAACACCAATTATCCAAACTCCAATATCTTGAGGTACTGGCACAACTGATAACAGGAGAAACTGATAAAAATTACGTAAAACAATGTGTGTCTGCTTCAGACAAACAAAAAATTACAGGAGAAGAAGAAGAAGTTGGTCCGACAGCGCCACACATGGTACAACTTGGTCGGGAGTAATGGAGGGGGAACGGCACAACCATGTTTGTTGGGCGGTTTTGCCATCCGACCACACCCAACCAGGTTGGTCGGATCCAACGGTTGGACGCCCTCCCACACACAATCCAACAGTAGGGAATGGGAGGCGTTTTCATCTCTCCCCACCCCTTGTTGGGTCCGACGGTTGGACAGTGTATGGGCGCCTTTATGGACACCCTTATCTGCTCGAATATTTTGTATTATTAATGGACAAGTTCTCATGGTACTGGGAAGGAATCTACAAACAACTTAGATGTTCAGCGAATAGACTGGATGGTTTTAGCCATTCTCAAGGTATTAGTTCTTTACAGAATAAGTAACAATAACTAATAACCGGCCATCCGGATATTGACATCTTAAGTAGGTAGGTATGCAAGCAATTGACCTAATGTAGGTAAGTATTATTCACTTAAGGAACTGACAACTGTACACTAATAAATGCTCATTTAAATAGCACAAGGTTTATTAAGATCATAAACAATAACGTAGGCTTTCTACTGGTGCGTTTATCAGAAGAATAAGAAAATGAAGGATGTTGGAAGAGCAAAATCATTCTAATGGCATGCATTGATCCAAAGCTTTCTGAAGTACCTAATAGTAAAGAAAAGTGAATAGTAGGCAAGCATTAGCAGTAAGTAAAGAAAAAGAATTAACACTAATTAAAGATCTATGTGCCTATACCGGAATCTACCCTAAGCAAACAACAAATTACTGCGTTACAAAGCATTGCTGCACTCAATGGATCATGCCAATATGTGTACCTTGGACTCCTACACTACTACACACAAGGGACAGGACTATAAAGTAAACTTGTTATAAACCTGAATCTGGAAACGTGAAGAATGACAGCTTCGTTTCAGCTTTTCTTGCCCCAAAGAAATTATGGCACACCACGTTTTCCATGCATAAAAAAACCCTTCCAACAACAAAAAAACTGAGAAATGAAAGCCCAAGTACTAGGCAATTAACATACAGCCAGCTGGGACAGGACCCCTATGATGTCACACTTCTCCCTCCAGGTAGCATAAGCACACCTCCTCTCTCTACTCCCCTCCGGTGACAACAATATTTCTAGCAGAGCAGTAGGTAAATGGGGAATTTTAGTATTTTTTTAATTTGTATGAAAACAATATTTAGAACTCTTGGAAAAATTATAGTTTGAAGCCTGCTTTCAAAAGTAAGTCTTATTTTTTAAATGATAGTGATGAGAAGTAGAAATGCGGCAGAAAATTATGTCCAACAATTGGTTGTTGGCCCAAGAGGTGAAGGTTCTCAATGCTGCCAACAATCCAACATTAGAAATGGCAAACCTTCCTGGCATCCTTCAAGAACCTAGGCTGCGACTTTGTGAACTTCCCCTGCTTTGATTCTGAGGAAGTTTTTAATTTATTTATAAATTTGCGTTTCCATCCATTGTGGTTCTGTGCATCGTTTAATGTGATGCACTAGCGCTATAGCAAGAACTCAGAAATTCATATTTCACTGTCGTTTTCTGCTTATACCTTCTTACAAACACGTCATAATGTAGCAATAGGTAAGTGCTAATTTCCGTTATTGAACAGAATTTGACACACAAAAGAATCTAACCCACGAAAATTGCCCATTGTACCTACTTATAGTACACTCCTCAACTATAGGAGCATATCAGTATCAAAAATTTGGGCAAATCTGCTGTCCTCGAAAAGTTGCATTCTTGAATAAGATTTCATGTTTGCGCATGCACACAGCGATTGCTCTGATTACTGTGAGATTTGTAGGCGACCCTATGTGTCATAATCGATGATGAATAGGGAAAAGCTAAAGCGTGTAGAAAATCCCTCTCTCTACTCACCTTCCTGAATAGCTAATACATAACAATGTTGATCGCAATTTGCTAATAACATTTCTCACTGCGGATCTTTTTGTCAGAAACCTTATTATGCTATTAACAATATTTTGCTGGCAACAATTTTTGCTAATAACATTTGATGTTAAAAGCATCTTAAGCGGTGTTTTTTCAAACATCCACAAGTTATCCTTCTACTCGTAACTAACGACCATGTTCTGCAATAACGTGCCAAGTACTGTAAAGCTGATCCTGAGAAAATCGCCATACCTCAACAAATTCATCTACCTTTTGAATCATTTCGGTCATTTATCTTCTCTAGGGGGCTACGTAAATATAAAACCATCTGGATCAATTTCTGAATTTTCATTCCATAACTAATTACTTCACTCCTCGAAAGGGGTAGTTCACTCAAGTTCCTTTTCATTTTTAATCACAACACAAGAACTAGAACGATGAACGGTATCAATACCTAGTTGAACTATCAGACTGGCTTCTGGCATGGATAAAGGAATGACCGGACGAAGGAACGAACGGCTGAACGACTCAAACTTGGTTCCTTATTCCTTTGAAATATCGTTCAGTGATAATATGGACAGTTATCACATAACGCGCTTGACCAATAGCCATAACTATTTAGACTTGGTCTGATGCAAGCCCCAATTTTACTATAATTTTACTATATGTGTGACTAGGGCTATAACTGCATAACGAGTTTACAAAGTGACTAGGTTACGCAATAAGTTTTTCTACCATTTTACTGCCACAGGCTGTAATTTTTGGAGAATTTTCTATGTGTGATAAAGGATTATCCCCAGAATCCGAATCCAACTCAATTTGGCCTTCTCGGCACGCTATTTCAGAACACTGTCCAACTATATCAGTTTCGTTAAGTAAAAACATGAATATATTACTCGTACGTAACCTGCTTCCCATCACAATTACTCTGGGGTTCAAATTCAAATTCAACCAAGGCAAATCTTCCACGCACTTAAGTCACGTGGACACCTGGCCGCAGAAACTGAAGCAGGACAGCACCTAATGAAATCACAATTATGTTCCAGCCGTTGGACTGCTGATTGTTCTCGCAGGCGTTCCCATCTACTACCTCTGCGTAAAAAGAAAACGAAACGCCAGAAAGACAGAAGGCTTTTGGGGTGAGGAATGGAAATTACTTAACACCTGATATCACTTTATACAGTTTTATTTTTGTATTATGCATACTTTGTTTTTTAGTAATTCGACAATGGACTTTTTTACAGATAAATTCGCGATATTCGTGCAGAAAACGTTTCATGTGGTTGCTCCCGAAACTGAAGCCAAATTGTGAGTGTACAAACCCCATGTTGTTTTCACTTTGCATTCCAGCGTCAAGAAATTAAAACAATAGATACTGCTGTAAATTATTTGTTATTTTTAAATGCGCAAGTTGAGCCTCGATAAGATGCAAATTTTATTGTTTCATCACCGTTAATTTTTGTACAAATAAAAAAATGTTTTACTTTGTTGTATTCTGAACTATGTTTGTCCCTGAAACAACAATTCTGAGGTAAACCTCTGGAGTATGAGACTAAGTAGGTGGATACGTAAAAAACAATAAAAAATAAAAATCATGGACTGAAGCAGAATAAGTCTTACAAAATTAACACGAACCCTACAATCAAAGAAATGACTAAAACGACAACGCTAATAACGTTTACATACAAGATTTATTTACAGCAAGATTTATCCCAGACAACGAAGCGCTGGGGACTCAACAAAACAGTTCACACATTCAGATTCTAACTTGAGTCTGAATCATCCTGTTCGGTACCATCCGATTCACTGTCGGACTGTTGTTGGTTGTTTCGGTCGTCATCTGTGCCCATTTGGTTGCTGTCTTCTGGGTCGTACTTGTCGCCGTCACGCCCATTCAGCCGATCAGAGAAGCCGTTGCCGTTGTTGGCGTCGGAATCTTCCGAAGCGGCTTCCTTGGTCGTTTCGTTAACTGCACTGGCGTCGCTGCTGTTGCTGTCCTCGGAAACTGCAACCTGGAGATCCTTGGACTCGGCCAGCCTCGCACTCAGAGGTTCGTCATCAAGGGAATCTTCTTCGGCATTCTTGACCGGCGCCTCATCACCTGACATATTATCATCTACTTCTTCGATAATAACGGATTCTTCAGGTTCAACTATTTTGCTGGTTGAATCATCTAGATTTTCGTTACTGTCAATCACCTCGTCTGCTTCTTCGACAATGGGGGATTCTTCTGGTTCAACTCTTTTGTTGGTTGAGTCTTCTAGATTCTCCTTGACGTCTCTATCGACCTCTTTTACTTCATATTCGACCTCATCAACATCTCTGATGTCCTTCATCTCTTCATCAGCCTTGCCTTCAATCTGGCTCACAGCTTCAGTGTCCATGGGAATCACTGATTTGTCTGCCTGAACCGCCTGATTCATCTGCTTTGCATCCTCTTCGTCACTATCCATTCGTCCCATTTCCTCCAAATCCGCTATTCGCTTCAAGCGTTTGACTTCTGAATCGCTTGTATCACTCTCATTTCCTATTTTTTTACGCTTCCTGGTCACTTTTTCTGTATCAGAATCCGAACCATCTTCAGACGAAGACTCAGAAGACACTGTCTCTGTCTCGTTCATCATCACGTCAACATCCACTTCTGCCATGAATCCCATGACCTTGCTCCACTTTTCGCTCGTCTTCCCACCACCATCGACCTCTTCTTTCATCTCAATATCAGCAGGAGATTTGCCATCTAGTACAGCATTTCCCCCCTCAACGCCCGTGTTCTTTTCTTCTTGCAGTCCTTCACTTTGAATTTCTGCTTCTGCTTCACCTATCTGTTCATTTCCCTCAGTCTTGACATCCGCCTCCATCACGTCACCATCTTTCTCTTTTTCAACCTCTTCCTCTGACTCTTTCTTCACGTCCTCCTTATGTGCATCATTGGAGTCTGTTGACTGTCTTCTCATCTTCACTTCAGGCTCTGTAGAACCCTCTCTGGAATCTGATCCATCAGAGTCACCCGTCTCGGACTGACAATAGTTGCTGTGGTTATGATCCTGTGCTTCAACTGCTAGCTTCGCTAGGTCCTTATTCTCGAATTTGACAGGTACTGCTGGCACAGATACTTCTATCATGTTCAGCTTGTCGGTTTCGTCCTGTAACATTACCAAAATTGCAAAACAGATGAATTAACTATGCGCATAATCGAAATTTAGTTTTTTTAAAGCTTAGGATAGCTTAGGGGGCTAGATTTTGCATTCAGTACCGAATTCAGTTTGGGGTTCCACAAACAAAAAACGGTTCGACAGTTGTGACGTCAAAAACATATGAGCTTGATAAGCTCTTGCTGAGATCTTCTGTTAAGAGACAAAAATTAAAAAATGGCAGTAGTGTACACTGGGCTCAATTACAATAATTGTAATTATGAAGTGTAACTGCAATTGAAAAAATTGTCAATTACAATTATAATGTGATTTTTAATTGCCCAATTAGGTACATTGTAATTTAAGCACAATGTAATTCAATTACCAATTGTAATTATAATTGGAAATTACAAATTACATTAATTTTGAAAGGCCTAAAAAAGTAATAGGGGAAGGTGGGGAACAGGTGAAGGATACAAGCTATGAATCACGTTTTATCCGCCATTGTTGGTCATTAGGAAAAGCTATTACCAGAAAAGAACATCCATCGTGTTTTCCCGCCGTTTTTTATCTCTGTTCTATTTGGTCCACCGCCATTTTGTGATTTTTACAGCCTCAAGTGTACATTTTCCCCAAGTCTGTGAATTTGTGTTGCTACTTCTATGGGATTTTATTTTTTCAAAACCATTTGGCCACATCAAGCAACATCCTAAGGGACTCCAATATGATTTCCTACTTGAAATGCCCTTAGTGAAGAGTTAACTATCATGTTTTTTGTGTTTGGGAGAGGCTTGGGACACTTAGAAGAGGGAAGGTTGGGACACGTCCGAAGCCGGGAGCCACTGTCTCAACCCTCTACTGTTCGACCAGAAATTATTACTCCCGAATTTCAGTTTCACTTCTATTTGATATCATTTTAAACATATTTTTCGAATGGGACCCCTTTATAGGCTCTACCTCTCATGCTGAAGCTCAATTGGGTCGAAAGTCTGAATAATAATTCGGTATCTTTGATTCAACATTTTAAATGCATTTTGCGACATTAATAAGATTCAATTGTTGATATACCTGTGTATTTATTAGTAGGATTTTAATTAATATTTTGCGCAATTTCAACTTTTTCGTTCAGTTCAGTAAATTTTTATACGTATTACGGATTTCCATTAGTTAGGCAATCAACGTGTTCATTTCTAGTCTGGGAATTTCCTCCGTTCTTAGCAAATGAGTCAAGAGAAAATTCTCACATTTAGCTCATTTAAATCGAAGTTCCTACGTTTCTTGTCATATAGTACATCTGTAAGCGTTGTGGTTCATGTTTAATAAATATATATTGATGGCTTACTAAATTGCTGACTTTTTACGTCATGTCCCAAGCCTCCTTCACACTTGTCCCAACCATCCCGCATGTCAGGTTGAGACAAGAAAGGTTAATTTAGTTTTTAATTGGTTTAAGGTAATAAAACTGGAATTTTTGAAAAAACTAAAGAATCTAGAAATGGTGAGAAGTTTCGAACTGGCTGCTAGAAAAATGAAAATGTGGAAAATGACCCGACCCTCCCCACCTTCCCCTACATACTTACGTTCTCTGGTTTTTTTTTTTTTGTGTAATTCATGGTCCCTTGAGAGCAAAAAAGTTTCTGAAAATCATTTTGTTTGAGAGAGCAGACACAAACTGTTTTTACCAGAAACACATGTCATACTTTACCTAAAGGAATTAAAATTTCGAGTTTTTCCCGATGGATTAGTATTCAGGGACATCACAAAAGGGGATCTATGTGGTTTTTGGGACAATCTAAAGGGGGGGGAAATCCCACCAAAACAAGTACATCAAAAACGTATGGCTTTGGCCACTTTTGAGGGATCGAGCCTAAAAATGATTTCATATTCTCATGTTTAACGTTCTGTTATTTATCCGCACGTGATTAATACAAAAAAAAGTGCTCAGTGCTTCTTCAACTTGTAACTGGAAAAAATAGACGTTAAACCGACAAGGAACCGTCCTTTTTCGCAGACACCATTACCTACTATTTATTGAGATTTATTGGGTCATTCTAAATATTATTTTAAATGATTCTGGAACAAAAACTACGTTTTTTGCGCTCAAACTGCTGGCCGTCGAATTCGTCCGTTCTATTGTTGTTACGGATGTTTTGGCAAATCTGAAATTTTTTTTACTCAAAGTCATATATATCATCATATATATATATATATATATATATTATATACATACAAATGAAAAAGTTAATATCAGGGTTGGATTAAGGTTGCCCTACAACGGATTCGTATATTGTAGAAACTTGAAAGAAAAAACCCAGATACGAAACGGATTCGAAAATTCAAATTTCTAAAAAATATTTTTACTGAAATGTTTGGAGAGAATAACTTATTTTTTACTGTCGAAAATTCGCTGAATAATGATAATAATTAAAACGTTGAAAATTGAGTGTTTTATAAAAATACAGCTTATACAGCCGTGAAAACAGTCATAGTTTGCATCATTTCATTTGTAATTTCGAAGTAATTGAATTACATTGTAATTCAATTGCAAATGCAATTACACTGTAATTCACATTACATCGTGATACCTGTAATTTCAAATTACAGTAATTTGAGTGGATCAAAATTAGATAACTGAATTTTATGATGTACTGAAATTAAAAAGTAATATTATTTACGTAATTGAATTACATTGCAATTCAATTTTCCCAGCTCTGCCGTCGCACGCTTAAGCCAAATATGGTATGTACGCAGCCCCCCCCCCCCCCCCCCCCCCCCCCCAATGAAATAAATACAATGGGGAATAACCCACTTTTTTTCTAACGTGAAAGTAGACACTGAGATGAAATGGTACATGTTTCACTTGGTACATAGGTAGTTGATTTTTAATTAAACGTGGAAGTTTGAAGACGTCATTGCCACCTTTCTATGGATACAGCTTGTTTTTTTTACAACCCACAACTTTGAGGTGAACTGTGACAGCAATACTACTACCCGAGAAGCCGTAGTATCTGTCCTGCTATGCTGTAGCATGGAGGAATGAAACCATTGCCGCTTTCCCCGTAATTTGGAAACTAAACAAATATACGCAATACGCAATTCTGGCAAACCGATCCGATTTTTCTCTTCAACAAACAACACAAAAAGCAAATATGGATTTAAAAATCAGCAATCCCAGAACAGTGGGCCTTCCAAATCCCAAAACGCACAACACAATTGACTCAACTCACTTCGAAAACCTCTCGGACGAGACCAGCATGGGATGCCAAGTCCACCCAAAAGTTGAGGATGGCCTCACTGTATTCCCGGTTTTCTTTCTCCACATCAACAGGCGGCGAATGCTCTACAGGCAGACAAAATCAACCAACACACAACAGTCAGTACGCATCCAACAAGGCGAGAACACAAGCCGTATCACCGGCTATAATAAATTATGCCCATGAGATAGAAACAATATGTATTCATGTATATATCATATTAAAATAGGTACGTATGTATAACACAGTAATATAATAATAATGGAGACCTTTAGGAAAATTCACGAAATATATCAGTGTTCATACAGACACCTGGGTGGTATTGATGCAACTTTGCCCTTCAGCCGGCGTACCTCTTGAGGGAAGTTATATCTACAAATTAGTTGCAATTTGTAAGCAAAAAAAGTAATAAAAATATCATAATACGACAATACTCATGGTAGCTCAAAATATTTCATTTTCATACCAACCATTCCACAAAGCGGGCCTTCCCAACCTAGAAGGCGGTGGAGAGAAATGAGGCATAAATTGATCCTTATTATTTTATGTAGAGGAGTTGTAAACAATAAAATTGAAAAAAATTAATTTAGGCTTAGGAGAATGTAAAATCTTAACGTTTACAGTCGGAAATCTGTAACACAACCTGAAAGTCAATGCAGCAGCAGGTAACTTGGGGAAAGAACAAACTGACATGCATGGCAAGTAATGCCAGATGGCACATCAAACTCCCATTGTAGGTAGTTATCCGAATTTGTGTTCAAGTGCTAAGAAAATGTTGACTCCATTGGTGAGCTGGTGTCATTGAAAATAATAAAATTGTAAGTATGCTCCTTATACTTCAACGAAGACATATTCAATATTTGAAAGTTCTTCAGTGATTTCAATAGATAAAATGCCATTGATGAGCTGTTAAGACGGGTGGAACAATGATTACTGAAGCACCCTTCTTACACATACTTCTAAAAGACAAATTCAATATTTGAAAAAGTTCTCCTGTGATTTCTACAGAGAAATTTCCAGCTTCCTCCAAAATCGTATGGCTAGATAATGAGGTAGTTGGCCAAACGCGACGGAGGACATCAGTCAGTCCTCAGGACATCAATACAGCTGTGAAGAGAAGGGATTCAGCGGCATCGGTGCTCTCAACAAAATGGGCCGAGTTGGGATCTTCACAACTGAACAGAAGCTGGTTGCACAGGTCTTCAACAGTCGATTTATACAAATGAAGTGAGGACACTCATCAGAGGTAGTCACAGCTGTCTTGATGCGGAGAAACAAAGCTTGGATTCGTACGCTAGGTATCATCAATTGCAATTGGTCACATGAAAAATGTAGTATTCAAACTGAAATTATGTGAGCCCTTGACGATTAAAACAGGTTCATTTCTTAGCCTCAAAAACTCATCGCTGTCTTGCTGTCCACATACCTTTAACACTGCGGAAAGTTCCTGATGTGTACATTTTTTTGGACGAGCTCAGCCAAATCTTTTATACTCCATAAACAGTCAGTCGAGACGTGTGGCAACAGATCAAGATATGAGTGTAGTCAGCAGCTCTATCTCTTCTTTCTTCAAGGTTCTATCTTCCACATTTCCATGGATATCTTCAACTCCATTATCGCCATAGTTGATTACATACTACTTACAATTAATCAATGAGGCCAGAAATCATACATGTCCACAAGTTACAGAAATAACATTCAGTACTTTCGTAGGCCGTCCACACATAGGCTGATGGTTCTGCAACATGAGTTTCAAACCAGATACTCCGGAAAGTGTTTGGGGTCCTTGCATGTGCCTGGACCCCAGGAAGATAGGCAACTGGTATGAAATCAGGAGAACTGTACGGGTGTGAATGGCCTTCCGATTACAATAAAGGTTACGGATGGTTGCATATCGATCACTAACAAAGCAAAGGGTCTAGTAACTCTAGTGCAAAGAGCAAAAGCGAATATTTCTAGTGAAAACTAGCTATGGTAACGATCAACCTAGTAAAAACTAGATTTCCACCAACTTACTAGATTCAATACTGACTGCCTACAGAGGTTCAGCTACCCTCATGTGTGAATGAAGTACTGAAGTCATGGTAAACTTGTTGTGCACGTGACAATTTGGAAACCAGTTTGAAATCCATGGTGCAGAACAGTTCCACGCTTTACTCCACAAATGAGGAGATTACTTATTATAAAGGTCGAGCGCACAAGGTTGGACTGTTTTGGGACAAAGGTTGCAAACCAGTTGAGCTCGCAAGTGTTTTGTGACTTTGGCATTGTGTAGCTGCGAGGATCTGCACACGAGGAGATCAGAATCAGAATAGTTTGCTATCAGTTTCAAATCGGTAGTATGCAATCGTTTTCTACAGTCGCAGGCGTCGCAGTTTCAAGTCACACCGAACCATGAAGTGTTCGCCGCATGTATATTCTGTTTTTGTCAACACGTGTGACCAAGAGCTACACTTAAAACTTGTTGGAGATGTGAAAAAGCATGAAGAACTGTACAATAATAAACTTCCTGGTTATTCAAGGAAAGAACAGACCGAGAAAGAATGGCAAGAGGTGGCCACCCGAAGTTTATATGCCAGGTATAAAAGAAACAGTAACAATTTCTTATTGTATTATTTTTATTTAGTAATATGTTATGAGGTTATTTTAAAATGTTTGCCAAGATGCTATCAGTTCAGGTTGTTCTGATTCAGTTCAGTTAAGATAGTTCTTCTGCTGCTACAAACAGCCCAGAGTTTGTATTTTTCTTCATGTACAGATGGGCCCAATGCTCCCTCTGTATCCTGCGTAGCCCGCGGCATTGACATTGATGTCTTTCTCATCTGAGCGTGGCATTGCAAAAACCGAAAAACCAACTGCACTGCTCGAACAGATAACACCAATTGATCCACAATCAGTCTGGTTCACGAGTGGACTGAAGTTTGCTCTGGTTTTAGAGTAAAACTGGTTTGCAACCTTCGTCCTAGAACAGTCAAACTGTGTAGGCTCAGCATAACACACGTGACTACCACCCAACAAGGTAAGAATAAATTCAAGCGACTGATGATAAGTGGGGTACCGACTATGAGTTGCTGAGTTGTGCGAACTCAAATTATGGAGTTCAAACTAAAGAGCAACTCTGGAATCAACAAGTGACAGTAATTGATTGATGGATATTGTTTAGAGTTGTGACTTGGAGCTTGCAAAATTCCCAGCTTATAATGATGCACCTATGCCATATTACATAAAAATTGGTGAGATTGAAAATTTTAAAGATTGATATTGAATAACACAACTCTGTTTTTAATAACACACAAGGAGAGTGAAGTGATATCCTGTTTAGGCTGAATTGAAATCGACCTTATAGGCAAGTTTGGTTTTCAAAATCACCTATACAAATGTCATTAGTAATTAAATACTCACTACACCATAAATTAATGTAACCTGGATGGAAATTCCGCTGCATTGTGTCAATAACTGTTGATTTTATGCCGGTGAATTACATACACAGACAGGCCATGCATGATGAAGCCCTAAGCTGGGCGTACCCGATCATTCCATCCATCCAAATGGGGCGAAGTCACACCAAAATCGTACCGTGTGTGGAGAAAATGGCGTGGATGATGTGGAGTTATAGGCTCGATTGCATATTCGATTCAAAAATCCATCAGTTCGCGCCATCACTCCAACACACTGTCTAAAGGGAAAATGTACGGGGCGTGCCGCCCCCGCATCACGCCAACTGATAGAATGACCGGTGCACCAACCGACAGTAGAAAACGTCGTCCAAATCTGCGCCAGTTTGCCATGAACTACGTCTGGTGTAGATGTTCCAAAGTTGACTGGTCTACATTAGTCTTCTCGTCATAAAATGATAGGACGCCACTTCGTTCTTGAGGTGATCCATAATTATAGGGAACTGCTTTGCTCACAGTTATGTCACCGACCCAGAATGACACGACAAAGTGAGGAGAAATGTAGTCTGAAGCCTCCATAGCAAGTTCTATCATCAAATGGACGTGGGTGAATTCGTTTCTGTACCATCGAACCACTGCTTCGACCACCTTTTTTTGTGCTTCCTCTTCGGGTATAAACAAATACCAGCCATCAACGGAAGTTGCTCTTCATCCATCGTCCCTGCACCATCACCACACTGCACAGCACGAATCCAACTGGCAAGAGACAACTGGCCTGTAGCGATTGTGTGTGACCCCACCTTTTCCCCATCCCTCTACTTGGTCACGTGTTTCGAGCGACTCTCTACGCCCAGCTTCAAACAGACAAATGGTTCCTCTGCAGATTTTGCTGACGCTTGGCTTACCATAATTCGAACAAAGTGACGAATTTCCGCCACCAGAGATGCGATGATTTCGCCCTCTGGAAACCATAGGGTAACTTACTCGCCCAGAGCTACTGGCGAACTTGCGACTTGTTATTCAAGACAATTTTACTGGCACACTGAAGTGTCCCCACAACTATTGAAATGCAGGTGCTGACAGATGGGTTAAGGGCCTTCCTAAGTCTAGGTAAAACTCTGTGTTCTTTGAGGAACCGGATACCAGCAACTATATGACCCAGGATCCCATTTTCTCATAACTAATTTCTTTCTTTTTTTCAAGTAAATAATGATAGTTTATATTTTGTATGCCCTGAACCCCTATTTCGTGTTCCAGTTTTCCTGTCATTTATGCCACTAATACTCTTTTTAGGTCGATGAAAAAAACTCTGCGTATAGTGTAACTATTCCTCAGCAAAACGAAAAAAATTAGCTCGATCGGGTCAATAGTTTCGGAAAATCGAAGATCAGTTTATAAAAATGTAGTTTCGAGAAATGGGATGAAATGCCATAAGTTCTGCGCTGCGCCGTTCTAGTGCCTCCACTATGACTGGAAGGCTTCTATTTTTCAAGAGGAAATTGCCTATACTATCAGGTTCACTGATGGTAACCTTTCTCAGAGTTTTTTTATTCTTACTTCTAAGCTGAAATTCAAGTGTTGCGTTTTGTTTCCCTGAATCGGTGGCCCTTTTTAATGAAGAAATGAATTTCTAAAAATCGGAAAAGGAAAGGTGGACGAAAGAGAAAACAAGGTGAAAATGCTCAACACGTATCAAAACCCAGTGTTCAAAGTTGGGCGTCTCATATTTGCGTTTTATAGTTCGTTTTTACAACTGTTTATTGCCGAACGTCAGGAGACTCTTACTTAGAGACGAGTGCTATTTAGGGTGGGTATTACATGAATGTCTTATACCGCGAAAAATGACCCTTGTAACCGTAAAAATATGAAATTTTGACGATAAATATACTCCTCTGGTCCCCAGAAGTTGCTGTATAGTTTTTGGCGTCCCGATGACGCCAGTTAGTGGCAGCAAAATTTAAAAAAAAGCTGATTTGTCGTAGGTATGTGTTGTATTCGTTTTACTGGAGATGTTTATTAATCACACCTAATATCCGTTGTTGTACGGACATTCATAGATAGGATCTGCAGCAAAAACAAAACAGCAGGATAAAGTAAAGCGGTGTTCAAAAAAAATAAACGTATGTCCACGGGAGAAGCTAAACATTAAATACACGAGTGAAGTGCCCAAATTTGAGTACTATTTGCACTACTTACAAAGCTCAAAATCCTCAACATATTGGCATCAAATGATTCAGCATTGAATAAGGAATTTTTGGTGCTTAAAAACAAACAACATTTTTTTTCTTTTTTCTTTTTTGGACTTAGGAAGGCCCGTTTTTGGGGAAGCGGCGGCTTCGACCAGGTCAGCGAAACTGGATACAAAGGTTTAGGGCCGCAGGCTAACTTGAAACAGTGAGACGGAAGGAAAGTGATACCATTACGCACCCCGCTATGGAGGCAGAATTATCGATGATGTAGTCAGGTGTTTGTTTCGTAGTCCTCTGGTCTGCAGGCGATACCTACCTAGTGCAAATTGCATTCTTCGAAGTGAAAGAGGGTAAGAACTTGACAGGTGCAAGATTTGTAACAAGACTCAACGGATTTCTGAATAATTTTCAGCTTTTGACGAACGGGGAATAGCTTTGCAAGTAGTGATGCGGAACGGATAGTTTTAAAAAAAATCGGAAGAAAACTAATCTGTCAAAATATTCCAAATCAAATTCAGAATTTCCCAAAATTTAAAAAATTCAAATGGCGTAAATTAAGATGAAAAAAATTGCTAGGTAATACTCCTATATTTTCCTCCAAAACCCACATACATCAGATCTAGGTAAGGGTAGTGCAAATAAAACAATGATGTCATGAATTATACAAATGATTCATTTTTGAAAAAGTATTCAGAAAATTCCTGACGTAGGTAGGAGGTATACATCCTTAAAAAAGGACAAGCTACCACGGACTTTGCAGACGAAATTATAGGAATCATTTCAAGAACTTTCAGCTTACTAAGATTAATCTGGTAACTCAAGAAAATTTGTATTTTTCCTTCCGCCAGTTTAGTTATTAGTATAGGATTACTGCATAAACAATAACTACAGTCGCATCATCATTTGACGAATAGGGATTTAACGAACCGTTCTAGTCGCAAAGGCTTTGCCGCGGTGTAACGAATTTCGAAGGTACACATTTGAAGAACTATTTTTCAGGGAGTTCGATCGGGATTTAATGAATTATGACGAAGTACCGCAATTTTTCAAGCCATAACCTAATGCAATTATTATGCATAATTTTTGTAATGTCGTTATACACACTTTATAATTTTGTAATGCTGAATAAACTGCTTTTCTGAGATTTCGTTTCAAGGCTGGGCCTCTCAGAAGTAGCTGAGGCCTTATGATTTCGTTTTTACTATTTTTAGACGATTTTCATTATTTTGTGGGGAGAAAAGCAGATTCCCCCATAGTCGACCACGTGAACACGAATCTATCGAAAACATTGAAATTTCAGCTCCTTCAAGTAGTAGAGTGTGTTCACGTGCATTTCTGCGAACCCCAACTCACGACCTAACTGGTCCACATTTAGACGGTAACTCGGGGTTAGGTCCTCGTTGGTCCTATACGTTAAAAACGTCCAACCCAAATAACTAATAACCCAATGGTCCAAATTGGCTAAAATTTTGACGGCAGTTCAAGGTTCAGGTCCTCCTTGGTCCCATACGAATTTCGTCGCATTCGTATCAGCAGTAGCAACTGCGAATGCGCGAACGTGAAAAACCGTTAAACCGCCATAACCCACAACCCAATGGTCCAAACAAACCATCTTTCTTTGTCCAATAGTCTCTAGTGCTCCATACTTTTAGATTATTGTTCTTTTAATACGAGGAATGTCGCTTCTAATTTCCCCAACGGCGGACTGTTAATTGAAAAATCATACATATTATGAACACGGACAACTAATTCCACCCATAGCACCAAGGCCGAGCCATGTAATCCATGGATTATCCTAGACCGTATGTTTTGTCTTCCCTAACACTCTATTCAAACCTTGGTTTAACGAATTTCTCGGCCACCGACCTTGATATAACGACTTTATAGATTTAACGAACATTAGGCCGAGCCCCCAGCAGTTCACTAAAATCGAGGTCCGATTGCATTTTAAAAGTACACGAGCTATCAGTGACGTGATAAAACGAATATTGAGGTGAATTGACACTACTGCCTCCAAACTGTAGCTACAGGTAGGAGGGTACTAGGAAAAAGCGAGGCAGAAAACTGCCATCGATAGTTTGGGACGATACTATCGGAACTATCGATAGTTCCCCATCACTAATTGCCCGAAGTTTTTTACTGCACTGTTTCAGCAAAGCAAAATCGACAGTTTTTATTCCACAGGATTTTCGACTGCGGCACTCAATGCGGCTTCAATAATAAAAGAGTAGATTACGAATTCATTAGGTACTTACTTTGGTTTTTAAATTCATTTCTTTTAATTTATAATGTACTATTGTCAGGTAGAATCTATTTTTTTTTTTTGGTTTTTTTTTTGTTAGTTTTTTTTCACTTCAGCACCTATTAATATTGATGAAGCCAAATGTGAGAAGGCGTTTCTACAAGCGACCGTCACGATGAGACGCAGAGTAAGAAAAAAGTCATGATAAAAATAATAAGTGTGAAGAAGTTTTGCTCGAATGCCTTCGATTTATTCAGAACAAATTTTTGAGAAAACGGTTCAGTAACAACAAACAGATCACAAAATAAATTCAGTTAACAGCCACATAAATGCAATTCCAAGGCCAAGTGGTGCTAGTTTTACACATAATACTGAAGTACTTATAAAAAATATTCATAATACTGGCGACCAAATAGAAAAATATAGTAAACAATTTCAGTACAAAATACGGTTGTACATTAAAACAAAAATAGTCGAAGGGAGAATCATACTTTGAGAATGGCTATGGAGGATTGGGTGGGGAGTGTCCCATAGGGCAGACGCTGATGGTGCTGAGGCCTCGCGGCGTAATGTGAAGAATGAAGTAAGGAAGACGACTCACCTACGACTTCATTGGAGTCATCGGCGGGCGCCGCAGACGGCGTCGGAGGAGCTGCGGGCGGCGCAGCGGTGGGAGCAGCCGCTGCCGGCGCCTGAGGCGGGTAGTACGGGTACGGCGGGTGGGAATACTGGTAGTTCT
The DNA here is from genome assembly GCA_954871275.1 of Leptopterna dolabrata. NCBI lineage: Eukaryota > Metazoa > Arthropoda > Insecta > Hemiptera > Miridae > Leptopterna > Leptopterna dolabrata. Next base: position 67,008,834 of record OX940975.1, read on the forward strand.
GTTGTTGCGGGTACTGGTTCGACGGAGGCGGATACTGCCCGTATTGTCCCGGATACTGGTTTCCGTACTGGGCAGCGTAGTTTGGGTCGTACTGGTAATTGCCTGTGTTGGGGTCATACCCGTAGCCACCCCACTGCCCGTAATGTTGCCAGTAGTTGGGATCATAGTAGTTGGAGTAATCTGGTGGATACTGGTAACCACCAGATTGCTGCGGCATCCTGTAAATAACAGACCAATCATTTTATGTTTTGTTTTTTCAAAAATGTTTGGCATTATATCTAAGTGAAGGTCTACTCAAACACAATGTTGCAAATGCTCATTTTGCTTCTGATATCCAGTGAAGACCACTCGGGCAGGGCAATTCTACAACTTGTAAATTCTAAGAGTAAATTGGGGAAATTATTTACATAATTCTCTTTTGCCCCTTTTATGGTCCTACATTATACAGGGTCGTCCACTCGGGGGGGATCAATTCTACGACTAAAGCCGCATTTACATGAGGCCAATAGCTGTAATCCAGTTACTGGCTTCGCATAAACAAAACTGGAGGCCAGTGACGCTGCAGTCCTCCAGTCGATTGGCTTCGGGAGTAGCCACAACCTAACACAAATGGCATCAGCAGCTGGTCTCATGTAAACTGAACTTTCGCTTACAGGCCCGTGCCCAGAACAGCGCCTTGAGGCCAGTCCTGTTATCAGTACCCATATCAGTCAGCTGGTGTTCGTATTCCTCCATGATTCCCTCCTGACTGGCTCCAGTGGACAACTGGCATCATGTAAAAGGGTTACTGGAGTCCAGTAGCTGAATTCCAGTTACTACCAACTAGACTTGTGTAAACACCCCTTAAAGGTTCTCACACTACGCGAGAACAGGACAGGAAACAGCCGCAGGACACAGGTCGTATTTGTTTGCTCCTGTGTATTTGAATGGAGATATGCATACTAAGTGGGACGTGAGGCTCACAGCATGGGTAGGCACAGGACGGGTTACGCCGTGATCGCTCTCAAAGTGAAAAACGGCAGTGCCTGGCATGGGATGTTCCCCCTCCACCTTCCAATGCTTATGTTCCCCACGTTCATGCACGCCTTCCCCGCGTTCATCCTCACACCCTTGCTTGTGATGAGGGGAGCATGGGGAGCGGTGGCGAGAAGGGAATTAAAGAAAGCCCTGCCTAGGCGCAGGACGGGATAGGGGTGGCCGGCCGGCATCCCATGTCCTATCCTGTCCTGTTCCCGCATAGTGTGTGAGAACCTTAAAGGTGCCCACTCAATGCCTGACCCCCCGGGAGGGGGGGGGGGCTCTCCATGCAGCAGGGTCGTCCGTGGGTGACCTCCTGACAGTGAGGTCCTGCAAGCCTTGCCGTGAACCACCCGAAAACCCTACCACCGGCCTCCTCCTCCCTAACACCCAGCAGCATGGTTATAATACAGTGTGTGGTGCTGTTGGACAAACTTCCAAACAAGAAAGGCGGGAACACAGATACCTTTCAGTATAGTTTTGCAGGGACACGTGTGGGCAACTGAGGCTCACGGGCCACAGTTAATGGTCGGGGCATGGAGTGGGGTGCATTTTTGCCCCCCCCCCCCCCCAACTCATGACTGTCAGACAATGAGTGGGCACCTTAAAGCTGCATTTACACGAGGCCAGTAAGTAGGTCAGTAGCTAGACTCCAGTTACTGGCTTGTCCAATCCGGATTAAACGACACCACTTCACTGGAGCCAGTCAGGTGGGAATCATGTCCACCTCACCTTCCAAGTCTTATCTCTTATGAGGACACGAATAAATTTTACAAACATTTGTATTGTGCATTCATGCAAGAATCGTATAATTTGCTGCAAGAAGAATTGCAAAACAAGAAGGACCAGGAAGTGGATTCTGAGAAGAGATTCAGCTAAGTACCTGGAAGAGTTGGAGAATAGAGTACAAGTACAAAGCTCTTCTGAGAATGTTCCTTCAATATTTTGAGTAACTACTAAATCTAGTAGAACCATATTACTACATTAGACAGATAATATAAGGAGATAATATAATGTCGTTTTATCAGTACTGATAAAACGACAGGCCTCTAGATCCTGGTATGGATGCTGGACTGGAAGCGAAAGTTCAGTGTTTACACGAGGCTAGCAGCTCTGGCACCAGTTGTGTTTTCAGAGGTGGGGAGCCAGCTAATGGCATGATTCTATTCCCGTGGCATTTTTCTAAAGGACTGCAGCATCACTGGCCTCCAGTGGAGTATACACAAGAGCCAGTAACTACAAAGAAAAACGGAGTTATTGAAAAATTGTCTATTTCCACTAATACACGAAAAATGCCAAAAATACACTGTTATGAAAAAGTATAACAGTGTATTTTCCACGCTGTTTCGTGTATTAATGGAAATAAACAATTTTCTAATAACTCCTTTCTTTGAAATGGGTTTCCACGATTTCTTCACAAGTGATTTAGTTCGTCCAGTAACTGCATTCAAGCTACTGGCATACTACATAAGGTACACTATGGCATGGAGCGTCTCTGTGTCCAGTCTCGCAGAAGTGGCTTTCAGACGGTGACCGCTCCTTCAACGTACTTCAACGGAACCACTTTGGAAAAGAGCATCTTTCTGTGCCCAGAAATTGTGTTTCTCTGTCTCGACTGCTCGCGGGACCAGTCCAGTGGGACGCTGCCATTCATGCCTGGAGTATGCCAACCCATATTTTCACAAGAGAAGAAAACTCCAGTGGATCACAGCACATTACTATGATTCAATCAAAGGATGTGGATATTTTCAAAACTATCCAGATTTATGACACCGACCACAATAATTGTAATTTTCGTGTCTGATATATCGGATGAAAATTTTCTATATCTAATTTGATATTTATATTTTCAATCATCAATGCATTATACGACTACCTATTTTTTATTTTTTCGAAAAAATAAAGTGAACAACATAAGTACCTACACCTACCTACGCCATAATCCGTAAGTCAGAGTAGGTATGCAAAAGATCAAACCTCGATACAGATGTAAAATAGGTATCGATAATACTGTTCACATAAGTTCGAGCACCTTGGTATAACACAATTATATGTATATAACTACAACAATATTACTGCTGTGCCAGCTGCAAACAAAAGTAGACTGAAGTCGTGTTTTCTCTGCATCTTTCATATTGCAAGTTGTTAAGGTAAGTTTTCCAAAGCAAAAGGAATTTTCAAATAAAGTTGAGAATATTGTAAATAAAAAATTGAGACACTTCCAAATACAATCTGAGGCACCTATATGACATTTTTCCTGAATACCAAAATCCTATTCACTAAATACAGTATTTTTTTTATATCACACAGATGCGCCATGGAACTGGGAGATAATGGATCTGGCACCGAGGTAGTTTATGGCTTTTTGCTTATTACTTTCAACAATTCAAAATTTGATGGTTTCCGTTTTAAGGTCACCTTCCACCAGCGAAAAACCAGAAAAGCTTCCGACATTTTTCTTCGTCTTCATATATATGGAAATGGATAGGTACCCAAGTGTCAATACAGTCCAATTTTCTTCTTTCGAATAATGGGCCAATGGTTTCCTTTCGGTCAAAATCAAGAACGTGGACGCTCCATACCAAAGTGTACCTTTCCTGGCCTCCAGTACACCTGTGATGTCATTGCCCCTCACCCGTCCTAACGTATGTCCCAACTATACCCACAACCTACAACACTGGCACGAACTTGATTCGCCTGAACACAAAGACAAAACTGAACTGCATTTTACATTTAATTTTGGTTATATTTGGCATTTACTGAACTGTCAAAACCACGACAAAATAATTAATAAATGTATAGGAAAAATTCCGAATATTAAAACAAGAGCATCCACATTAATTACAATTTATACAACATTTTATACACACTCCTCATACCCATCGACCATTTCTTCCCATTTTTCATTACGATATTCCCTACATATACACGTACTACTTACATAATTATGTATGTAGGTATATGTACTGCATACGGTAAACTTACGGTGGGCCATTGGTGTTGGGTCCTCTCTGGGATTTGGGGATAGCATTAGAGATTTTGAGAGGCTTGCTCCCGAGGCCTTTGTAGCCATTCATGTGGGCCAGGCAGTGCTTCTGCTCCTCCTCCAAGCCGAATCTGAGGAAACCGAAACCTTTGCTGTACCCCGATGCATCGAGTATCACTGGAAAAAGGAGGGAAAAAATCCGCATGAGTTTTTCGTCATAATAAAATAATCACCAGTTCTTGCAATGCGTGTGCAATCAACCAACTCGTGAAAGTTGCGCGACTAGAAAACAATCATACGAACTACATAGCTCGCAATGAAATCGTGAAACCCATTTCAAATAAAAACGTATGGTCTGGAGTAATCCCCTATATAAACATATAGTCCCCTATATAAACATATGGTCCACAATTGGGGCCAATTTGGACCGCTGGTTTGTGGGGTATAGCGGTTCAATGATTTACACATTTGCGCATGCGCAGTCGCTACTCCCGATGCGAATGCAACGAAATTCTTATGAGAACCACTACGACCTCTGACTACCACCAAAATTTGAGCCAATTTGGACCATTGGGTTGTGAGTTATGTTGGTTTGACGTTTCCCACGTTTGCTCATGCCAGGACTCTGCCAATGATCCGAATGCGACGAAATTCATATGAGATCAAGTACAACCTAACATCAAACTACCACCAAAATTTGAACTAATTTGGATCCTTTGGTCGTGAGTTACGGAGTTCGCAGAAATGCGTGTGCAAACCAACACACATGTTCTCAGCTGAAATCCCCCCCCCCCTCCTCCCACTGTTGGTTTTGTGTTTAGCGTGGTCGGAAATGGGGAAATCCGCTTTTTCGCACACAAAATAATTTAAATTATCTACAAAGTGTGAAAACTAGAACATGTGGTCTCGCCCACTTTTGAGAGGTCGAGCCTAAAAAACGGTGCTACTGAAAGGTTGTATATTTCCACTAACAGTTAGGCACACAAAAATAGTGTTATACAATAGTAATTTTTTGTTATTAATTATCTCCCGTAACCGGTATAACAGTACCTAGTTTGTGTGTTTTAGTGGAAATAGACAACCTTTCAATAACTCAAGTTTTTTATTTGAAAACAACCAAATGTTGTTCAAATGGAGCATGCAAACAGCCAGACAACCTGAAAAGGATTTCACAACAAAATTCAGTTGATTTCACAAGAACCAATTTTAGGTTCACTTAGTTATTAGTATATTGTTTAACCCTTTCATCTTCGCCGATTTTCCGCTTCTAATAATTTATAACATTTTATTTAACCACGTTATTTAATGATTTTTATTCCAATTTAATACTAAAGTATTCTAATTTAATACTACAGTAGAACCCCTTTTAACCGGCCTCACAGAACACGGGTACTCGAATTAACCGGCCCATCCCAATGAACAGTTTTTTTTCTCTCAGCACAAACAGCGGGCAAATTACGACTGGTTGACGGGCACTTCCTGAAAAACGCTGCAAATCCCTGCACAACGGTTTATTATTTTGTACAGAATACCCTCTTGTTAAAGATCACAGGTCTCCGTATAGATAACCCTTCTATATAACATATGTACTATTCTACACATAATATGTAGATCGCGGACCCTCCGCAGGTTAGTACCTAACCCCGTACTCGTTACTAAGTACCTACCTAAACCGTTGTGTAATAATTTACCTGTATAGGTTCCCCTTCTACGGAGATAGAATAACGAACCGTTGGTTAATAATTTGCCCATCAATAAATACTTCAACGGTTGTTCAAGTTGCAAAAGTACCTATCAACAAAATCCAGCCCCTTCTTGGTAGATGAGCCATTGTGTAATAATTTACCGTGGTGTAATAATATACCGTTGTGTAATAATTTACCGTTGTGTAATAATTTGCCGTTGTGTAATAATTTTCCATTTTTTAATAATTTACCCATCAATAATACTTCAACAGTTGTTCAAGTTGCAAAAGTACCTATCAACAAAATCCAGCCCCTTCTGGGTAGATGAGCCATTGTGTAATAATTTGCCATTGTGTAATAATTTACCCATCAATAATACTTCAACGGATGTTCAAGTTGCAAAAGTACCTATCAACAAAATCCAGCCCCTTCTGGGTAGATGAGCCTTTGTGTAATAATTTACCGTTGTGTAATAATGTGCCATTGTGTAATAATTTACCCATCAATAGTACTTCAACGTTTGTTCAAGTTTCACAAGTACCTACCAACAAAATCCAATAGTCCATCACTTGTCAAATGAAATAATATCACAGAACTACCAACTCGACTTCATACAGCCATCCTTGATTATAATCAGATGCTCTGTAGTTTAGGGTTGCGACATCGGATTCAAAACATCGATATGGACATCGATGTCAACATCGGTCGCTCAACATCGATGTGGGAAAAACATCGGCCAGAAAACATCGATGTTTCGATAATATCGAACTTCGATGGCAGCCCTACATTACATACTTCCTAAACATCACACGTTCAAGGATTTTCCCAGTCATTATGTGGTAACCGTCGATTCACCCAGGTAAAAAACCATCTGGACCTGTAGTGTTTGACTTGAGGTGGCTCAAATACCAGCCAACCGGAATCATACAGTTCAAATCAAACTACATTTTGACTACGATTTCAAAAATCTTTCCTGCCGTCCAACACCAGGAGTCGTTTGACAAATTGGGGAAATCATGTGCTCATGTAGATAACTAAAATGAGTAATTAACAATAAAGAATTCAACATAGGTGTCATCATACCTACGCAATTTTATTTTTAAAAACTCTAGAAAAAAACAAAATTAAAATCTATTGAGGGAAAAAGAAAAATTCAAAAAAAAACATGACTCTCCCACGCTCTGCAGAAAAACAAGCTTATTCAGCGTTTCCCCCTTAAGCCTGTTGCGCTCTTTCGTCAAAACGAGCCCGGTCTTTGAAAAGAGGCGTTCACAGGGCACTGACGTCGCAACTGACGAAAGGTAAGTTATGGCCACCCTACTGAGTTCAGGAGACGCTGGACTCATATTCTTCCAGTAGCTCAGAGGAGACTGGTCAGGCTGACCACGAAAATAATCTCACTGTCCCACTATTCCCTACATTGAAAAGCTATTATAATTAAAATTCCTCCCCTTTTTTTTAAAATTTCAGTGAACAAAACAATGAAGAAAACTTTTCTGAAAAAACCGATGTTGACTTCAAACCATCGATGTTGACTTCAAACCATCGATGTCCGATAATATCGACTAGCTAAACATCGATGGTAAAAACATCGATCATCGGAGCCAAAACATCGATGTTTCGATAACATCGAACATCGATGCGCAACCCTACTGTAGTTATGATATCCGGGCCGGATTTATACCGTTTGATTCACGATCGTGTTGACGAAGCTTTTTGGTGCTCACGAACGGCTGGACGTACAGTGCTCCGGGTGGTCCCAGAAAATTGTTTAGCTCAAGACAAATTTAATAACGTAAAAAAACCCATACCCTTATATCGGAAGTTTTCGAGCTACGGCGTTCTGAAAATTTCAACCCCTATTTTGAACCCCTTAGAGATGACTGACAGTAACGTCGAGCTTCGAGGACCAACTAGACCCCGAACGGAACCTATAACCCGAATTTCATCAATTTTTTTTTTCATGGTAACTAAGAAAAGTGGCCTGTACGGCGTACATACAGAAATATTTTTATTGCAGTTTTGGATTCTACACACCTTGAAACGTAAACCATCAAATTTTAAGGGAGGGGGGGGGGGTAAGATTTTTTTTTTTTTTTCATGCTCGATTCCAATGGTTTATTATTGAAAATAATAAACCAAAATAAACCGGGGAGACGCGACATGCAGGCCCTCTCGCACTGTCTAAAAGTTTGCGCAATAATTTTTAGAGTCTGTACAAAAAGGCAGTATATTCAAAATTTGTACAAAACTTTTAAGAAACATTTTCCATCTTGATGGACATTTTTTGAACGCTCGTCGGAAGTTGAGAGCAGTATGAGGGCAAAAATTTTCCATGTGGGCGGGCGGTGTTCTAGCAGCGGTGACCGGGAAGCCCATAATCTCTCTTATTGTGATAAATATTTTCCGTGTTTACAACGTTCACGTGTGAGCCTCGCCTCTCTGACCTTAGTTTCTTTCCTTGGAGAAAATGGTCTCGAAAAAAGGAAAAGGAAAGGGAAAATAAAACATAGGCCACCTGCAGTGCGATTCTGCAACTCGGTATGGCATCGTAACGACGATGAAATATCGTTAGCATAACAAAAACTATTGATGCCACTAAATACCGACGATTGGTATTCTGTAAGGGCTCAATAGCGTCAGCTATCGCTTAATCGTCGATAAATTGTCGTTGCGGGGTCGTTTGCATTTCGACGGCCCTAGACCCCCCCGTTATCCGTACCGAAAGCTTGTTACACCCAAAAAACTTGGCTTGACGTTGCATTTCGGCGGTAGAAAGTTTTACGGTAAGTGTTTAACGTAACGGTAAGTGTACCTAATTTTCTTTTGGCATGTTTTTCAATTTTATTTGATGTAATATAAGCCCAATGTAGGTACTTACCGTAGGTAACTAGGTAGGTAAATTAGTGGCTTAATAATTTATGGCAGTGATGTCATAAAACATCGTAATAAATAACTTAAAACGTTAAAATTACTTGATAGGTAGGTAGTTAGGAAGTTAGTGATATATAGAAGACTTCTATTATAAGTGATATAGTCTATTTCACTTTGGGTAGTTATCTACTTTTTAGAATCGCATTTCACCATAATGCAGTTGTTACCTACCTATCTACCGTATTTTTCGTGCGCTTATGAATTTTGGATAATAATGTCAGGCATTATGACCCTCGAATTCCTTGCTTGGGAATTGAAATTCTGCAAGAAAGGGAACAGAGGTATCGCCCTCGGTTTGAAAGAAGAGTGCTAAGATGGGCAAAATCCTTATTCCCTTGAGAGAGAGAGAGATTGCTTATTCAGAAAAATAAGTAAATACAAACATTTTTCTAGTTAGTAGGTACATACAAAAATATTGTAGAGATAGGTAGGTTTTTTATTTAGGTAGAAAACACTATTTCTAAGTTATAAAGAATAATTATGTAGGTAACTATCTTTCTGAACCCCTGAAGGCGATGCCTGTGTAAGGGCAATACAAAATTTGTATACATCCTTGTTGCGGAGTATTCCTTAATGTTTATAAATCAAACAATACAATGGTTAATAGAAAAAATAAAATAGTTATAGCAATGTATGTAATACAGTTATTAGAAAACTGTGATTGCGATTAGGTGCTATTTCAGTTTGGTCTATACATATAAATAATTTAGATTGTCTTTGTTTTGATCCAATAGCCATCTTTTAATTGTTGTATTCCACTTTGTCGTGATTTTTAATATATCAATTTTGGTTTTTATTGTTTGGGGTATTTTAAAAGATTCGTGGATTCTTGATCCCTGCATGTTCTGAAAAACCTTTAGGATAAGCCGACACTTGGCCATGAACCGAATTCGACCATTGCTCCAATGCTCCAGATTGAATGGATTATCCCCTGAAATCCAGGTACGTGCCTACCTAATTTTGCTGTAGATACCGATCCCCTACGTTTTCTATAATAAATGTAAGTGACCTTAATAGGTTGTTAATTAATTTATTAGAAAATATAGGACTTTGAAAATAACGTAAACGTAGGTAGGTATTCATTCACTTGCATATTTATCAGAATTTCCGAGTAGGTACCAATTATAAAACATGAATTTCAACAAAATCATACGTGAATTTATACAAATAAATTGCATAATTCATATTACATTTAAGCTAAAAACGGTAAAAACTTTATTAATACCTCAAGACGATACAACAAATTGAAATCAAAACATATCCCAAGTGTCAAGTGATCCCAAACTGCAATTTTTTTACTTCCAAGGTAAGAGCATTTATTTCAGCCACCGAGTGAATTCGGGGGATTCAAAACACAACGACTCCGCCGCACACACACTCTTCAATTCACTTCATCACTGCTTATCACCATGGAAACGGAATGAGTTCCAGTCGATTGCTCGCCCTAGACTCAGATTTCGTGAGACAAGCTAACGACGTCGGTATCTCATTCTGCAACGACAATTTGTTATTCAAGTTCGGTATCATAAGTTCCAGAATACCAATTTCGCTATCCGGGTGTCGTTACACGAGAGGAATAGCGACACCGACTCCATACCGACAATAAGGTAGCGAGTTGCAGAATCGCGCTACAAGGCAGAACACAAAACTGCACGCCCATCCATAACGTTGTCGTCCAGGCAACTGAATTTTTGTGCAAAAAGGTAGAAAGTAGGTAGACGGACACCGAGGTGCTCAGATTTGTGTGCAAAAACGAAAAAACGAGCAGTGTGAGGGCTCCACCGGCGTCAATGGTTTTGACTGCTTTTTTGCACAAAATAGGAGAAAACGTTTTTGTACAAAAATTTGACAGCCCCCCTGAAGGTGAGCAGCAACAAAATTCAACGACGTTGGACGTGACCGAACGTATGAAAATGGAAACTTAGCTTTCAAAAAATCGGTTTATGTATGTATGCACATACCATCAAATGAGCTGCAATAACGTCTTACTTGCTTTTTTGTTAATGACACCTGATGGAATAAGAAGTATTTCTTAGAACCATAATCTTTTTTTCACGAGAACCCCGGATCAACCAGCCCAACCGGTAACTGGCCAGGGTCTCGGTCCCGACCAGACCAGTTAAGAGGGGTTCTACTGTACAATATTATTAGCGTAATTAGTTTGTAGTCGTTCTTGATTTCTTGAACACTGTTTTTGGTACATGCATATCAAATGTTACAATACGTCTGTTTGCACGTCGGATTTTATGGGTGACTTTCAAACCAACAAGCACTAGTTTTAAACCGCCCGGTGAGCTTGTGAGACCCACACCAACTTGAAACCACTTGAAAGTCACGAGCCATCTGTTTGGCCGGAACTTTACAGAAGGAGGAAGAGGCGGCTCAAACAACCCACAGGCATGAGTCTGAAGCCAGAGATCAAATGATTTGATTGGCTATCGCTGACGGCAGATGGCGTCAGAAAAGGGCAAGCCCAAAAAAAAACCTCTGACCGATCTGGCGACTAGAAAACCGCCCTCAAGTGGTCAAAAACACCACGAACAGAACGACATGGATACTATACAGCCAGAGAAGAGCCAGCAAATCCACTGCAAACGCCCAAGTGACTTTCAAGTGGTTTGCAAGTGGATTTTTCGCCACAGCGAGATAACCTATTGATATTGGGTTTACAACACATACCTTTTGCGGCCTTGATGGACTGGTATTTGGCAGCAAAGCACTTATAAAGGGTGTAATCGTCTACTTCCTGACTGAGATCACCGACCCACAATGAAAACTCACGATCGTTCATCACGATTTTCCCTTGATTCGACGCCGTGTTGAGTCGGAATCTTACCGCCTGGAATGACCACAAATGTATTTGCTTCAATTTCACAGGTAATTCAAACCAATGAGGTGAGTGAGTCAGGTTATGAATGAATGTGATAGAAATAATATACATTTTATCCTTAGATTAGGTTAGGTCTTGACACATCATAAATGAAACTCAGCTTCCTTTAATACTTCAAGTACTGTAAGAAAAAATTATAAACATAATCATCAAGTTACATACCCTCATACCCTATAATGTGAAAATATACTGGGCGATTCCAGGTTGTCAGCAACTGAGCGATTTTATGGATGTTGCGAGCCGTAAACAGCTAATAGATGATAATCAATATTTTAAAAAGGTTTATCGTTCATTTAAAAAAAATGCATTACACAGTAGTAGGTATTGAAGTCATGGCAAGTTTAGAAAGAATAAATTTAGAATTGTTATTTGAATAAATAAAACATAACTTCCAGACACTATACCTAAGAAACGTTACAATGTTAGCGATGCACCTAATGCAATGTCATTCAACAGAATAATATCAAAGAGCACGTAAGGTTGCTCCCAACCATCTACTACGCTCTTTTTATCATGACAAAACGGATCCACATGATAGGAAGGTATCTCAGGCCTATTTGGGCTGATGATGAGCAGGAAAACAAGGCCACAAACCATACTGCGGTGTGACGCCTCAAACTCCAAAATCGAAACAACTCAGAATTCGCATTAACGTTTTTCACAGAAACCCCACCACTGGTTGCAGTACATTTTAGCAACCCCATTCGCTGGAAGAACGTCATTTTGTCTCAATAATTGAGCTATTATTAATATTTTAAAAATATAATTTTAATCGGTTAAATTTTTTCTTTTTTTTTATTATACAATATCTTTTGTGGGATATTTTTGAAGATGAAATGCGTCAACTCGCTCGTGAGAAGTTTTACCTTCACGCAAATCACAGTCCTTAAGTTTTTTTTTTAAATGGAAAAACACCTCTAGTTCCATCTTCTACCAATTCAGCAGGTAGGCAGGTACCCCATCAGTTTTTTTTTCCGGGTAGGTTAGGTAAAATGCCTCAAATCAATTTATGATGAGACGTTTCTCCGTCACACTGCACAAATAATATACAATGGTACGAGCCGTTTTAATCCATAAGTTAAGGCGTTCATCCTTAACAGTGCGTCAAAAAGGCGTGTTTCCTATTTATGGTCGGACCCCCTCCCCTCCCCACCCCCTCCCCCCCCCCCCCTCCCCCCCAACTTACGAATCGAATTTTGAAATGTGGACTCCACGACCGAAAAGAGCAGGTCAAAAATAGGGAGGATACTTGAAAATCACACCTTTCTAAACAATAGAGTTGAGGCGTTTTTCTTTCACACGGCAGCGTAATATGTAACCAGTGTCGCTGTGTTATCCAGCAGTACCCATACAACAAATAATTTACGAGCAGAGAACCAAAAGCCTCAGCGGGCTTTCGAAGGTCGCCCACAATTCGACTATTCGAGAACTGTAACCTCCTCTTATCTTGGCTAAAAATTATTGTTCGGTTACTGTAGGATCCCTGACCACAATGAAGAGGACTGTGAAACGTCTTTAACATGAAATCGTTTGGCCCACCATCTTAACACTACTCGAAGGTGACAGCATCAAAGGTGTTAAGATCCACAACCTCTCGAACAGCCGGGCTGCTTTTGAATAGTAGCTGCTATGGAGTTGTGTAACCAACCCCCCCCTTTTTTTTTAACGGAGGAAGAGGATATTCATTTCCTAGAGAATTATACCCATTTGCGACGCAGATGCTGAAGAGGTGAGCAAGCTGGGTGGAGCCAATTCTGTCCCAAGAGGAAATGGTGTGGGGAGTTTTACCACCTTCATTGGGAACTACAGGCTAGCCCCAAAAATGTTTTTGATTACTATCAGATGGGGCCATCAACGTTGGATTGTATATTATAGACAATTAATATTTATAGATAATTTATATAATTTTACAGGGAACTGAGCCGAACTGTTGGATATGATATATCTCCTAGAGATATACTGAACGCGCGGCAATGAGCGACAGATCCAACTTTTTTTTTTTTTTTTGATATAGACGCTTGTAGCTGCTCGCTTGAACAAGCTTGCAATGGACAATATTTGGTTGAAATAATCAGAGTTGGATCTGTAGCCCGTTGCTGCTTGTTGCCACGCATGTAGCACGAACAGGTTGCTGCTAGAATACTCTTGCAATGGACGACCACATTAAAAAGTGGTCTAGTGATAGGCTCACACTTATTCTGGAATGCTTCAACACCGTCTGTAACCTTGCAGAGCACAACAAAGTGCATCTGGAGTGGGTAGGTGGACACTGGGGAATAAAAGGCTGACGTTATGGCCAACAGGGGGCCGACACACCCTTTACAGGCCCAGAGCCAGTGCTGGGCATCACCTAGTCCGAAATAGATGGGATAATCGGAAAATGGGCGTCACAAGAGACGGGAAATGTAGGGCATGTGGTACCGAAGTTAAACCCAAACCTTACTCAAGAAGTATTTCATCTAAATGAAGGAGACATTAGAAAGGTGATCACATCACAGATCACTGTCACTTTTGCAAACACTGCCGAACTGGGGGTCTAGACCCCATGTGCAGACTGTGTGACAAAGATGAGGTAACTGCTGGCCACTTCATATCTGACTGCGAAGCCCTGTCACAACGCCAATTCCACCTACTGGGAACCAACACCACCACGGAGCAGGTTCCTTGAACAACCTTGCCAAGAAACTACTGGGCCTAAAAAAGGGTCGATAGTATCGAAATCTCGATGTTTTGGCTTCGATGGTCGATGTTTCTCCATCAATGGTGGCTCCCCGATACTATCAAACCATCGATGGTGAGGTCTTTGGTGCTATCAAAACATCGACGGTGGTTAGTCAATGTTCGATATTTCATTTCAAAAGGATCCATGGTGACATCCTCACCTAGGTTTCAAACATGATTATCCATGGAACATTCAACACAAGGAAATTCAGTATCCATCACATACATAGCACACGTCGATACTCCATAGGCATAGGGGACATGTCTGGCACACAAGAAGGCGTACGGGTTCCAGAGACAATTAAGTGGAGAAAGGGCAGAAGCGTAATAATACATCACTAATCACAGCCTTTTCCAAGCCATGTTTTTCCTTCTTTTTCTTTTCATTATCTGATATCTATTACCTGACAATTTTCTTTAAATAAGTACTCATGTTAAATTTGCATAACAAATCTGTCTGCACTAAAGTTCCGGTCTGCAGCACTCTAATAACTTCAATTTTGGAAGTATTTTGAAATAATGGGCAATTATAAAAACTGTAGTAGGTATGTTTCGTTTTTCGCCATCGATGGTGTCGATACATAGATACCATCGATGGTACGACGTCGATGATGCCCCATCAATGTTGCCATCGATGGGCTGTTTTGCTTTGGATGTTGCATCCCTATCTGGGACTGTTTGACTAGGGAGCCCTAGGGAACTAAGGAAACAGATCACCACTGAAAGCACAATAAGCCTATGAGGCTGCAGAGCCTGGGGACACCAAGCCCCTTTCTGTGGTGATGGTAACCTAACCTAGTGAAGATGAAAATGCAATCAGTATTGAACATTATGTAATCAAGGCCTGTCTGAGAAGTGTGCACCTATTGAACCACTGCAATGAACAAGAGGGCAGCCATTATGAACTCCCCGACAGTCCATAATGTTAACATTTAGAAAGTTTGCTTCAGTGGAATTAATATGTTCATCAATAGAAGTGCGTGGTTATTTTACTTACTGGATTTGTGTTAGGAATGACTTTCCCATTGAGCTTGTGCATTGCATCGATGGCCTCGTCGTCATTCTCAAAATGCACGAAACAGTAGCCAGCTGGCTCGCCAGAGAATTTGTTTCGCATGACTTTCACGTTGAGCGGCTTTTCTCCCATTCGCTGGAAGGAGGCCAGGATGAAGGATTCTGTCATGTACGGCTCGAGCTGAAGTCAGAAACACCTTGTGTAAACATTGCGTATAATATTTAGCTGCTACAGTACTAGTACTGCAGAAGGGTATTTGTGTATTCACCGATCTCCGATTATGCTATGTTCGTCTTTCAACTCGGAATTTGCACGCTTTTCGGAGAGGTAAAGGGAAAGATTGGAAAAATATTGAGCGATTTTATCTACCCCAGGAACTGTGATTCACACAATACTGCTTAGGTAATTCGTTCATTTTGAATGAACAAGTTTTAGCAAATTATATTGTTAGTGATCGAAGTGATTTTAATCCAATGCATCCGACAGAGTGATTCAACAAAGCTGTTATAAAATAGGAAACTGTATAGACCCTGTCGGTAGGACGTCTCAGCTCCTACTTTCACGCCTATCAATGCTTCCAGTTTCGTAAACACAAGCAGGAGGAGGAAGGTTACCTTTATAAGCAATAGTATCAAGGGACATACCGGACAGGGCCTAGATCCTCCTATAGAATGGGCAACTACGATGTATTGAAGGATGTGAGGGGGTGAGAGGCTTTTGAAAATCGAGATGTTATAAAACGATGAAAAAACGTTGCAAAGTCCTTGTCACGTGGGTTTATTACTCTACTGAGCTTCGTTAGCAGTAGTTCCGTATAGTTACAGACAGTTCTAACAAGTTCCACGCTGGCGCCCTAGTTTTTCTAGCGTTCCCATAACAGTCGTTCAGAGTTCTAGTTTTGAGTTGGCTGTTCACAGTAATTTTTTCTCCAAGTCCCGAACACCTTCGGAACGCAGTTCTGGAGTTCCGGTTATTCTCTCCAACTAGGGGACAACTACACAAGAGTGCTCTGGTGAGAAGGAGGGAAATGAATATCATAGCTAACCCGGCCAGATTTTTGGTTTATTATTCTGTGAGTAATATACACCTATGTATTCGATGAGCAAAAAATTGTATAACACCCCCTCCAAATTTTTTCTTTTACGTCTCAAGATGCGTAGATTCAGGAAATGCAATGTCCGTCCGCCGTATCATGCATACCGGCTTCAGTTTCGGTCTAAAAATTCGTTCTTCTACACACAGGCTCCATTTGGGCCCTAGTTCTGTACCGAAACTTTGCAGCCCAATCGGAATATACCAAGGGTGTTATGACTGAAAATGGCTATACAAATAATTATTTTTTGGGTTTTAGTAACATGAGCTTTTGAGGTATCGTCTTCCACGTTTTTTGGAACGAAAAGACCGAATATACTTTGACCAAAGAGTGGAAAACTGAGGTTCTACTAAAGGTTCAGCTCCCAAAATGGATTTTTTATGAGTCAAAAACCTGGGAAATCGTTTGAAATCACCACAAATTTGTATAATAACACTAGAAAAAGTATCAACAAGTGAATCAAGGCAATTAAATAGCACTATCAATAATCAAAGATAATTTGGGAAAAAGAAGGCTCGTAATTTGCGGTTTTAGACGCCAAAATTGGTGGAAACCATCAGGAATAGCTATTTCAATTACTGCACATGAAAGAAGCAATAAATGAACAGCCAACATTTCTGTAGGTGAGTCCAATAGAAAAATAAACCCATCTGATAAGGGCTTTGCAGCGTTTTTTGTCTCTGGCTGTCATCCAGGAGGAGACGCAGGTTATCCTCTAGTAACGCTGACAGTTCCAGATTCATTGAGCGTTCCCAGTGTTGCGGAATCGAACCCCGTTCAGAACATGCAGCGGTCATTTTCCAGAACTCAACGAGCTCGGAACATAATCGAGATTTTTACAGCGAACGAACCTCTGGACATACCTACAGAAATGCTGGCTGTTCATTTATTGTTTCTATCATGTGAAATAATTGAAACAGGATGCTTTCCACCAATTTTGGCCCCAAAACACGAATTAGGTACGCTCCTTTTTTAGTTATTTATTTTCAATTATGAAACTTTGGAATCGAGCAAGAAAAAAAATGTTAACCCCCCCTCAAAATTTGTTGGTTTCCGTTTCAAGGAAGGTAGAATCCGAAAATTCAATAAAAACTCACTGTATAGATAACACTTATATAATGATATGTACTATTCTAAATATATTATGTAGATCGCAGATCCTCCGTAGGTTAGTACCTAACCCCGTACTCGTTACTTGGTACCTACCTAAATAGTTGAATGTTGCTAAAATAATTCTGTCGATGACAAACAGTAACTAAAGTGGCAAAAAGAAACGCAAATAATGAAGTTCTGAAGGGAAATTGTTAAAGCGGAGTGAAAAAAGTTGCAAAAGCACCTACCAACAAACTCCAGCCCCTTCTACGTAGATGGTATAATGAACCGTTGTGTAATAATTTACCACTGTGTAATCATTTACCCATCAATAATACTTCAACGTTTGTTCAAGTTTCACTATCTATCAACAACTCCTAAAGAGCCATCATTTTTCAAATGAAATAATATCACAGAACAACCAATTCGACTTCATACTCCGTGATTATAATCGTGTGCTCCCTAGCAATGATGATCTCCGGTCAATTCCCGATTGATAGCGCGTCCCTAGTGATGATATTTGGGCTAAATGTATAAAATTTCATTCACCCTGCTGTCGAAAAAGCCTGTCGGTGCAAACTTCGGGGCCTTACTGTGAACGAATGGCTGGACGTACAATGCTCCGGGTGGTCTTAAAAAACTCCTAAGTTCGAGAACTATTTAAAACCGTGAAAAAAATGCGAGAAAACGGCGTCCTGGAGACATCAACCCCTATTTTTCACCCCTTAGAGACGACTTACATTAACGCCGAGCTTCGAGGAGCAACTAGACCCCAAATGGGACCTATAAAACAAATTTCGTCAATTTTGGCTCATGGTAACTAAGAAAAGTGCCCAGTACGGCGGACGGACAACAATTTTTGGTTTATTATTTTCAATAATGAGCCTTTGGAGTCGAGCATGAAAAAAAAATTTTAACCCCCCTCAAAATTTGATAGTTTCCGGTTCAAGGTCAGTAGAATCCGAAAATGCAATAAATAAATTTCTGTCCGTCCGCCGTACGCCGTACTGAGCACTTTACTTTGTTACCATGAAGAAAATTGACAAAATTTCGTTTGTAGGTCCCATTTGGGGTCTAGCTGGTCCTCCGAAGCTCGGCGTTGTCAGTCATCCCTAGGGGTGTGATAGGGGTTGGGGTCAGGCATTTTCAGCAGGATGTTGAATGCAATTGTATACATCAGCCCAAATATCATCACTAGGGACGCAATAACAATCGGGAATTGGCCGGAGATAAAATCATTGCTAGGGAGCATCTGATTATATTCACGGAGTATGAAGAGAGTTGGTTGTTCTGTTATATTATTTCATTTGAAAAATTATGGCTCTTTTGGAGTTTGTTGACAGGTAGTGAAACTTGATCAAAAGTTGAAGTATTATTGATGGGTAAATTATTACACAACAGTAAGCAACTATTATACGTAGAAGGGGCTGGAGTTTGTTGGTAGGTGCTTTTGCAACTTTTTTCACTCCACATCCACAATTTTCCTTCAGAACTTCATTATTTGCGTTTCTTTTTTCCATTTTAGTTACTGCTTGTCATCGACAGATCATTTTAGCAACATTTAACTCGTGATTTAGGTAGGTACCTAGTAACGAATACGGGGTTAGGTAATAACCTAACGGAGGGTCTGCGCGATCTACATAATACGAGTATGAATAGAATAGTACATAATATATTATATAGAAGGGTTATCTATACGGAGAGCTGTGATCTGTAACAGAAGGGTATTCTGTACAAAATAATAAACCGTTGTGCAGGGATTTGCAGCGTTTTTGCTTTTTTTTTTCAAATTATCTTTGATCATTGATAGCGCCATTTAATTGTCGATTCACGTTTTGACACTTTTTCTGGTGTTATTATACAAACTGATTGTGATTTCAGACCATTTCCCAGGTTTTTGACTCATAAAAAATCAACTTTGCTCCCAAAATTGCGCTGATTCCAAAAATGCTATGTCCATCCGCCGTATCATGCATAATCTACTTTAATTTCGGTTAAAAAAAATCGTTCTTTCGCACTCAGGCTCCATTTGGGCCCGTTGTGTCCCGGAGCTTTGAAGCCCGATGGGAATATACCCAGGGGTGTTATGGGTAAAAATGGGGTTCTTTGGTGTTTTAGTAACATGAGCTTGTGAGGTATCGTTTTCCACGGTTTTTAGGAAGTGGAGACCGAAAAATTGAGGTTCCAGGTTTCAGCCTTAAACTTACGTTAAATCTTGGTATGTATAACATCGTCGTTCTTCCGCGCACAGTTTGGGTTCCCATTTGGGACCTAGTTGTGGTCCGGAGCCCGATCGGAATATACCCAGGGGTATTACAGGTGAAAAATGGGTGTAAAAATAGGGTTTTTCGAGGGTTTTTAATGTTTTAGTGAACATGAGCTTGTGAGGTATCGTTTTCCATTTGTTTTAGGGCGAGAAGACCGAATATGAAGTTGATTTTGACCAAAACAGTAAAGAATGGAGGTAATGAAGGTTCAGCACCCAAATTAATTTTCTGAGTCAAAAACCCGGTCAATTGTCTGAAATTACCATAAACTTTATAATAACACAAGAAGTAGTATCAACAGGTGAATGAAGACAGTTAAACGGCACTATCAATGATCAAAGATAATTTGTCAATAGGAGCCTAATTCGTGGGTTAGGGGGCCAAAATTGGTGGGAACCATCAACAATGGCTACTTCAATTATTGCACATGAAAGGAACTATGAATATATTTCCAGCATTTCTATAGGTACGTTCAATAGAATAATAAACCCACGTGACAAGGACTTTGCGGCGTTTATTTTAATTATTATTAAAATTATTTCATTTATTTAGTATTATTAATTAAATGTTGCGCAACGCTAAGACTTACTAGCATCCTGTTGTAACCTGCACTTAATCATTAAATGAAGTTCACGAAAAGCAGAATAGAATAGTTTCAGTGGTATTCACACCAACAATATACTGTAATAATAGTACAGTACTGTAATAATACTGCAATAATATATAGTACCCCCCCCCCCCCCCTCTCATCATGAATAGGTAGGTGATTGATGAACCACTGCGAGGGGCGGATGTTTTGTATTGTCAATATTGTCATCATTGTCCCCATCAACCTTCCGTATCGCGCATGCGGAGTCTACTGTTCCTTGATGGGATCTGCGATAGGCCACACCAAACTGGGATGGTCTGGGTGGGGGGGGGGGGGGGGTTTGCATGACCATGAGTGTTCCTATCACTTGCCAACTGTCTGATTGGAACCTTTTCTCAACCATTCCAAAACGATCAGCTGTAGGCTATTATAACAGAAATAGAATTTACAACATTTCCTGAGCTGAAAATGACGGTAGGTATGTAAACTCAATCCTTTTAACGGCATGAAAAGGCTCAGATTTATGACCACCACCAAGAACCGAACCTTAGATCATCTCGAGATAATGTGAAGGCATCAAATTATTGAACATTTTGTGTCGACTGAAACAAAACTGCCTACTGAAAGAAAGAAATAAACCAAATACGATCATCTTCCAAACTAGGTAGGTAGAAGGTAAAGTAACTGAAACGCCATCACTGAGTAATGGGTCACCAACAATATTCTGTTGGAGTAAAAAACTGAAAACGGCCTAATTTTCCTGATATTGCAATAACATAATTATTAGATTTCATTTCGTCACTCGTCAAACGAAAGAGGTTTAATACAAAACTGTGGGCATAGAAGGAAAAAATCGTCACTGGAAAAGCACCGAGTATGGCGGGGGTGCCCTCACAAAAATGCCACCGGTGAGAAAATGAAATTGCTCAACTTACGCCGCCCATCCACAACTGGCAGTGGACCATATTCCCCGCCTGAGCCATCCTGGATCTTCAAGAAGTGATCACAGTGGGAAAACAATAAGGAAAATCTACGAATCGGCAACTGCTATCCGGAAAAACTAGGAAAATTGTACCAGACAAGTAAACATCACATTTCAATCTCGTCGGCCATATTGGAACAACCGAATTGAAAGAACCGTGGAGAGGGGGAATATCAGTGACGTCATCGTGACGTCAATAGCTAAGCTTCTGCTACGCCGCCATCCATGAAGTAGAAATGCAGTCTGTATCCTATACTAGCGTAATATGTGTAGGTAGGACCGGTAGGATCTGCTGAAAAATGCAAATAATTAATCTCGTTTCAGAATCCATAAATACGCAAATGATTTGAAAACCCAACGGGCTACATAACAAACATGGTAAAAAGAACTTCTTCCTCCACACAGAGCAAAAATAACAAATAGGATGTATTTTATAAAAATGGGCGATACTGAGCAGTGCAGCCACAAACTAGTGTATTTTTGAACTCTCACAAAAAAGCGCTAGTCTTGACGTCATTTAGTTGTGAGTTTCAAATAAGTTTGTACATACTACCATATTAAGTTGTACGACAACTCATTGGGTATGTTCCACGATTTACCGAAGGTAGGATGATATTATCTAAACTTTTTACGTTTCTTTGCGTCTCGAGCTACCTTTCTTCGTCGAAAAGTAATTTTTCGGCGGAATTAGAAGTTACTTCGTATCATCAACGAACTACCTAACTACTACAAATAAATTAATAATATTGTTGGTCTGGGGTCTGTAGGTAATTTAGCGGCGGATGTAGGTACTCGACTATTGGCTACCTTGGTGCTTTGACATAAAATCCCGTGTCCACAGCCTCGTCGGGATCCCAGCGTCAAGCCACCTTGTAAATGAAAAAAATT
Source organism: Leptopterna dolabrata (assembly GCA_954871275.1). Taxonomy (NCBI): domain Eukaryota; kingdom Metazoa; phylum Arthropoda; class Insecta; order Hemiptera; family Miridae; genus Leptopterna; species Leptopterna dolabrata. The sequence continues at coordinate 67,030,993 of OX940975.1, forward strand.
TACCCCCATCGGGATTTGAACATAAGTTTTTCGCACCAGAAGTTATTATGAAACCTCTGAGCTATCCCAGGGGGCCCGGTTGCTTAACGTGATTTGCAGGTTTATAAGGTAAGTTGAGATGTTCAGTTCTTGCTTGTGGTTTTCTAGACAAGGTTTGCCTAGCCTAGATCCTAGAGCCTAGATCAAGTTTTGGCGAAAAGTGGAAATTACTATTATTTTGACCAGTACTCAGTGAAGCCGAAAAAGAAAAACACTTGGTAGGTATTGGGAAACGCTCATTCTGCATAATATGTACGTACGGTGACCATAATTTTCCAACACGAAAATAAGGACCACTGGGACCTTAATGGGAACGTTGTAAATATCATTCAAGGTTTTTCTTAGTTTCTTATTCTACACGTACTAGGATTAAGCTGATGATGTTTTGTGGACATTGGATGTTAGATACCAAGAAAAAGACAATTCATTGCACAAAACCAGTATAGGCATTTTCGAAAGGACCGAAGTCCGAAGACCTTGAGGAGTAGGGAACGCTAATAATACAACTTCGGAAAAAAACAAAATAGCTATCTTTAACTTTCAACGTGAAAAATTTAAGAAAATCTAAATCAGTACAAACTTTTGACTAGTCATTATCACCTTGTGAATGTATCACTTAATCAGTTTTAAGCTTAGGAAGGCTACCTAACTATTTTGATAAGCCTAACTTTATAGTAGTGTTATAATCATGTTAGCTGCTGGTTGGAAGTTAGCTTTCTGTTCCTCATCCAAAGGGCCGTCCCCCAAAATTTTATATTAAAATCATTTCATTACATGTCAGAAACCTTTGAAAGAAATACCTACTTTTTAGACGTCAATCAAAAGGCGTTATCAGAAGAAGGACATCAAGTCATCACCCTGTACAGGTTGTCTTGTAATTAGAAGACAGCTCAAGGGGGTGGAATTGACCAAAAATGTAGTTGAACGCCGTCAACCGCACCACTCTATCTCAATCCGTTCCAGAGGTACGCCGTTTTAAAGGTTTTATCGAGAAAACCTCGTTTTTTGTCGTAGAAACCCAAATTTATCCATTTTACCTCAATTTATCTCAACTTTTGACCTCATTTTCGGAATCAGCGTTAAATTTCTTGTAAGGTTTGTGTACCTACTTTTGTTTTTGAAAAATACCACCTAGGAACCTTAATAGCCATTCAAAAGTTAACAGGTTCTAAAAAAAAGTAGAACGTCTAAAAATCGTTGAAGGTTTCCCACGTTTCCAAAAAACATCCTGCAAACTGCCGAATCTCGCAAAAGTTGTGACTTTCCATCGATCTATCAGCTTTGAACAGCTTAATCAGCTTGCCAACGGTGTATTCGATATTGCTTACAGCTTAATTTTTAAGTAAATTAAAACGTTCAACGGTAGGTAACTTGTGTGCTTACGAAAAAAGAAAGTCTGCCAATTCGAGTAGGCAGTATAGCTTCCTCACTTGAATCACATGAACGTATAAATATATAGAATAGTTGAGTAGGTTCATTCAGTGGACAGGTGGAGTACGAACATGAAATACTCCACCATTTCATGTTCGCGCATGCGCAGACGAAAGTTACAATACGATTCCAATGAAATTCATGTGGAACTATCAAAGTATTTATTCCTGATCGACCCTCCAAGTTTGAACTCATTTAAACGATATTTAAGGTAGTTATGGGCGTTACGAGTATTTCACGTTTGCGCAACGCGCAGACGAAATTTACTTACGATTTCAATGATTTTAACACGGGACCATCTGTGACCCAATCCGTACCTACCCTCCGAATTTCAGCCCATTTCGACCATTATTTCGGGTAGTTATGGGAGTTACAAGGAACCGACCACAGACAGAAACGGAACCACAAATGTTCCTTGATGTCTGAAACGCGAAATGGTAGGCGGTGGAAATTTTCATTTTGGAGGACATGATTTTTTTTTTTTTTACTCAGTCACGAATCCAAGGCTTCCCTACTTACCGGTAGTGAGGAAGGAAAATTATATCGTCCCCTGGAAGGCAGAATACCGTAAGCGCCATTTTTCGAATTTTACAGGAGAGACGAAAAACTGCGGAAGGATCTTTTTATTGCCTAACCCGTTAAAAATTGATATTTTAGCGTAAATTGGGCCGTTTTCTGTCGATTTATTATTATTATTATTTTTTTTATTGCATAAAAGCCCTGGGAAATAGTTTTTTTTTCGAGAAAAAGGTGCTTACCTACGCTATTCTTGCTATTTTGGAGAACTGGGAGAATAGTTTGTTGTAGATACGATACACATTCGGCACTTAGATATTCTTGATGTCTTGCTGGAAAAGAATTATTTAGAACACTAGCGCATCTCCACTCACGCACTCACAAATTCGATAAGTGCATCCTCCCTGACGCTTACGACAGATGGCATAATAATTAACGTACTGTCATTTTATCACAAGTCACAGTGGAAATGTGGCAATTACGACAATGGACAATTTTGATTTATTATTATGTGAATAATACACCTATGTATTCGCTCAGCAAAAAATTTTTATAACACCCCCTCAAAATTTTTTCTTTTCCGTTTCAAGGTGCGTAGATTCCAAAAATGCAATGTCCGTCCGCCGTCCGCCGTATCACGTGTACAGGCTTCATTTTCGGTCTAAAAAAATCGTTCTTTCGCACACATGCTCCATTTGGGCCCTAGTTGTGTCCCGAAACTTTTCAGCCCGATCGGAATATACCCAGGGGTGCTATGTGGGAAAAATGGGTATAAAAATAGGTATTCTGGTTTATTCTGTGTTTATTCTGGGAAAATGTGTGTAAAAATAGGTACTTTTTGCGTTTTAGCAACATGTTGGTAACATGAGCTTTTAAGGTATCGTTTTTCATGTTTTTGGGGACGAGAAGACCGAATATGAAATCGATTTTGACCAAAGAGTAGAAAATTGAGGTTCTACCAGATGTTCAGCTCCCGAAATCGATTTTTTATGAGTCAAAAACCTGCGAAATCGTCTGAAATCACCACCAATTTGTAGAATAACACTGGAAAAAGTGTCAACAGGTGGATCAAGACGATTAAATGGTACTATCAATGATCAGAGATAGGTAATTTAAAAAAAAAAAAAGCGTATACCTCATTCGTGTTTTGGGGGCCAAAATTGGTAGAAACCACTAGAAATAGCTATTTCAATTATTTTATATGAAAGAAACAATAAATAAACAGCCAACATCTCTGAAGGTATGTCCAATAGAATAATAAACCCATGTGACAAGGACTTTGCAGCGTTTTTACCTCGGTACCTATTTAGGTATTTATTATTCGACTCGTGGCGCTTACGTTCTGAGTGAATGGCGGATACGATATTTTACCAAATTGGTGGTTACGATTCGAAATTCGTACGTCGCTTACGATAAGTAGCTCGATAGATGCGCCTTTTCAAGTCGAATCCAACAGTTACAGTAACTCAAAATCGCAAAAAATGGTTATAGTTGCCGAACGCGAGCTCCTTGCAAAACGCACCGTCGACAGCTGTTCAGTGAACAAACAAAAATACTGCAATCCGGTAACTAACATCGCCCTTCAATGTTCACGTCACCTCGCCTTTTTGTAAGTCCCTACGTTTTTTGCTTCCGAGTCTGCAAGGCAGCGGAACCTTTGTTTTCACTTTCGAAATGAAATTTTTTTTCTCCTCCAAAATCAAAATTTCCACTTGCATTTTGCATTTCAGGGCCTCCTGAACAAATTTGGTTTCGTGTCTGTCTGCCAGTCCGTCTGTCTGTCCACATTTTCTTGCCACAGCCATAACTTCCACAATTTTGATCCGATTCCAATCAAATTTTCAGGAATTGTGTAGGTTTAGCGCTAGATGGTCCCCTATCAGTTTCATCATTATCGAATCAAAGGCAGCCTCTGCGCATGCGCTAACTCTCTGCGTTCTCAGTTCTGTACGTGGACTAATTACATTATCTTAAAGCATGAATACTAACTTCGAATTAGGTAACCCTTATTGTTAAATAACAGTTAAATAATTCCTTTAATAAATCTGAATCTTTGTTAATTAATCCGTTAATTAATCTGAATCTTTATGTATGAAAATTTAATGGTGACATACCTACTGTGAAGGCCACGAGGAAGCTTCTGTGCCATGTCCTTGGCAGTGCATTTTTGCTTCCTCAGTTGGGATTCAGTGGCAGCGTCTGCGTCCGCGTCCCGCGTCCGCGTCTGGACGCTTGCCACTGCTTCAAGCTTTTTTAATGGAATCGCATTCTTTGAGCGCGTCTGGCGTCCACGTCTAGAATTGGGACGCCCGCGTCCACGTCCCGACTGCTCGGGGGACCAGTCCAGCCGCGCGCCTACGCGTCCGGAGGTATGTGACCCGCAATGACAACGTTGGAAACCCCGTGGGGGCTGGGATTTACAGGAAGACGACTGATTCAAAGAGGGGGGAACTGTGGATCACATCTGCAAGACTGTGATGCACGGTCATTACTTTATTATTGGAACTGATCAAAATTGAGCCTGAAAAATCTTCTGAAAGTTCCCTCGTCATTCTCACAGTGATATCGAGCTGCTCAGTACCACCCCTCCTCTTCTTGTACATCGGGGCAGTAGAGTTCCTCTTCAATGAGTGTAAAAAATCCTCATCCTCTTCGTCTTCCAACAATAACAGAAGTGCTACCTTCCTCTTCAGCATGGTGAATACTACTAAAATCGATGTGCGCACAACTAGTGGACGCAAACGCGGACGCTCCTACCGAATACAACCCTGCCGGCGTCTGGAAGCGGCGGTTCGGACGCGAACGCGAGATGCGGACGCATACGCTCCCACTGAATCCCTAGCTTCACTACCGAGGGTAGGGAAGCCTTGGATTCATGATTGAGTAAAAAAAAATTGTGTCCTCCAAAATGAAAATTTCCACTACCATTTTGCGTTTCAGATATCGAGGAACATTTCTAGTTCCGTGTCTGTGATAATTCCTTGCAACGCCCATAACTACCCGAAATAATGGTCGAAATGGGCTGGAATTTGGATGGTAGGTGCGGGTTGGGTCACAGACGGTCCCATACCAAAACCATTGATAAAGTACTGTAACTTTCGGCTGCGCATGCGCAAACGTTAAATAATTGATAGCCCGTAACTACCTTAAATATCGTTGAAATGAGTTCAAACTTAGAGATTCGATCAGGAACAATACTTTGATAGTTCCAAATGAATTTCATTGAAATCGTACTGTAACTTTCGTCTGCGCATGCGCGCACATGAAATGTTGAAATACAGTCGTACAAACCTGAAATTTTGAGGGTACACGTGGGTTGGATCGGAAATGGTCCCGTTTCAAAATCATGGAAATCGTTTCGTCTGCGCATGCGCAAACGTGAAATACTTGAAACGCCCGTGACTATTTTAAATACCGTTGAAATGAGCTCAGATTTGGAGGGTCGATCAAGAATAATTCTTTGATAGTTCCGCAAGGATTTCATTCGTCTGCGCATGCGCGAACATGAAATGTTGCCCGTTTCCTTGTAACGCTTCTAACTGCGCGAAAAATAGTCGTAGAGAGCTGAAATTTTGAGGGTACACGCGGGTTGGATCGCAGATCTTCCCGTATGAAAATGAACCTAACCAACTATTCTATACGTTCATGTGATTCAAGTGAGGAAGCTATACTGCCTACTCGAATTGGCAGACGTTTTTTCTTTTTTTGCTTCCTCACTACCGAAGGTAGCGAAGCCTTGGATTCGTGATTGAGTTTAAAAAATTGGTGTCCTCCAAAATGAAATTTCCACTGCCATTTTGCGTTTCAGACATCGAGGAACATTTTTGGTTCCGTGTCTGTCTGTCTGTGGTAATTCCTTGTAACGCCCATAACTACCCGAAATAATGGTCGAAATAGGCTGGAATTTGGAGGGTAGGTGCGGGTTGGGACATAGACGGTCCCATATCAAAATCATTGAAAAATTACGGTAACTTTCGGCTGCGCTTGCGCAAACGTTAAATAATTGATACGCCCATAACTAGGTACCTTAAATATCGTTGAAATGAGTTCAAACTTAGAGGGTCGATCAGGAATGATACTTTGATAATTCCAAATGAATTTCATTGAAATCGTACTGTAACTTTCGTCTGCGCATGCGCGAACATGAAATGTTGCCCGTTTCCTTGTTACGCTTCTAACTGCGCGAAAAATAGTCGGAGAGAGCTGAAATTTTGAGGGTACAAGCGGGTTGGATCGCAGATCTTCCCGAATGAAAATGAACCTACCCAACTATTCTATACGTTCATGTGATTCAAGTGAGGAAGCGATACTGCCTGCCCGAATCGGCAGACGTTTTAGCGAATTTTCAAAGAAAATGAAGCTATTGCAATGGCTTCGAAATTTAAATAATATAAATTTTTGGAAATTTTCTTCATAGAAATCCGTTTCAGACCATTCTAAAACGATTCCTGAAATTTAACACTTTTTTATATGTATATATATATTTATATATATATGTGTCACTCCAGACGATAACTCTCGATAGAATTGAGATAAACAGCTCAAATTTGCACAAAAAATCTATCTTGGCAATCGAAAGGCTAAGTTCGAAGATGGGCGAAATTGGCCTACTCTAAGGAGGGTTTTGGCGCATTTAAAGTGCGCAAAAATTACCCAAAAATCCCCAAAATGTTATTTTCCAACAAGTGACCCCTCATTTTAAAGGTTTTTGCACGCTGAACACGATGGTGGAATCGGATTTTAGATATCTTGATCCGTTCTCAAATTAGAGCATTTAAAGTGCGCAAAAATTACCCAAAAATCCCCAAAATGTTATTTTCTAACAAGTGACCCCTCATTTTAAAGGTTTTTGCACGCTGAACACGATGGTGAAATCGGATTTTAGATATCTAAATCCGTTCTTAAATTAGAGCATTTAAAGTGCGCAAAAATTACCCAAAACTAGGATAATCTTTAAACTCTTACCCCCCCCCCCCCCACCCCCTTAGAGTGGTCAGATTGAAAAATGTGAGAAGTATTAATTGAAGACGAGAGTTCGAAGCAAAAAAGGGGGAGGCAAACGATTAGTACAACTCCTTGAATTTCCCATTTGACATATAATTGTTATGATACCTTCATAGATAGACAAGTACCGGCCCACGTATTACTAGAAGGAAGACGAAAGAAAAAATCTATTTCAAATTATTCAATTTAGGTACTAACAGTAGGAGGAAGAAGGTTAGGTAGGTATCTTATCAATTTATTATCAGTATCATACGAATATTTGATATTCAAAGGTAGGTAGGTACTTAACATGATAAAAATAATATCAATGAAGAAGGAAGGATCTACCTACCTAGTCGAGCAAATCTTGAACTGGTTTTAGATACCAGGCCTGAAATCGTAGTCAAGAGGAAAGGCCATTCAGAAGGAACAAGGAATCTACTCATAACAAACGGTAGAATCAGGATGGACAAAACGTACAAATTAAAATAAATACGAAGAGAATATACATAGAAAACCAAATTTTAGACCGAAGTTTTCCTTTATTCAAAACCATAGCCATTAATTCGAATATTTCTTTGAAAATTCGCTCATTAAGTCATGCTGCATGACTGGTTTTTTTTTCTATTCCAACGTGAATTTCTCAACTAAATTGAAAGATAAACGCAATTTCGAGTATATTTTAGGAAAGCTGATTAAATTTCACAACTTCGTGAGATTCGGCAGTTTGCAGGATTTTTTTTTTTTTTGGAAACGTAGGAAACCATCAACGGTGTTTAGAAAGACTACTTTTTTTAGAAACTGTTAACTTTTGAACGGCTGTTAAGGTTCGGAGTAGGTGGTACTTTTCAAACACAAACATACACAAATCTTATTGAAAATGAGGTCAGAAGGTGAAATAAATAGAGGTAAAATGGTTTCTCTATATCCAACGTCCATTGGAATGTATAAAATGGTTTCTATGGCAAAAAACGTGGGTTTCTCGATAAAACCTTTAAAACGGCTCTCTGGAACGGATTGAGATAGAGTGGTGCGGTTGACGGCGTTCAGTTACATTTTTGGTCTGGTTCCACCCCCTTGAGCATTGTCATATAGTTACAAAACAACCTGTATAAAAAGGGGGTGTTATAAAATTTTTTTGCTGAGCGATTACATGGGTGGTTTATTTACAGGATAATAAACCAAAATGGGTGTATAAATAGGATTTTTTGGTGTTTTAGAATAATGGACTTTTGAGGTTTCTATGTTTTTTAGGGTGAGAAGACTGAAGATGAAGTCGATTTTGACCATAGAGTGGAAAATATAGGTTCAAACGAAGTTTCAGCCTTAAATTTACGTTAAATTTTTGTCTAAAATCGTTGTTCTTCCGCACACCGTTTTAGTCCCCATTTGGATCCTAGTTGTGCTCCGAAGCTCTGCAGCCCGATCGGAATATACCAAGGGGCGTTATGAGTGAAAATGTGTGTAAAAATAGGGGTTTTCGTGGGATGTTTGAGGTTTTAGTTAACATGAGTTTGTGAGTTACCGTTTTCATACCTTGAAACGAAAACCTTCAAGTTTGGGATGTTGGGGGGGGGGGGGGGTAAAAAATTGTCATGCTCGATTCCTAAAGTTCATTATTGAATAATAAACCAAAGGCTGTTTAAAAAGCATTGATTTATTCAGCCACCTCACCGAGAGTTCCATTAATAAAAGCATCGATGTTTTGGCAAGCGATACTCATATTAGTTCGATACCTATCGACACGAGTAAAGTATCGAGTATTACTTCCGACGCCAAGAATTTTCGGTATCGCATCTTTTCTTTCAAAAAAAGTACTGGTATCGTAAACTTTCTGCCGTGGTGGAAAAAGTACTCAGATGCAAAATAACTATAATTAAAACGTAGGTATCTACTTGACTAATATCGTATATTTCTTTCGGTATACTAACGAGCGTGTAGTTATCATTATTTGATAATATATTCACTGAGAGGTGGTCAGCCAGGATCGTAACTAGCGTATCAAGTAGGTAAGTATATATTCAATTCATTTTTAAAATAACTCAAAGTCCTTGCTACATAGGTTTATTATTCTACTGGACATATCTACTGAAATGTTGCTGTTCATTTATTGTTTCTTTCATGTGCAATAATTGAAATAGCTATTTTTTATGGTTTCCAAAAATTTTGTTCCAAAAACTCGAATTAGGCTCCTGTTTTCGACAAATAATCTTTTAATCATTGATAGTGCTATTTTTGTCTTGATTCACCTGTTAATACTACCTACTTTAGTATTATTATACAATTTTATGGCGATTTCAGACAATTTCTCAGGTTTTTCACTCATAAAAATGAATTTTGGGAGCTGAAACTTCGTTAGAACCTCAATTTTCTTTTGATCAAAATCACCCTAATATTTGGTCTCCTCTCTCTAAAAAGCCTGGAAAAGCCTCACAAGCCAAGTTTACTAAAACTTTAAAAATACCTATTTTCACACTCATAACACCCTTGGGTATATTCCGATCGGGCTGCAAAGTTTCGAGACGCAACAAGGGCCCGAATGGAGCGTGTGTGCGAAAGAACGAATTTTTTAGACCAAAAATAAAGTAAATATGGATGGCACAGCGGACATTCAATGCATTTTGGTTTATTATTCTGTGAATAATCAACGTACCTATTCGCTCAGCAAACAAATTTTATAAAACGCCCTCAAAATTTTTTTTCTTTTACGTTTCAAGGTGCGTAGATTCCAAAAATACAATGTCCATCTGCCGTATCATCCTGTCTACTTTATTTTCGGTCAAAAAAATTAGTTCATTCGCACACAGGCTCCATTTGGGCCGTAGTTATGTCCCGACCAGCCCGATCGGAATATACCCAAGGGTGTTATGGGTGAAAAAAAAATGAAGTACTTATTTCGAGGTTTTAGCGAACATGAGCTTGTGAGGTATGGTTTGCCATGTTTTTAGGTCGAGAAGACCGAATATGAATTTTATTTCGAAGAATTGAGGTTGTAACGAAGGTTCAGCTCCCTAAATTCATTTTTTCTGCTTCAAAAACCTGGAAAATCGTCTGAAATTTCCATACAGTTGTATATAAACACTTGAAGTCGTATCAACAGGTGAATCAAGACAGTTGAATGGCACTGTTAATGATCAAAGATAAATTGTAAATAAAAAATAAAAATATAAAAAAAGGTGCGTAATTCGTGTTTTTGGGGCCAAACTCGGTGGAAACTATAAAAAACAGCTATTTTAATTATTGCACATGAAAGAAACAATAAACGAACAGCCCACATTTCTGTAGGTAGGTCTAGTAGAATAAGAAACCCATCTGAAAAGGACTTTGCAGCGTTTTTTTGTTGGTTTATTATTCTGTGAATAATACACCTATGTAATCGCTCAGCAAATAATTCTATACCACCCCCTCAAATTTTTTTCGTTTACGTTTCAAGATGCGTAGATTCCAAAAACGCTGCGAAGTCCTTGTCACATGGCTTTATTATTGTATTGGACATACCTACAGAAATGTTGGCTGTTTATTTACTGTTTCTTTCATATGCAATTATTGAAATGACATTTCCGTAGGTATGTCCAGTAGAATAATAAACCCTCGTGACAAGGACTTTACAGGGTTTTGGAACCAACGCACCTTGAAACGTGAAAGAAAACATGTGGGTGTTCAAAACATTTTTCGCTGAGCCACAATACGTAGACGTTTATTATTCACAGAGTCATAAAATGCAGCACATTTTTTATTCAACGTATGAATATTTTTTGTGCATTTCATCAAAACTTCGTATAATATAATATATATTGTTTTTGCACTGAATGTTTTGGTTAATAAAATTAATGATAAATTATACTGTCACCTTTTTGTTGCTATGTACCTACTTGAGTATTCTCAGCAGCATCGAATATTTCTTACGACAGGTACCTACTATCAAATTTTCTCTGGAATCACGTCACTCCCGGTCCCGGATCCTGTCAATCTGAAATTCATAAATTACTTACATTTCAAATCAATTCAATTTGTGAATTATACTGATGTACACTTGGTGGGACGTAGGTCCTTTTGTACATAGGGATGGCAACAAAATATTGATAAACCGGAAATATCGATATTTAGGTTCCAATAAATCGATATCGGTTTTTGACCTTCGATAGTACCGGAACATCGATATTTTTGAACCGAGATATCGGCCTAGTAGTTGTCGTCAGTGATCCACTCAACTCTAAAAAGTGGGGTTTCGTGGTTCTGATCACTGATTCAACACTCAATTTTGACTTATGATTTGATTGGCATGTACCCATATTTTTTACTAACTTTATTATGACTAATTTTCATTCAGTTTTATTTTATTTTACAGTTACTGCAGCGTGCGTAGTAGGCCTATATTCAGTTTGTACTAAAGTAACCCAAGTAAGAAATTGAAAAATGTAAAAGTAACCTAAGTAAGAAATTGAAAAATGTAATAAGCTGTTACTTTTATAGATATGTGTTATTGAATGTATTGTTTATTGTAAGATATTTCAATTTTTATCACTCATTTAACCCTCAGTTTTGATTATATAAATTTAGCAATATATATTATCGAAATTCCGATATATCGTTATTTTTCACCCGAAATTTTTGTACCATCGGTAACCGTAACCGATATATCGATTTACTTTTAAATGGATAAATAAATAAATAAAAATTTCATTTAATTCTCATATTTAAGGGTCAAGGGAGAGGCCAAATTTGATTGGTCTCGTCCCACTATCAAAAATTTCGCGCCCGAGAAGTCCCATTTAGGGACGACTCACAGGTCTCAGCAAATCCAGAAGTGCAATGGAAGAGCCTCGCCCTGAGGGAACCGCCTTCCGGATCGCGGTTTACCCCCGCGCAAGGTTAGTATGAGCGGGGGCGGCGGCGTCGGAGCGTCACCCCCGCAGGCGCAGCTCCGCTCGCTTGAGAACGGCTCCGGGCGGAGGCAAATCGGTTGCGGCCGTAGCGAGAGGACGCAGCGGTCGGCAACGGCGGAGCCGACGCACTCGAGCGGATCACCGAGCGAGGATCCTCGTGCCGGGGGCGGCATCGGGTTGAGCACGTGGGCGCTGGAGGCGGCGAGGGTCCTCGTGATGTCTGTAGCGCATTCTTCCGGCTCCCAGTGGAACTGATAGTTCCACACGTCATCAACAGGTGGCATAAGTCGTGCCGAACTCCAAGGAGACAGATAATCAACAAAATTTGGCAAGTAACAGCAAAATCTGAGTCTCGCGTGAATTTGTGCTGGCCAAGGGTAAGCTAGTTTTATTCGTTAAGTCGCATGTAATCATGACATTTATCGTACATTTTTTACAATGCACCTACAGAAGTTCTGGTACCCAGGCGCGAATCCAAGGGGGGGGGTCACAGGGGTCATGACCCCCCCCCCCCCCCCGCCAGAATCAGCCTGAAAACAAAAAAGATCTGTAAAAAATCTAAAAAGATTCGATCAAAAATGTCAAAATTAGTCGAATATAATCGTACACTTGGTCCTACCAATGTTACTTTATATACAATTATGTCAATAAATTTACCTTGGTGTATCCGTCAAATTACACCTTGTTTATTTCTTCTTATTTTTGTTAATTATTATCTTGTTTTTGTTTCGTTCTCGTTTTCTTTCCTGCCAAATTCAGTAAAAACGATACTGAATTCACTGAGATCAACAATAGATTGTTGTGGTTTCAATGTTTTGATTTGCAAACTCTGAAGTTAGCTACGCTGCCATAAAATGCGCCAATTTGTTTGAAAACACATTAGGACACTTTTTTAGAAGAGAATTGAAAATAAATACATTTATCAGTTAAATAATTAATAGATATTGAAAAATATTTTTTACATAAACAATGAATTTTATAAATAAATACAATTAATTTTGTAAGTAGACAAATTGGACGAGTTTAGGCATAAGGTTGAAAATTCGGTTTTTATTGTTCGTTTGGTTATTTTGTTATTTTTTATATTGTTCTACCCTGTGACCCCCTCCGGAAAAAAATTCTGGATCCGCCCCTGCTGGTATACCTACCTGAACATGTATGGTTTGCCCATTATTTATTTATTTCAGACATGTACATAGGAACTTTTGTTCCCTCATTGCGTACATAGATATATAAAGAATAACCATAAATTTAGAATACAAACTTAAATCATGGAGAACAAAAATGAACAGATTATGAGGCTTTAGAAGTATATAGGTACTATACTATACCAAAAGGTTACTAAAGGCTTTAGAAGTTTTTTTTTTTTTTGAAGAATTTTTATTCGAATTCCTGAATTCCTACATCAATTTGGTTTTCAACTCGGCAACAGTTGCACATTCTGTCACCCGGCAGCAGTGACGACAACTCCAACACCAGGAATCGGCAAAAAATATAAACTAGGGAACAGGGTGCCTACATGTGCCTACGGACTTTTTAGCGTCGGCTTTGCTCTTCTGTTTTGGATCTGGCAACACTGTTCGCCTGGCCGTGTGTGTAAAATCTAATATCAAGGTTGCCATTTCTACTGATTTCCTGATTGCTACTGGTTTTGGTTTGTTATTCTGTGAGTATTCGCACAGCAAAGAAATTGTATACCACCCCCTCTAAATTTTATTTTTACGTATTAAGATGCGTAGATTCCAAAAACGCTGCGAAGTCCTTGTCACATGAGTTTATTATTGTACCTATTGGACATACCTACAGAAATTTTGGCGGTTTATTTATTGTTTCTTTCATGTGCAATAATTGAAATAGCTATTTCTGATGGTTTCCACAAATTTTGGCCCCTAAAAACAAAAATTACGGTCTTTTATTTTTCAAATTATCTTTGATCATTGATAGCATCATTTAATTGTCTTGATTCACCTGTTGACACTGTTCCTAGTGTTAGGTATTACAAATTTATGGTGATTTCAGTCAATTTCCCAGGTTTTTGATTAATAAAAAATGAATTTTGGGAGCTGAAACTGTTAGGTACAACTTCAATTCTTCAATCTTTGGTCAAAATCGACTTCATAATATTTGGTCTTCTCGCCCTAAAAAACTCGGAAAAATATACCTCAAAAGCTCATTATGGTGGCTTGCTAGAAGAGAGAGAGGTGATGGTGAGGCGAGGTCAGGAACTAACGACCGAAGTCAGGGAGTTTTCCACCACTAAGACGCTAGGAGGGTATGCCCAGTGGTTGGCACTCGTGGATAGTTTTACCTATCCGGTTCCACCATTCTGGGATCTTTTAGATATAAAGGTAAGGAGGCGTGAGAGGAGAGAGAGAGAAGTCATCGACTTGGTTTGAGCGTAGAATGAAGTAACAGGAGAGAAAGGCGAGTTTTTATAGGACCTAGTCCACTCTCCTCCCGTCTATCAACGTTAGTTGAAGGATGGTGGGAGATCCCTTTTGGACTACATGAGCCAAGTCACGTCCGCCACTTCATTCCTTGGTTTATTTGCGAGATCTTAATATTGTACATGGAGTGATGTTCTGGGAGGATATCACGACACTCATTTTTCTAAAACACCAAAAACCCCTATTTTTACACCCATTTTTCACCCATAACACCCTGGGTATATTCCAATCGGGCTGCGAAGTTTTGGGACACAACTAGGGCCCATGTGGTGAGCACGTGGAGAGAGGGTAGGTGTGGATGGCTAGCTTGGAGAGACGGATAGCATGGGTGTAGGATGTGCCCAGGCAGGATCTTTTAGGTGACCCTAACACCGGAGGTTGTTACCACCACAGCAGACGCTAGAGGAGATGAAAGCTAATACTCCGGGTTGTTACCACCACAGCGCGTATGCAAGGGATAGGCGAAAGCGAGGAGGCGTGAGGTTGATGAGGGAGAGAAGTCGCAGGTAGGAGTGAGCATGGAAGAGTGAAGAGCTGGGCGCCTTATAAGGGTGCCTCCACATCGTCCCCTGTCTACCAATGGCCGTTACTGTCTGTTGGGAGTCGTTTGGCGTTAGTGGGGGGAGAACCCTTTAGGGTGGTCGTCCACTGGAAGCGTATTTACACGGCGCGGCGCTACAAGCGGCTACGAGCGACGGGTCGCCCACTGCAAACGCCTTCGCGCGTTGGGCTTCAGTTTGTTTTCAAGTGTATTCAAGGAAAGTTGGGACTGTTCCTTTTCATTAGTCATGGACCCAGAGGAATTTTATTTCCTCAAAAGTAGGAACCATTTGCGAAGACGGATGTTGAATCAAAGATCATGTTGGGTGGACCCGATCCTCTCCAAAAGGTACTGCGGGTGGCACTGCTTAATTTGTCGGTGCTTTGATCCATTTTCTGTGCAGAGAGTAATTTTCACCTTCTCAAAACGGGGCCTGCGCATGACTGACTCGAAATGACCAGGGATACGAGTGAAATGGTAGGGAGTAGTTAGGTGTTCCGACGAACCGTCCGTTGGCGATTCCCACGTTTATTTACATAGAGGTCCTCGTAGCCAGGAATTCCTACCAAACCCGCTAGGAAGGTGATACTGACAATAATGGTATACTGAGCGAGCGGCAGATCCAACTTTTTTTGGATCTGCCGCTTGTAGCCCGCTGCCACTCGTGTATGCCCATAGCTGCCGGCTCGAACACGCTTCCAGTGGACGATACCACATATAACTCAATGTAGTTGGATCTGTAGCGCGAGTCGCTCGTTGCCGCTTGTGTAGTGCAAAGCGCCGCGCCGCTCGAGTACGCTTCCAGTGAACGACCCCCCTTGGGCTTCTACTGAGGCGTCGCACAGCTCGTCTTTCTCCTTCGATTTATTAGTTAGAAACTTATACATTACATAATATGAGTGGTAGAGCTGTACCACGACAGCCCAGATGGAGCCTGTGTGCGAAAGAACAAATTTTTTTAGACCGAAAATGAAGTAGTTATGCATGATAAGCTGACAGCGGACGGACAGCATTTTTGGAATCCACGCACCTTGAAACGTAAAAGAAAAAACGTTGAGGGGGGGCGAATACATAGGTGTATTATTCACAGAATAATAAACCAAAACGTTATGTCCTTCCGCCGTATCATCCATACTTTTTACTTTATTTTTGGTCTAAAAAATTCGTTCTTTCGCACACAGACTCCAATTGGGCCCTAGTTGTGTCACGAAACTTTGCAGCCCGATCGGAATACACCCAGGGGTGTTATGGGTGAAAAATGGGTGTAAAAATAGATTTTTTTGGGTTTTATTGACATGAGCTTGTGAGACATCGTTTTCCATGTGTTTTCTTTTCAGGACGAGGAGACCGAATATGAAGTCGATTTTGACCACAGAGTGGAAAATTGAGGTTGTAACGAAGGTTCAGCTCCCAAAATTTATTTTTTATAAGTCAAAAACCTGGGAAATCGTCTTAAATCGCCGTAAATTTGTATAATAACACAAGAGTAGTATTAACAGGTGAATCAAGACAATGGCAGTGTCAATGATAATTTGTCAAAAATAGGAGCCTAATTCGTGTTTTGGTGGTCCAAAATGGGTGAAAACTTTCAAAAATAGCTATTTCAATTAGGTATTGCAAACGAAAGAAGTACAATAAATGAATGGCCAACATGTGACAAGGACTTTGCAGCGTTTTGGTTTATTATTCTGTGACTAATACACCTAGTATTCGCTCAGCAAAAAATTTTTCTAGCACCCCCTCAAAATTTTTTCTTTTCCGTTTCAAGGTGCGTAGATTCCAAAAATGCAATTTCCGTCCGCCGTACGCCGTGTCACCTGTACCGGCTTCATTTTCGGTCTAAAAAATTTGTTCTTTCGCACACATGCTCCATTTGGGCCCTAGTTGTGTCCCGAAACTTTTCAGCCCGATCGGAATATACCCAGGGGTGTTATGAGTGAAAATGTGTGTAAAAATAGGTACTTTTTGCGTTTTAGCAACATGTTGGTAACATGAGCTTCTGAGATATCTTTTTCCATGTTTTTGAGGACGAGAAGACCGAATATGAAGTCGATTTTGACCAAAGAGTGGAAAATTGAGTTCTGCCAAATGTTCAGCTCCCAAAATTGATTTTTGATGAGTGAAAAACCTGGGAAATCGTCTGAAATCACCATCAGTTTGTTTAATAACACTGGAAAAAGTGTCAACACGTGGATCAAGACAATTAAATGGCACTACCAATGATCAAAGATAGTTAAAAAAAAAAAAGGAGCGTAACTAATTTGTGTTTTAGGGGCCAAAATTAATGGAAACCATCAGAAATAGCTATTTCAATTATTCCTCATGAAAGAAACAATAACTGAACAGCCAACATTTCTGTAGGTATGTCCAATAGAATAATAAACCCATGTGAACAGGACTTTGCAGCGTTTTCTTTTTCCATTGGCAAGAAGCTATGAATAGATAGTGTGGAGACTTAAAAAACGCATTTCAATTTCTTTTCTTTTTTTAAATTTATCACAAAATGTACAAAAAGGCAGACTGCGTAGGAGTTTTGGTGAGGGGAGGGGTGGGAGGTACCTACCCACAGAAAAGAGAATTGATTGTAATGAGGAAGAAAAGAACGAAAGTTATCAGATTGACAATAGACACAAACATGAAGTCAGTAGAAATAAAACATAATTATATGTAGGTATTTATAACAAGAAAAAGGTAAATTAAAAGGCAAATAAAGTAAGTAAGCAAAAACGTTTACTGTACCCACGGCCGTGCTGTACCTACCCCATGTATCAGTATTCTATGCAGTTGCCCTTAGGCTCATCATTCACAAAATCAGGTTGGTACATTTAGCGATGAAATTAACAGGGAAGAAGAAATAATTAGGTAGTAGGGCTACCTTCTAGAGACTTCTAGAGGTCCTGCTAATTCCAGTCTCTTGTTGCTTCTAACAAAGAAAAAATCTAAGGAATTTTCTACAGATTTTTGACAGTCGGAACTTTTCATGCCATCAACGGAATTTTTGGGACCAGTCTACTGAAAAACTGTAACTGAGACTTGGCAACACTGGTTAGTATTGGTTTGTTGTGGGGTGGGGTTTAGAGTTTCCTGCCGGCGGATAATTAAGTTTTTCCTTTAATATTTATTTGTATTCTGCTATGGACAACGAAGGCAAGAAAGTCATCGTTTGTGACAACGGGACGGGGGTAAGCAATTTTATGCAATGTTTTCCAAAAAACCCCCCTGGCCAACACGTCAAGTGCTTCATGACTCATAACCTCACCCATGTCTCCCTACTTCCTTATCATAAAGTAGTCGGTTTTTTCTATTATTTATCATATTATTTCACGTTATTTTCTCCTTGCGAACAACCATTCTTCATATTGTAATAATATAGTTGCGTATTATATTTTGTCGTAGTTCGTGAAATGCGGCTATGCCGGGTCTAACTTCCCAGAGCACATCTTCCCCTCGATGGTCGGACGGCCGATCATTCGAGCTGTCAACAAGATTGGGGACATAGAAGTCAAGGTAATCTCCTTTGCTCTCTCCACCTTACAGGTGAAATTGTTGAAATATTATTGCACTTAAGATTGGAATTTCGATGCAAGTATTATAGTTGTTTACTGTATCAATTGAACGCATGACTGATGGTTTGTTATGACTCAGATTTATTTCTTGTCGGATATCCTGTTCTGATGATTTGTTGTGTTCAAAATTTCCTCCCCCCGATGCTCAGTACGAGTAAGTAGGAATGGAATCTGATATTCGTTGAACATCAAATTCCTCTAGGTACTGTTACTAGACACAGCTAGGATAGGGTTATCCTACTGTGCGTAATGGGATGTCGGTAGGGCCGAGGCTTTGGCCCACTCAAGGAAAACTGCTGTTAGAGATTGGTAGGTTCGTCTTGGGGAAATGGTCAGACGAACCCCAACGAGTAGAGAAAAACGCTGCAAGGTCCTTGTAAAATGGGTTTATTATTCTACCGGACATACCTACAGAAATTTTGGCTGTTCATTTATTGTTTCTTTCACGTGAGATAGCTATTTCTGATGGTTTCCACCAATTTTGGCACCCAAAAACACGAATTAGGCTCCTATTTTTGACAAATTATCTTAGATAGTTGATAGCTCTATTTAATTGTCTTGATTCTCCAGTTGAAACTGCTTAGTGTTATTATACAAGTTTATTATGATTTCAGACTCCCAGGTTTTTGACTCGGAAAAAATGAATTTGGGTAGCTGAACCTTCGTTACAACCTCAATTCTTCTTACTTAATAAAATCTAATATTAACACGTTCGTAAACAACTAATCGTATTTGTTAATGTGTTTATACGCGTACGTAAATTTAAAGTCTCCTCGCCCTAAAAAACATGAAAAAGACAGCTCAAAAGCTCATTTTAATAAACACCAAAAAACACTATTTTTACGCCAATTTTCACCCATAACCAGTAGCGGTGCGTGGGCTCTGAAAGCGGTGGGGCACCAAACCAGAACACAAAACCAGCAGATTTGTCACAAAATACCCCTAGGCGACAACACCATTCCCTTATTTTTTTACTGATTGAGTGATATTCAGCAAAGCTTATCTCCTTCAATCATCACTATCGTCGTACGAAAAGGTCCACAATTTCTACTGCAAATTAGCCACTGAATTCATGTGTTATAAAAAAATAAATATAGTAAACTGAAATATAACAAAACAATGACCCGTCGGTCGGTACCTACTTGAATGGAGATGCAAACTGCATGTAAAACCACGAATACAAATCTGTCATCAGATCCGGACCAAACGCAAAACGCACACAATTTGATGCAAAAAATTAAAAACTGACAGACTCAACAGAGAAAGCAAATATAATTCACGAGACAACAAAAAAATCAGAAGACAAAGAAGCATCTCGAATCGAGGTGACAAATGGAATCGAAGGGATCGAATCAAATGTGAAAAGGAACGATTTTGGAGTAGAAATCAGATTCTGGGGCCGGGGCGCAAAGTGGGCACGGCAAACAACATTTTCACTCGACTGAGCATGCGCGTATGGGCCACTTTCCTCAGTTGCCATGGGAACACTAGGTGCCAGGACCCATGACTTACCTGCCAGTTTCAGGAGCCTAGGTTTCGATTTCGATTGCTGTCACTTTATTCCAATAAAATGCTTGGTCTATGGGGCACACCATGGATGCTCTACTAGAATATTGAATATCCATAGCCAGAGAAACCTGGCGAGTCGCTGTTAAACTTCGTGAAAAATGCTAGATCAGTGTACGGAGGGAAATTCAAATGCCAACTGAACAATGGTTGGAGTTTTTTTTTACTCCTAGTGTCTTTGGGTGCCGGGGCAGTGGCCCAAGTGGCCTTACGGATGCAACGCCCATGCCCATAACACCCTTGGGTATATTCCGATTGGGCTGCAAAGTTTCGGGACACAACTAGGGCCCAAATGGAGCCTGTGTGCGAAAGAACGAATTTTTAGACCGAAAATGAAGTAGTTAATGCATGATACGGCGTACGGACATTGCATTTTTGGCATCTACGCACCTTGAAACGCAAAAGAATTTTTGAGGGGATGTTAAAAAAATTCTTTGCTGAGCGAATACATAGGTGTATTATTCACGGAATAATAATAAACCACAACGGCAGAAATATAATTTTTGTGGGTGATGGTCAGCATTGACGGTGACGAAGCGAATTGATTCTTCTCATCATTTAATGGATGTTGATGAGGAACGTCTGTAATATCATCTGCACAGAGTAGGAAATAATAGGGTGGCAGGTAAGTCGTTACATCCTCCGTCTTTATTGCAGAACCAGACAGCCGTCTCAGCTATCAGGCATAAGCTTTGTTCCAGCCGAGGCGAGTTTTGTAATGAATTCTGGGCACAACCCACTGCGCACTAAAACTGTGTTCCAAACACATCGAGTGTTGGGAACTGTTCACCTTTCACTGTTATAGGCTTTATCGGTGAAGTGTTCCAACTGCGTCAGGTCTGGGAACCGAGTTCTTTGAGTTTCGAACTTTTCGCACCCGATCGGGGATGGGGTTTTTTGAGCAGAACTGAAGGTAACCCCGCTGAAACCTTCCCAAAATCTCGTTCCCCTCCAACTTTCACTTTAAATGGATCTTTCGTCTCTTGTACCTGTTCATCAATTTTTTGGCCCTAAAGTCATCACAGTTGTTTGCGCGTTTCCAACGTATTCCAGCCGATGAGTTTCGTTCTGAAACCATTCTAAAACTCATACCCACCCTTCAGAAAAACGTAGGTTCTGGTTTTCAACGTTTTTAAAACCAGTTCTGGTGGCTGGAACATACCTGTAGGGATGTGGCGCTCAGCACTGAACGGATCCGAACTGAACGGATCTTTCAGTTGAACGTATGCGAATTGAATCGACCTTCTCACTGTACGGGCTCACTCTATTTTTTCAACTCTTCAGTTCATCCATTCATCAACCCCCCCCCCCCCCTTCGCCCCTCTATGTTCGTATCATTCTCCACCTCCCTCCCCTACTGTTGCCATCGTTCTTCCCTCCCCCACTCGCAGGTTTTCCTCTCTTAGTTTACATAGTACATAGGTACTTGTACGACGTAGTCCACCTTTCTAGCAAGTGCGTTCACCCTTCGCCTTGTTCTGTTCCAACAAAAAAGTTTTGAAAAAAAAAGTGCTGTGTGGTTTCATTTTAATGTTGAGGGTGGAGGAGCCTCAGAAAAATGCCAATATTGTGGAGTTGAAATGAGCATTAAAAACTCAAATACTTGTAAAACGTTATGAAGGTAGGTAGTAATTTTCCAATGCATAGGTAATGATTTTTTTGCATTGTATATCTACCAGCCTAGTCTCTGAAGCTTTCCTAATCTTATATATTCCAAAAATTTTCTTAGAATTTTTCTTCCAGTATCCAGAGCAGAATCTGCTAAATATGACGTGTTATATCGAAAATAGTTATTAGTTATTTTGTTGAATGAAACATAAACTCCCGCTTTCATGATTTTTAGAACGGGATAATTAGAGGAACTAACTGGTGAACGGGTCCCAGAAGGTAGTGAACTGTTGGGAGTTGACTCGTGGAATTGAACGGATTTTACACATCCCTAGTCAAGCATGATGCTGCTTACAGTAGTTGGAAAAAAATTCTAACTATGGACCTAAAATCAAGCTGAAAAATGAGCCTAAAATGCTTCCTCAATAGGTGGTATCAACTCAGATGGGTGACGCTAGTGCAGCACAACATTGTGGCGGGGTAACTAAGTATAGCATCAATAATTCCATACATCCGTAAAGAGAATCACCGTTGTTGTTCGAGGCGCCCGACTTAATTCTAGCCTAAAATCACTGTGGAATCAACATTATGCAGATTTCATCTACCTAGTCCTAGATTAATATTATTTATAATGTTTCTGTTCGGGGCGCGTCAAGTGACTTAAACCAGAACTAATAACTTCATTCAGCTTGCGATCCTGGCGGCACTGATGACTGTGTTGATGTGTTCACCAGGGTCTTATTTACTTGTACGGTTGTGCATTTGTGGGAGCTGTACAACTGTTTCGATCTTTTCTTTAGATTAAAATTATATTGCAGTAGTCACTTTATTCATCATGGGCACAGGATCAACTAAAAAGCCCTCGAAGCACATTAAGGCTTATAAAGAAGGTCACCACATAGAGAATATCGACACATCAATTTTTGGCCTCTGGAAAGGCTAGTAGAAACTTGAAAGCCTACTAGTAAGTTCAAGTTAGAATGTAGAATATAGAATGCCCACGAAATTACTGAATCTACAGTATTATCTACAGAAATCCTCAGTTGGAAAACATTCTCCACAGGGAGGAATCCCTGTTAACCTATCTCTCATCAATCCTTTTTTCTTGTAGGTATTTATTTTTTTTACTATGGGTATCTGCTCTGCATGTTTATCGTTTTCAAGGTTCGGGAGTGCTAAGGGAATGAGAGCCCTCTGCTTCGATTTTTTTAAACCTTTTCGTTTGATCGCTCAAATGATTTATGGTCGACAGCAGGCAAAACAGTCTCACACTGCCTTCCCGTTGCCCTTCGCTCGAACATTTGTACGTTGTGCATATGGGCATCGTGTTTGTACGTTCCAAAACAAAAAGATTTGAGCGAAATTCGTTTGTTTCCTAATAGAAGGATTGAAAATTGAATTGGAAATTGATTCGCGATATTCTCCTTGGTAATCTTCTTTGCAAGCACTTACCTAAGAAAAATTAGGTGCATCAAGAGCCTTTCATAGCTTTTTATTCGCTTCAGTATAAAGAAATCGCACCTGAGCGCGAGATAATTAACTAAGGCGGGTTTCACCACCTACGGTTAAGTGCGAGTTAACTTAAAAATAGACAGTTAAACAAAAAAATAGACACGTAAAATGCATTAATTTTTTTCTGTAACTCCAACTCCAACTTACTGTAACTCGTACATCAACTCTTGGTGGTAAATCCTGCCCTAAATAAGCCTTCTTCGTCAATTTGAGTTCATGGTTCAAGCACATAAGTGTTGATCCCGCCATAAGTAAGAATCTGTGTTTCATAGCGCAGCGGGTTGGCACCTGATAGCGTTTTAATGTAATTAGGAAACATAAAATTAATCTGGGACTAGATGAAATCTACATAACATTGATTTCACAGCAGTTGTAGGCTAGGATTAGTCGGACACCAGGTGCAAGATGGCTGACATAAGTTTGATTCTCATCATGGATGTTATAGAGTATGGACGTATACCGTACTTACCTCGCCTCAATGTTAATGCGACAAAATATGTTTCATTGTGTTGTCCAATGGAATGTTTATAAAAGCACTTGGTTTTTGACTGTTTGTTTTCCCTAGAGTAGGTTTCACTAGTACTGACATTCAGAAAATAAAGTTAAAACTAAAACTAGCATAATGCCACATGAATCGAAACCACCTAATAGGAAGATGGAGGCCAACGTCTAAAGTAGACCCATCTCTGAGTAGAAAACTTTCGGTTACAAATTGCTATCCGTGTCCTTCGACTAAAAATAATTCTTCATCATACAAACCCTACATCTTCTGTTCAACTATTCCACTTATTCCATAAGTTATTCTTGTGATTCTCCATATTATTTTATATTTTCAGGGATATACAGTCAGAGTAAGCATTCATTTCATAGATACGTAAGACATCAAAATAGCCTTCCTTAATCTAATGACCGTGCATGATGTTTTTTCTATTTCCTCCACTTTTTAACTCCCTCTGATTTTGCTACAGAAAGCGTTTTCATTTGTACTAAATACATTTCATTCATCTTTATCACAGGGAGATTACCTATGCTAATACTTACAGTGGTTGACATCACCTTTGTTGTCAACAGCTTAGACTTGTTTCTGTTTTACGTAGCTGTTGATAAGTGAATTATCTGTCGTTGAAACATAACGTTGCAAGATTTAGTTTTAGTATCAGCTTTGCGTACAGTTGGTTGAGTATTTTACAAGACTGTAAGTAGGAGGTACCTGAGGAGGTTAGATCAGAAATAGCCTGAGAAAGTATGGTGGCGGCAGTAGCGAAACAGCAAAATTTAGGGAAGTTACCCAGTAGGTAACTACCGATCATTGTTGTAGATCGTTAATGGTGGTGTGTATGTCTTTTCTTGTTTTATACTGGTCCACAATTTGTCCAAGTTTTACTGGTCGATTACAAGACCAGTAACCATTGACTAGTGATCATTTTTCATAGGTTCTCAGGACGTCTTTTTCCAACGAGGACGCTCCCTCATCAGCTCATTAAAATATTCTCATTCTGTCAGGAGCACAGTCATTAACGCATGCGCTGCATTTTGTAGGCCAACATTTTTCTTTGCATCATTTTTTTAAACTTTTCTGATCTCCAAAAAACAAATTTGCAGTAAGATTACCTACTTATTTGTTTAATGTTTTTCATTTGCCCTTACAAGTTTCTTTTGACTAATAATTTTCATCGTTTTTGTGTTTTGTTTGATTATTTGTTTTTAATCCATATTTCTTATTGTGATCACTTCTCTTACATAATTATGCGGTGTTGTCCATTTTTCCGCCGACGTTTAGGAACTGCCAGTAAGTTGATAAGAGCAGACCTGGGGGCCTATTCACTAAGCCAAAGAGACATCTCTTTCAGGTCCGACTCTCTCTTTTGGCAAAATAGATTTGTATAGTATCCATGACAGGGTTATTCAGTAACTTTTAAAAGAGAGAGTTGGCGGCCATCTTGGCATTCTCGATCTCTTTCAGAGAGACAGCTAATTAGGTGTCTTTCCTCGAAAGAGAGAGTCTATTTCTCGTTTGTTTCACAGTGATCCTGTAATATCCTCGTTCATCCGCAACCACATCGGTAATTTTGATCGTGTATTTTTTTTTTCATTTCATAAAGTTTTTCATCATAAAGTTTTTCATTTCATAAAGATTAAATTTTTCATTTCAGTTTTAATTAAAAATGTATACATAATTATTGATTCATGAGTAAAAACGTCCAAGTACGGGTTGAGGTAGGTACCTACCTACCTAAGAGTGGCCGTTCATTAGGTGTAGATATAATACAAGCATTAAGCCCCCTAATTCGAGTTTTTCTGTTTATAATTGAGACTTTTTTCAATTTCATTTAAACTTTTGTCCGATTCGTGAGTAAAAACGTCCAAGTATGGATTGAGGTAGGTAGGTACCCATTGAATATGTATTACTAAGAAATGCGTTCATTATTAAGGAATTGAACTCCCGGGGGCACAAACATCTCGCACTTCATGGATACTATGGTATTTTCGTGTATTAGGATCCATATCTCTTTCTCAAGGTCACTGGAGCTATTCAGTAAAATAGACGAACCCGGGAGACTGTGGAAGAGACTGTCTCCCAGGGGAGACTATCTCTCGCGGGAGATTTTCAAAATATGGGTAGATAATCTCTTTCCACTATCTATTTTAGTGAATAGGCCCCCTGTTCAGACTTGTTTACCCTCAGTATGCCATACTGATTCTTTCTCATTCTGCATGGGAGCATTCGAAAGAGTTGGTGTGGAAAGGATTCCTTCATTTTGTCGATAGTACGTTTTACTTCTTCAACCTAGGAGACAAAATCTAAACTCCTTGAGGTGGGGAAGGCGATAAATCTACAAAATAAGACTCTCCACCTAGTGTAGCAGAATGATTAAGTAGCCGCAAAATGCACCAGTACTTAATTCTGTTATTAAAACTTAAACCTCCTTCTCATCGTTGGATGCTCTGATGATTTCAAGTGAATGCTAAACCCCCAAAAGGAGACTCCGATGGTCTGACGTACAATTATAAGACAAAATTATAAGTAAAATAAGAAACAACGTCAGTCATACATTAGGTAACCCATTTGTTTTTTAGTTATAATGTATTTTCTCGGATACTATTCTCGTCTTGTCACACGCAAAAAGAAGCTGTTGCAGGTTCGCAATGGTGTGTAGGTACATAATACAGTGTTTTGCAATTTATTAACTGTGTTGTACATCTCACCATCCCAGACAGTGAAAAGAGAGAAGTCACTAAATGCTAACCCTGCAGTTAGATACCTGTTACTCGACTTGGTCAACCAATAACGTTACTCCATTGATGTCGGCTGACTTGTGTACAAGCAGCTTCTTGTTCATGACTAGCTCAATAATGGTTAATTTTTGTGGGTCACAAATTTTCCTTATTTTGGCCAAATTTCTGTTCATTAATGGAAATTAACGCTTATTGACTATGATGTGGTCAGGAGGTTTTTATGTCAGAAAGTCCAGGGAGAAAACGAGTGTGGAATTTGAATTTGAGTTCCTGCTAGAAATGGCGTATCAGGTAAATTACCGAGTAGTTCAACTCAAATCCCGCTTAGAGCGCTAGTGCATCGCTTTAAGCATTGAACCGCAGTGGATGTATTGGATGGATGGAACCGCAAATCCTATAATATGTAATTTGCGATTTTGTGTGTCTGTGTGTGTGTGGTGGCATCAGGACCAAACGGCTTAACGGATTTACATCTCACCATCAGAGACACAGTGAAAAGAGTGAGTTCGCTACATGTACGCCATTGATGTCGGCTGGCTCTCACGCCTCCTTGTGATCAACGAGTTGCAGGCCAGATCATAGGCTATCGCTCGATCGTCCAGGCCTTTGATTAAATTCATGGCCGTTCCTAACGATAGTGTCAGAGTTCGTGCTTTTGGTTGCTAAGGTCGCGATAGCCTATGTCGCGGATCACTTTCGACCACAAGCCGGAGTAAGGTGGGTGTCGGAAGGAAGTTATCACAGCTGTTTCAACCGTACTAAAACTATTCGGTGGATGTACGATCTACAGGACCCTAAATAATATGGACACCGATTGAGTCTTCTTACCTCAGCATGCCACTATAGGTTGGTTGGGCTCATCCAAAATATTCGTGAAATTTAATTTTCGTTTTTTTAAATTGATAATTTTTTTTTCATTTGAAATTTAATTTTCTTCATACAAAGTTGTAAGATCTCCTTCCGTTTCCCGAGCTTCCCACAGGGGATGCACCCAGTCCTCCCCCCCCCCTTCCCTTCTCTTCTTCTTCATTTAAAATCAATCCTGTTGCAGCAAGATTACCTATATTAATTTAAGTTTATTATTAAAGAGACATTCAACGAGATATCACTGCCCGAACTTCAAAGAAGTCCTACCACAGCAGGCACCGTTGCGGAAAGAGATGGTGCTGTGTGGATTTCAGTGACAAATTCTTCACGGATGCCACTGACGCGGAAAGCACTGGTGCCGTCCCGTCACTGTATCTGAATTACCCGCAAATGACATCTCACGTTTCAACAGCCATCCGATCGTCATATATACGAGTAGCCATCAAATAGGTAGCCTAAATCCTGCCCCTGAGGTCTGAAAGTTGAAGAAATAGAAAAATAGTTGGATTAACTACTCAAAATTGCTCCAAAATCCATTTTATGCTACTGGTTAGTATTTCGTGCGCCTTCCCCATACGACGCATTGTAGTACACTGTAGCAGGAGGTAGAAACCTATTATTCTACACTATTTTATACTTCTATCGCACTGCCTTACCTCAACGCAAAATGATTTACAAGTTCTTTAGAAGAAAAATAAAAAAATGTTGGCAATTTTGGAAACGTTGGCATCGAACGCAAAGATTTTCTTAGCGTTGCCTTTTACCATTGAGTAGATTTAATAATTCTTTAGACTAGTTCTAAGAGTTCAAAAACTCGGGTTAGAAGAATACTACTGAGCATCGTATGGATCAAACCGACGAACAATCATTTGGCACATTCTTAGCATGTACCTATTCAACTCGCTGCTGAGTCACTTAGAGAATCTCAATTATTATCAGTAAAAATCGATAAGGCTTTTGTTTTATTCCATTCATCATGCCTGCTTCCAGTCCATCTGCATGAGTGCATCTTGTTGCTATCAGCTCCGCATTAAAGTTGCAAGAAAGTTATTATTCAGCGGTTATCCTAAATTACTGTATTCATGGGTAAAATACGATTCCTAGTGCCGCGGACCGGCCCATGTTGGCCTTGTACTACTTTCATCAGCTATTAATTTCAAGTTATAGTGTCCACATTTTTTCGTAGCACACTTATTAATTTCCTATAGGTAGGACATGTGTCTTGCACATCAGTAATTTTTTAGGCAAGAACGTCGATGTCAGTGTTATTGCTCGTTTGTTACTTGCCTTTTTAAACACTTTACTTCCAAATTAAAATCTCGATTCCACCAAAACACAGAGTGAAAGAATCAATGAGCAAACCAGCGATGTAAAATAGACCGACTCCGACACGACCAACGCGACTAGCGACTGTCGCGTGAGACACATTAGAAATTGAATTGCTCGATCGCCCTGAGAGGTGACTTGCTCGCTTGCTTCGCTCGCCCCCATGATGATTTTATTACAATGCTGAGCACACATGGAAAAATTTTATTATGTACGCAAGGGCAGCATGGGGATGCAGGAAAGAATTAGTGAGGGAGTTTACCTATAACTAACTGTGGACTATATAACTAATTAACCTTTTTGACAATGAATACTACACTATAATTATAAATAGAAAAAAAAGAAATGTACAAATATGTATGGTACCTTAGGTACCTACCTACATACATATTTATACATTTTTTTTAAATATAAAGTTTGTATCATATTTATATGAATTGATCATATTGGGCTTAGTATTTATATGAAGCTTGGATATTAACTATTGCTAAGATGCTCTTATTTTTTTTTTAAATGGATGTTGGGATTATTGCTGAGATTACTTTTGAGGTACTATGAAAGAATTATTGTGTCTGACTCACAGGCTGATGGCTTACATGCCATGACTTATACTACCTTTCTGGTTGAATTTTTTGGGAATCGAACTAATAACAAAAAATTGGAAATTGTAAAAATGATGGTATATATTTATGTTTATGTATTTGTTCTAATTTGTTAATAAAATGCTTTTACTACTACTAATACTACACTCGCACATTAGAAATTGAATTGCTTGATTGCTGTGAGAGGTCACTCATGTCACTCGCTCGCTTGAGTCACTTGCATTTATTTCTCACATGAGACATAGGTTAAACAGCTGATCTATGCATCACACTGTTATCAAAAACATGGCTGCCACAGTGGGTCGATGGTTCCAGACATCCATACCTCCACAATAAATTGATTCCTATTGGAAGCCAGCCATTCATATCAAAGGCGGTATTTGTCATTTTGGGCAATTTTTTTCGAAAAGGAATGGAGTTTTGAGATGAACAAAGGAAGATCGTAACTGGATTGGAAATACAATTCAGCATTGTGGTAATCGTTTCCCTAAAGGCACTAGATTCGTTCGCTGTGACCATCTGACGGTTATCTGACCACCAGAAAGGCATTGGGCTGTTTGCAGTGATTCTCGGGCTCGTTTCTGACTGTATAGTATCCATGACCGGCTGTTCCCAGTGTTTTCCTGACTATCCAAAGCCAGTTTTCTGATCACCATTCCGGTACACAGATGGTTGGGCGGACAAGAACTGCACTACCTTCCTGGTTCCCAACCATTATCAAACTCAAACCCTTCTCAAACGCTTAATCAAGATGGTATTGGATCATGGATGGTTTGTTACGGTTTTCTAGGAGCTAACTTCCAGAAAAAGCCAGTGCGAACAAACCTACTATAATATTACCGTAGTCTACAACACTATGTAGTTTTTTTTTTTTTTTAAATCTTTATTAACATGTTTAATGTTTTAGGGCTGGGGGTCATTCTGTGAATTCCGACACGCAAATATGCAACGTTTTTCATTGGTTACTACACAGTTACTACCTTCTGTTGTAGCAACCATAAAGAATATCGCACTCGAAAGAAACAAGAGTCAATAGCTACGTTTTTCATTGGTTACTACACAGTTACTACCTTCTGTTGTAGCAACCATATGTTGATGGCGAGTTCTATAATAAGTACAGTAAATGCAACATTATACTTGTAGAGTTCAGTGAAATTGTGGCTTTCATTTTTTCTTGACATTAAAAAACTATATCTAATTTCTCCCTTGCGAGGGAAAAACATTAAACATGATTTAATGTTTTTCCCTCTCAAGGGAGAAATTTATCTTCCTCCCAGCACATGCTTCGTGCCAGACTACAGCTAAAGGCTGCAGCCATGTTTGCCATAATGCTCTGATACATCAAGTGAAGAAAAGCAATCGTAAAAAGCAAAAACAAGATAACAAGATATACTTGAGACAGCGAGTTTCAAACAAGCTGGTGAAGTAAGGAGGCATGAGTGACAGTGAAGAGAGGCAGCGTATAATCCCCAAAATAGCAGGTTGGGGCCAGGGTGCCTTGGATATTCGAGTGTCTTTAAATTGTCTTCATTTGTATTTTTCTTAACAGCACTCTGGAGCTATGATTCATGGTGTAAAGAAAATCTAAATTTGGCGGAGATAGTCCAGCTTTCCCACGCCATGTTCCATTTATGAAATAATATAATTATGGTTTTTTAAGTTGCTTGATTTGCTCTAGTTTGTTAACTAGTCCGTCTTCCTGAAAGTTGATGGCTTCAGGAGAGTTCGAGCAGTTACTAGTATGTATCATGCCGGGTTTGACGTTGCTAGGAGAGAAAGGGCACTTTGACATCGTAATTCACATAGGAGGGTTTATTACTGTGCAAACTCACATTATAATATATTATTGTTATTATTATATAATTAGTCTTTATTGGTCCCTATGCTCTCCAGTGTACACGCGACGTGATTCGTACTCGGTAAGAGACGTAACGGTAGGAAGGTTCTTTACCTTGAGTGGGGCGAGTCAGTGGTGTGAAGGCGGCAGATATCTCGAGAGGCTGGCTAGTTCCTCCGGGTGACGGATGTAGAATGAGGGGTCGTCACGTTCCTCAAGCGGCCCACAGCGAAGATCGTACTGGTATGGCACTTGGTACTGTGCGTGCTCATGCCAAGGCACGATGGAACTTCGTGTCTGATGAATATTGAGAAAAAAGACCTTGATTCCGATCTTTTGATGGCTTTTATAACTTATTTTGTTGGTGGGGATAATTTTGGGGAAGTTGGGTAAAGGCGCGTGGCTTCAAGGTCCCAGCCGGGTTTTCTTGCTGAGCCTGGCAGGAAATTCCGTCAGCGGGAAATATTTTTTGTGGGGTTTCTCACGCTGGGTTTGTTCATGTGGGAATGGTTCATTTCCATTCGCACAGGTTTGTTCGGACAGACAGTCCTGGACTGGTCCAGGAACTGCGTTCTGAAAATGAGGGCATAGAACTGTCTAGGGTAGAGTCCAGAACTTGTGTCTTTCCGAACACGCCGTGGTGATTCCAAACGGATAACCTGAAGCGTTGTAACCTTCCACATAAGCTGAAGGTAGAATCATCGAGTGGACATGTGCAGGATCAACAGTCCTCAAAAAAATGCTGGACTGTTAGAATTAGTCCCGAACATTTCTGGACTGTGTCTGAACAGCCAACTTTCGATTCTGGACTAGTTACGGCACTGTCCGAACGAACTTAGTTTACTTACCCCAGTTCATGGAATTACTCCAAATGTCTGCTTACCCGAATTCTCCGCACATGTGAAGGACATTACCACTAAAAAAACCTTATAATGCCTGTGGAACCTGAATCACTATGAAAGCTGTCGTGGTACCCTTAAAATATACCACTCCATATTGTACGTATAAGATTGCTGCTAATAAACACAAGGAGAAGGCGAGCTGCGTGATGCAAGGGGCACAGCCAGGTAGCTCTCCCTCCAACGACCCCTCAACGGCCGGGTGAGTGTAGAGGCGCCTTGCCCAGCTCGCCATTCTACCGATCTCACTCGAACTCGATGCCTTCTCTCTCGCTCACCTTACCTTCTCCTCAACCTCTCTCTCACAAATGATCCCAACGTGGTGATAAACCTTTCTGGCGCAAGCCAGTATGGTGATGAACCTTTCTGGACACATCCTCTAGTATCCAACGTGGTGATAAACCTTTCTGGCCTAGCCAATGTGGTGATGAACCTTTCTGGATACTAGCTTCTTCATACCCGACATCTCCTTCTAAACCTCGCCTTCCAAAACCTCACCTTCCTCAATCTCGCCATCACTACAAAAGCAATACCAATCTCGCGAATACTAATCTCATTCGAGTGAAAATGCAGCTACATCATACCTCTGCTGTAGTGCATCTTGTTTTTACACTGTTTTCAAGCAGTTCACTATTTTTCCTTCTCACTTGCTTCCCTATCTATTAGTTTTCAGTAGTTAAATAATATATGTTATATTCTTTCGCAATTTGCTACACCTTGATTTTCAAGTTTTCCGTCAAGCCACCTGCTTTATTTCGTCGCTTGCTTCTTCCTCAATTTTCTCATTTTTCTTGCAGGATTTGATGGTTGGGGATGAAGCCAGCAAATTGCGGTCTATGCTGGAGGTCAACTACCCTATGGAAAATGGTATTGTCAGGTATGTGGGACTTGAAGCCTATGGACCTATTGGCAATCTGGCCCTATTTTCCCCACTCTCACCCCTCCTTCACAGTCAGATTTAATTTAAGAAAGATGAAATGCACACGTATTTATTTCATTTTTCTGAATGAAAGTTGATTCCATCCTGAGCATTTGGTACCAACCGCACTGACCTACGATCAGTTAAGTCGTTTTTTCTACGAATTTTCAAAGTTTCAACAATTTATGACGCCCTTGCACCTCTCTCGCCGGGGCGGGACCCCCAGGAATTGGTTGAAACTATGAAAAATCATAGAAAAGAACTGCTTATCGCAGGACAGTGCGGTTGGTGTGAAAGTTCTCAGAATGGAATCTAGTTTCATAAAATACAATAAAAAGAAGAGAAAAGTAGTACGCTTTTTTTACCCATGCACATACCCAATTGTACCTACCAGTAGCTGATGCCAGTAATACCAACTTTCTCGAGCCATCATCTTCGTATTTCTGACTTGTTCGAATATTTTTGTATTACCAACATAATGTTTGAATTTCGCTATGGTTTTCCAGTTGAAATAATTTCAAGAAATCTTGTACAAACTAATTTTTTTTTCCTGATATGCTCACAAACATTAAGTATATTGGACCATAATATTTTTTATCTCTGTGTTTTTTAATGTTTAAACTCGTTCACAACAGTTGCATTTGCATTTACAGGAACTGGGATGACATGTGTCATGTCTGGGATTACACGTTCGGTCCGGAGAAGATGAATATAAACCCCAAAGAGTGTAAAATACTGCTCACTGAGCCACCAATGAACCCGACCAATAATAGAGAAAAGATGATCGAGGTAAGCAGCAAGTTTTTCGTCCTCCTTTAAAAAACGCTATGAAGTCCTTGTCACATGGGGTTATTATTCTATTGGACATACCTACAGAAATTTTGGCTGTTCATTTATTGTTTCTGTGATAGTTTTCACCAAATTTGACCCCCAAAAACACGAAGTAAGCTACGTGTTTTTTTTAATTTTTTTTTTTTTTAATCAAATTATCTTTGATCATTGATCATGTCATTTAAGAGTCTTGTTTCAACTGTTGAACATTTTTCTTGTGTTATACAAATTGATGGTGATTTCAAAACGTTTCCTACGTTTTTCACTCATAAAAAATGAATTTTGGGAGCTGAACCTTCGTTACAACTTCAGTTCTTCAATCTTTGGTCAAAACGTTACAACTTCGTATGCGGTCTTCTCGCCCTAAAAAACATGGAAAAAGATACCTACCTCAAAAGCTCAATCTATCAAAACACCAGAAAACCCTATTTTTACACCCATAACACCCCAGGGTATATTCCGATCGGGCCGCAAAGTTTCGGGACACAACTAGGACCCAAATGGAGCTTGTTTGCGAAAGTTTTAAACCGAAAATGAAGCCGGAGTGCTTGATACTGCGGACGGACATTGCATTTTTGGGATCTGCGCACCTTGAAACGTAAAAGAAAAAATTTTGAGGAGGTGCTATAAAATTTTTTTGCTGATCAACATCGGTGTATTATTCACGGAATAATAAACCAAAAGTTATGTTTTTCTTTCATACACTACGGAATAGAAATCAGTATTTGAATCCATTCCTCCAATTCGTCGTCCTTCTCTCCTTACAGTTAGAAGTTCAGTTGATTAACAATAAGGAAAGAGCCTCGGATGGCAAATCCATCCGTTGACCTTGTGCGGCAAAACCCACCAATTAGGACACCTACCTGCGTACCTGCGGTTTGAATTTGAACAGGCCCTTCTTCCAAAAATAGTTGGTACGAACGAACAGTACGGCGTTGGTACGGTTTGAAAATCATTTCCACTGTTACGCAGTTTTTTTTGGGTCTGATTTGGGTGGGCTAAAAAGAAAAGGTGACGAGGAGCTACAAGAATCCACCCCTATTATTGCCTTTCTCGCTCCAGTTATTGTCTTTAAATTGAGGAACATAGTGAAATATGTAGTAGGTTGTGGAGAGGAATAGTGGTGAGGAGGCCCTGGAAGCTCAGTCTGTTTCCATCTCATTTTGTGATCTCTACCTATCTAATCAGGTTTAAATATTTTACCATTGTGACAACAGGTGATGTTCGAGAAGTACGGGTTTAGCGGTGCGTACATTGCAATCCAAGCAGTACTCACCCTCTACGCCCAAGGGCTTCTGAGTGGAGTGGTTGTGGACTCGGGGGACGGCGTCACTCACATCTGCCCTGTTTATGAAGAATTTGCTCTTCCTCACCTCACCCGGCGACTTGACATTGCCGGAAGGGACATCACAAGATACCTTATCAAGGTTGATTGGCTTGACGTTGCATTTATTTACTTCAGCAACATAAATTACCTGTACAGCATCCATTGCAAACCCCTGTTGCATGTCTTTCAGTAAAGATTTGTATTTCTAGTTATTACTACTACGGGGCTATGCTTTCAATCATTCTGCCGACTTCGAGACAGTGCGAATCATGAAAGAAAAGCTGTGCTACATTGGCTATAACATAGAAACGGAGCAGAAACTAGCTTTGGAAACCACAGTTCTAGTGGAGCCCTACACAGTAAGTTGTATTAAACACTAAAACCAACTTTTATTGTTAAATTATTTATTATTTCCGTTATTCTCACTCGTATTTTTCATGGTTTGTCTGGAACGACTCTCCGAATGGGACTCCTGACTTGAATTTTGAAGTTTGTATACTTGTTAGACTGGCGGGCTACCTGTCGATGCCAATCCATGATGGTGAGAGAGTTCAGCTTCTGAGCACGAGCTCCACCCACCCAATCCCAATAACCTCCTCTTCAACCCGCTCCAAATCGTGCGATTTGTATCAACCCCTCTCATCCATGTTGGTGTCAATGCGTTCTGCTGAATGTTCTTTCCCTGAGGACTATTATTTTGTGTTCCCTAAAAGTTGAACTCTCGGCAGACGGGCCAATGCCGTTTTTCTACTCGTTAGACCATTGTAATTCGCTGTATAGTGCAGATTTCATGGCACTGCCAGGGTTTGGGGCCTAGGGCGACCGAATCCAATAAACAGCCAACTTTGAGTCTACAACTAGGTATATTTAAGTATCTAATACTTTTTAAAAGGTCAGAATTTTCTGTATCGATCCTATTTTATTGCCATAATAGCATTAGGGAGTGGCGCCACGGCCCCGTTATTTGCGAGAAATAGCAACTTGCGGTTTTATATTTTTGAGGGGATATTCGTTGAAACTTTGAAGTTCTCTATGTAGTTTTTTGCAACTTCCATTATAAAGTTATATAATATAGTTATTTGCAGCTCTCAATTGAAAAACAGTCTTGGATCTTATGACCTGACATTCTGTGGGTGTAGTCCATAGGCAATTCGGATTTTGCTGTTCGAGTTTTTGTGCCACCACAGCGCCAAGGAAAGGCGCCAAAGTAGAGTCACTGACGCTGCAAAATGCAAAACCATGTTAACTATGCTTCTTATTAGAAATTTCGAAGGCGAACCTTTGGTTATATTAACTCAAAATCTGATCTCATCGTTGTCACCTGAGGTGGAAGGTGGTAAAGTGTCAGCTGAACGCATGGAAGCTTTTTGATGGTTCGTATTGATGCCTGCTCGAGGCGACCTGGAGATGTTTACGAACTTATATCCCAAATGGGGATTTAACGATCACGCGCTCCAGCCCACTTTGACACCCTGATCACCAGGTTCCCTTGTAATGGGCAACTTGCAGGATTAGTTCTTATTTTGCTTCCGAGTACCCAGTTAGCGGAAGCTTTGTTTCAAATTTCGAGAGGAAAAAAATTTCATGGTTTCCGAAATCAAAATTTTCACTCGCGTTTTACAGCGTACTGAACTAATTTGGTTCGGTGTCTGTCCATCCGGAAGTCCTTGGCAGACGCATAGCTTCCTCAGTTCAAATCCGATTTTGCTGAAATTTCCAGGGATCATGCGGCTTGGGCCCTACATGGTCTCCTATGAATTCCAGAACGATCGGGTCATTATTGTGGCTACTGTGCATGCGCAAATGTGAATTCTGACATACTCAATTTCTTGCTAATCAATGGCCCGATTTCGCTCAAATTTGGTGAGTAGATGGTCTCCTATGAATTTCATAGCGATGGATCATTGGTATGACACTGCTCATGTGTAAACGCTAAAACTGGGGTAGTTACTTAGTTTCTCACGAACTTACAGCCTAATTTCGATGAATGTTCAGAAACTTTTCTTCAAACTACGTGGAGGAATATTCGTTCGACTTTTTTCAAGTTACACGTTACGGTTCATGCATAACAACTGATCAAATTAAGATAGAATTCTTGAATCCACCCTAATCTGTACTGAATAATTTTCTATTATATGTACCTTTAATTGATTTATACGATCATTTTATCGATACAAGGAAGCTGCGCCATTAAATTTGGCAGACGTTCTTCAATTGAAAGATTGTGGTGAGAGTTGTCTATTATGAAGGGTAGTTGGCCATTTGCAATAATATCTGAAAATTTTTCCAAATTCTTCGTCATATGGCCTGCCTGCTCGAGAGGAATGTTTCCGACCATCCTACTCGGGACCTTTTATTGCTGTTCCAAAAGGAACTTTGAACTGAAAATCGTCACTTAGGGGTTTTCAAAGGGACGAAATTTCGGCTCATGCAAGTTCCCCATAGTAGTATTCTGAGAGAAAGTTACAGTTACTCAATACTAGGTACCTGCCTAACAAGCTATATTTATTTAGAAGCATTGCATCATTTTTAGAGATTTTGAAAACATTCCATTTTTTCAGTTACCTGATGGAAGAGTAATCAAAGTAAGCGGTGAGAGGTTTGAAGCCCCTGAAGCTCTGTTTCAACCTCATCTGATCAACGTTGAGGGCCAGGGTAAGTTTTCCGTTTCGGACCTTCCGATATTATCTCAAAATCCAACCGGGACGAGTTAGCCTCGTGCCTTACATTGCATAAATATAATTTCGTCTTTGGTGATGCGTATCTCGTGCAAAACCAGAGTCCTGTAAAGTCAGTCTTACGTGGTTAAGCCTAATGAATTGATTGAACCAACATACACGTATTTAGGCGTTTTAATCACAAGACGTTAAATGTTGAGACCGCGCTACTCCTTAACCTCCCTGGGGAGTGCTAGTGTTTTATCTCTAGTCTACTCGGTGCTTATAATACATATCAACAATTTTAATCACAGTAAATATCAATTATCAGTGTAAATTTTACGTGATATTTTGTAAATATCTATAATCAATCAGTTCATTAGGATTGTTACGAAGATGTCTAACCAACAAAAAGTGAGTGATTAGTGGTGAGTGGTGTAGTTGGTCTCGTCTTGTGTTTTGACAACTGAGGTACCATCATGCTGCTGGTCAGCCAAATTTTTACCTTACAATATTCAGTTATTATTAGAGGAAATCTCAGTTTTTAGGTCTGATGGATGGTTAAATACCTCATGGAGAATCCGTATTCAATGCTCTGCAATACTGTGGTTTCATTATATTTATAGCTGAGTTACTTGTCTCGCTTACTGAATTCATTTGATTCTTTGTCATTGCTTTGTCGTGGGGTGGCCGAGCCCTTTAAATCTCAGTCACCTGGTGGTTGGGATTGGAAGTGCCACTGCAGTGTGTAGGTTCTCTAATCCCAACGCCCCTCTTCCCGACCTTGAGAGGCAATAGATAGCCATCACATTCTGATCTCCGTGAAAGGACAGCTGATTATCGATAGTAGAATGAGGAGCCGAAATGGCTCCTCTTCAAGTACTTTTTGCTTTAACACGTTCCGAGCGGCGCCGATTTTGGTGGAGACTCCCTGTGATGGCACCCGTTTTTTCGAGTTATTTGTTGATAACTGCTTATCATGATTAGTTATGAACGAAAACTACAATGTGGAACCAAAATTGGATGAAAATCATTGATTTATAGACGTTGTATCGCACTTCGGCGGTATAGGAAACCCGCAATACAATCGGCGGTCTTTTGAGGCCTAGACTCATGAATAACGGCCTACCGTGGTTGGATGCCAAAGGGGAACTGAAACAGATTCCTCGAGGAAAAAAGGAACGCAATAATCATAACAAAACTGGAGATTGTACCCGAAAACATCATCCAAACGCGGCGAGAAAATGTTGGTAAACAAACGGCTTGGAATAACGAAACGGAACGCAGTCTCTCGGAGGTCAGATCATCTAGAATAATGGTGTTAAACTCAGAAGTCACTAGAGTGCGCGATAGTTCAGTTTCAGAGCAGAATGTAGCGTAGAAACGCTCCCCGTAGCTGGATCGATAGATCCAGGCTGGGTGAATTGAACGGCAGGCCTTGGATCGATCGATCCATTCCGCTCGGAACGTGTTAATGTGATTTCATATTTCAGGAATTGCTGAGATGGTATTCAACACGATACAAGCTGCTGACATTGATATGAGGACAGAGCTGTACAAACACATCGTGCTGTCTGGTGGCTCAACGATGTACCCAGGTCTCCCAAGTAGACTCGAAAGAGAAATTAAGCAGCTCTATCTGGAACGAGTCCTTAAAAATGACATCGACAAATTATCGGTATGTAGCCTTAACCTGTCATCACCTTGCACAGTTAGGAACCAACATAAGAGAGCTACTCGTCTGGAGCTCGATATGGTTGACAGCCTCCAAGTGTGGTTTTTTTGTCCTAGTCAGTTATGTCGTCATTGCCTTCCTGTCAAGGGGATCAAAGTAAGCTTAGGTAAGTTCCTATCAAAAAGAAAAACCAACTTCTCCTCGTAATTTAGCTTTGAAATGTACTGCAAAATCGTGAGGGACGTGTAAAGGCGTCGAGAAGTGAACATTTTTGGACCATTTAAAGTAATCATAAAAGCTCGTGAATTCTGGAAGGGAGGCCTCAATTAGAGCCAAGTTCACTTCTGTGGTTCACAGATGGGTCCATAGTGGATGGGCTCTGAGTGAAGGGCCCAAACTTCAGTATGGCGAATCCCCAGGGCCCATCAGCCACAGTTCACCAGTTGGAAACCCATGCAATAGAAATCTGTGCACAGGAGATCACCAGGAAACGACTGAAGGGTGCCAGAATCTATATCTTATCAGACAGTCAGGCAGCTCTAAAGGCAATATCCGTCTAGTCCATAAAATCCAAGCTGACCTGGAGTTGTCTCCCTCAAAGATGTAGCCCCAGCTTGGTATCACAGAGAGCTTCACCATCGATGAAGTAAAGAAGTGGGAAGACACTGTGAGAACTGAACACTTACGTAACACTCCCAGGTTGAGGCAAGCCAAGCAGTTCATTAGATTCTGGAGCACTTCTGTCCTTTTGCCATAAGGGCTTTCTCACTGGCCCCTTGAGGTACCACCTTAAAAACATCGGCTGTTGTAGAACAGATACAAACTGCCTCTGTGACGGCGAGGCGGAGGCGGCTGAACATTCTTTGCAATAAGGAATTTATTTTCATCAACCTTTTTTTAAATTTTGTTTAAACAATTATATGGAAATATTGGTAAAATGGGGAATTGGGTTTGAAGCGTATTTAAAAAAATAAATGGTAGGTACTTGTTTTTAAATGAGGGTGACGAAAAGTAAAAATGTGGCAAAAATTACGTATCAGGTCCGTTGACGTCTGATTCGCTGTTCTCAATGCTGCCAACAACCGAGTACTCTTTGAGAAACCTCCCCTTGGTTTGATTTTGAGGACATGTGTCTTTTAAATTTATTTATAGATTTGTGGTTCCATCCATCCATTACAGTTCTGTACGTAGTTTAAAGTGATGTGCTAGCGCTCTAAGCGGTATTTGAGTTGATTTAATCACTGATTTCCCTGATGGGTCATTTCCAGTGGAAGTAGGAAATTCAAATTTCACACTTGTTTTCTGCCTACGCTTTCCGACATAACCTCATTATGTGGTCAGTAACTTTGTGCAAGAAGAGACCTTAAGTCGTCTCCTCACTTACATTGTGTAGGGATTGGGATAAAAAAGTTGTCAGTTGGTAGTCTCAGTGACAGGAGGCGTTAGTCTCAGTCCCCCCTTCGGGTGGGGGGGGGGGGGTGCGAATTTGAACTCGATGGCGGTTATGAACAAATAATTTAGTCGTAGATTCTCTGTAATGTCAACCAAAACCAGGCCTTGGCATAAGGAAAAATCATGTCTCGACAATAAATTCGTTGTCAGTCTTCATGTAGCTCAAAGGAATCGTCATTAGTTAAACACGTTGACTGCAATCCCCGTCTGCAGTGCTAATTTTCGTCATTCGTGCAGAGCCAAATTAAGAACGGATTTTAGGGATATCATAAACACCTTCTGATGGGAAATGAGGCCATGGTGTCCGACACATTGTCTGAATGAAGATTTAGAAGAACTTGTAAGGGTATAATGCATTCTGATGAGGAATAAGGGAGAAAAACCAACCGAAGTTTTGTCAGCTGACAACCTACACCTCTGACCTCCGTATGTGTGATGGACCCGGCACCTGGGGCCAACCTAGCACTCCGACACACAGAATGAAAGTTATGCTAATGTTGTAGCTCAGTATTGTGATATTCAATTCTTTCATTCGTAATTTCATCAAAACTATTTATTTGGTTGTTTCAGAGGTTCAAGATCCGGATTGAGGATCCTCCTCACCGAAAAGACATGGTCTTCATAGGTGGTGCCGTCCTCGCGGAAGTGATGAAAAATCGTGAAACCTTCTGGATGACGAACCAAGAGTATCAAGAGATGGGAGTCAACGTTCTCAAAAAACTTGGAGCTAGGTCCAACTAATTATTGTCGGCCATTTTAAGTTTACCACCTCCTCAAAAAATGAAACAAGTCATTCGTAATTTTGGTTTTATGGAGAACAACTTTTCAGTGCAATGTTCTTGTCCAAGTGTTGATGATTTGCGACAAACTGTGAAAAAGACTGTACTTCGAGCGAAGCATAGCTTCTGTGATACACTCAGTTTTTGCTCCCCGATCCTGCTCATTCGGTAATAGATTTTATCAGATCGCAACAATCATACATAATTACCCGTTTCACCATCGTAGTACCATTTTTTTCTGAAACCATAACATAATAGTCAACCTGGTATGCCCATAACTACAACGCTATAATTTATTGTTGCTGTACATGTCGACAGATTATTCGTTGGTAGTTGGGATTTGGACAGGAAAAGTATAGAATACACCTCGCGCTGGACTACTAGTAGCAGGCCTGCTAGTAATGTGCCCTACTTGGGGAACTGTGATTAAGGCAAACGTTGATTAAAACCCCTTCACGGTATCTCTGTTTGTTAATGGCCATCTCGGTACTTCACATGGGTTCATCCTGGTGGTCCTTACGGCTTCGTTGTCATTGGCGTTCTGCTTCCTTTCTAACCTGTAGGAAAATCTGTCCTGACAATGCCCGCCTCACCTTGGTTCTTCCGATTGCCATTTTCATCTATCTTACCAACTGCTAGTGCTGATAAGAGTTCTGGTTTTGTGATCATCTATTTCAGTGAAGCAATACCACCTACTTACCAAGAGGAGTAAATTCATGCTGGATGTTTATACCAAGGAAGATAAAACGAGAAACTCGGCTAATTGTGTCTTATGAATAGTTAAGACTCTTCAAGTGCCGGCTTGCAATTTTAAATCAGTAATCTGGCTTGACCACCCGTGCTGAATTGTTTTGCCGTTGTTGTAGAGAAGGGAAATAAGCAGTACATAATTACGTAGCAGTCCGATTTACCTTCAGCTTGTTCACTCAACTCTCAACGAATATTCCGATCTTACACTTTTACTAGGGTTGCGGCATCCCAAACCGTACCAGTTAGGCCAATAAATTAAAATATTTATTTATTTTGTATCATTACTGCACATTATCGATTTATTATTATTTTGTTGCTATCAATACATTTATTTTTATTTAGTCTCATCTATAGATAGCACTGTAAATTTAGTCCGAGTGCTCGAAGTCATTCATTACCTACTGAATATTGTACTTTTAACTTGATGCGTTATTGACAGTATTTAGGTTAACGATTTTGATATTTTTTATTGATAAGTTGTGCATTTTTTTGTTACTAAATAAAATTGTAAATGATCTGGCCAAAGAGATCATGACAACGTTAATTGTAGTGGTTCATTTTTCCAATTTCCTGCTGTACGAGTAACGAGTAGTTGTAAACATCTCACAAGTATTGGAATGAGCTTATGTAAAGATCGGTGTGTGTATGTAATTTTCAATATGTTTTGTTGTTTAGTATATCAAACACGCTTCTGCCTTGTAAGATTCATAACTAAATCTTCTCTTGGTAATAAGTAGTAGAACTACTAGTTGTCGTTAGGAATTCAATTAAGTACTGTAGAAGCAAGCTCATTCAGTGTAAGGACGTCGTCATCAGGCCATCAGCGGAATACTCGCCTGGGGGTGTATTCTCATCTCTCGACATCCTGGTTGTGACATCCTAACACTGAAACTTCCGCGAAAGGGGAATTCTGCTTCGAGGGCTGTCTGAATTTAAAAAAATGAAATTTGCATTCTGTGGATGAACGTGTGAATCCAATTCTGAAGGCTGTGTCTGAATCCAAAAAAGTGAAATTTGATTTCTCGGCAATCACAAGAGGGTGCATTTCATTGTTAACACATTGGCAAGCGCGCGGTTTTTTTGCCACACAGCCGAGGGCGATTCTGAGTTTCCTGTACTCATTTTTTATCAAGGCAAAGAGTATATATCCTTATTAGGAACACGTTTTCATTTGTTTTCTCATCACAATAGGTAGGTAGAATATTGAGAAAATATTCATTTACACATTTTAATAATGGTAAGTTCTTAGACTACGAATGCAAAAGGTATATCACTAGAAACATTTTTTGTATTTTACTGACTGACGTACAAAAGTAGGTACTATAAAAAGAAAATAGGTAAGTAGGTACCTACCTACTTAAACAAGTCAAATAATCATGTCTACTTACATTACTTTATAGGTAATTATTTGGCTGTAATAAAAACTGATACACAAGTCAATCTTGCACTGTAGGGCATAAATGAATCGAGCTTGAGAACACCAGCTTCAATGAAAAGAACAAAATTAATAAAAAGGTAAAAGAATGGAAGTCCTAGGTGTAACCAATCAAAATATTTAATAACATTGACTAAAAAGTGATGAAATGGGTAAGAGAATACAAGTACCTATGTAACAATTATTAGTCATCCAACTGAACGGGTAATATACACAGAACTGTTTGGAAAACAGTTGAAAAAAAATACTTGAGAAATCAGTCGTATACTCACAATAGTCTGCGTGCTTGCTGTAGGTACAACGTTTGGTAGCAGAAGTTGCAGTTACTTGACAAAGTACGGCAAAAAGAATTAGGCAAGTACATTCAATGTGAACGCCCCTGTGAAACACTGGTGAAGGTCCAAAAGAAGTCTTACTTGTAGCATTTGATTCTAGAATCGAAAGAAGGAGAATATCTACTTGGTGCGCTCAACTTTCCGAATCGATCTTGAACAGTATAGTTCAAACTGCCAAAGGGTTGAACGCTAGCCGTTAGAGATGTGCCGATACCGATCTGGTTGTAACTGTTCCTACCTACTCCAGTTCCACGCGTGGAACAGTTCCAAATTACTGATCCAGTTCTGCTTATCAATCCAAGGGGTTTAACACACCGCTCCCCATGTCTCATATTTTCCCAGCTGTATATTATTTTGATTTAAAA
This sequence comes from Leptopterna dolabrata, assembly GCA_954871275.1. Taxonomy (NCBI): domain Eukaryota; kingdom Metazoa; phylum Arthropoda; class Insecta; order Hemiptera; family Miridae; genus Leptopterna; species Leptopterna dolabrata. The sequence goes on from OX940975.1 coordinate 67,075,381, forward strand.
GAATTAATTCCCTGTCGCTCATAAATATAAATTTTGGATTAGGTAGAGACCTTTGGAGTATTATTGATCTGGAGACGAGGGGTATTGGATATCACTTGAAGCTACCTATAAAAAGTGTCTTGTGAATTTCATAAACATCTCTCAAGCCATTTTGGAGTAGGTAAATGTAAGAAGTGCTGAAAACAACGCTTTTTCGAAATGTTTTCTAGTATTTTACTAGAAAATATAGACTTAAAAAGTTATTATTACAGTAGTTTCCTTTTATATGCGGGAAAGCCACGAAATTGGATTTTTTTTTATTGGTTACTATCACCAGTATTAAGATATTAAGGAAGGTGGGGAAGTGTGAGGCGGTGGTTGAAAGGGTGAGGCAGCGTAGAATGTATAGACAGTATATCAGCGAGTTCCGATGATAGTAACAGGATTGAAAAGGAGGCCGCTATGGATAGCTAAGCGCCGGGAACGGGATCGCTATGGATCGAGAACGCTTTGGAGAGGTGCTAGTGCCGAACTGCGTTCCGATACTCTCGGATCGGGAACGTGGAACCCAAGGAAGAAGGTTCTGAGACTATCGGCCCACGTCGATCCGGCCCCCAGACTGTGTATCGGTAATATCGGTATCAGTAACTTGAGCGGCCTGGAAAGGTTCCACCGAGAGATTTGGTTCCACATTCCCTATCCGAGAGTATCAGCACATCTCTACTAGCATCAGGTATTTCATTCGCTATTATAGAGTTCCAATACCGAGTGATACTTGAAACACTGGCCAAGTCCTCGAACTGTCTTACGTTTTTAGGTGTATAGTTGTTATAAAAACGCTGCAAAGTCCTTGTCACATGGGTTTATTATTCTATTGGACATACCTACAAAGATCTTGGCTGTTGATCGGTTTTGATGTTTTAAGAGTGTACCTTCATCAGTGGACACCCATATTAATTATATGAACCTACAAGTAGGAATGTATTTCACAGAAAAAGCGAACTTGTTCCTTTTGAATAGAAGAGATGGTGCATTAGATTATAGTAATATTCAGTATTAGTAATCAAAAGATATATTTGCGTATATAAATATTTTTTGTTCGCTAACATCAGTAAATAAATAAATAAATGTATAAAACGATACATAATGAAATCAATACATTTTATAATATATGGATATAATTAGGAATAATAAGTAAGAACATTTGAACGTTAAGAACTTACAGGAAGTCATCTGATTCAAGTAACCTTGCTACTGTCACAACTACAGATTGAAGCTCCACTTCTGCCTCGGAATCATCAATCTTCATTTGCGAGGGATTAGGGTAGCATAATTTTTTTTGCGTAACTTACTCTTTGGGAAGACGGGGTATATCTTGGATCTTTGTGCAAGAGCTCCTTTACGTAAATTAATGTATTTTTCTTTTGTCAAACCCAGAGAAGCAAGGACAGCAACTGCCTCTTCTGGGTTATAATACGCGGGTTGATTTTGTGATGTGTGCCTCAGTGCTCTCTTGATTTTTGTAGCTCTAGAAGGAGAGCTCAAGAGTAATGTCAGCGTCGAGGCTGCGTCTCTTCCCCTCTTGCCGAAGTTTTTGGGCTGCGGCAAACATGAGTTCCTCAAGAGATCGATCATTTATGAGGGACAAGAGTCTTCACCTCTTGGTAAAAGGCCCTGCCTCCGAAAAATCTTGATGGCCGTCCCATGGCAGATGTCAGGGCTACATTGTCATTTTTTTAAATTTGTATCTGGCCATTCGACCACGTTTCGTGATCAAACAAAAATCGTCCCCAATTGGGACCACTTTTTCCTCAGTACTTTCACAAATCTAGCAAATCGTTCCGATATAATTTCTTCGAAACATTCAGGAATGATCACATTGCCTCGGCTACTCTCGAGGAGGGCAAAAAGAAGAATTTTTCCCTCCGAAGGAGTTGGAAATGTAGACCGTTTCTTCGCCCTGACGGTTCTTTAACGCCTCCACCAAGAAACAGTCACCTGCGACGATTTTCGTACCTGAAAATGTTCACAATTCTGTCGCGCCCTTAGGGGAAACTTCGGGAACCAATTTTTTTTGTTGAGCCATTCAGCAAGGTCCAGAGAACGCAAAACTATTTCAGTTTCCAATTAGGTTCTGTGGAAATAGTAGTCTATAAACAGTTGGTAAAACAACTCTATGCAAAAAGGCGAAAAATTAATGCGCGAAAAAAAATGTCTACATACCTCCCGCCAAGATTTCCATTGATCGGAAAAAATGTGTAAGAACAGGACCACAGCTTCTTCTCACTAGCATAAAATACAACTGGATGCACTTTAAAAACAGAACCACAGCTTCTTCTCACTCGCGTGAACTACAACTGAATGCACTACGATTCTCATCGGCTCTGGTTGTCAAATCGTCTTTGTTTACTCAGACGGTACAACGGAAAATCCCCGAGTTATTGTGTCTTCTTTTGATCTCTTCAAGATCACCTCTGGTAGGAGAATAGGTTTCCTCCTGCCAAAAAAGTCTTAATTTGTTGACTTTGAACAGCTGGATACGCGTTTCGTCCCACCGTGTGCCGCCACCGGGGGTCACCGGTGTTCATTTTCCTACACCCATTCTCGAGAGGCCTCTACCTTACTCGTGTAAACATTTTCAGTAGAGTTGACTCAACTGACTCCTAAGTGGTAGGGTTGGAGCGACCAGCACGGTGGTAGAGTGACTGTACTCTACTGACTCCCCCACTACCAAAATTTGAACTCTACTGTTCACTCTACCACCTACTCTACCCATGTAAATGATAGAGTTGGAAGAAGGGAAGAGATACACAAGTATTGATAAGGAGTGTCCAACATTACTCTAGTTATGGCATCCCTCATTACTGTACCATTGCTGTTCACCAGTGGTGACAACATGCCAAGTAAGTGTTCAAAGCCTCAGGACATATTCTCATCACAAGTTCTAAACTCACCCGGATCTTTAATCCCCTGGCCCATTTCCTTCAAAAAAATACTGAACAAACGATGTAAAGGCTTTCTCAATTTGTTTTCTTTATAACAGACATGGCACAGAAGAACTGAACAGACTAGAATAGAAAGCAAAAATGAAACTCAACAGAGAGAATTCTCTACTATACTTACCTTTCTGGAAACAGCACTCGTCTGACGTGTGAATGATGCAGGTACAGCAGAGTCAGATTAGTAGTCGGTACAGCAGAATGCACTCTACTCTACCGTCAACTCGACCAATGTAAACCCATTATGGAAGATTGAAAAATAGCGATTTTCAAGTTTTCTACTTCTTCGACAGGGCTACAGCGACACAGGGTGCTATTTGTTCCCTCGTTAGGGGGGTTCTAGGAGAGGGTTTAAGAGCAGAAATTCCGCACAGTTCTGGGGATTTTTGAGTCTTATGGTCGCTGAACCTAAGTAGGACCCTTGACATATTCCGAAATTTTCACCTAATTTGTTTTGGCCGTGAACCACAAACTACAGATGGGCAAACAAAAAAAAATCACCAACAAAATCCAAAAAACATTCTTAAATGAAATAATGTCACGAAACAACAAACCCTATTTCATTCCCCTAAAGATGACTGATAATAACCGCGAGCTTCGTGGACCAACTAGACCCCAAATGGGACATACGAACCAAATTTCTTTAATTTTGGTTCGCGGTAACCACCACGGACGGACATAATTTTTTTTCAATTCCATCTTCGGATTTAGGTAGTTTTACGTACCTACCTCGAAAAGCAAACCGGCCGATTCCAAAGGTTAATTGTTGAAAAGAATAAACCAGAAACAAGAAATAAGACACTATACGAATAAAGTTGCTATTTAATAGAAAAATATAAAAGTAGGTACATATATTTAAATCAAATATTCACATATTGGACGGATATTTCATGTACAGTTTCTCCCACCCAGAAATTTACAGTAAGTACCTACACCTCTATCTATGGAGATTCACATTTGTAACTCACAGTACACAAGAAGTAGTTGAAACCGGGTTGCAGTTCGGTAGCTTCACATAAAGAAGACCAACAAACTAGAAACTAGCATCACTTAAAACGGGTAAAATCAGACCTGACACAACTCTAGAAAGAGATCTTGCGATTAGGACGGAATGAGTACAGCAGAACGATACATGAAGCTTTCATATGCACGACCATATATGTCGTTTAAACAACAAAAACTAAGTGCGGAGTATTATAATACAACTAGAGCCTACTATTAGTACGAGAATTACGCTGTGGATTAACATTAATTGCTACAGCTAGTGAATAATTAACCATACTGATCATAACTGATGGTGGATGCTCAGTTTAATTAGATGTCTGACGACGGAATAAGAAGGTCGTAAACTATACAATTATTAAAACACCGAAATCAAAATTTTCTTCATCATAGATCTAACAAAAGTACTGGACGGAACCTTCAATACGCCCTGTGATCAGTGCAAAACAATAATATTTATAGAGAATACTTACAACAAGGGTGACCACCTTGTAAGTTCGGATTGCCGACCCCCCCCCCCCCCCCCCCCCCCCAAACAATCGCAATCTATTTAATGCCAACAAATATCATCACAGAAACAAAATACCAGTAACTGAAAAAACTAAAACAAACAGTTCTTTACAATTAAATTCAATTTTTCAAAAACAATTAAAATTTTATAACTGTTTCAATTGAACACAACATATGCTTGTTTATTTATTTCGAAGAACTTTTGAATGAATATTTTTCTGATGTCTAATGACGACCAGTTTTGTTTTTGTTTTTTGTTTTTTTATTAAGGCGTGTTCCCATGATGTGACTTGGAAAGTCTGGACCGAAGTTCGTCACGCCATGTGCCGTGGGAGCACTGAGATTCAAAACTGAGGCTTGAGGTGGTTCAAGGAGGCTCGGGCCTTCCGGAAAAAAGGCGGTCAACTGACGAACATCGAATCGACGAGCTTGTGGTTCGAGTAGGGTCAACAGGATGACAAGTCTCATCAGGCTCGTGCACCACCATTCTTGTGTTTTGCATTCATTTAGGTATATGAGGCGATGAGGACAGCCACGCGCCGTGGGGAAAACGCGATGGATTGAGAGTGCATGTCACACATCACACAGTAGCTTTGTTCATGCTGTCCCCTTGGGGCTAGCTCCGAGCAAGTTCAGTTTTCGCTTGAACCAAACCGGCTTGGTGTAGGATGAGCTCTGAACACGCTCGCTCGGAGCAGGGTGAGCCTAGAGCTTGTACGGAGCATGGGCAGCTCGAACCGGTCGAGGATGCACGCGCGGAAGAGCAGTGCTCAGCTGCCCCTGGTCTTCTCGTGGGGCACACGAGGGCGCACTCAAAGCAGCTCGGAGGAAGCCCCGTGGCCAGCACGAACACCGAATCATCTGCCCCGGGACAGCACGAACACCGGACCACTTGGCTCGGAGCTCGCCCTGGGTCTGCACGAACAGTAAATCTTTGCCTCACCCTTACTACGCATGCCCGGGTTGCTCTGAACAAGCTCTGAGGGACTGCACAAACAAAGCTACTATGAACCTCGAGTGACCCAAAGTTCGCCGAGTCACACATCGTGGGAACACGGCTTTACACACCTACTCAAGAACTCCTGACAACTCAAAGGTTCAGTTTTCAAACATAACTACAAGTACATAACTCTACAGGTACCTACACTGAGCGGGTTCCCCTCATTCGACCATACATTCTCCGTCAACAAAAATACTCTTCCTGTGAATGCATTGCTCAAGGGTATTGACACTGATGATGACAAACTGCATGATTCTGAAAAGGGAAGGGATGTTGGCGATTTCCGTTTTACAAATAAGTAACGACCCATTTTTCCTCGCAACTCATGCTTCCATACACTGTCACTCTGTCAGTTCCTCTATTACTGGTCTCACCAATGAAAATTCCTCATGCAGTGCATCCACGTCCACAGGAATTTTTACAGTTGTGACAGCAGCCTCCAACCCAGACCAGACAAAACTTGCTTTCATCCCAAAAACCCTCATTACATAGGTGATACCTACCTATCATGGGGTAGGAACCCATCTTGCGTAGAGAAAAATGAAGAGTGAGCCTGCAATTCTGAAACTGCCGAACAGTGGGGCATTCGGCTCAAGGTCCAAATGTTTTACAAACATGTCCTCGGATTCCCGAACCGTTTGGCAGAAAACCGAACAGGTGGTCACCCTAAATACCACCTTGCCAAATGATTCATTCTCAAATATAACAAGCAAAACCCAGATTCTAATAGGAATAGTCAAAAACAACAATTTTTTCCAAATAACTCGTTTGGTCCAACAGTGGGAGTTGCCCAGTTTCTAACAGACTGTACACGCAGAGATTTTGTGGTAGCTCCCAACTAGAGAACTTCAGAGTAGGGTTGAGCATTGAAGGCCAATGTTTTCCATATCGTCGACGTTTGTGCTACATCGATGTTTCTTCCAGACATCGATGTTTTAAAATATTTACAGTATCTTAGAATGGTACATCCTTTTACAATGACTTTCCGGCCAAAAACCGTCAGGCACCACAAAGAAGCATTACAGAAGTAATCGCCCTGGCTTCCCCCACTCAAGCTTCCCCCTGCCGAGGAGGTCCTCCACCACTTCCCCTTTGCACCCGTTGCGTTTCAGGTTAGTTTACCACTTATATCAGATCATCCTTCCTCCGTTTGAAAACAAGATGATGTAATTCTACCCGTTTTCACATCAGTCAATCAGAACTAGTAACACCCTCTGAAAACAGCGTTTGAGGTTAGCTTACCACTTATATCACCCTCCCTGGTCTTCTCCATTCTAAAGCACGTACCATGCTTCATAGTTTCATTCAAAGTTATGAAACAATCACCATCCGGAGTCCAACAGCCGAGTTTTGTATTAATTTTGAAAAATTAATGATGAACTGACAAAGGTAGGTACTGAGACCGACATTGAAACTTCTCATGATATAAATTTTAAACAGCAACTCTCTTCTTCAGTAGTTTACCAATTTTATGCAACCTGCTTTTCTGTAGGCCTATGTTATATTTATATAGCTGGAAAATGGATTGAATCGGTTATCAGGAACAATTCGACCAATTCACGAATCAGCTGAGTATCCAACATCAAGTGACGTCATATAAAATGACTAAAAAATGTTCGAGCAAACCCAAAATAGGTACCTACCAACCCTACTCTATCTGTACTTTAAAGCAGAAAATTTAAAAAAATACTGTGTCTCGCAGTTCATCAAAAGTCGGCACCTAGTTTTTTGTTTTTTTTTTAGCCTACATTATTACAGTTGAATCAAAAACCATCCGGTCTTAGTTCCACAATAAATGAACAATATGAGAGGGGAGTCAGTACTGTTACAATGGTATGTACACTGGACTAATTTTAAACAGCAAAGCCTATACAAATATCGTGTCGTGTCTAACACTACATATTTTCCTTACATTATTTTAGAATGTCACGCTTCTGCAGTTGAATGATTTTTAATGCTTTAATAAATAAAAATAGGCTACACATCCTACCTTACAGCAGTCCTTGAAACCACAAAATAAAACATGCATGATTCCATTAGCGACATTACGTTTTTCCTATGAACTGGCTGGAAGAAAACAAGAAGGGAAAAAACACCCTAGGACTCAACTAATTGCTTCGTTCCTCATGTGAATCATCTGCTTTTGCTCGAACTCAAGTTTAGCATATGCTAATGCTTTAAAAAAATCACAGGCGGGTCCTGCACAAAAGATGAAGTGCTCGTAGTTCCTAGTTTGTTCCTACACAGCGGAACTTCAACTCGACCCAGTAGAAATGCTGACGGGAGACCCTGCGAATGACCGTGGGAAGGTCATGACCCAATTAGACTGATGCATTTGGGAGAACAAAAGAGGGCCACTAGCACTCCAAGCAGCAGCAGTCGGAAACTTATCACAACAGATACCCCACAGCTCAATGACTGCACGTGTCAGCACATGGATGGATCAGCTGAAGGCGCCTGGAGATATGGGGAAGGGCGTCTACCCCGTTGTGATTGCTAAAGGTGCAGCTGTTGGACAAACTGCATCCTCCATCTACTTATAGAAAGATAGCCGCAGACTTCTTGACGTGGAAGAGCGAACAGTATTGTTTGCAGGCTCGCAGGAGGCTATGAGGAATATAGACTTGTTGTACAAATTTAATCAAATACCTCCTGATTTTAGGAATAGATCTTCAAAATTACGAGACTCACAGCAACTACAAAAAGAAGTTATCTTCACGTGGGTGGCGTGAAACAGCTTGTGATTGTTTGGTGATATGCTATTCCCGCTAAAACAACGTCTTCTGGTATGGCCAGTGGAAACTAGTTCGTGTGACAGCTACCAGAATGAGCGAGAATCTAAAGATGCATGTAATACCTTCCTTGTGTCACTTTGTGCACTGAATTTAATGTTGGCCAACGTGAAGGCACTGTCTATCAGTCAACTTTATTCTCGTGTAAGAATTCGTTTTCTCTCTGTTATAGTAGGTTGCATTGCACAGTTATAGCATTGTGGCGAGAAGTCTTGGTCAAGTTGTTAGAAACAGGCCCACTCGGATCAGCCAATCAGATAGCACTATACCAGTGGACGCTTTTTCTGTAAAATCTCAACTCTGATGATTATTTTTAAACCAACCGATGCATTTACCAAACTTCTACTTTTCTTTCTCTCATTCCAATCACATGTTCTTACACAAAAAAAACACAGTTCTTTCCTAATTCTGGCTCTGGGAGTCTGTACTTGCAAACAGGTTAGTAGGTATCCAAAGCAAAGCGCCATGCACTATTGCCACTGGAGTACTTTCAAGCTGGGAGTCCACTAGATCGGTGGTGGCGGTGCTGCATCAAAATCATGTTCTAGAAATATAATGGAAAGTAAATGAGAAGCCGTCCACTAGGTCGGCAGAGCGACGCGGCGCAGTCGAAAAATTTCTGCTCTCCACCATCTTGAGCGCAGCGCCACACAGACCTGCTCAGCACCAACCCACTGCCCTAGTGGATGGAGGTCAGAGCGGAAGTTTTTCAACGCTCAGTACTATTTACTTCAGACATGTCACCAGTCTACCTTCTGGTGTGATAGCTTTTCTGAATTGAGTGTTCCGTTTCTCAACATAGGGTTTAATCAAATTGAGGAGCTCGAAAAATGTCCCCTGGGACATCCTGAAATATTTGACGAACCTCCTCCTGTCCATCGATAGATCAGAGAAGAGATGGTGGAATTCTCCATACCTCTGCCTCCGCACCGATTTTATGGAACCATTTCTTCTTTCTTCTTCCAGCCTCCTTTACCTCCTCCTAAGCTTCTACCACTGCCGCTAATACAAATAATTATGTGTTTGTCGTTCGACAACGTCAGGTTATGCCAACAGATATGGATGTAGAAGACCAAGACTCTCTGTACTCGTCGACGACCAATAAGGTACTGATAAAAAGCTAGGGTCTGATCCGCCCTAAAGTGAACGGACCTCGAGCTTTCTGCGCCGCACCTCTCCACTGACCTAGTGGGACTCCCAGCTTTAGGAGGGAGATGGCTCCTGCAGTTGGAGCAGAAACGATGGGAAGGCACACCAAGGATGTAAATTATGGGCATATAAAGGGGCACCATGTGAAATGAACCCTTATTCTGCCGTACGAAATGAAAACGCCTCAACTCCAATGTTTACATCATTTTCAAGATTTACCACGTCAACTAGTTGAACTGTTGGTGATAAGTCTGTCTCACCATCTTTTCAATAATATTGAGTTATGATACCAAAATCAAGATTTTTTTGGTAGAAATTCTAAGTGCTCATCAAGTCTATCAGATAAATAAAATTTGCAACGGTCATGGAAATTGGAAACATAAATTAGTACGCAGTTTGCCATAGGAAGGACAAAACGTAATGTCGGACGATCCTTATCACTAATACTTAACTGACAGACCATCAATTGACCCAAGGAAGACGTTCAATTAGGAGATGAGGCGATATACAAGACTGGCGCATAAAGAGAATGCGGAGAACGAGAGAAGCAATCCGCTGGGGAGAACAGCCAATGCGCCATTACAACGGTTATCGAACCGGCACAAACAGAATGTCGTCTCGTCGTAGTAGTTCCTATAACCAAAACCAGTAATTGAATAAGCGAAGTTGAAGAAGTGCAGATCTGATACTCGGCACCAATCGATATAACAAAATGTAGGTAGGTAGCTGTAATAATTTCCTATCGTAAAAGGCTAACTGAAAAAAGTATGGCTGTTACATTTTTATATCAAGCTCCTTGATAGAATTGTTGACGTAATGGCCCAGCTTCAGATCAACAGATGAAGGTTTACAGCCTTCATAGTGGTCAGCAGGAATATCCGTCCTCACACCCTTCATTGAACTCAGGCAGTCTCTTGTGATCACCTCAGTAGCTGAAATCAACAGTTAAGCTTATTTTTGGTGGAAATAAATAAATTGGAATTTAGTGGAAATAGACAAATTTTTTTTCCCCACGTACAAATTGGTGTTTCAGGAAGGAAAATTTTAAGACCGAGTTAGGATCAACAGGTATGGACAGCTCAAGGCAACTGTAACTCGTCCAAAAAAAAAACTACCTACTTAAAATCATACGCTCTGTTGTAACTGTTGCATCAGACGGATAGTTTACCTCCTTTTTTCTCAATGAGTTTGACACAAGTGTCGTCCGGCTCAGGACAAGCTTGGCTCCAGTGCCAGAGCCAGGCAAAGTTGTGGCCACAGCCAGGATGCGTTGAGATGCATCTGTAGCAGTACAGTGTGGACCCGATGCCGAAGGAGGTCACTGCAGCATACAAGGAACAGGGTATCACAAACTTGTTAATAGTCACAATAAAAATTGCCTAAATACACATGTATGTCATAAAATATTTTATATTCAGCAAATAATCAAAGGTGAACCTTGATAAAAAGGTAAACATTGTTACTCAACAAGCCAACTTAATATTGTAAATCAACGACACGCGAATTTTACTATAATAAAAATAAAAATTGATAACAATACGATTTATAAGAAATGACAAATTATACTTTTAGGTTTCGCTGTCATATTCATGACCCTCCTCAAATAAGAGTCAGTAACATGAGCTGCGTTTTCAACATTAATAGAGAGAAATTACATAATACAGAACCGACAGTACAAAAAAAAATACTCAAATACCGGTAGTATGTTCTAAACCACAAAGGCAAAGCCTGTACTATGTATGTACATTCTGCGAGTTGGCTTACATATAGTGCTAGATGGACTTCTGCATCACAATCACAAAGTTATTGATCAAGTAATAAGTATTTTAAAGTGCTTTTATTCATGGAAAATACAAAATACATAATTATCACTGCAATTTATACGAAAATATAAAAAACATATTATTAATAATTTCTTTCATAATATATCAACAATTAATTTCTATAGAACCCAGAAAGGTTAAACCTGTGCGTGGGCATTTCTTATTACCATTAAATAACCAATTTTGTTCATGTTGTCTATTTTCGCAATTATATTAGAGAAAATAGAGCTTATAATTTAGGCAGAATTTCACAGTTGATTTACCTGCTACCTAACTGTTTCACTCTCCAAAGCTGATATAAAATGAAATAAATGTAAATACGTGTACTACATGACAGTTTTGACAAACATATCTGGTGGGATTATTATAAAAAATTCTGGTCTAACTTACTAATTCCCAGTAGGTTATAATTTTTCCGCAATCCATTGTTTGAGCTCATTTCGTCGTTTAATATTGAGAGGTACCTACCTCCAGCAAGTGGGATGGAAGATGGTTTAGCATATTAGGTCCACGATAAGGTGGTTGAAGCAAGAGCAACCCTAGCTGTCTACTTCTACGAGGGACAACAAAAGTGATGGGGTTCCTATTTGATGAGTAGTGACTGTCTCTTAATAAAATATTTTGCAATTCGAAAATTTATTATTTGAGGCATTGAGTATATCTGTTTCTAAATACAACTGTTGAGAAGGGTACTTATGATTTTTCTTATACATAATTTCAAGTATTAATTTCTGTGCTATTTCTAGGTAATATAAAAATAGGTAGTTAATATAAAACTTAGAATGATGTAACGCAAACTGTGAGTCAAAAGGCACTTTGGGCACCGAACGAGAAGCGAGGCTACAACCTCCAAGATAATTTTTCAGCGTCTTGACGACAGCTGAGTCAACCCATAGACATTTTGGATAATTGGTAAAATGTATGTAACTAACCTGGCACTCTGTTCTCAACATCACTGGTTTGACAATGGTGAATGGTGGAACTATTTATAATATTATTACAATCAAATTACTTCCTACTTAGAGATGAGTAGAAATGTATTGAAAATCCACAATGGTGCGCAACGATAGAAATTGCGACGGCACAATCAACGGTTTAAGAACAGAAAAGAAGGGAGCAGTAGGTATGTTGTGTAGCAAAACGTTAAGGTACAGAACCAAATTGATGCACAACAACCTTCCAGAAATATCATTTACCGTTGTTATCGTCAATGATAGGTAGGTACACGATAAATTTAAGGATTTTGTAGTTTATTAAATTAACCGAAGTGAATAAAGAAAAATACGTAGGTACTGGGTAGGTATGCGTCATAGCCACGCCCCGTGGAATAGTGCTGACTTACCGCGTTCAGCGAGCAGGCAGAGCAACAATCCACAAAGAGCTGAGTATTTCATAGCCCTCAGCACAGCAGAGAAACGAGGAAATTAAAACTTTATATCCAAAGAAAGAAAAACAGAAACAAGGAAAACATCAACAACAAAATATACCGCAACTGTAGTACGTTAGGGGGATGTCCCAAAAGTATCGATACTTGAAAGTATCGATAGTTTTAGAAAAAAGTATCGATACATATCGATACTTTTTTCCTAATATACATCATAGTATCGATACTTTTTTTCCTGTATCGGAGCCGATACTTTTTTTATCCCTCTCACGTTATCAATTTCAACACCTACGACGTGTAGGTACTGTTGAACTGTTGACAGTACCTCTAACTATAGATAGAACTATAGATTGCTGGGACCACCACCACCTCCACAGGGGCGGATCCAGAATTTTTTTCCGGAGGGGGTCACAGGGTAGAACAATATAAAAAATAACAAAAAATAACAAAATAACCAAACGAACAATACAAACCGAATTTTCAACCTTATGCCTAAACTCGTCCAATTTGTCTACTTACAAAATTAAATGTATTTATTTATAAAATTCATAATTTATGTAAAAAATATTTTTCAATATCTATTAATTATTTAACTGATAAATGTATATATTTTCAATTTTCTTCTAAAAAAGTGTCCTAATGTGTTTTCAAACAAATTGGCGCATTTTATGGCAGCGTAGCTAACTTCAGAGTTTTCAAATCAAAACATTGAAACCACAACAATCTATTGTTGATCTCAGTGAATTCAGTATCGTTATTACTGAATTTGGCAGGAAAGAAAACGAGAACGAAACAAAAACAAGATAATAATTAACAAAAATAAGAAGAAATAAACAAGGTGTAATTTTACGGATACACCAAGGTAAATTTATTGACATAATTGTATATAAAGTAACATTGGTAGGACCAAGTGTACGATTATATTCGACTAATTTTGACATTTTTGATCGAATCTTTTTAGATTTTTTATAGTTCTTTTTTGTTTTCAGTTTTTTTAACACTCTACCGTTTGTGTAATTAGAAATTACAGTAATTAGTGGCGAGGACATTGGAATTTCAATTTGACGGATGTTCTATGGTAAATATTTACACAGTTGTATATGAAGCAAAATTGAGAAGACCATGTGGCCATTTGGTCGTTTGGTTTGTTTCTGGTTTCTGATTTCACAAAAACTGGGTTCGTTTTCGTTTGGTTTTTTTTGTTTTCGGGTTTGTGAACAATTCGTTCAGCTCTGCTTTTGGTTTATTATTCTGTGAATAATACACCTATGTAATCGCTCAGCAAAAAATTTTTATAACACCCCCTCAAAATTTTTTCTTTTCCGTTTCAAGGTACGTAGATTCCAAAAATGCAATGTCCGTCCGCCGTACGCCGTCCGCCGTATCACGTGTACAGGCTTCATTTTCGGTCTAAAAAATTCGTTCTTTCGCACACATGCTCCATTAGGGCCCTAGTTGTGTCCCCAAACTTTTCAGCCCGATCGGAATATACCCAGGGGTGTTATGAGTGAAAATGTGTGTAAAAATAGGTACTTTTTGCGTTTTAGCAACATGTTGGTAACATGAGCTTTTAAGGTATCGTTTTTCATGTTTTTGGGGACGAGAAGACCGAATATGAAGTCGATTTTGACCAAAGAATAGAAAATTGAGGTTCTACCAGATGTTCAGCTCCCGAAATTGATTTTTTATGAGTCAAAAACCTGGGAAATCGTTTGAAATCACCATCAATTTGTATAATAACACTGGAAAAAGTGTCAACAGGTGGATCAAGACGATTAAATGGTACTATCAATGATCAGAGATAATTTATTTAAAAAAAAAAGGAGCGTAGTTTATTCGTGTTTTGTGAGCCCAAATTGGTGGAAACCACCAGAGATAGCTATTTCAATTATTTTATATGAAAGAAACAATAAATAAACAGCCAACATCTCTGTAGGTATGTCCAATAGAATAATAAACCCATGTGACAAGGACTTTGCAGCGTTTTTGAAATGCAGGCTGATTCTGGGGGGGGTCATGACCCCTGTGACCCCCCCCCCCCCTTGGATCCGCGCCTGCACCTCCAGCTCAGTGAGAATCAGCCGTCCTCCATCTAGTAGGAAGGGCCAACAAAATGTTAACCCAACCAACCAACCACCAACGTAACTCAATAGTTTTTTGATTGGATTTTCTTTGTTATTTCTTGTTTTCTGATGTGATGTGATTGTGCCGAATTAACGAAATAATGTCATTAATTTTGAAAAAGAAGTGCCAAAAAAAAGTGTCGAGTAAAAACATTAGTGATTTATTGTTTCGTTCATTTTATAATATTATCCTGGAATAATTATTCTCCGATAGGCTGTTGATGGTATTTTATCTTATACCAATGTAGATGAAGTAAAAACGTGGGATGTGATAATATTCATTGTCACCCTGACGGAGAGAGAACAAAAACGACATTCCACCCATTTTTGGAAAAGTATCGATACTTCAAAGTATCGATACTTTTTGAAAGTACCGTATCGATACTTTTAGATGTATCGATACGATATATATATCGATACTTTTGAAGTATCGGACATCCCTACTGTACGTTCATGGACTGTTTCGTATGGCCCGTCGAGCGTCGTACTTCTTCTTCCAATTTTCACTGTTTGTCCTGGCGCTGATAGCGTACATTGAAGATCTGCCTCATCCGTCTCATCTTGTTGTTTCGGTTGTCACTGGAAGCTGGGTAACTTTATGTTCTTGTTGTGTTCAACGTAGATGACGATTTGGAGTTGGTGCAACGCCGAGAAAATCCGTTGTAGCTTTTCAAGTGATTCTTTATCGCGGATGTATGATCTTGACTTTGACGTTTGGGTCATCTTTGGTATTTTACAATGGGGGTATGCGCATGGGCCAAAAAAGTGGCTTATAATATGCTTATAATATTTTTTAATGAAACTGGAGTCCCTTCTGAGAACTTTGACACCAACCGCAACTCCTGGGATAAGTGTAGTGCAATGGCTTCAGAATTGGTTGAAACGTCGAAAAATTGTAGGAAAAAAAGACGTAATTTATCATAAGTCAGTGCGGTTGGTTTCAATAGTCTCAGGATGAAATCTACTTTGATTAAAAAAAAAGTAATAATAAATAAATAAATACGAGCACTTATATCCCCTTATGATGTGGTACCTAACAGCTTCTAAGAACGTGGTACAGATCAAACACGAGATTTAAAATCGAAATCAAAATAGGGTTCCCCCCACCACCCTCTTTAAATTAAATATCATGTGACGGCTTTTAGCTCGATAGGTAACTTATAACTTGAAAAACTATTTTTTAATTTTTCGATTCATTGTGAAATAGCAAACATTTTCATAATCAAATCAAATATTCATGTAAATACAAAATTACAAACTGTATTACTTGTGCTAACAGTTCTATAGCTCCATATCTTATCTAGCCTTTATCTAGTCTAAATAATCTAGATAAGCCTCATGTGTTTCTATCTAATCTGGAATAATTTTAGACATTATGTGATTTACATAAATTCAATCTTCAAAACCTCATGCAGTACCTACGTTAGTGTTAGGAAGGTAGGGTGGTAGATACATGGAGGCACATAACTAGGATACATTAATAGTGGTACATTGATATTTGTTAGTACCCACTTACATTGCCGGATTTAGGTTTGTTGTGGCCCTGGGCCTATATCTGTAAGCGGCCTCCTGGGTATAATAAATTCAATTATTTTATATTCTTATTATAAGTAAATGTTTATTTTATAATACATAATTATTAATATTCTTGAACTTTACAAATTAACTTTTCTTGCTTTCTGAGACGAAAATTCTACAATTAATTCATCGTAATCTAACGATGTAAAAAGATGCGCATTGGCTACAAAACTAGCTAAGCTGGATGTCTTGAACCTGAGCAAGTATTTCTCAAGTAATTGAGAATTCTTTTCAAAATGCTGAACGATCTTTTGCCAGATGCATTTGATGTCCATATATGACCTTATTTCTTTCGTTCAAAACCCTATATGTCAAAATAGCATGTACTAGCCGTTGTATATATGTATGCGTTTCGTAAGCCAGATTTTTTAAATTTATATCCTTAATTTAAAAAAGCAAAAAGAAAACCTCAGCCTTGAGGCCCAGTGGTAAATCCGCTGCTGCCCACTTAGGTAATTGGGTACCTATGTAAATCTCCTAAGAGGTAGGCAATTTATTTACCTAATAGGTACCAGCTGTTTTTTTGAAATTTAAGCAGTGTTCACATGGAGTGCAAAAACGCGTGATGCGGACTGTGTAAAATTATGGAGGGGGTGGGGTGAGTCCGCCATTCCAGAGGGCCCGGTTCACATGGCGGAGTGAAATGCCTAATGCGGAGGGCGAAAGCCTCTGAAGAATGATAGGCAGACGAGAAAACATGCTGGATGGATACAGAGGCTGCGCAGTGGCCCATTGAGTAGATGCGGACTTGGGTAATTGCGGAAGGATATTTCTTGAGAGTATTGGGTACAATCCGCATCAAAAGCCAAACTGTGTAAAGATACCTCCCTATTTACCAACAGCCAACAGCCTGATGTTGCTTTACACAGTCCGCATTACGCGTTTCCGCATCCATATGAACACGGGGTTCGGAAACGCGTAATGCGGACTGCATAAAATGATGGAGTGGGGGGGGGGGGGGGTGGTTGCGGGGTCCGATATTCCGGAGGGTCCCGTTCACATGGCGGAGTGGAAATGACAAGAAAACACGCTGAAAGGTTGCAGTGGCCCATTGCACAGATGCGGACTTGGGTAATTGCGGAAGGATATTTCTCGAGAGTATTCAGTACAATCCGCATCAAAAGCCAACCTGTGTAAAGATACCTCCCTATTTACCAACAGCCAATAGCCCGATGTTGCTTCACACAGTCCGCATTACGCATTTCCCCATCCATATGAATGCACACGGGGTTCGGAAAAACGCGTAATGCGGACTGCATAAAATGATGGAGGGGGGGGGGGGGGGGGGGGTGTGGAGAGTCCGCAATTCCGGAGGGTCCCGTTCACGTGGCGGAGTGGAAATTAAGAGAAAACACGCTGAAAGGTTGCAGTGGCCCATTGCACAGATGCGGGCTTGGGTAATTGCGGAAGGATATTTCTCGAGAGTATTCAGTACAATCCGCATCAAAAGCCAACCTGTGTAAAGATACCTCCCTATTTACCAACAGCCAATAGCCCGATGTTGCTTTACACAGTCCGCATTACGCATTTCCCCATCCATATGAATGCACACGGGGTTCGGAAAAACGCGTAATGCGGACTGCATAAAATGATGGAGGGGGGGGGGGGGGGGGGGGGTGTGGAGAGTCCGCAATTCCGGAGGGTCCCGTTCACGTGGCGGAGTGGAAATTAAGAGAAAACACGCTGGAAGGTTGCAGTGGCCCATTGCACAGATGCGGGCTTGGGTAATTGCGGAAGGATATTTCTCGAGAGTATTCAGTACAATCCGCATCAAAAGCCAACCTGTGTAAAGATACCTCCCTATTTACCAACAGCCAATAGCCCGATGTTGCTTTACACAGTCCGCATTACGCATTTCCCCATCCATATGAATGCACACGGGGTTCAGAAAAACGCGTAATGCGGACTGCATAAAATGATGGGAGGGGGGGGGGGGGTGTGGAGAGTCCGCAATTCCGGAGGGTCCCGTTCACGTGGCGGAGTGGAAATTAAGAGAAAACACGCTGAAAGGTTGCAGTGGCCCATTGCACAGATGCGGACTTGGGTAATTGCGGAAGGATATTTCTCGAGAGTATTCAGTACAATCCGCATCAAAAGCCAACCTGTGTAAAGATACCTCCCTATTTACCAACAGCCAATAGCCCGATGTTGCTTTACACAGTCCGCATTACGCATTTCCCCATCCATATGAATGCACACGGGGTTCGGAAAAACGCGTAATGCGGACTGCATAAAATGATGGAGGGGGGGGGGGGGGGGGTGTGGAGAGTCCGCAATTCCGGAGGGTCCCGTTCACGTGGCGGAGTGGAAATTACGAGAAAACACGCTGGAAGGTTGCATTGGCCCATTGCACAGATGCGGACTTGGGTAATTGCGGAAGGATATTTCTCGAGAGTATTCAGTACAATCCGCATCAAAACCCAACCTGTGTAAAGATACCTCCCTATTTACCAACAGCCAATAGCCCGATGTTGCTTTACACAGTCCGCATTACGCATTTCCCCATCCATATGAATGCACACGGGGTTCGGAAAAACGCGTAATGCGGACTGCATAAAATGATGGAGGGGGGCGGGGGGGTGTGGAGAGTCCGCATTCCGGAGGGTCCCGTTCACGTGGCGGAGTGGAAATGACAAGAAAACACGCTGAAAGGTTGCAGTGGCCCATTGCACAGATGCGGACTTGGGTAATTGCGGAAGGATATTTCTCGAGAGTATTCAGTACAATCCGCATCAAAAGCCAACCTGTGTAAAGATACCTCCCTATTTACCAACAGCCAATAGCCCGATGTTGCTTTACACAGTCCGCATTACGCATTTCCCCATCCATATGAATGCACACGGGGTTCGGAAAAACGCGTAATGCGGACTGCATAAAATGATGGAGGGGGGGGGGGGGGGGTTGTGGAGAGTCCGCATTCCGGAGGGTCCCGTTCACGTGGCGGAGTGGAAATGACAAGAAAACACGCTGAAAGGTTGCAGTGGCCCATTGCACAGATGCGGACTTGGGTAATTGGGGAAGGATATTTCTCGAGAGTATTCAGTACAATCCGCATCAAAAGCCAACCTGTGTAAAGATACCTCCCTATTTACCAACAGCCAATAGCCCGATGTTGCTTTACACAGTCCGCATTACGCATTTCCCCATCCATATGAATGCACACGGGGTTCGGAAAAACGCGTAATGCGGACTGCATAAAATGATGGAGGGGGGGGGGGGGGGGTGTGGAGAGTCCGCAATTCCGGAGGGTCCCGTTCACGTGGCGGAGTGGAAATTAAGAGAAAACACGCTGAAAGGTTGCAGTGGCCCATTGCACAGATGCGGACTTGGGTAATTGCGGAAGGATATTTCTCGAGAGTATTCAGTACAATCCGCATCAAAAGCCAACCTGTGTAAAGATACCTCCCTATTTACCAACAGCCAATAGCCCGATGTTGCTTTACACAGTCCGTATTACGCTCCCTTGTCCATGTGAATAAAATTATGTGAGTAGATGTGGGTAGAATTAGCCTAAACCTAGTAGGGCTCTAGTAATATGATAAGCTAACTAATCTAGATAAGCCTCATATATTTCTTTAAAACTAATCTAGACTAATTTTAGATAGGTAGGTAATTTACATAAATTTCATCTTCAAAACCTACATCTAGTACCTACTAGGTGTTAAGTCGATAGGGCGGTAGATACTTGCAGGCACACAACTATCTATACATATAATAAAACAGTGTCTGTTTGTTTGTTTGTCTCGGCATCAATTGAGAACGGCTGAACGTAGAAAGTTGCGGCTGGTACCATTTGACGCAGAATTTATCTGGGAAGGTTTATGAAAAATCCGCATTTGAATCTGTCCATCCGTTGAAACGCTATGAATGAAATACTACTAAAAAACGTGTTATAATCACTTCTATGAGGACGTTTATGCTTATAATTACTTTGAACGGTTGGACGTAAATCCGATTGTAATTAGATTCTGGATTCAGCTCGACGAGTACATTCAAGTGGTACTTCAATCAGGATGTTAGTGGGAGGGGGGTACAGGTTATGAGAGGGGGGGGGTCTACAGAAATTTCAAAACTACTTGACCTATTGGAGTGCAACTTTGGGAATTTGTTGTGTGAACATTGAGGAATGTTTCTAACCAGGTAGGGAGGGTTCATAGGATACGTTGGGGGGGGGGGGTTAAAGGCAGTTAGGGTTGGCATTGGGGAAGGTTTCTGATCAGTTGAGGAGGGGGGGATACAGGCATATTAACATACATGACCGTTGGCTCCATTTATTTAAATCGCAGCAACACGCGTCGGTTCAAATAGTATAATATATCATAAAACAGTGTCAGTCTGTTTGTTTGTCTCGGCTAGGGATGCTCAAAAAGAATCGATTCTTGGAAGAATCGATTCTTTTTGAAAAAATAATCGATATTTTTCGATTATTTTTTCATTTTAAGAATCGGCCGATACGATTCTGATTTTCGTGAATCGGAAACCGATACTTTTCTGCTCTGGACAAATATTTTTGTGTTCCATTGCTCTGTAGACCAGATCCTTTTGGTTTATTATTCTCTGAATAATACACCTATGTAATCGCTCAGCAAAAAATTTTTATAACACCCCCTCAAACTTTTTTCTTTTCCGTTTCAAGGTGCGTAGATTCAAAAAATGCAATGTCCGTCCGCCGTACGCCGTACGCCGTATCACGTGTACAGGCTTCATTTTCGGTCTAAAAAAGTCGTTCTTTCGCACACATGCTCCATTTGGGCCCTAGTTGTGTCCCGAAACTTTTCAGCCCGATCGGAATATTCCCAGGGGTGTTATGAGTGAAAATGTGTGTAAAAATAGGTACCTTTTGCGTTTTAGCAACATGTTGGTAACGTGAGCTTTTGAGGTATCGTTTTCCATGTTTTTGGGGACGAGAAGATCGAATATGAGGTCGATTTTGGCCAAGGAGTGGAAAATTGAGGTTGTACCAGATGTTCAGCTCCCAAAATTGATTTTTTATGAGTCAAATACCTGCGAAATCACCAACAATTTGTAGAATAACACTAGAAAAAGTGTCAACACGTGGATCAAGACGATTAAATGGCACTACCAATGATCAAAGTTAATTTGAAAAAAAAAAAAAGATCGTACCTACCTACCTAATTTGTGTTTTGGGGGCCAAAATTGTTGGAAACCATCAGAAATAGCTATTTCAATTATTTCACATGAAACAAACAATAAATGTACAGCCAACATTTCTGTAGAATAATAAACCCCATGTGACAAGGACTTTGCAGCGTTTTTACAATAATACTTGTTGTTTTTCTCATAATATCTACCTACCTATTTCTGTTTAATGTGCTGAAGCTGGGTAGCAATTGGATGTACGAGTATAAGTAGTTACTGGAATTCAGGTTTCATAATGTACCTAATATTGTTTCTTCACTTTCTACTCCGACTAGATAGAGTTTTGAGAAAAAAGAATCGATTCTCAGATGTATCGATTCTTTTTGAAAACATAATCGCGATTCTTTTCGATACTTTTCTAAAAAATCGATTCATTTTGGAGAATCGGACAACCCTAGTCTCGGCACTCGGCATCGATAAATGAGAACGGCCACTAATCAAACAATAACCAATTACTCAAACCAAAATTTTCACTTGGGACGCACCCTTGAACCGTGGCTTACGGTAGCAAACAACCACTCTTTGTCAATCCTGAGGTGGTATCTGTTATGAGTGGGGCCTGTCCTAAAGGGGGTGTCTGTTCTACCGTTGCGAAGCGCGGGTACACAGCTAGTTCAAAATAGTTCTGTAAGGCCTGTTGGCTGTAGGCCAATGGATCTGATTGGCTGTTGGCCCATGGTAACGAGACGTTCGGGATCACGTGTGAGCACTCCCGTTTTCCTTCTCCAATACTCTCCCACCATCTAGGCATACCCGTTCACATCTAACTCCGCTTTTTGCTTGCCCGCACCCCTCATCTTTTACCGCCGCACTTCAACTTTTCACCCCTTCCCAACAATGCTATCTACCTATTGTCTCTTAGTTCACTGCCAACAATTATAGTCCGATCTAAGGGTGCTCAAAGTCGAACTCAATGCTAAGTTCTGCAATGAATGATTGAATGTCGAAAATTAGACTCGCGATGATTTGAAGATCCTGAAGATTTGAACATTTTTTAAGCTCATAACGAAGGGTAGATGCGGTGAGTTAGTGGAAATCCATCTTCAAAAACGACATGTATCAGAAGAAATAGTCTTTATTTCCACGAGAATTACTTACACTTGTAGGCCGGTTTCGGATGTTAAACCATTATCAATACAACATACATCATTCTGTGTCAGTATGTTGTATTGATTGTATTGTTTAACATCCGAAACCGGTCTACAATTGTAAGTAATTCTCGTGGAAATAAAGACTAGTTCTTCTGATACATCTCGTTTTTTTAAGCTCCCTTCAAATATCGCGGTAATTTACAAAAAAAAATCCTTCTAAAATCTAACTCATGCTGTACAGATCTTGCATGAACCCTTTTCCAAATCAAATTAATCGTTTTCCAAAGCAAATGAATCCTTTTGCCAAATTAAGCCAAATGCGAGGAAACTAAAAAAATTATCAGTTCCAGTCTTGTGAAACAATGCAACAGTTAGAGGAAAACTCACTATATTATAATATACAAAATAACTACAAAATAGAATCGATGTTTTGAAAGATAAACTGTCACAACAACAATATTGACACATAAATCCAGTATTGGTATTTGACTCGAAAATATTGTAAAAACTATATTTCGCCTACCTTCCAAAAAACTTTTCAGTGTAAACAACGCTATGAATGATTAACAAACTGGAGTGCGGGTGGAAAACGGGAGTGCTCACACGTGATCCCGAACGTCTCGTGCCCATGGTAGCGGAGCAGTCTCAAGATTTTCAATGCTGCCAACAACCCAACATTAGAAATGGCAAACCTTTTGCCGTCACCTTTCCCTTGGTTTGATTTTTAAGAAGTTTTAAAAAAAATTATTTATATATTTGTGGCACCATCCATCCATCCATCACTGTAGTTCTGAAAATTGTTTGTAGTGATACACTAGCGCTCCAAGCGGGATTTGCGTTGAACTACTCGGCAATTTACCTGTTGTCATTTCTAGCGGGAACTCAAAAATTCAAATTTTGGGCTAGTTTTCTGCCTAGACTTTTCGTATAAACAAAAATCATTATTTGGTCAATAACTGTTAACTTCAGTTATTGAACAGAATTTGGCAAACAGAAGAAGAAAATATAATCTTAAACTTACTAAAATTGCCCAAACATAGTAGGGTAGGATCTAGTAATCAAAAACAAGGTATATAATATAAATACATAACAATCCTAGGTATATTTAGATTTATTTTTTTCTAGGAGTGCACAGGTTGCTGGTCTCTCTTGTCAGTTCGACATTATCAAAATTGATTTATTCTCATTAACGTCATGTCGATATTTACGATAATACATTTCATGATTTCATTGTCATTATTTTGATTAATAAGTATTATGAACATTGGTGTTTCAATACGAAAACCACCAAGTCGATTCCTTAGAAGAACCCTTCGGGAAATGGCCGCTTCCTCGTTTTTCAATTTTTGATCTGGCAGTGCTGGAGTTTTGATGTATCCATAGTCAGTAGCAGAGAGCGGGACGTATCCATAGTCCGTACTCCTTGTGTTGTGTTCACGCTTTACGCGTTTGACGTTTTTTGTTGATTTTCTTCATGATTCGATGAATTTCTTCAGTTCACTTGATTGGTAATGTATTTATCTATTTATCCGTTATAATCCTGCTTTCATGTTTTATATATATGTGTATTTCGTACTCGTGACAAAAGACCTGAGATTATTCGTAAACAACAGTTCTTGTCCTACGCAATTTTCTTTCGCAAGCTTCTTGGAGGAGCGCTCCAGCCTGTGAGCTTGTAAGCGGCTTTGAGTGCTGCATTTTAAAATATTCCTAATCCATCGAAGGTATCTTTCCAAAGGTACAATTGTAAGATTGTGTTTAACACTAATTCCGGTTTTTATTAACACTGAGGCATGTGGTTGTCATCCTTCATGTTTTCCCTCTTGTTTATGTATGGTGATGTTCGGTCCCGGCTTTTAACCAATCCTGGTTTGGAGGATAATATTAGGTAGGTGTCACTTATTATTACATATTCACCAAATCGTGGTTAATTGGATCGACCCCAACTTCCCACACACAGCTACAAACAAGTAGGTGCTTATAATAGTGTTTTGTCTGGAACCCTTTCTGCTAAAAATTTTTCGGTCGGTTCTGTATTTCCGTGGATTTTCCATATTTGCTTACTCTCTGGTTCCTATTTCTAAATATTTCTTCATCCAATACCTAATTATCATTGTAATAAATAATGTTATCGAAATCGTGGATATTCAAAGGGAATGAAGTTGAGAGCGGGAAGCAGGTCGAGCTACCAAAACCTAAAACCCTGTCCTACAGCGGAAAACGATTACGAAGTGAACTTGTCCTCATACGGCCTCGCAAACTGAACCAATGTTTGCTATTGGGAGAAGACGCTAGCCACAGAGGATCTGTAACGCGGTGGGTGCCGGGAGTTGATGGTCAGGATGCAACGGTGTCTCGTATGATGCACCAGCGAACCAGATAACAGTGAAAATCTCTCGCAGAGAGCGTGCAGATCCTGA
This sequence comes from Leptopterna dolabrata, assembly GCA_954871275.1. NCBI lineage: Eukaryota > Metazoa > Arthropoda > Insecta > Hemiptera > Miridae > Leptopterna > Leptopterna dolabrata. The sequence continues at coordinate 67,100,391 of OX940975.1, forward strand.
GAACTGTCTGAGGCACAGGGCGATGAAGAGCACCTGAGAGTTGGGGTGTGGGAGGCTGGAAAGCCGCGAGACCTGCTTCAGATTACGAGGACATGGAGATACTACTTGAAGTGGGAGCCAAGAACTAACAGCCATAGGTACAACTATTAATCTCAGAAATATACTGGAACTAACAGGAAAAAACTGCCAAGGTGTGGAATACTACATTGAAACCATTGCATGATAGCAGTCATTGAGTCTGACTGCATATCTGTTGATATACGGTGCACATTAGTTGCAAAACGAATCATGTTTAAAACGAGGTTAAGGGCTCAATTGGGCTGTATTGTGCGTGGGAGGGGGGGGGGGGATTTGAGCCAGTAAATGGTAGCTAAAAGCCTTGAGTATGTATGTATTGGAATTGGTTGAGGTTTTGGTTCAGCCGTTCAGCCTGTAAAGTTTTCTGTCATTTACCGGGCAACGCACGGTACCGCTTTTGTACGTTTTATGTTTGTTATATCGGGAACCTTCAAAATAAAGCAGTTGGGAGCCTACACGTGACGGAACCACTCGTAACTGCTCCATGACCGAGGAACTGTCAACTACTGAGCCAGCCGAGTCACAGGTGGCGGATTGATTTGTTGACATAGATCTATGACAGTGTGTAGGATGTGATAATCTCTTCTGGACAACAGACAGGTGGCAGAGTGATTCACGCCCAAAGGACAGAAGTCGAGCCACTGACGGAACATCCCCCTTTTCCAAATTAGGATTTATCAATATTTTCCCCCCCAATACTATATTAATCTTATGATTTAATAAATAAGATATATATATTTTTTAACATGTAGATAGAGATTATTTAGACATGTAAATGTAGATTATTTAGGTATAAGTAATACAATTCCGTAAACATTTTATATGCATAAGATAAAAATGGATTCTGACATCAGGACCCCCCCCCCCCCCCATTTAGGCCCCCCTGGAGCTTCAAACTGCCTACTGTTTTTCCTAAAGTTCTGAATAGGTAGGAACCAGGGGCGTTGCGTCCATAAGGCCACTTGGGCCACTGCCCCGGCAGGACATCAAGGAACATTAGGAGTTGAAAAAAAACTCCAACCATTGTTCAGTTGGCATTTGAACTTCCCTACGTACACTGCCTAGCATTTTTCACAAAGTTCAACAGCGACTCGCCAGATTTCCCTGGCCATGGATATTCAATATTTAGTAGAGCATCCATGGTGGTTCCTTCATGTTAGCTCCGTAGACCAAGCATGTTGTCGGAATAAAGTGACAGTAATAATCAGAATCGAAAGCTGGGCTCCTGAAACTGGCAGGTAGGTCCTGGGACCATGTGTTCTCAAGGCAACTGAGAAAAGTGGCCCGTCCGCGCATGCTTAGTCAAGGAAAAATGTTGTTTGCCACACCCATTTTAGGCCCCGTACCCAGAATTTGATTTGCACCTCAAAATCGTTCCTTTTCACAATCGATTCGATCTCTTCGATTCGATTTGTCATCTCGATACGAGATGCTTCTTTGTCTTCCGATTTGTTTTTGTTGTCTCGTGAATCACATTCTCTTTCTCTATCGAGTCTGATGTCAGATTTCAATTTTTTGCGTCAAATTTTGTGCGTTTTGCGTTCGGTCCGGTTCCGATGACAGACTTGTATTTGTAGTGCTTACGTGCGTTTTTTCCTGTTCGATGTTTGTGGATTGATCAGTGTCCTAACGCGCCTACCTTCTAATCAATATTTCTCCATTCAAGTAGGTACCGGCCGACGGGTCATTGTTTTGTTGTATTTTAGTTTACTATATTTTTGTAACACTGAATTCGGTGGCTAATTTGCAGTAGAAATTGTCGGCGTTTTCGTACGACGGTAAGAGTGTTGAATAAAAGAGATGAGCTTTGCTGAATATCCCTCATCAGTAAAAATTAAGGGAAGGGTTGGGGTATTTTGTAGACAAATCTGCTGTTTTTGTGGGTTTGGTGCCCCCCACTGTTTTCACAACCCAAGCATGGCTTCTGGTAAGCACCTATTTAAAAAAAAAAAAAAAAGTTGACGAAAATTCCCCACTGCTTATTCAGTAGTAGTGGGGAAGCCATTGAGAAAGGAAGGGAGGAGTTAGCGTTCGAGTCATGGCTCCTGGCATCTTTGGAAAAGGCACTCAGAGTCTTAGGTTTTGTAACATCCCTCCCACCGTGCTACTCTATTATTCATTTATTTCATTCATAACTCTGTTATACACTACGATTTGCATTTCAGTTATCAATATTAATTATTTGTTCGTTTTGCGCTCATGTTTCATAGAGCAACGCAGTAATCACAAGGATACTCAAAGTTTAATAAAGATGAGAAGTAGAAGGAAGAAGTCAACTCCAAAGATCATTCCAAAAGTGGAACCAACGGATGCGTATGCCAGCATTGTCAAAGAACAGTTCCAGACAGAAGATATAAATGGAGAGGTTGGTACCACATATTTATACTTATTTTCAAAACAGCTAAAGAGAAAGCCAGGGAAATGTGTGAAATAGAGTTATGAAGGAGAGAGGGCCAGTTGGCTATCGTGACCACTCCAGGGGTGGTTTTTAGGGGGACCTGGGGCCCATCCCTGAGGACTCGTCAACTTTTCACTTTGCAAGTCTTCATTAGTACTCTTCACTTTGCGAATTATGAAAAGTAGGAGAACTTTCTGTTCCTAAAGACTTCGCGCTCCCGCTCTGCTGTTCTACTCGAAACAAAGAATGTTCTGAAGAGTAACCTTCATTTTGTGGAGTAACCTCCAATAACTGTTACAGTTTATCGTTGTATGTTGATCGTTCTGTTCCGAATCCGATTTCATCATGTCTTCCATCTTTCTATAAAAGTATGTTTGGACAAGCAGTTCTGAACCAGGTCGGAATCAAACCAGTTACGAATAGAACTGAAGGGGGGGGGGGGGATGAGAACCGTTCAGAACTTTTAGTTCTAGTCTGTCTGTCCGAACTAGTTCAGAACTAATAACACCAGAATATCAACACCCGAGTCCAGGCAGTCATAATCTTATCTTTTCTTCTGAGCTATAAATAAAGAAATTAAAAAAATACCAGACACTAAAATTCATGAAAAACGTAGACAGTTTCCTTAACTGTGGCTGCTACCAGTGCTTTTACCTAAAGTATCCTATAAATATCTAAGTATTGAAAAAAATGTTTTTTTAGCAACATTTTTGTGAGATTATTTGGTGGTCGTTTAGAGCCACCTTGAACATTATATACCCAGATTTTTGGGCAAAATTTTGACTAAAAACGTCGCAATTCTCGAAATATTGGTAGATTTTATTGAAAATAATGAACCAATAATCCAATATGAATTCTTTATAGGTACCTTACAACAAGTGGGCAAGTTTTGTTCGAGATATTCAACTGGGGACTGATTAACTAATCTAACTAGGTTAGATACGTACTCCGTTCAGGGCAAGATTGCAATGAACAACATAATTTGTCAAGGCATTTTACTTGAAATTAACCAGTCTTATTCAACAACACTACAGTCTCAAAAATGTAGTCAAGTGTACTGGGAAACAATGTACAAACAAATTGATCAAACATTTTGTTGTTATTCAAAAACATTTAATGCCAACATCATGAACGTACAATCAAAGTAGGTACCAACAACAGTACAGAAAAGTATAAAACAGGAATGTAGATACATGAAAAACGAGTTCGTTTTCTGAATCACTGAACTGTGGATCGTTAATCTCATTTTCCTCTTCACTGTCACTAGAACTTGAAGAATACATAATTCTTGACCACGACATCTTCACTTCAAATAGTCCTCAACTGAATGGTAGGTAAACAGACAAACTTCAACTTCTAAACAATAGCAATAACCGTAGAATACCTATACTTCCTAATATCAACATGAGTAATAACAAAACAATGAAAGCAGATGCCGCCGTAGGTAGGGTATGGTAAGGTTATAATAAGGTTATATTAGTGAAAACGTCTACTGCGCATGTCTCGAACTAAAAGTTGTGAAAAAAATCCCGAACTGGTTCTGAATGGTTACAAACAAGAAAAGTTCGGAATCTTTCAGAACTATTCTTATCCGAACATCCAAAAACGGGCGTGTTCAGTTACGAATGGTTCAGAACTGCTTGTCTGAACATATCTACCCTAAGTTAAATTACTTGGGATTTGGTTACTCCTTTGGTTACTATTGTGTCACTGACGACGAAATTAGTTTGCGCTCAATGAATGCAGCTGACGGAGGATCGAGCTCGTTCAACATCCTCATCATCATACTCTGGTGAGAATATTATCGGAAAATTTCCATTAAAAACAATTAGGTAGGTTGTCACTTTTTATCCACTAACTACAGCAACCTGTGGCTTCTTAACATTTTCCTTCCTCCCAAATGTAGAGTATTTTGATGGCCTCAGTGGAGCTAACTTCGATGCTATTATATATATGCTTGCCCTCATACTAATTGCACCACCTTTAGACCTAACCGAAAGATTGAATTCTTTTATTTTTATTGGTACTGCCAAACACTGAATTTAACGAAGAAATAAAATCTAAAAACCGATTTGAAAGGTATTCTATCGCAGTAATTTGAGACTGCAAATATGTTGAAAACTCTTCATTTGAAACGCAGACTCTTCACTTTGTACTTTGCGAAAGGTAGGAGCGGAACTGTTCAAAACAGGTTAAAACTTTGCAGTTCTACGCTCTGCACTTCACTCTTCCTCTTCAAATCGAGAGCGTTCTTTATGACCCGAAATTCGTTCGCAAAGTGCAGAGTGTGGATTTGAAGAGCGCAGAGTGAAGAGTGGAAGTCTTCAGGAACAGGCCCCTGGTTTTAGCGAATTTTCGAAGAAAAGGAAGCTATTGTTCTAATCTATTCTGGAATGGAAAGGGACTGTTTTGAAGCTTTCCTTGTCTCCCTGATCTCCTTTGCACTTCCTCTTTCCTCCATGTTCTCGAACCTCTTGGTTTACGATTTTCCTGAGATTCCTGTCTATGCGATGGCACCTTGTACCTATTATGTATATTTAAACGTCAGACTTCGTTTGTTAGGCCTCGTAGATTTATTCCGATTCTAAAATTATTATGATCACATTTCAACAATATTACATAATATTACATTATTTGTATACACCGGAGTTACAGAAGTAGTCAAATGCCTACTTCTTGGAATTTACTTGAAATGATGAATTTACAATTCGTATAGCCCACCAACTCAGTATAGCCGTGTTGGGGAACTTGAATCTCCGATTGATACATTTATCCATATGGTAGCATTCGAGAGGAATCGGGAGGGGCTGGCTGGATAGTTTATTTATTCATTCTACAATTTTTCTAGATCGTGATTTGCCTAGAAGATGAAGGTGAACCTCAGCGCAGATGTGAGGAAGACTGTTTACCAGAGGTAAGTGCGACCAGAGACCGTCCTTTAGCCATTCGTAAATTCGAGTGGATTCTTATTTTTAGCCTTAATAGATCATTCGTATTTTGAAATGCTTTGAATGTTTTCTTTTTTACTTTATTCAGTAATAAACGTTGGGGATCCGAGAAAGTAAACAAATGAATCCAGCTGGTCTTAAACTTTTTAACAATTAGGGCCGTATTCGCGCACTAAGTGTGGTTCCTGCTCAAGTCCAGCTAGGAAGTTCAAAGTATTTAGTGTAGCATTTAGTGAACGTTCTCTTTCATGAACTACAATTTAAAGTAGCACATTATTCGAAGAAATGTTTTATACCAAGTTTCTCTCTCAGTGTAGCAGATGTTATTGCGACTTATAGAATCCACGATCGATTTTCTGTCCAATTCCATCGAATTTTCGATACTCCGAGGTATTTCCTGGCACAAAAACAATATATCACCTTCGAAACTTTCCTTCAACCTTGGCACTCCGAAAATCCCCTTTGGCCACAGCAATGTTGAAAAATGTGATATATTTATGATACTTTTTTTTTCTTTAACATTTAGTCTCTTACATGGCCTAATGATCCTCATGAGAGGGGAGATGTACACAGTATTATAAAGAACCAACTTTTCGCAACTAACTTAACACCAACTAACACGACAACAAAAAGAGTGCTTCTTATTATTTTCGGCACTTCTTCTTATGTATAGTAAAGAACCAAGTTATAAAGCCCATTATTTCTACGAGGTAGGTGGCATAAGAGCAGTGTAGGAACTTACTTCATTAGCTATACATCAACGTTTACAAAAAAAAAAAAAAAAATCATGGAACGAAATAGCCTCAGATTACACATAATGGTATATAATGTAAATTGCAATAGAACAAAAAATAAATCAATAAAGGAATTTATAGCTCATTAAAGTCAAACTCCGTATCTCATGAGCTTCTTTTATGAAGGCCAGAGTTCGGACAACTATGGTAGAGAGAATCCTAAACTCAGAGAAGTTTAAACTCAGTTGACCTGGTGTTTCGACCAGCGGAAGAATAAACATAATTCGTGCTACATTCAGCATGAGGTAACCTGGTTAGAGTTACTTATATATAATAGGGCAGATATCTTTCGGGTTAAGTACTAGTTTTTGATCCCTAATGAAATTCTAGGATTATATTTGCCCATTAAACGAAGTTGCGCAAAAATGCGTGTCAGATTCATAGGCCAAGCGTCTGGTGGATATCTGACCTGACAACTCTGTCAGCAGGGTAGTTTAATTTTAGCGCTGGATACCGAATTCCCACAGGATTCCAGGTCCGTATTGAGCATTTGTGTACGGATACTGTCCACCAAAGCGTTGATCTTCAAGGTTATGGTATTATTCTGCCGTTTCGGTGGCTGAATATGTTGAAAAATGTTGTGGGCAGACTTGGCATAATATCACCATCGTAATATTTCAACTTGCTAATCACAAACATTTTCTTCTTATTGTTCGATCCCTAACTTGAATGACAGCAATGAAAACTACCAACATATTTGTAGGTATATCCAGTGCCTAGCGATACCAGTGTCAACCAGTAATTCAATAGAATGTTTATTCACAAAGTAATTCAGTTACAGTCAGACAAATACATGTTTCACATTGCAGGTCGTTATTAAGATAGAGAATCCACTGCTGGACTCTGACATAAGCCACCCAAGTTGCCTAGATGCAGCTGTGAACGATTCCGGGTACCTCTTTGATGGTGGCTGCTGCTCCGTTGTGACTCCGGGCCCCGTAAAAAATGAGCTGACTTGTGGGGTCGCCGAGAGCACTGAATCTCCCTCAGATATACGCAGAAGCTTGAGGCCACGGACTCTGACGAGAAGTCAAGCTAACGGCTGGGAACTTGAAGGCTCCGATTCTGAGTCATCTGACATAATAATTAAGAAAAAGAAAACGAGTCTAGCGAAACCGAGTATGTTGTTGAATTTGTACAGTTTGGGTGGTGGTTGTTATTCATTTTCTGACACTATTTAGGTGGGGATAATACGAGATGAATTGGTGGGAATTTTTCTTGAATTTCAGATGGTGCTGCTAGGCCATTTTCTTGCGACAAATGTGAATTGAGATTTAGCCGCAAAATTGAGTTGATCCATCATGGAAGCAGTCATGCCAGTGAGTCGTCGTTGATGATAATTATTTGTAATCCATTGTTTCAATAATTAACAACTACAGTTCGCATCACAGGCAGACTAAAAAATTGTCAAAGCTTTCTTCAAATATTCCCGAAGAGACTCATTTCACTATACACTGAGTGCTCATTGTTCTGGGCCCATCATTATCATCCCTGAGGCAGTAGTGGTTGTTACTGTACTAATCGTTGTCAGTTGTGAACAGTTCACCTAAGTTCTTCTGAACAGTTGTTGTAAATTAAACAGTAGTCTCTTCGATTACCACTCAACTACCTAATACTCAGCAAATGTTGGTGCCTATTATTTAAATGTGGTTTCCATTTCAGAAGACAAACGATTCGCTTGTGATCAATGTGACTATAGGATACACCGAATTGACTACCTCCTTAGACACTTGCGGTCCCACACCGGTAAGTCGTTGATACTTTGGTAGTGTTGCACTTTTGAGCATTGTATGTTTATGTATTACCTACAAGTATTCTTTCGTTCCAGGGGAGCCACTGTTACCATGTGCGCTTTGCGCTTTTAGTGCTCGAGACAGCTTGACGTTGACCGCTCACGAACTAACTCATACGGGTATGTTGGTCATAAACCTTTGTTGATTCGTCAAGTCCTTTGTGTGGAAACCTTTTAGTATGAGAGAAAGAACCTGATTTTAGTCCTTTTCTTAAACCACCAAAAAAAGTATAATGCATATGATGCTTGGGTGTTGATGTGGAATCCATGGATTTGAAATAGGGTAATTTTTGCCTTGAGTAACGTAATTTTGCTTCCGAGTCTGCGAAGCAGCGGAAGCCTTGTGTTCACTTTCGTGAGCCAAAAAATTTTTGTCTTCAGAAATCAAAATTTCCACTTGCATTTTGCGTTTCAAAGCCTACTGAACAAATTTGGTTCCGTGTCTGTCGGTCTGTGAGTCTGTGAGTCTGTGAATCTGTGAGTCTGTGAATCTGTGAGTCTGTGAGTCTGTCCGCATTTCCTTGTTACAGCCATAACTTCCACGATTTTGAATTGATTCAGCTCAAATTTTGAGGGATGGTGCGGATAAGGCCCCTTGAGGTCCCATACAAATTTCAACATGATTGATCCAGCGGTACGCCCTGCGCATGCGCTAACGTTAAATTCAACAAACACGCATAACTCACAATTTTGATTCAATTTCGCTCAAATTTTCAAGGGTTGTTTGGACAAGGCCTAGTGAGTTCCAGTATGAATTTCAGCATGATCGGACCCTCGGTGCGCTCTGCGCATGCGCTGGCGTGAAAAAGATTCAATTTCCTTGTTACAGCCGTAGTAACCAAAGATTTCACCCAATTTCAATGTAATTCTCAGGGATTAAGCGGGTAGGGCCCATTGAGGTCCCATATAAATTTCAACATGATAGAGCCAGCGGTTCGCCCTGCGCATGCGCTCTGTCTGTCTGTCTGTCCTTCTATGCACGGCCAAACGGCTCGACGGATATCGACCAAATTTGGCACGAATATCCAGTAGGCTCCCAAGTTGTGCAACGTCGCATTTTCAATTCCCTGACCATAGCGGAACTATGGTCGACCATGGTCAACTCCTGAATGGCTTGACGGATATCGACCAAATTTGGCACGAATATCCAGTAGGCTCCCAAGTTGTGCAACGTCGCATTTTTAATTCCCTGACCATAGCGGAACTATGGTCGACCATGGTCAACTTCGTTAATTGAAATGGTAACCCCTATTTTTTATCGCGTATTCGTAATCTACGTGAAATTCTATCTACGATCGACCCTTCGGACTACCCCCGCGGTCGACCATAGCGCATCCATGGGCCCCTTCATGGTCGAATCCCGAATTGCTCAACGGATATCGACCAAATTTGGCACGAATATCCAGTAGGCTCCCAAGTTGTGCAACGTCGCATTTTTAATTCCCTGACCATAGCGGAACTATGGTCGACCATGGTCAACTCCTGAATTGCTTGACGGATATCGACCAAATTTGGCACGAATATCCAGTAGGCTCCCAAGTTGTGCAACGTCGCATTTTTAATTCCCTGACCATAGCGGAACTATGGTCGACCATGGTCAACTTCGTTAATTGAAATGGTAACCCCTATTTTTTATCGCGTATTCGTAATCTACGTGAAATTCTATCTACGATCGACCCTTCGGACTACCCCCGCGGTCGACCTTAGCGCATCCATGGGCCCCTCCATGGTCGAATCCCGAATTGCTCAACGGATATCGACCAAATTTGGCACCAATATCCGGTAGCCTCCCAAGTTGAACGTAGGCGCATTTTTAATTCCCTGACCATAGCGGAAATATGGTCGACCATGGTCAACTCCTGAATGGCTTGACGGATTTTGATAAAATTGGGCACAAATACCCGGTAGGGTATGGGATTTTTCCGTCGTTTGTTGGTTCCACGATACTGCGTACAGCGAATCTCGGATAGCGAGCGAAGCGAGCGGTCAGGCTAGTTATGTATAATGGACGTAATGTATTATGGAAGTCATGTTATGTATAATATGTATATTTCATGTAATGTTATGTAATGTTATGTTATGTAATGTAATGTTATGTAATATGTATATTTAACGTTATGTAATGTAATGTAATGTAATGTAATGTAATGTAATGTTATGTTATTTTGCTTCCGAGTCTGTTCTATTTTATAATGGGTCACTCTGATTGTGACGAGGAAGCTCCTGTGCCATCACCTTGGCAGTGTATTTTGAGTTGTATTGAGTTATATTCATGTATTTTTTTAAAGTACAGATTGATATGTAACCTATTTTAGTTTATTATTAAACTTTAGTAGTGACTTCATTGATTTGGTTGCTTCTAGTGGATGCTAGGCAGATATAATTCATGACCCAGTTGTGGCAGGGTACCCAAGTTCACTTAGTGCATTCATAATATTGGTTAATATAATCAGTATAATAATTGTTAATGATAATCAAAGATGATCACTTTCAGGGGGTTCTAACAGGGTGGGAAAAAAATTGAAAATAGTTATAAGAAGAGTTAAATATGGAAAAAGCCAGTAAAACCAGATGAAGGTCATGTTTTGATTAATGTCCAAACTGCGGAGTGGAGGAAACCACAGTTTGACCTCACGGATGCCAGTAGGTAGGTAATTTCGGAAACAAATTAGGTAAGTTCCAGCGCTGCAATTATTTCTTGCATTAGTTCAATTCATGAACTGAAAAAGTGGGGATGAGTTCAGAATTATTATCAGTGCCCTGGATTGCCAATAACTATTCCAATAGGTGTATATTAGCGTGAAAAGTGTGAAACGAATAGCGTTAATTAATAACATGATGACTGCTGTAACCTACCTCTTTTGCTTGGTGATGGGTTTGTGCTTATTATTACAGGCTTTTTTCAACTTGCTGTGTCTTTGGTGCTCAAGTTTCTTAATCGATTTTTCGCCCACTTCCCGATGTCCTGTAGAGTTGAAATTTTGCGTAGTCATCCGTCTTTGATGGCATTACGTGCATCAGTCATAAAAACCTTAATTAATTACCTAATTAATTTTTTATACTTTCCCTCTTCTGAAATCTCCACCAACAGCTCTTTACCACGGAAAACGTCGATTGGCGCACGTTAGATTTTATGTCGACATCAAGTTCAAGAGGACCCGTCCTAGCAAACACAAAAAAGTTCTAGTCATGCAGTTTGACCATATGCGCGAAATTTTGGATAGTAATTGGTAATTATGTAAAACAAAAGTAGATTCGGGATGTCTAAACCATGGTTACATACAACTGCGGCAGAAACTAGGACAGAAATTGGGAACAATTAGCACAGAAGGTGTCAGTAGGTTTCGCAGGAGTCTGGCAGAGGCAAGTAATCATGTTGGAAGACTGCAGAGAAACGGAAATTAGGGAGTTTACACATTTACCTTTCCAGTTCAGTGAAAGACCCTGGAATGGTGCAGAATCTACATGAACTCAGTGCAATGCTCGGCACGCAGGAACACAGTTCAAGCAGCATTTTTTATGAACCCAAAACCACCGAAATGCATTACACCTGTGTAGGGGGACTGCACTCTTGTTATGCTGGAACGTACCTCTAGTATTCGTCATTATCTTATATAATTCGATGGAATTTATGTTACCCTGTTCATAAGTTCAAAAAATCGCAAATGGACCTACGTCATGGCGGGTTCAACCAGTATTACCAACTTGTTGGGTTAACCAAAGATGGATGTTTGAAAGTGACAGCCCCTTGAAGTGATGACATGCGTTTAGTCAGCCTGGATACTCCTTCCTCAACTGAGTCATGGATTAAGGATTGAATTGTGCGGAGTATCCATCACTTCAAATGGCCCTGAGTAGAATCATTCTCCTAATGACGTCATCAAATTTTTAATGAATAACTAAATATTCTTGTGTAATAGCATAATACGAGTACGTGTTGTCTCTCCTCCAGTTGTGGTGGTTGTGGTTCTGTGCTTTTAAATGGAAAATGTTGCTACTCATCTTACCAGTTGATTTCCATGTTTCATTAGACTCATTTTTAGGAAGAGTCATGAGACAAACATTAGTATAGATATCCTTATAAGGTGTATTCCTTGTGTGTGAAATCCAAAGGTTGTTCAACTCGCAAAATACTCATTTAACCCAAGGGAACGCGCAATCAGAAAATCACTCGGGGAAGCGCAATAGACCTGAGAGGTCTTTCACGACATTAACTACAAAAACCTAATATATTTCATTCGTTTTTGGTCATAGTACTCCAGGACACTTGAAATGAAGAAGTACGAAACATTTCTTCATTATTCAAACATGAAAGTTGCTCATTTTTGAATATTCTAATAATAAAATATAATTCAGTCAAGCTGAGTTCAAAAGTCGGTATATTCACTTTGACGAAGTATTGCCAAGTTATTCTCAGCAGCAGGTACATAAAATATGAGTTTTGACTCAAATACGTTGTCCTATAAACTAGTTAGGTACCTATGGTTACAACTACCAGTAAAAACTGGTAACCAAACAGGCGCAAGTGACCCACCAGGTCTTTTTTGACGCCAGTTGTGCGGTGCACCCTCAATGGACACTGTACGTAAACTGAAGTTTGAAGTACATGCCAAGGGAGGCATAGGCCAGCCTCCACATTCGGCCGTCCCCCCACATTAATGTTGGGCGAGGAAAATAAGAAACAAGGGGGGCCTCACAGGACGTGCGTTCCGCAGGGTTAAATTGTTCAGTTGTCAGTCCTGATGTCAAAATGCAGGGTAGGTATATTTATCGTCCTAGGCTGAAGGTTTAGCGGGCTAGGAGAGATGACAGTTTCTATGTTGTAATTAATGCTGATTATTATCTCTAGAAAAATTCGTCTGTGATGTATGTGATTACAAATGCCTCAACACCAAGATATTGAAACGCCATCAGCGAGTCCACCGAGGTAAGTTCCAGCTCAACATATCTCAATAAATTTTATTACTGTCTTGAAACACTACGTAGAAACTCCAACATAGCGTTTTTGTGGGCTCGATTCGTACACTTACACTCGCTGTCTGGGGTCACTTAGAAAACGGTTTACTTGATTAACTTGTCAAGAACGGCAGGCTCTACAAATGGGTCGGGGGTTGCTGCTGACTTTAAAATGGGATTCATTGCCCTCAAGAATCCCTCCAGATTAGCACTTGATTTTTTCAATGTATACCAAAACGTTCCACACTTGCTGTATAATTATATGAGCGAACTTATAATTTTAATTAATGCATTTCATTTTATTTTATTATTTTTTTTTTTTAAGCTAAAACAGATGGAAATGGGATGCGCATGTTTTGTATAATTTTTTATCTATTTTTTACTATCCGATTTGTCTGTTAATGGTAATGGTAATGGGATGATGATAATGCTCAAGAACTTGATTTTTTGTTTATTGTTGTTGTTAAAGAAACAACAATAAAACAAAAAATCAAAGAGTGCTGAATTCAAATCTAACGTTTGCTGTTAATAAATTATTGCAAAAAAGGAAAGTTGTTTTTGTCAGCCAAACTAAGGGTTTTGGGATAATAATTATTTATTATTAACAGCGTACCTACTCCAAAAAATATACAGTAACAACAGAATAGTAGCCCCGAAGGAAGGATTGCGGCAAAAGGGGTTCAAATCCATGTTTACCCAACCTTGCCAGGCTACCACGATTTTCCCCTGTTCTTCAGATTAAAGCGTAATTTCTGAGGCGAGTCTTGGCCTAACCATAAAAAATGGTGCGGCTTTATTAGGTGGCCGATTTGAAGTTGAAATGAGCGTTTAAAAACAAAAACAAAAAAAAAATTAAAATCCCTTCTGTCTTTACTTACCAATAATTTTAGCCACTGTAAACTCGAGTGATGTAACCTTTATTGGATTCATCTTTTAGGTTTTTCCCGCTCTTTCCAACGATAGGTACCCTTAGATTTGCTGTAGGACGTACAAAATCATGAAGGCGTCAATAGCGATAAGTACGTAAAAACGTAAAATAGCTGTAACTCGAAAACTGCGTTTTAAGAAAAATTTCTGGGAGACTATTTTTGTTCGTAAGGGTCCAAGGAATCGATTCCTTGCAGATGTGACACCTTACCACGTGACGCCTTGTATAGATACGCATCTAGGGATAGTTGAGATGATGCAATAATTTGATATGATAGGGTTAGTAGTTATGTTTAAAAAAAAATCCTTACATCCGTAGTACCCTTCACCCTGTCATTGCTTGCCATTGGAGTTTCTACTGTACTTGATAAATTTAATACTTTGTGAGGTACAACTTCTTTTTACATTGTGTATATTATGTTTGATTATATTTCTTTTAATGGAACCCAATGCTGTTAATCAAGATTTACAGTATGTAGGAGATTGACGTTATTCTTTGTTTAAGGTGAAAAACCTTATCACTGTGATGTCTGCGATTTCTCATCTGGTTTTGCGAGCTCCTTGAAGACGCACATGCGAAAACACACAGGCGAGTTATGTAGACATTGTAATTTAAGGATTTCAACTTATATAGTGACATTGTATCTACACAAATTGAATAACTTTTAGAAAATGATGAAATCTATCGTTTTTGAAAAATTTATTGATGGTTTCAGAAAATTATGCTGGTTAATTACTTACCAAACATTTTTAGCTTTGCACCTACAAAGGTTTTGTTCTTACAGACGTATTTACCTGCCAGTACGATTTTTGACCTTTTTCTAGATGAGAAACCTTATTCCTGTACTCAATGCAGCTATCGGGGCACGCAATACTCAGCTCTCTACAATCATAAAAAGTCCCAACATTCAGCCAAAGGTTAGCCATCTTCATAATGGTGTATACATACATAAAATTAAAAGTCAGTTAGCTATGACTGCTAGCTGAATGGACTTGCATTTTTTAACAAAGAATGTGTTTTAGCCATGGACTAACTAGCCAAAAAAGGTAACGAAATTTCGTAACGAAATCTGGGACGCTGTTATGAAAAATTTCTAATGATTTTCACGTACAACCGATTCGTTGCTACGGAACTTTAACTTCGCCAGTTATCATCGTACAAAAATCGTTCACCACTCGTTGGATAGCTCTCGATTTACCTAACCATATTACGTTAACCAATGCGGAGTGCGTGGCCGACAAGCTGCGGTATGAGCGTGATTGTTTAAATAATAATTGTTTACACACAGGTGATCATTCTCAATAATTTATATTGTGAACACGATTGCAAGCTTTATATAAGTATCGATGATACGGAACTAAGGATCGTGTAACCTGGTGTAACCTATGAGCAGTCAATATAATCATCATCATTTTATATACGAAAATCGTTGGATGTCGCGCCAATAACTTTGAAGTCGCCACTCTCTCGCTCGTTCAGCTGCAGTTTATGGTTGTTTGGGTTCGGGTTGTCCGTCTTTTTTCGCAGTCGCCACTCTCTAGTTCGTTCAGGTCAGCGTGAGCTAAAACACATTCTGTGTTTCTATAATTTCGTCCGAAGTATGTAAATAGAGGTAACCGGGGGTCCACGGGGCTTGCCCCCTGGCGAGGCGCGGAGCGCCGAGTTATTCTTTCAAATTGTTGGTCTGAAGGAGAGGTTTCCAAAAAGGTGCTGTATGGTGGGTCCGAAATGAAAGCGGCCCACACACGCTCAGTCTAACTGCACAGTTTATATATGTGCAAATAACTCAGTAAAAGTCGTACAGTTTTCTGAACTGAAAGTGTGTGGGCTACTTCAGTTTTCCCCTCAGTTTGGCTTTCAGTTCTCTAGTTTTATCGTGTAGTGGGCACACGCTGGAGAACGGATACACGCACCTACACCTTTATGTGTATCAGCCACTGACAAGACAGCACTGCCCAGACTTTGCGATTAACTGAAGTATTCGTAGTTTATCAGTGCAAAGGAAAAAGCGTGTGACGTCTTCTGGTATGTGTTGGTTTCTCGGTGCGGCACGTGGGAACTGAGTGAGAGAGAGATACATACCAGACGACATCACATTGTTTCTTTAGCTTAATCCTGCCGAACTACTCCGATTTCAGAGCTGAAAATAGAGATACAGGGGTTTTAGAGGGCGCTGAATCCGATTCTGAGGTCAAAAGCTTCGGAGGCGAAGGTTCCCAGTGCTGCCAACAACTTAATATTAGAGGTCAATAGCGGTAAATTCCGACCCACGTCTATAAACGTCCTCTTCACTTTTAGAGAGGATTTTAAAAGTACAGATTTCATGAAAGAAGTATGTAAAAAAGGGCGAGAACTGTGGTGAACCAGGGCCAGGGGCCCATTTCTAAAGTCTGTTCAGCTTTTCACCTTGCAAGTCTTCATTTGTACTCTTCACTTTGCGAATTATGAAAAGTAGGAGAACTTTCTGTTCCTAAAGACTTCGGGCTCCCACTCTGCAGTTTGACTCGAAACGAAGAGTGTTCTGAAGAGTAACCTTCGTTTTATGGAGTAACCTCCAGTAACTGTTACAGTTTATCTTTGGATGTTCCGGTCGTTTCATTCCGAATCCGATTTCATCAAGTCTTCCGTCTTTCTATAATTAACTTGGGATTTGGTTAGGCGAAACGACCCCCTGAAAGCTGTCGCTGACGACGAAATTAATCCGGCCTCCATGAATGCGGCCGACGGAGGGTCCTGCTCATTCTGCATCCTCACCATCCTCTGATGAGAAGTATCGGAAAATTTCCATTAAAAAAATTAGGTAGGTTGTCACTTTTTATCCACTAACTACAACAGCCTGTCGCTACCTAACCTTTCCTTCCTCCCAAATGTAGAGTATTTTGATGGTCTCAGTGGAGCTATCTTTGATGCTATCATATATGCTTGCCCTCACACTAATTGGACCACTTTTATACCTAATCGAAAGATTGAATTCTCTCATTTTTATTGGCACTACCAAACACTGAATTTAACGAAGAAATAAAACTAAAAACCGATTTGAAAAGTATGTCATTCTACCGCAGAGTCATTTGGGACTCTGCAAAAAAGTTGTAAACTCTTCATCTAAACCGCAGACTCTTCACTTTGCACTTTGCGAAAGATAACCTTTAGGAACGGAACTGTTCAAAACATGGTAAAACTCTGCAATTCAACACTTTGCATTTCACTCTTCCTCTTTAAGTCAAGAGCGTTCTTTAGAAACGGAAATTCGTTCGCTACGTGCAGTGTGGATTTGAAGGGCGCAGAGTGAAGAATGAAAGTCTTTAAGAAAGGGCCCCGGTTTGACAATTCCACGTCAACCTTGGCAGTCCATGGCCTTAGTTTCAAATTAGAGATCAGATGGCAAAAGTAAGTTACCCACTCGTCAAATTTGCGTATTAGGTCCATGACGTCCCTAGTAATCCATGGCCTTTTATAGTTTCAAACGTGATATCACTTGGCGTTACCAATTATTGTAAGTTCAGAGTCGGTACCTAATTAGCACCTACTGCAAAATGGAAACCACCAAGTTGGAGTACCTAGGTACCTATCCTCCATTCTGTTCAGTTCAAAGATTAGTTCCTACTTCGTAGTACCTTTCTCGGTGAATATTCAAATGACTCTTTGAGGGCCAAGATTTGAAAAATAATAAGTTCTAGCAAATTAAAAAAGTTTTTTAATGAGAAATGAAAAATCTGGATGAAAAAAATGGGAAGTAAGATTTCTAATAGGAAATTCAGCCTTCAGTTAGGGGTTGTCAGAATTGGGTCTTGTTTTGGGTAGACGATAATAATAGCTTTTTAACCGACTTCAAAAAAAGGAGAAGGTTTTCAATTCTACCTGGTTTTTTTTAATGTTTGTCCGGCGGTTATTCCAAAACTACTGGACCGATTTCTATGAATCTTTTATCAAATGAAAAAGGATCATCCCCCGGTGGTCCGAAAATTAGTACGTACTGGGCCTGTACTAGGCCAGTTATACTCCCAGATTTTGACAGACAGGAAGATGTGACGGCAGAAAGTAGTCCGCCAAAGACAGTGGATGCCCCAGTAATGATGGTATAAGAACTTGATAGCATGAGGTATATTACTAAAAATATCGAACTAAAAAGCAAAACATAAAAACATGTTTAACAAAAAACAAAACAGACTTCAAAAAAGCTGTATAAAACTAAAAAGTAAAGAATATTTTTTATGCTGAACACCGTACATAATTCGTACATGATTTATTCAAAGCCAGTACAACAAATTGTTTGAAGTCTGCGCCAAATTTCAACTGAAAACCCCACGCAAAGCCTTCATATTGTATCCCTTGTTACATTTTATTTTAAATGTGGTGTGGACTTCAAAAAATTTGTTGTACTGGCTTTGAATAAATTATGCACGTTTCTTCAGCATTAAAATTATGCTTTACTTTTTAGTTTTATACTGCTTTTTTGAAGTCGGTTTTTTAATTTTTGTATTGGTACAACTGGTTAAACAGCAATTTCCCCATGGAATTCAGCTGATCCAGTTCTGTTAACCAACTGATTTGATTGGTTTCGTGTTTTGTTGCAGTTGGGCCACTACTGCGATGCGATTTGTGTCAATACCGCACAAGGGTTCCCTCTGCACTGAAATTACACAAGATGATTCACAATGGTAAGCTGAATGTTGTACGAGTATTTGCTCCTCAGTTATTTGTCATGTTAATATCGACTTAGAAGAAGAAGATTCTATTCAATTCTTTATTAATACACATTTAGTACACAATGAAGAATATAAGTACAGAAACATGAGAATACAAAGTTCATGAATGGGCCCCTATGGTCTTGACGACCCGTCCAGGGGCTGGTTGTCACTGAACTAGCTTATTAGTTTGGATTGAGCGTGTACATTTAGCTGGAAACAATATATTTACAGACAATATTCAACTTGAGTGAAAAAACTCGGCGCTCCGCGCCTCGCCAGGGGGCAAGCCCCCTGGACCCCCGGTTACCTCTATTTACATACTTCGGACGAAATTATAGAAACACAGAATGTGTTTTAGCTCACGCGTTTCACATAAACCTTTTTCGACTGATATATTGACTGCTCATAGGTTACACCAGGTTACACGATCCTTAGTTCCGTATCATCGGTAAGTACTTAAAGCTTGCAATCGTGTTTACAATATAAATTATTGAGAATGATCACCTGTGTGTAAACAATTATTATTTAAACAATCACCCTCATACCGCAGCTTGTCGGCCACGCACTCCGCATTGGTTAACGTAATATGGTTAGGTAAATCGAGAGCTATCCAACGAGTGGTGAACGATTTTTGTACGATGATAACTGGCGAAGTTAAAGTTCCGTAGCAACGAATCGGTTGTACGTGAAAATCATTAGAAATTTTTCATAACAGCGTCCCAGATTTCGTTACGAAATTTCGTTACCTTTTTTGGCTATTTAGTCCATGGCTAAAACACATTCTGTGTTAAAAAAATTAATGTATATAATGTATGGGTATGTAGCACCTATGCCGTCCATATTCCAAGATAGTAATTACCTAAATACAAAGCACAGTTACAATTACAGATCAAACCTATTCAAGAAGTCAGTGTGCAGGTCAGATTTGTGCATTTGCCGCAGGTATGCGCCAATTTTTTTTTTGAAGGATTTAGTTGACTGATCTGATTGTAAGGTAGTCGGAAGTGAGGGTTAGCTTAGCAAAGTTTTGTTTTTGAGCGCGATTTGCTAGTCCACATCACCTTTCTTACTCCATATCATCTTCATTTTAATCTCTTTTGCTCACTATATAATGGGAAGTAACTACGGGAAACTTTCTGATAGTAATTAGGGAGCATATCATTGCTACCAGGTCCTAACAGAGTGCTAACAGAGCAATGCTTGCCTTTTAATTCATGTTCATATTCTGTTTTGTTTTCTAGGTGCTAAGCCCTTTGGTTGTGCTTTATGTGATTATCGTACGAATAAGAAAATCAAGTTGGTTCCTCATCTTAGAAGACACTACGGTATGTTCCTGTCATATTCCTCAGCTAACTAAAATATAATTTTATTATTTTGTATGCCTCTGATGAGGCATACAATAATGCACTGAACACTTGTTGAATGTGTTTCATTGTTGGTTTTGAAGTTCACGGATAGGCTGCAAAGTCGGAGTGGGGGTGGTTATATGAGCAGTTAATTCAGAGTATAAAAACAAGTGACCCTAAGTTGCTTCGTAATTCCTGTCATTCTGAAGTGATTTTTATATTTTCATTGCCTTCCATATCACATTTTTCGTGTTTCTTTTTGATCCGTATCACAATTAGGATTACAATTTCACTATGTTTCTGCAAGACCCCCTTCATTGCCCACCAGTTTCACCATCATCCCTGGTCCCTATTTAAAAACGTCAACCTTCATTAAATCCAAAGGACTGTTTTCAGTATAAGAAGTAATACAGTAGATATCGCTTATTGGAATCACATCGGGGCCACCTAACACTGAACCCAATAAGCGGATGATTCTAATACACGGAAAAGAGAGGGGTAGAAAAATTAAAAAATTTTCTGGCGAGAAATTTAAAAAGTTTCTCGTTCAAGCCATCTCTGAAACCACCCAGTTGTAGCCTTGAAATCATCCTTGCCCATTTTTTTGCTAATTGTTCCTCTTTCTGTTTCATCAGCTCCGCACTTACACGACCATATTTTCCTCTGACCTTTGTGAACCACTCCTCCAACGCATTTTCCACCTGCTCATCTTTACCACACCTGTTCCGTTTTCTACTCCACTCGCATTTTTCGTAATAGCGTTTTCAATAGCGTAGGTACCTGTTTTTGATCAGCAGCCTCTCATTGTCGTTTTTGGCAGGGCGTCTTGATGATTTTAAAATCTCCATTTTCTCCGAAAGAGAAAAGTGGCGTCTTTTGTGATTTACTTTATTCACGCGCTCAACAGAACAATTGTGTACAACTGACTCGCTTAGAAACACTGGCTGGCATCAACGCGGCCTTTTGTTGATCTATACCCATTCTTTTCGTATTGTTTACATACAAATAAACGCATTGCAATCAAGGTTCACCGTTCTATCCTCACTATCAAAACTCAGTCTGCCTTTCATCCTTGAACCCTTTAAACGGAAACGCATTGCTAAGAAGTGGACAAACACCACTGTATTTTGCTGATCCATTCCGTTTCGACGTGTTCTGATGCTAATGAGCGGAAATTCCTATTAAGGGAATTGCTAATAAGCTATATCTACTCTATTACCATACCTTCCGAAGGAATCCGTCCTCACTAGCTGGTTGAGTATTCTCTCGACAGCCTTATGATGATGTCTTTACATCGGAAGCACTCGCCTCCCTCCAGTACGAAACCAGCTAGTGACGACTGATTCCTCCGGAAGGTATGGCAATATTATTCAACCTTTTGGTGATTTCCTCCAGAAATCAGCTTACTGTCATTTGACAACCAGCCTTTGACCCCTTCAGAGCCTTATTCTACAGTTTTAAGGTGTATTTCTGCTTGGATTACTATGCATTAAAAGAAGACGTTTGGTAATTTTAGGATGGAGGCCGTTCAAATGTAAGAAATGTAATTGGAGGTTCATTGAGAAGTCTGAACTGAAAGTTCACATGAGAGTTCACCTAAGTAAGTGCTTAAAGTTCTCCCTGGTTTTGACTCTAGAGCTCTTAAACTCATGTGTAATCACACACATCCATCGTGCGTTACCCCAAATATTAGCCTGACGTTCCAATTGTGGATGAACAGTACTAGCGATGTTCCCCTCACATTACGTCCATGACGATACCACTGATTTTCTTTACTATGTAAACCTGCATTCAGACTTATTTCATGTACGAGGTTCGTTCGGTAAGTAAGTTCCCCTATTTTAATGAAAATGCTCGTTTTTAAATAATTAGTATTTAAAGAAAAGCGACTGTCTTACAGACACCTGGGGACCATTCATAATGATTAATGTAAAATGAATATCAAACCACTCATGAATGTCAAAGCATGCTTTATTGATTGAACATAGGAATAGCCTGCCCATAATCGTTATGAATGACAGTTTCTTAGCAACGACTCCTGAAAGCAAACATTCTTGTCCGTTGAATACTGAATAGCCTGCCCCTATATCATTATTATAATCACTGTGCATCAGGGGGTCATAGAGATTAGGGGCCTGATTCCCTTCACGTAGATCCTTTTACTCCACGGAGGAGCCTCACTAGGTGTGCTACTCATTGATTATAATTCCCCAGGGGTGAAACCATCTATGCTGCATAATACTGTGGTGTCCTTAGAAAATTTAAACGAGCGAACAAAAGGAAAAGCCCTGGACTTGTGTCAGTAGGTGTTCTCCTTATGCTTGACAACACATGCCCTCATTTGGCTCGAGGGGGTTACCCATGGTTCTGGAGTTGCTGATTTTTTCCCAGACTTTACTTTTCGTTGTTTGCTCAACAACAAAAAATTAATAATATTGGTTTGTGGAATGGCATATATTTTATTGGTTTCCATGGTTGCTTAGAAAGCAGCAATGAGGTCATTGCCACTTTCCATGCTACTACATAGCAGAACAGACTGACTTCTCTGGCAGTAGTGTACGTGCTCCAGTTGGCGCCCTTCTTCACTGCACTGTATTGGCAGTTTATAGTTTTGATTCCACCTGAAACTGAGAACAACGGCGTGTACATATCTCCTCCGATCTTTTGTTCATTCCACTTTGTCCATTCTCTTGTTCCTACTGGTTGCCAACTTTAAAATGAAAGATTGAAATGCAACAGGTGTTTGAGCAGAGAATGATTGTGCCACCAACGTTGTCAAACAGAGTGGGAACTCCCTTGCTCTTGATCTTAACCTTATCCCCCAACATGGATGTACTCTGGCTGGGCCAACATGAATGTGCTCACCCCAACGTTGTGGGTTATATAAAACAAGCTGTATACATGGACATGGGACAATGACGTCATCAAAACTTCCTCTTTTAATTATTAAAAGTTAACTGTTCACGTCTCGTCCAAATCCTTCCATCTCATCTCAGTGTCTGCTTTAATAGAAAACAATTAAAAATACGTGGGTATCCCTCATTGATTGAATCCTTCAATTGGGATATTTTCCCTCATCCCGCTTACTCTCCAGTCTTCTCCTCAAGTGATTTTTATCTGTTCCCGAAATTGGAGACTGTTGGAGGCAGAAGATGGAAGGTGGACCCTCGCTCATATGAAGAAGGCATTAAAAAACTCCTCTGCTGTACAAAATGCATACAAAAATGGTGGCTGTGTAAAAAAGTAGTTTGGACCTTTCAGAATTTAACCTTTTTTTAAAAATTGCCTTCCATTTTTATTAAAATAGGGAAACTGACTTTCCGTACAACCCTCATAGTTTTCCTGTCCTCAACCGTAAGTATCTGGTTGCCTGGAAGGTTTAGCATGATCGGGATCGGAGCGGAATGGATTGGTGGATCCCGCCTGGCCTTCCCATTGATCCATGGTCAGGGTACTGTGACTCAGCTGAGCTGATTTCGACGTATTCATTGTCATGAAACCCCTTGCACAGTTGTTTTAGATCGCCTGTCTCCAACAGGAACGCGTTTCACAGTTTCATGTTAATGGGTGGCTCTGTTTGCATCATTATTCCTGATATGACCATCCTTTTTTTCAAAACCCAGTTCAGCCACTGAAAGTGACCTCCAAACAAGTACACCCAAGTGTGGAAAGAGTTTACTAAGTACAAAGGTCATTTTTGCATGTTGTGCCCAGTGTTTGTCAAACTTGTTATAACGTTACGAATATTAAATGCCAAGTAAGTTTCCAGAAGAAATTATTGTGAAACATGTCCCGTACTTTCCCAGTTTTCATATTTTTTATAATTGCAAAAAAAAAAACAACAGCAAAAAACAACATACCTGTCACCTATTCACGTTTCCATTCAGTTTAACATTTTACCCCCAACCCTCCAAGGTACGTTATGCACGTTGAAACCGGTGCTTTTATCAACGATTTCCACTGTATTTGCAGAAAAGATGAAAAATCTGGACATGAGTGGAGTGCAGCGAGCCCGTTCTTTTGAAGAATTGCAGAAACACAAAGCGCAATTGAACAAGGCTGTGGAATCTGTGAAAAAAGACAACTTACCACTAAAAACGGCAGCCAGGCTGCACAGCATCCCGTATGCTACACTCCATTACCGGATATTCCCCAGAAGTACGACTCTTTGGTGCTCTAAGCTCTAACTTGACAAAGTATTTGGATGTGAAGCACTTCTGACAATATCGGTTTTTCTTTGCTGCTCTTCGAAATTGTGGATGGTTTGTTGACTGTAAATTCTACAGTTAACAATAAAGGTGCATTCCGTCCATCCAAAAGGAAATCGTTATGACAGAGCAATTCAGTATATGAATGTAATACCCCAAGCCTCACCCATCACCTGAAAGGTAATAATGAAATATTCAAACCGGATGTTCAAGTGGGACGGATAATATGCGAAAAGGGTTGAAAAACGTTTGGCCAGGCAGTCTACTGTGGCTCCAAGGGGCTCAGAGGCCGAAGCACATGGGTGCGGCAGTGCTCAGTAGCAAAAGGGTTAATAGTATCCAGTCTTCGTTTATCTCTTCATAGTTTCAAGTCTTTCACAAAATGTCACAATGTTCCAGCCTAGAATGGGCAATTATCATGTAGCCACAAAGAACACTTTTGGTATTGATTTATAATGATCGTCCTTTACGCATTTGAAAACGTTGAAAAGTTGAGGTAAGTTGCTTTATGTATTTTGAAAAAAAGTGAGTAAAAGAAAAAGGCGATTCGAAAAAGCTGCTTGCTTACGTCACACAGCTAGACAGGCTGTCTTCCATCTGCTGCCACTGACCAGCCAATCAGAAGCCATATCTGTACAACATGACAGGCAACAGCAGGCCCCAAGGTAGTGGTCCAATATGCTGTCTACCTACCCTCCACTGGTATAGTATGCTCTCTACCACCTACCCTCCACTGGTATAGATATTATGTTATGCTAACTGCCCTGCTCTCTGCCATCGAACTGATTCCTACCCAACCAAATTCAGGTGCAAAACTGTATGGAATGATATTCTGAAGCGTACCTTTTCAATTATAAAGACGAACACTCCTTTTTTGGGTCAGCGGAAGTACGTAGTTTTGACAAAGTTCTCCTTTCACTTTTCCAACTAGATTTGAAAAAGGAATTTGGATTCTTTCAGTTCCCCCGCCCGCCCCCACACACAATTCACCACCTCTCACTTTATTGCAGTACTTTCGTTTATCCAGCACAACCCGTTACTCTTTTAACATACAGCGTCCCGTTACTCTTTTAAAAACCTGACACTTGTTTCATCATGAAAAACAATGTTTCTGTACAAACTACTGATACTCATTCTAAACCCTAAGTCACAGCCGGGCAATTCACAGTGAAATACTGAACCGAGCTCACTACGGAACGCTGATCAGATCAAGCTAATCTTCTAAGCTAAAAGTCCGCAGATACACTCAGAGCGCAGATAATCTTGTTTACTTCCTCCAATTTGTTTGTCCTAGGTCGGTAGATAGCATACTGAACCACGGAACAGCAAGGTAGGCAGCAGCCTCGAAGGGTAGGCATCGCCTCGCTTCCAGCACCATCTCCCCGCCTCTTTTGAAGCACCTTAATTTGAAAGTCAAAATATGAAGGAGGCATATTTTCCTGATTCAGTCCTGTTATCGTCTATCCCACACCTTAAGAAAAATAAAACATGTTTATTTGAACATAATTAGGTAAGTATACATAATGAAGTGCGGTTCTTGGGTGTTGGGGAACTGAGCATGATCCGGTATGGTGGCTGTTTTGATGAATGACAGAGAATGATGGCTGGCAGTAGCTCCGTATGGTCACTATGCTTGGAGATACAGAGCAACGCTGGTTGCTGAATTCAACTGATAAAGGGATTGATAATGTAAATAAATATACCACATCATAAATTATTGAGAAAAAATGCAAACAGAATTCATGATAATTGCCCATTCAGTTTTTCTTTTTGTGCTGAAGGCCAAACTTAACCTGAACCCGGTTTTCCCACAGGAATTCCTTCATGAAATAACGGTTCCCAGGACGTAAAGGGTAGGTTTCCAAGGAGGTGAGGGGTTAAGAGGAATTGCAAACCCTTTATCTAGAACACAGTTTCAGTCGTTGTTCTTACCTGTTGCTACCCACACTGTGTGTACTTCAAACTGTTGTAGTTTTTTTTTATTTTGGCTTCGATAGGATACTACAAGTAATTCCTTGGATTAAAAACCTGAAATTAAAAACACAATTCAAAGAAACAGGGTTTTTTTGCCAAGTACCTTATTCACCAGGTGTGCCCTGCCCCCTGTGCCCTATGAAGAAAAAAACCTCTGTACTTGATGGATGTAAACTTTTTCACTGAGAAAATGGTCTAATCCATTGCTCAGGAAACGAATTAGTTTTTAGGTACATAGTCATATGTAAAATATTGAACTTCTGTGCAGTTACTTTTAATTAGGGTTTTATCATGTTGTGCTTCTGAAGTGCAACAAAAGGGTTCATTGTAGATGAATATACACCAGTATATATAATGTTATATCAAATAGAAATCACTTGAAAGGTAATCATAAAATGTTCGAACTGGAAGTGTTATATGGATAAGGAATTACAGGAGAGCAAGAGTGGGGACCAAGTTTGCATAGCAGGGCTGGAAAAAGGTTTGGCTGGGCAGGCCGCTGTACGGCTTGACGCCTGAGACACATGGGCGTCCCAACGTCCAGTTCCTCAATGAGGAGTAGACGTGGGTTGGGTGGGGACGGAATAGGTTACAAATTCAATAACAGAAACTCACATTGAGGCAACGTAGTGAGGTGTTTACGTCGGAAAGTTTAGGCAGAAAATGAGTGTGAAATTTGAATTTCTGAGTTCCCCCAATCAATGATGTATCAGGTAAATTGCCGAGTAGTTTAACCCAGATCCACTTAGAGCACTAGTGCATCACTTCAAACGATGTACAGAACCGCGACGGTTGGATGGAATCGCAAATTTATAAATAAATATAAAATATATGTCCTCAAATCAAACCGAGGGGAAGTTCACAGAAGGACACAGCAAAGGTTCTTGAGGGTTGCCAGGAAGGTTGGTCATTTCTAATGTTGGCAGCATTGAGAACCTTCGCCTCCTAAGCTTTTGACCTCAGAATCGGACCTCTAATCCCAATTTTCAGCGCCAAAATCCGAGTAGTTTGGCGGGAATAAGCTAAATAGAAACGTGTGACGTCATGTGGTATGTGTCTGCCTCTCACTCGGATCTCAAAAAATGTGGGAGCGAGAGAGCAATGCATATTTTTCCACCCACATTTCCCACCCATCTTACAGCACCTTTTTTGAAAGCGCCTGCATTTTGAAAGAATAAAAGAAATCGTCCATCCCTAATTGTTAATGATTTCCTATGATAAAAAATCTTATTTTTTTACTAACTCTGAACTCATCATTTCATTTCACAACATGTAATTTGCTAATTAATTATGGTGGATTGGATATAAATTGTTGAAGGTACCAACTCTTTTTAAATGTCTTATCAATCTTTATATCATTTCAGAACTTGACCCAAATCGTAAAAAAACCTCGAAAAGTCCTGGACACTGTAATGAAGACCCCATCACAAAACGGCTACCCCTCAAGCTGAATCCATCTCCGAAAACCCCTTTCAGTGAGTTTATCTCGATTTTATGATTGTTGAAGCTACCTACCTACTCTTCGAATGAGGAGTACCCATGACTTTTGTTTATATTACTTTTTAAATGAAAGTAATGAATTCTAAGAATTTTGAGACCAACCGCACTCTCCTATTATGAATAGTTCTTTTTTCTATGAACTTCCAAAGTTTCGACAACAAATGTCGTCATTGCAAACCTCCCGCCAGGGCGGGACTCAATTTATTGCCCTATGTGACGTCACTTGTTGCCGAAACTTAGAAAGCTCATAGAAAAAGAACTGTTCATCATAGGAGAATGGGGATGGTCTAAAAATTCTTATAGTGGAATCTAATGGGTGATGCTGCTGTATTTATTCTAGGTATATATTTTTAAAAAAAGAAGATATTAGGCTCCTACAATGAATAGTTGTTCTATGATTTTTTTTTTTTCAAAGGTACCAGCACTTCCTACGGCACAGTTGGCAAGGGGTCCGCCCTGGCGAGAGGGGTGCAATGACGTAGGAAGTGGTGGAATCTCCGAAAAATCATAGAAAAAGAACTATTCATAGTAGGACAGTGCGGTTGGTCTCAAAATTCTTAGAATGGAACCTTGTTTCATTTAAAAAAATAAAATAAATGCGGGAGCCTAGCTCATTAGGAGCCCCTATGGAGGATGCGTCCATGGACATCGTAGGAGAGTGCAGTTGGTCTCAAAATTCTTAAAACGGAATCTATTTTTATTTAAAAATAATATAAATCTTCCATGTGCATACCCCATTCCATTCAAAATATAAACTGAAGTCATGGATACTCATTGTCTTTTGTCAATCTTTGTGTCATTTCAGAACTTGACCCAAATCGGAAAAAAGTCTCGAAAAGTCCTGAAAATTGTAATAAAGACAAACGGCTGCCTCTCAAACCGAATGCTTCTCCCAAAGTTAAAGTTCCTTTCAGTGAGTTTTTCTCGATTTTATACAAAATGAATTATTGAAGGATCATGTTCATGATACTTATCGCATTGACACTTATAATTTCTTCTAGAAGGGAAGAGGAGGGCCAACTCTGCGGGTCTGGACGTTCTTCCTGGTGATCTCAGTAAACATAATGGTGTGGCTAATCCACTGATGACGTTTGTTGGTGAGTACGTCGTATTTATAGACTGATTTTTCACGATTATAAATCAAATATATACTTGTATGCACGGCTCCATGTGAAACGTGAACTTCACTCTGTGTTACATGTTTATTCTGTCATTCAGAAGCTGGTTCATGAGAAATGTAATTGATTTTCTTTTTTTTTGTGCTTTCGTGATTCAGGTGAACGTGACATCAGAGCAGCGGCGGCCAAACTTCCTAAGGCGCGTGTGCTACTCGATAATAGTAAGTCTTTCATTCCAGTAGACCGAGCTTTACACTATCTGATTTTCGTGCAGGTCGAGTCCCATATAGTCCAATAATTAATTGCAACCACGAGTACCTCAAGGAAACCTTACGTCACCGATAGGCGTATTCCCGAGATTTCTGGGGGGAAATAGATGTGAATTTCAAATCATTCGGAATGAAAGCTGCATCTGCCCTTGTGTTAACAACGAAACTTGTAACGCTGACCCCTCCATTTGAAAATTCCGGGGTTATCGGATTTGCTTTTGCCCATACTTCATGTCCTGTTTAAGTATTCGGGTAACTGTTTGAGATTATCCCATCCAATTCGCCATAATGAGGAATGGGCGTTGGTCTGAGTTTGCTGCTTTTGACATCTGAAGCGGATTCAGCACCCTTGAAAACAACCGAAGACCAATTTTCAGCTGCGAAATCCGAGTAGTTCGGTGGGAATAAGCTAAAGAAAAAACGCGTGACGTCAGCTGACCTATGTATCTCCTCACTCTGTTCCCATGTGCGGGAGCGAGATAGCAATACATGCCATATGACGTGACACGCTTTTTTATTCCCCTTTTTCACCCACTTCCGTTCAATTCCGACCCACCATAAAGCACCTCATTGGAAAGCTCTCCGTTAGACCTAAAATTTGAAGAAAAAAATTAACGTCCATACATTCCTCATTTAGTAGGCGCACTGGGAAAGACTTCATCTTCACCTGTTTTCTTACCAACCAAACCTTAGATAGGTCCTGCTGTAGTAATGAATGATACACCAGCTGATTGTTTGAATCATACTATAACAATATGAGGAAGGAAGGATTTCCTTGTATAAAGTAAGTGTCTGAAAAGATTTAAAAAAAGGATAACTCGTTAATTGGATGCGTTTATCCACTTTCTTGTTAGTTGCAGCTGCTCAATAATCACTTTCTTGGTAATTCGAACTTCCTCAAGTCCTTGAGTTTCGAATGATCAAGAGCTGTTACATGATGCATTGGCTGACACAAAGCAGTTATAATTTTAATTACCCACTTCTTCTTTATCAGCTAGTCGCACAATTACTGCATTTTCCTTTCTATTTCAAAAATTCACAGTATTGAGTAAGCAGGACATTGTGACAAGACAGTGTGACGAGAACATCCCCCCTCCGAGTCTTCTGGAAGACGATGAAATCTCGACAGGTAAGATGTTCATCAACCTGGTCGTATATGATGTGGTCGAGCAAACCACTTCAACTTACATATATGCAGACGTGCGTCATGCCGGACATTCTGTATGAAATGTGTGCTGTGACGAGACACTTTGAGAAGGTGGTATTTGTGTTTCACTGTGTGAACCTATTATATCAAGTCATTGTCGATATTTCAGGCCACAAGGAGAGAAAAGGCGGCACGCAACCAGAAACGAAGACAATTCTACCTCCTACTCGGCTCCATGCTGTTCCAAGTAAGTTTTCAGTAATGGCTGTGTTGGTGTCTCTGACAGAATAGATGGAGGACTTAAGTGGATCATATAAACCTCTCTTCCATTCCAAAGCCACTAATTTATTCAGCCTCTTCTAAATTGATTTTTAACTGAGACCTGTGAGCTCACATGTCGAGCAGTCTCACACTCATTTTTATCTGATCCAATATGATACTTCAAACATACCGTGTGATAAGTTACGCATGACGAGAGAAACGATGTACCAAAAAATACCAGAAAAGAAAACCGCAAGACAACATGGCTTGACAGCAAAGAAGACTATTCAGTACACAACCAAAGCCACTACTACTCCAGCAAAAATCCCGATTGGGCCTAACCACAGCTACTCTTTGGTGGGCATTTGTTAGGGCCCGTTAAATATGTGGGATTGCTTTTCCTGTATAGATTAGTGGTTTGAATGCTTGCTTTCATTCAGATCTCTAAAATACGAGAAGAAAATAAAGCCAATATGAGTACTCAGTGTGGATAGCCATAAAGTGGTGTATGGAACTCCCAGCTTTGGACTTAATTGCACATATCTGTGCTGAAATGCTCAGTGCAAATCAGAGTGCTTCCATTTTCCTTTCTGTGTGAACATAACTTATCAAGTCATTGTGATATTTCAGATAGCAAGGAGAGGGAAGGTGGCACGCAACCAGAAATGAAGCCAATTCTACCTCCTACTCGGCTCCATGCTGTTCCAAGTAAGTTTTCAATAATCGCTCTGTTGGTATCTCTGGCAGAATAGATGGGGGCAACCGTCTGTCCCTAGTTCTTCTAATCAGCAAGTGGATCTTGTTAACCTCTCTTCCATTTCAAATTTACTAATTTATTCAGCTCCTTCTAAATTTATTTTTAACTGAGACCTGAGAGCTCATATGTCGAGCAGTCTCACACTGACTTTTGTCTGATCTGATTTGATACTTCGAACATACAGTGCGATAATTTATGCATGACAAGAGAAGCGATGTACCAACAAAGACGAGGAAAGAAGACTGCAAGACAACATGGCTTGACAGCAAAGGCTCAACTCTTTATTCAGTATACGACTGAAATCGAATTGGGCCTAACCACAGCCAATCTTTGGTGGGTATTAGGCATTTGTTAGGGCCTGTGGAATATGTGGGATAGTCTTTCCTGTATAGATTGGTAGTTTGCCAATATTTGGTGGGTATTAGGCATTTGTTAGGGCCTGTGGAATATGTGGGATTGTTTTTCCTGTATTGATTGGTAGTTTGAATGCTTGCTTTCATTCAAATCTCTAAAATAGGAGAAGAAAATAACGAAGTTAATGTGAGTACTCGGTGTGGGTAGGTGAATGCCCAGCTCTCTTTTCAGCTTTGGATTTGATTCCACGTAACTGTGCTTCAAATGCCAAAGTCAAAAATCAGAGTGCTATCCTCCAGTTTCCTTTCTATGTGGACCTAATTTATCAAGTCATCATCCACATTTCAGGTCACAAGGAGAGGGAAGGTGGCACGCAACCAGAAATGAAGCCAATTCTACCTCCTACTCTGCTCCATGCTGTTCCAAGTAAGTTTTCAATAATCGCTCTGTGGGTATCTCTGGCAGAATAGATGGGGCAAATGTCTACCCCTGGTTCTTTTAATCAGCAAGTGGATCGTGTAAACCTCTCTTCCATTCCAAAGCCACTACAACAACCCACTAATACAACTTGGCAGGGCATTTGGTAGGGCCCGTGGAATATGTGGGATTGCTTCTCCTGTATAGATTAGTGGTATGAATGCTTGCTTTCATTCAAATCTCTAAAATACGAGAAGAAAAAACAAATAACATGAATACATGGTGTGGGCAGCCATAAAGTTGTGTATGGAACGCCCAGCTCACTGTTCATCTTGTGACTTGATTCCACTTATCTGTGCTTCAAATGCCACAGTCGAATATCAGAGTGCTCCCTTCCATTTTCCTTTCTGTGTGGACCTATTTTATCAAGTGTTCGTCGATATTTCAGGCCACAAGGAGAGGGAAGGCGGCACACAACCAGAAACAAAGCCAATTCTACTTCCTACTCGGCTACATGCTGTTCCGAGTAAGTTTTCAGTAATCGCTGTATTTGTATCTCTGGCAGAATACATGGGGGCAAATGTCTGCCACTAGTTCTTGTAATCAACAAGTGGATCGTTTGAATCTTTCTTCCCTTCACTAATTTATTTCGCCCCTTCTAAAATATTGTAGAGACCTGAGAGCTCCTATGCCGAGCATTCTCACACTTATTTTTATCTGATCCAGTTTGATACTTTGGACATACGATGTGATAAGTTATGCATGACAAGATAAACGAGATACCAAAAGAGACGAGAAAAGAAAACCACAAGACAACATGGCTTGACAGCAAAGGCTCAACTCTTTATTCAGTAAACAGCCCAAGCCACAGCTGGAGTCTGTAGAGCATTTCCTGTATAGGTCAGTGGTTTGAATGCTTGCTTTCATTCAAATAAAACACTGCATCAAAAATTTTTTGTCTGCTTAATGGACGTTATTTTTTGTCAATATTCGCTTTTGCAAAGTTTATTCTTATTGGGAGAACTGCGTTTGTTAAACAGATCCTTGATCGGTCTTTGTGTTCCGATTGCACATTGGCCTTCCGTTAAGTGTTACGTTTCAATTCAAACGTGAAAGATGCGTCTTCTAGCAAGTAAAACATTTCTTTCAATTATTTGTTATTCGTTCGAGCGTAACATTCCACATCCGTATCAGTGATTCTGAGGTACCACCACCCTGTTTAAAGTTCATGTGAGTGTGACTTCCAAAGCACATTTGATGTACCCCGGTTATTTTTGTTAACGTTTACATTCAACCTTGCAAACGCAAACACTTTCAACCCAGACGCACATCACAAATGAAATGTTGTTGTATAGTGTAATACTTGGTGGGGGTAACCATGAATGTGTGCATGGAACGCCCAGCTCTGGTGCATTCTCGGGATTCTTGATGGTACTTGATTCCACGTATCTGTGCTTCACAGTCGGAAGTCAGCATGCTCCCCTCCATGGAAGTGGATCTTTTTGTGTGAACCTAGTTCATCAAGTCTTTGTCGTTGTCGTCATTTCAGGTAACAAAGTGGATAAAGGCGTCACGCAACCTGATACAAAGCCAATTCTACCTCCTACTCGGCTCCATGCTGTTCCAAGTAAGTTTTCAATAATCTATTGGCAGATATCTGCCTCCTGTTTCATTTTCTTCAACACACACTGAAGGGATCAAATATTTGATCTGGAATACAATATACACAGGATAGGAAAATTCCAAGATCAAAATATTATAAGCCAGATTAAGGTTTTAGTGCTGTTGTTTACCTAACCACAGCTTCCCCACAGAGGATTGCAACATTATCTTCATAAGCAAGATACTCCTCACCTACAATTTCATACGTGCATCTTCTTTGTTTTGTTGAATTCCAGTGGTGTTTTTAAATGCATGCTCCTCACCTACAATTTCATACGTGCATCTTCTTTGTTTTGTTGAATTCCAGTGGTGTTTTTAAATGCATGCTGTTGAACTCTGTTAATAATGATAAATATTAGCCCATATTCTCTTAATTCTAGATCATCGTCCTTACAATTGTAAAACTTGTAGTTTTGAGGCAGCTACAAGCGTCGAATTGGAAGAACATCGAAAATTTCATCCTAGTGAGTATCAGGTTCTTCTTTTTGGTTTAAACTGCAGTGTCTTGAAGGCCTATATGTAAACTTCCTAATACCGTGGGGGTCAGAAACGACCCCCCACTTGCCATTTTTCCAATGAAAACTGACGAAAAGCTTGTTAAAGTTTCAAGTGGTTCAACGACTTTCTTTTGCAAGCTGTCTGGAACCAAAAGAGCAATAGGCGATTTTCGTGGGTTACAAATTCTCATGTTTTTGGCCAAATTCTGTTCAATACAGGAAATTAGCATTTATGGCCACATAATGAGGTGTTTATGTCGGAAAGGGCAGAAAATGAGTGTGAAATTGGATTCTCTGAGTTCCCCTAGAAATGATGTATCAGGTAAATTGCCAAGTAGTTCAACTCAAATCCCATTTAGAGCGCTAGTGCATCACTTCAAACCATGTACAGAACCGTAATGGATGGATGGAACCGCAAATTTATAAATATATTAAAAAACATGTCCTCAAGTCAAACAGTGGCAGGAGTTTCACAGCAAAGGTTCTTGAAGGTTGCCAGGAAGGTCAGCCATTTATAACGTTGGGTTGTTGGCAGCATTGAGAACCTTTGCCTCGGAAGGTTCGCTCCGCCTGCTGGGGCCAACAGCCAATCAGATGTCATTTCTTGCCACATTTTTACTTCTAATAACCCTAATTTTAAAATACAGATTATTTTCCAAAACTGGTTCAAACTACCATTTTCAAAGAGTTCTGAATATTTTTTCCCAAAAAAAAAACTACTAAATCCCCCATTTTCTATGAAATACCACATTTCAAAGTTGCTTTTGTTTCTAAATAAAAACGCCGTTTTGGTACTTAAGGGATTCCCATGGTATTCGCTGTAGGTACATATATATGAGTTTTGCCGATTTTAGACTAAATTTTACACCGCGACTGTTCTGGTTGAGCCAGCATTTCATAGAAGTGGGTTTCTGTGGCATCATTTAGATCCACCTGGACTGGGTTTAGCAAACAAAAACGTGTCCTACAAGTTGTAGGAAACCTAGAAGTGGCAGGGAACCAGTAGCGACTACAAAGAATTACTCATGCCCAAGAGAACAGGAAACTAAAATAAAAACAGCATGTTCATCACGTAACACGTAAAGCCCATAGAGCACAGAAAGTAGTGTGTGTCGATCGCTGGGTTCCCGAATTTCCAGCTGTCTCCCTGGGGCAACGGGTTTAACCTAAAGAACTGTGAGGGAAGTTTTTAAAATCCTTTTATTTTGCCACCTTGCCTGGTTGCGACGCCTTGGCATGACGTCGCCTTGGTCATTCCAATTGACAAGAAGAGCAAACAGCCTTATACAATCCGCAAGCAATCAGGAATTATTAGAGAACTTTAGAGAGAATCATTGTTAAAAACGACGCTGTGGGTCAGAGCATTTGCCATCCCATGTTGAATAC
This sequence comes from Leptopterna dolabrata, assembly GCA_954871275.1. NCBI lineage: Eukaryota > Metazoa > Arthropoda > Insecta > Hemiptera > Miridae > Leptopterna > Leptopterna dolabrata. Next base: position 67,135,869 of record OX940975.1, read on the forward strand.
ATAGCCTTCCCATTGTCCGATGCCTAATCCTGATTACATTAATCGGTATTTCTGGGCGATTGCTCTTCTTGCCAACTGGTCTGATGAAGACGTCGTGCCAAGGCGTCGCAACCGGTGCCCTGGCAAAAATAAAAGGATTTGTTAATATGAGCACTATCTGGACAGTGTCACGTTAACGACTAACTTTTTTATTGTCAACTTTTGTGTTTCCCAATAAACACCTGAAATTAAGAACAAATAATAACAATTCTAGGGGCACCTACACTACTCCCCCTCTAGTACCGTTGGTACGTCGTCAAGGGTTAAAAAACGCGTTCCAAATAACGTGATGGGAATTTAACGTTCGGAATAAATTTGACTCGAATTGTCTTCCTCGATCCGAGACCACCTTTACTGGAACTCCAAACCTTGAAATCCACGAATTATAAAAAGTTTTCGCAACTGTCTCAGCAGTGATGTCTTGAATAGGGATTGCTTCTACCCAATTTGTGAACCTGTCTATCATTGTCAACATGTAAGTATATCCGTCTGACGGTGGTAGTGGTCCAACAATGTCGACGTGTACAAATGCAAATCTTTCTTCTGGTTCTTCAAAAATGCCTAAAGGAGATTTTCTGTGTTTTGAAATTTTGTTCTTTTGACATCCCATGCAAGCTCGAGTCCATTCTCTAATATCTTTTTGAATTCCGGGCCAAACTGCTTTTGATGTAACTTGTTTAACCGTTGATTTTATTCCAGGGTGTGCCATGTCATGAATTTGGTGGAAAAAGTGTTTTCGAAATTTTTTTGGAACGTATGGTCGTATTTTACCTTCAGAAACATCACACCACAATTTTGTTCTTGATGGTAATTCATGATGTCTTAATAACAAAGAAGTGTTTCCTTCCTGCAAAGCATTCAGCTCTTCATCTTCTCTTTGGGCTTCAGCTATCTTTTCGAAATCTATGACTGTAATAGCTGTGATCCGGGATAATTTATCAGCAACAATGTTGTTTGAGCCAGAAATATGCCGAATGTCTGTTGTGAATTCCGAAATGTACTGCAACTGTCTTTGTTGTCTTGGGATGCCCGCTCGTTATTCTGTTTGAATGCATATGTAAGTGGCTTATGATCCGTGTATATGATAAAATTCCGACCTTCAAGAAAATGTTTGAATTTTTTAACTGACTTGTAGCATGCGAGTAATTCTCTGTCATAAGTTGAGTACGACTTTTCTGTGTCTGAGAGTTTCTTTGAATAAAAAGCAATTGGTCTTTCTCCACTGTCTTCATGTTGCTGGAGGACACTTCCTATAGCAAAATCACTTGCATCGACTACAAGAGACAGTTGGTAATAAGGATTGGGAAATGTTAGCATTGCTGCATTTGCCAAGTCCTGTTTGCATTTTTCAAATGCTTTTTGTGCTTCAGATGTCCAAACTACTTTTCGCTTATCTTTCTTTTTAGCCCCTTTTAGGTAATCATGTAGTATAGCTTGAGTTTGTGCTGCATCTTTCAAATAGGGCCTATATGAATTTACCATACCCAAGAATGACCTTAGTTCATGCAAGGATTCAGGGAGTTTAAAATCAACAATAGCTTTTACTTTTTCTGGAAGTGGTTTTGAGCCTTCTGGTGTGACTAGATATCCCAGAAATTCTAGAGACTTCACTCCAAATACTGATTTTGAGACATTGATTCTGAGACCATGGTCATTAAGTCTCTCAAGAACCCGTCTGAGATGATCTTCATGTTCTTCGCCCGATGAAGATGCAATCAAACAATCAAGGTAGGGAAAAACAAAATCGAGACCTCTGAAAACCTCATTTATGAATCTTTGAAAACTTGCAGGTGCATTTCTTAATCCAAAAGGCATAACATTAAATTCAAATAAACCAAAAGGTGTTGTTATAGCCGTTTTTGCTCTGTCTTCTTCTGCTAATGGTATTTGATAATAAGCTTTAAACAGATCTATTTTTGAAAAAAATTTCTTGTTAATCAAAATATGATGAAAATCTTCAATTCTTGGCAATGGGTACCTTTCTGGGATGGTACAAGCATTCAACCGTCGATAGTCTCCGCATGGCCGAAGAGATCCATCTTTTTTTGGTACAATATGTAAAGGGCTTGCCCATTGTGAATTGGAGGGACGAACTATGCCTTGGTCTAACATATATTGAAATTCGTCTTTGGCAACTTGCAATTTCCTTCCATCTAACTGTCGTGGTCTACAATGGATTGGAGGACCTTTTGTCGTTATATAGTGCCTAACGTTGTGCTTGATCTCATTTGGGGTCCAATTTATGCCTGGCTTTATTGTTTCCGGAAATTGTCTAAGAATATCAGCATATCGTGAAGATTTTGACATTGTGCTAATCATTAGGTCTTCAGATATGGATGAAATTTCGCCTTTTGCAAACAGCTTTGTTTCTCCATCAATCAGTCTTCTTCCTTTCAAGTCTATTAATAAATTGAATTTTTTCATGAAATCTGCGCCTAATATTCCTTTTGATACTTTTGCTACAATGAATGACCATTGAAATTTTCTTCTAATCCTAAATCCACTGTTATCATTTTGGTACCAAATGTGGGGATTTCTGTGTCATTTGCAGCATATAATTTATAATCTGGATTAGGAGACATTTTGCGAGCTCTTGGATTTGAAGGTGGTATGACCGAAACTTCTGCTCCACTGTCAACTAAAAAGTGAACTTTTGAATTCTTGTCAAACACAAATAATCGAGAATTGCAGCTTTTTTGAGCAGAAGTTGCTGCTACTTCTACTGCTGCTTGAAGTTTTCCTGATTGAAACAACGATTTCCAAATCTGAAGTGGAAATAACATAATTTACCTTTTGGGTCGTACCTGGGTCGAGATCTGCTTTTATTTCTACTCTGCGATCTACTGCTTTGACTTGAGCTCCGAGAATGTGATCGTGGCCGTCTTTCTAAGTTCATAGCTTCTACCTTTTTTTCCAAAGATGCAATCTGTGCGGAGAGAGAAGCGTGAGTTTCATTATTAGGACAAGTACTGAACGGTTCACCACTCTGCGACTGGTCTTTTATAGAGTAGAGTTCATGACGAGGGTTTATTTTGAGTATTTTGTCTGCCATTACTGCTAATTTTTCCAGAGTCTCATCGCTTACAATAATAACATTTTTAATCGAATCTGGTAATTTTTCCAACCACAGGGTTTTGAGAACCTTATCGGAAACGTTCTTACCAGCCAACGATTTCATTTTTCTCAACAACTGACTTGGTTTCAAGTCACCAAGTTCGAGTCCAGTGAGAAGTTTTCGAAGTTGTTTGTCGTCACTCTCTTTGAATATTGTGAGGAGACGTAATTTGGCTGCGTTATACTTATTTGTTTCATTTCCTTCTATTATATCCCAAATGTTTTCGAGAATTTTCGGTTCTAAGTTTGCTACCAAATGGTTGAATTTTGAATTATCTGATCTTACCTTTTCAATAGTAAACAAAGTTTCCACCTGAAAAAACCAAATTTCTGGTTTTTCGGTCCAGAAAGGAGGAAATTTAACTCTTACGGAATTGAAAGGAGGAAATTTAACTCTTACGGAATTGACTTCTTCATTTGCAGTTTGACCTTGTCCTACTTGTTGTACAAGTTGATCATCCATGCTCATCACTTGTTCACGTCGGGGTCACCAATTGTTAATATGAGCACTATCTGGACTTATTATATTTTTAGCGAATTTTCGAAGAAAAGGAAGCTATTGTTCTCAGTCCAAAATTTTTAAAACTCGAATTTCCGAAAGATTTTTATACCAAAATCCGTTTCAGACCATCCTGAATTCCCTGCCGAAAGACACCAAAAATTATATGTATATATTTATATATATTTATATATTTATATATATATTTATATATGTATGTGTCATTCCAGACGATAACTCTCGAAAGAATTGAGATAAAAAGTTCAAATTTGCACGAAAAATCTGTCTTGGCAATCGACAGGCCAAGTTCGAAGATGGGCAGAATCGGGTCACCCTAAGGGGGAGTTTTGGGGAGTTTTAAGGGGGGGAAATTACCCATAAATTCCCAAAATGAAAAAGTCTGACAAGTGACACCTCATTTTAAAGGTTTTTGTACGCTGAACACGATGGTGAAATCAGAATTGCGATATCTCATTCCATTCTCAAACTGGAGCACTTTGAAGATGAAGGAACGTGGTTATTTCTTGAGATGTTCTTCCTGGTTCGTCTGCTCTAATCTGATAACGGAATGGGATATCGCAATTCTGACTTCACCATCGTGTTCAGCGTTGGAAAATCTACAAACCGAGGTGTTACTCGGCAAAAAATGGAACAAAAAATTTGTTACGTACCCAATAGGTACCTACCTACTCTTCTGGTATTCAAAACATTTTTGATTTCCCCCTCCCCCTCCTTCCACCCCAAATTTTACTTTGCGTAAAACTACTCCTGTTTTAATTTTGTATGGTATCAAGTTGGGAAAACATTGGCCGAAAATTAATTTTCAGAAAATTTTAGGCGGAGGAGGAAGATGCCGAAAACTTCGAAAATTTGCTCTTATAGCCATGCTGCATGACTGTGGTTTTTACAAAATAAACTAGACAGTGTCACGTTAACGACTAACTTTTTTATTGTCAACTTTTGTGTTTCCCAATAAACACCTGAAATTAAGAACAAATAATAACAATTCTAGGGGCACCTACAGATTAAACCTTCCTGCACGGTTCTTGTGGTTTAACCCATTGCCCCAGGGAGACATATGTGTTCATTCCGGACCATCATATTACGAAGGTTAATTTTATTCTAATTATTATAATGCACTATCCCGTTCAACTTTCATATTAATTGTTGTAGGTCTTCCCTGCGGCATATGTGACTTTCGCTCTGGGGAGTTGGACGATTTAAAAATTCATGTGATGGCTGCCCACATCATGTGATCTCCATGGTTCGCCTTTATCGCTCTCAGATTGCCATTCTCCAATCAAAAGTATTACCACCCTACCTTGAGCTTGCTGGCTGTTATTACGAGGACAACCCATTCAAGAAAGGAAGCACTCAGAAGATGCTGTCGTTTGAAAAACCTGTGGCAGAACTGTCCAGAGAACCAAAAACACATATTTATCGAATTCCACAGGATCAAAATAATTCACATTTTCGTTGGGATAATGTCAGAAATGGATAATTTAGACCTGTTCTCTTCACCACTTGTTAGATCATCCCAATTATTATTACTACTTCTCTAGATTTGAAGTGAGAAGCATTGACACTTGGTTGAATAACTGGTTCTGATGTCGCCGTGAAAGTTATTCTACAAAAGTAAAATGACAAAAAAAAAGTTGAACAACAGTAACTGATCACAACACACAGCAAATGGGTTGGCAAAGGTTGGCTCCTGTGCATATCATAATGTGGGTTCCCTCAAGAGGCAGATTGTTAGATATTAATATTCTTATTCACACTTACCTTCTCAATTCCAAACGAGCTTAAGTGATGTACCTTCATATTAAGATTTTTTTTGTAGTAAGTAGATAGTGACAGTAGTTTTTCATAATAATGTATAATATTCGTGGCATTTTTCCTAATGAACCATTCATACTTAACAATGAATTGGAATAATATGGATGGTTATATTGGGTTAAAATCTATGACCTACTCTGTTACCAATATGTTTATTCGTGTTATTTTCGGTTCCTGGTGACAGTAAGTTATTGATTGGTTTCAGAGGTATTGTTCGTCATTTCAAGTCTAAATTACTTCTTGGTTCCCATGAGTGTGTAATGAATACCTAATAAAGGTAAGTTCGTGATGAGAAATGTGGAAACACTGTGAAATACATTCCTGTTCGTTTTTTGAAGTTTGTTTGACCTTCTCCATGGCCTGTTTCTTAAAATTTTACCTCTTTAATCCTCCGAACACTACACACCTGTCTGACTGATTTAGGAATCCGAATGACGAAGGGCTATTGTGATGGCTCTGGTTTGAAATATTAAGATTTTATGCTCACTGAAATTTGACGTGAAATTTGGCTGGGTAGGAATTCTAGATAAGAAGGAGAGAGGAATTGTATCAGCGCGGTTTTCACCTCCTTGGATACACACCTGAGGGAATTTAGGTAAAAAATATTCGCCAGGTTTTGAATATTTGTGAAGGTGAGAAAGATAGTCTGGATTTCACCTCGTTGAACATCTAGAAAAATACTCGTCCGGTTTGCACCTCTAGGAGTATTTGAAAGGATGCTCTAGCCCGGTTTTCACCTCGTTGAAAGCTTTTAAGGAAGGAAAATGTTGGATTAGTGAGAAAGCGCGGTTTGAGAAGGTAGTAGTCGTTTGAGAGAAATAGGATGAATGAATCGGAGCTAGGCATTCGGGCGTATTTATAGGCCCATCTACCCTCCTCAGGTCCCATCGGAATGACTGTTGCAGGAAGAGTCACCTGGACTGTGTCCGTCGTGATGCATAGCTCGGCTTCTCCATCTTTATTGGTGAAAATCTTACAGCTTGTAGAGGGTGTTGGTATATCAAGTTGATACATAAGGTTAACACGGCAGCTATTATTTGCTTGAAAGTTATCATGTATAGTTGAGGGTAGAGGTCATGGAGAACCAGCAACATTAGCGTTACTGGTGTTTCCTTTCCTTTTTACTAAACACTGCTTATAAACATTTGAATCTCGCACAGGCACTGGTGTCATTTTCAGGATACAGCCCAACAGCCTTATCAGGTGGAATAAACCGGTTCCCGTGAGATCACCGAAGTTAAGATACCTCGAGTGTGGTTAGTACTTGATGGGTGACCGCCATGACACGTCCAAGTATGACCCACGTAGCTGTTGGGCGAACCCCTCTCCACTCAAGGGGGCGAGGCTGTGAGTAGCGAAGTAAAGAGCGAAATGATCAGGTCAAATCCTGATCCTCTCATTGGAGGACAGCTGATCACGTCCGTGACGCTCACAGGGCAGTCAGACGAAAAGCCCCAGCCTGGAATGGCTGTTTACTTTACTTATGTACTCATTTTCAGGATACCATTTTATTTATTTATTGTCTCATTTTTATAAGGATCTTTGTAAAACCTATGATACTCATTTTAGCCTTTTTTTCCTTCTCTTTATTGGCTTCACAAAAACATTGTATTTAGCTGAGGTATTTGGCCAACATTAACACACTATCTCAACTTCTATAGTTCAACTTTTGAGCCTTTGATGAATTTTACAATCGATTCGTATCTGCTACTGTTGCTTGTCACACACAGCACTCCCACAGGGAAGTTTCGGATGAAATCATCAGTCAGCTCCTTCCTTTGCTGCTGGAAGTGCGGGCACTTGAAGAGGATGTGGTTGGAGGCCTCTTCCTCAATCTCGTCACAGTTTACACAATATTGGGTTGTTCACTATTTCTATTTTATGTAAGTGAGAGGAGTTTGAGATGGTTAAACCTGACACATTGAAGCCTGAGGTTGGACTTTCAAACATTTCGTCTTTCCAGGAAAAAAAAATCATAATTTAATCTATTTAGGATTAGTTGTGTAATAAAATACCCACACAATTAGGTTAGGTACTATTTCATTAAGCTATGTACTAATTATTAGGTAGGTAGGTACTAGGGTATTATTTACAAAACTTGGATATAGATATCACTTGAAATAGAGCACAAACTATTTGCAAACTTGTTCCTGAAGGGCTTAATTTTCCTATTTTCAACCTCAAATTTTCAAATGTCGTGAAGACCAACTGTTGGCTGTCACTTGCTTCATCCAGTCGGACTTAGAAATCTATTTACACAGCCATTACTGATTTTACGGTCGAGATGATTAGACTTCTTGGCCCAAGGCCGGAAATCAATTTTGCATTGATTCTCCAAATATCAGAGAGTCGCAAGTCCGCTTTTGCACTGATTTTCACGTTACTGTAACAAACTCAGGTAACTAACAACTGTTATTGATAGGATTTGGTAAACAGTGAATACAGAATGGACGTAGGCGCACATTTCGGGGACTGTTTGGACACTTCAAATTATCAGTATGGACGGTCTGGACAGTTCAAATTATTAGTTCATGCCAAACATTGATTTTTTCCAATAAACATTTATTCACAATTTAAATTTTCGCACCTTTTTTCCAATGCGTCCCACTCGTGGACAAGATACAAAAAGTATGTTTCAACTTCTTTATTGAATCAAAATAACGATAGAGGCCTTTTTTCCGATCTCCACATCTCCAATTTAATGTGGTCAAATCCAAAAGTGTACCGCAGTATTTTTACAGTCCAAGTGTAGGTATTATAGTCTTCTGGTTAAATAATTTTTGTTGCAAAGAAGGTAGAAAACAACCACGAATGGTCCTAGCTCACTAGATGCATTCACAGGCTGAACCATAAAGGTAGGAAAAGAAATTTTGCCAAAATCAGCACAGGAAAATTTCTGCAATTGGCATAAAAAAACTTTTATTTACAAAATAAAACTTTATAAACAAAACCCTTTAACACAGAAAAAAATGAATATGACAACAGTAGTTGTTGTTACTGACAATGGTTTGATCACAGAAACCAGTAGGATAACAGCGTTTTTTCGTTTCTTCGTGGTTCAGTAGAAATAGACAAACTTTCAGTATCCCGTTTTTTGCATTTAATAATTTTTATTTTTTATTCTTTCAAAAGGTTTTTCACGATTTCATCGCGAGTGATTTAGTTCCATCATAACACAATTGGACATGAGAGGGACGCTTAGGACAAAGCTGTCTAAACCCTCCCTCCAACGCTACTTTTTATATCATGAGTCCGCTGTTACTTTCAATACCACTTATAGTTTGTATTATTAAGCCCTCTGTACACAATGGACTGTGCTGGCCTAGAGTGGCCACTAGCCTTGAAGATTGGCCTAGAGTGGCCAATCTTCGGCCAGTGTCGCCCATCCACACACTGGCCGCCGCTGGGACCGTTGGCAGAGAGTAAATGAGTTAGCGTGCCGATGGCGTCATGGCAGGCTGACACGAAAACATGTGCGCGCGGATCCTGGCCCATGCTGGCTTCCTTTGATCTTTCATGAAAAACCGCAACGGAGGCTATTGCCGGCCAGCCTCAGTACGCACCAGCTTTTCCAACGTCACTGTGCCACACATACGGCAGTGGCGCAGAGGGGCCTTTAGATAAGGAAGTCGAGATATCGAGTTTAGTAACCGGAAATTAAGTTAGGATGCCTTCCATTTATGCTGTTACATCAGAGCACCTCCCAACAACAAACATGTGAACTGCAACTAACTTATCTACTTGACTGGATAGGTACCTCATATGAACTTCTGTTTGTCCTCCCTCTCCCCCCATCCCTTTTTTTGGCGTGGATCAAGCCATGACTGAAACAAATATTAGCGCTGTCCAAACCGTCCTACCACTCTTAGAATTTTGGATGAAGACAAGCTCTCAGCAAGTCCATGGTTCTTTGACAATCATAACGATTAGCCAGTGTTTTGACCTATGGTGTCATGTTTTGTATCGTTGGTTCAAATCTACTGAACTACAGCAATGAGTTCAACAGCCACGGTATGGCTACAGCGAAATTTGGAGGTATGTAGGTAATAACCTTATGATGGAGTTACGACCTACTGGCTCTCGCTTGATACGGAATTGCGACTTGATGGCCCCAAAAATCTCTGTTATATTAACTAACTGGGGTCGAACACTTTGTGGCATTATAGAACAAGGTATTTTGAGTCCATTTGCGGAAAAACCCATAAATACCAAATTTTGTAGTGATGACCCTCTGGCTCTGGGCCACATATATTCCGTGCCATACCCACGCACCGTGTTCCCCAACGTTATAATCGATTCCCGAAGTCTTATCGTTTCGATAGCTGATGAGACCCCAGGGGACGTATAACAGACAATTAGTAGTAGTAGTGGAAATCCATAGCTCAAAACTACAGGATAAAAATAGAAATAGTCCATTTCCACGTTAATAGACTATTTCTATTTTTATCCTCTAGTTTTTTGTTACCTGGCAATGTCATCAACACTTTACCAGCTGATTCTTGTACAATAAGAGCAAGTGAGCATAGATTTCATTTTGAGTATAAGGATATGAGGAACTGCATCATGCTTTAATTCACATCTGGGAAGTGAATTCACATTGAGGATCTCATTTTCCAAACCTTGAAGATATTAGGCGTCGGTTAAATCCGAGGAACAAAATCGAGTTTTCTGTTGAGCGAATTGGTTGGCCCGTTCGCAAGCATTTATCCAACTCGATCTAAGACATTCTTTTGGGAGCCAGTGAAAATTGACATCGTTATTATTATAACCTGCTATTGCTCAGTGAACCATTGCTGCGAACAGGAATGATCCCAGCTGCTGCAGTCAGGCAGATACCTAGTAAGCGAAAGTCGCCAGGGGCTCTGGGTTCTCCCTGGGCCGGGTGTCCGTGACCCCTAATCTAGTCGTAATCCGTATAGGTTATGTCCATAGCCCTCCCTGAGGAATCCCACTCTTAAGTAAGCAGTAGTAGATCCTCCATCACAAGGATATTAATAACGTAGGTACACTGCATTCTTCCCAGTTTAATCTGTATTTACAAGGTATAAATATTAAAAAGTACTCCACAGCTTGGTAGAAAAACTCATGCTTGGTGATGAAATACGCACTCAGAACGGATTCAGCAAGCTTTCTGTTGATTCAACAGAGACACGGTTTTGGTGATGCAGGAGACAGTATTCGAATTGTTGTTGATTCCCAAACGGAAAACGCTCTTCAGGAGGGTGATGCATTTTTCTGTAACAAAATAAAATCAACAACTATACCAGCAATGAAATTTCAGAAAACCATACGATCCAACCTGCTTTGGTAGTCCTTTCGCAGTGGATTGTAACACGACTGAGGGAGAACCGGCAGTACCGTAGTTGGTGTCATAGCTGGGCCCAACTGCATTTACAAATACTAAGCGTGTTATTTGAAATAACTGACAATTATTATGTAACTGACGATTCCAGTTATCCCACATAACCATATTATAAATTTTATGTTATTTCACACGTATTACAGTTTACAAATAATATAATTTGGAATGGCTCAAAAAACTGATGGCAGTCGTTTTGGTGGAGATGAGGTGGGTGGTGAAGAGAAAGATGAAAAAACGCTGCGATTACATGGGTTTATTATTCTATTGGACATACCTACAGAATTGTGGACTGTTCATTTATTGTTTCTTTCATGTTCAATAATTGAAATAGCTGTTTTTAATGGTTTCCACCAATTTCGGCCCCCGAAAACTCGAACTAGGCCTGTTTGACAAATTATCTTTGATCACTGATAGTGGCATCTAACCGTCTCGATTCAGCTGCTAATACTACTTATTGATACTAGTTATGACAAAATCGATTAAATACAAATTTATGGTGATTTCATACTATTTCGCAGGTTTTTGACTCATAAAAAATGAATTTTGGGAGCTGAACCTTCGTTAAAACCCCAATTCTTCACTCCGACTTCATATGCGGTCTTCTCGCCCTAAAAAAATGGAAAAAATCCCAAAAAATCGCACTCAATGTCCAATGGTATGGTGTCATCTGATCAGCAATCTGAGGACCTGTTTCTGCCAACTTGAAGACAACAGAAAACTTTGCCATAACTTCTTGATGCAATGCCACCTCCACAGGGTTATCTGAGAGGGAGCAGGTTATCTTACCTTATCACCAGCCATTTTTAAAATTCGGTTTTTTTCCTCCAATGAATCCGAGTATGGGTGAAAAAGTTGAGTTTCCGTACAAAAGACACAAGGAAGGTATTCCATGCATTTTTAGATTCTCGGACATTCTGGTGGTTTTTTGCGAGGTAGTTTCCACTGGCAATAACAGATGACGTCATTTTAGGGGAAGAGCAAATCAAAAATTCACAAGCCGTTTACGTCCACATAATAACTATTATTATTTAATTTAATTTATTTATTTGAGTTGACGCGATCTTTGTAATTTTGGTGTGATCCATTCTCAAGATCAGGAGGTAGTTTACTTGAGATATTCAGCATGACATTAACCTTGGCAACAAACTATTACTTCTGGAAGTCTCTCCAAGGCCGTCTCCACAACCTCGGGATTGCTGGACTCAAGGCATCCCAGGTAGGACTGGAGAGCATCGGACGCTGATTTGGGGTCGTGTCGCATGTACCGCATGACGAGGTTATGAGCTGTCTTCCGCACTTCGGTGTTCGGTGCGCTCAGGTGACTGCACAAGGCAGGGAACACAGATGCCAACACTGCAGGCTTCTTGAGGCTGCAGTATTCGAAATACCCCAGGAGATTTTGATCTGTAGACAAAATGAGTGGTAGTACTGGGAAGTGTACGAGTTAATTTAGAAACTGATGACATATTATTTGATATTCAGGATCACCTCCTTTGCAGGGTTGCATTGCAGCTCGGCACAGATCCCGCTCTGTTTGTAGGTTTGCTTGATTTGTGGGGTTCAAATTGTTGGGAGTGACAATAACCTCAGTGCCCCCTTTCTGCCCGGGAATCACAACACATAATGTTCTCATTATGTTGTAATCCTCTTGCAACTCACTGTGAAGATAAACAACAATAATTCAGTTAACTCTGGAACAGATCTGTAGGTGTAATATTATCATTAGGTATGTGTTATGAGAACAAACCTAATACAACGCTCCAACAAAATGGTTTATTACATACATAGTATAGTAAAGGCCCCTGAATCATCATAAAAAATAATAATTGTTACACTTGGCAACACAGTTTGGCCCTTAGCTGTGAATCACGGTTTCTGATTACAGCGGGGGGGGGGGGGGGGGTCACAGGCTGGTGCTAGCCTCTTGGCGAATATGCAGCCGCTTTGGTGTTGCTAAAAAAAATCTACACCCATCGGGCACAGCAAACACTGCACGCTTGCCCTTCCATAAGTAGACAAATACCCGGCCACACTACTGATGGCCCTCCCGACGGGCTAGAGGGGATTAGGAGCGACTCGTTGCCCTAACAGGGGTTCATCGGGAGGGAAATGATATGTTTTTTCCGCTCGGGGAGGGAAACGATGAACCCCTCTACTGACTGGCTGATTTCATACCAAGGACGTCAACCCAGTCACGTTAGGGTACTAGGTCCGTCAAGACAGAGCCCATACAGACAAGTAATGTGGTTTCAAACTGAACCACACAGTCCAGTCACATCCTCGGAAGCCTAGATAGAATTCCGTTTCCTGAAGAAATGCCCCACCGAGTCCACAGAAAAAAATTAACGTAGTTCACGATTGTAGCTTCATCTGATTAATTTCAGGAGGGATATATATGACACGTTCACTCATTTGTTTTCACACTTGGTGAACTATCTTTCTAATTTTATAATTTTTTCAAAGGGGGGGGGGGGGGGGTACTATGGAAGTTTTTTGAAACCTAGTGACTTGGTTCGGGAGGAAATTCAAAGAAAAAAACACGAATTATTCTCTCAATATTCAATTCAGCAAGTTTTTCGATGTTCATAAAGAACTTTTAAATTTATAAAAAACTTAAGTAATATAGTTATGCAAAGGAAAAGCGCAAACCCCACTCAAGAAGATGACACACGGTCACGTCCTAAAGAAAGAACTGACTCAGCAAAGCCAAGCTCGGTTTGGTTCCCCTTCGACTTGACGTGACTGGTTTGAAACAGATTTGACTGAGCCGCAGCCTGTGTGAATGGATTATACGCATCTTCACCTGAGATCAAAGGACGGTCGAGTGTTGGATTTTTTCTTCTTCGACGACTGAGCTGGATGGACTTGGTGTGAAATCAGCCTAAGGATTCAGCGAGCATGTGCTCAGTAAATGCCACGTGTGCCTATATATTTTTTTGTGTGTGTGAAACTAATTCAACATCACAATCGGAATTAAAGAGTAACATTCCCATAAAGTATTGCAATATCTAACAAAACATGCAAACATGAGCAGTTTACTGTTATTTTGGTGTTGCTAATCATCACTGCCTTTCTGTAACTAGGTACATTTTGTGTGGTTTTTGTCACTGCAAACTACCCTTCACTGCAGTACTTAAGAGATACTGTTGACAATATTTCAAATAAGGATTTCATGTATCCAAGTCCCTCACATCACCATTTCAATGTTGAAATACAACACACCTCGTGTGTTGGGGATTGTGGGGGATGAGTAGTCCTGGTGCGTTGAGGAGTGTTGGAATGTCAATTTGAACATGCAGCAATACACCTTAGCCGTCTTTGGTTTTTCGCTTAAAATCCACGGAATGGCAGTACTCCTGACCCCATGATGGAATATTTTGATAATAAACGCAATTTTCGGTACTGGGGAGCTCAAAATCGACAAAAAGTTCTCAAGAGTGGATATTGGTGTGATGGCTACAGGAAACTCAGTACTGAAAAAGCAAGGGCATAATTTTCTATACGTCATTTCCAAGGTTATCATGACTACTACTATTACAAATAATGTAGATCTATATACAAAGGGAGTATGAGTAATCTTAGCTGTGACTTGTTGCAAATCATGTTTTCCGTTGGTCACCCGGTATAAGGTACTATGTAATACAATAATAGGCAAGATCACCTTATGGCACTGGCCTGCTTCTCGAGGTAGAGTTGAGCCTGGTGTGAGTTGTGATGAATGTAGCCTTGAGTAAAGACGCAAAACTGCGCCATCAAATTACCCACAGTCTGCCCTCCTTCCCTGCCGTAGTTCTGCAACAGTTGAACGTATTGAAAACGAACATATTGGAGAAGACGCAGTAGAAATACGATTGCCATAAATATTGGTACCTGGAAAAGCTCGATGTACACATCGAGAATCTTATGGAGAGGAACTGAATACTGGTTTTTGAATATGGTAGGTTGCAGCATATCCAGAAGGCCGGACACCTCTTGGAACAGATGCAAATGACTCCTGAACTTGAAGACCGCCCAGTCCAAGTCAACTCTCCCCCTCAAAACGGAGGCCACCAATGGCAACTGCCTGTAACCATTAAGAAGGGAAGCTTAGAGACAGCAGAATCGTGACAATTCGAACAAAATCTCAAGTACTGCGAGTGGTCCCCTCATAAATCGAACGAAATGGGCGACAAGGCATAAAAAAAACCACACCACATCTTTCTGGAGGATCCAACGTTCATGCTATCAATAACTTGACGAATCTCTTCATTAAATTTCCAAATCAAAAAAACTAATTATCATAAATGAAATCAATGACGACAAAACATTCAACGAGAATGCGAGTAGGTATGTATGCAAATCGCGTGTTTTGTGATACTTATTCATGGACATTATTTAGTGTCCAAAATACAGTATTCAACTATTCTAGGGAGTTGAAATTGCCATGTTTTATTCCACAGATAGGTACGCATAGTTTGTCCCAGAACAGTTGAGATTCGTGTGTATCTACAAAAATATCGTATGTGACTGAAGTACGGGTCACAAGAGCTCGGACCAGTACGCACTTAAAACCTCGAAATATGTATTTAAAACATTCGAAATATGCACTCATCCGTATATGCACAGCCGTTCATTTTGAATAGTACATGTAAATCGTTTAAAATAGCCAAAAACCTGAGATACTTGTAAAGTAGTACGGAAGACAAGGAGAGTATACGAGAATAAATCACCGATGAATTTAAACTAGCCTAGAAACATCATAATTCGAGGGGAAAAATCACTTGGTGCAATAAAAAAAAGTGATACCTATGCAAAACCCGAGCCCTAGAAATCATAAGTCTTTTGTAGGATATGGAAGCTGGTCCCTTGGAACGGTCCAGCTTTTTAAAATGATGGTATAAAGTACCGTCACTGTGAGCAACTGGACACTTCAGTGGCAGATGAATTAGGCTGTAAGCTATACCAATGCCTACCTAAGAATGAGGAGAGGATGCGTGGAAGCCATTTTCCTGAGAGATAGTTCCAACTCTTGAGCACGCTTATGCCAGTCTTTGCTGTTCTGACGGGCCGAGAGCGCGGTGATGAGGGTGTGGGTCATCGCGTCAACCGTGCAACAGCCTCCGACTGACAACTCGGAGTTGCGCATGAGCGAGTTTTTGATCTCGCTTTCAGAGAGCCGCGTGACGAGAGAAGGCAACTTGAGGTAGAGCTGAATCAGAAGTTGCTTACACATGTGGGCTTCCCGTCTGGAACAATACCAAGAGCAAGTTCATTTGAGACGTTCCCCATGACAAACAGAAAGACCGCAGTTGCTACAAATCATGTTGATGGGAAAATCATGTTCTTACGAGGGAGTGAAAATAGACGAACTACGACTGATGAGGTGTTTAGCCACGTCGGAAGCGAACTTGATGTCAGTGGAGACAATGCATTGGTGAAGAAGTCCAAGCCTCAAAGACAGCTGATAATTCAGATCTTTGTTTGTGTCAACTATCTTTCCTTCCTCAATGTTAACTCCTTCAGCTACTATGTAATCAGCCAGTATTTTGAGCTAAAAAGAACTGTTCATAGTAGAGAAACAGTGGCATAATAATAAAAAATGTACACAACAAACCGACAACCATAACACTGTTCCCTCAACCCATACACATTCATATATTCATCAAATACATGTAACTGAAGTGTGAACAAACAAGAATAACAATATACTCTCAGGATGAAGTACATTAATTTCAGGGTGCCCATTCACTAAAAGAAATAGTGAAAAGAGATTACCTATTTTGAAAATCTCCTGTGAGAGACGGTGCCCCTCAGGAGACAGTCTCTTCCAGTGTCTCCCAGGTTCATCTATTTTACTGAATAGCTCTCAACCCGTACTTGGACGTTTTTACTCATGAACGTACATACAACGAAACGACCGATATGGTAGCCGATGAATGAAGGATGATACACGATCACTATCAAACAAACAAAAATGAGAAAGAGACTCTCTCTTTCGGGAAGACACCTTATTAGGTGTCTCTCTGAAAGATCGAAAATGCCAAGATGGCCGCCAACTCATTCTTTTAGAAATTACCGAACAACCCTGTCATGAATACTATAAAAATCTCTTTTGCCAAAAGAGAGAGTCTGACTGAAAAGAGATGTCTCTTTGGCTTAGTGAATGGGCCCCCAGGGATCAATTCTACAACAAATTTGCAACAAAAAGTGAAGCTAGAAAATGAAGTTTCAATGCAGAAAAACTTGAAATTTCTGCAGATATCGATGATGTTTTTGGACTGTTGCATTACCCCCCCCCCCCCCCCCAAGGGCTTATGAAGAGTTTCGAAGTCTACTTATTTTTTTTATACAATGAATCGAATAGTCATTGTCAGACCTCCTCGATAGACAAATGAGGGGTTTTCAAATACTTTTCACAGGTCGAAGGGTCAAAGGGCGCTGTGCAGCCCTTGAAGACCAATAAGGCTGGGGGCCAAATAAGGGGGGGCCCTTGTTACCCTTAGGAAACCTGGGTCACGTGAAAGAAACGTGAAATGCGGGATAAATAATACGAGGAAAACATCAAATTAGCGCTTATTGCTGAATTTATTTTTCATGAAAATTGTTGAAGAGAACCAAAAAACAAACCAAAATGTACCTACTGTTTACCTACTTCATCCTAATCACCTTCCTCCTCCTCGGGTACGATAGGAGCGGTAAGCGGTGAGCGACAAGCGACGAGCTGCAAGTGATAGTGGGGGTGCTACGATAAGAGCTGCACAGGGTAACGAGGAGGAGTTGCCTTCGAACAGTCAAAGTGCGGGTTTACTAATGTTGAGAGAAAATTCATTGAGGATTTTTAAAAGGCCGCGTGGAAAACCTGCGCTCAAAAGATGGTTTGGTTTTGTGGTTGGTTCACAACAATTGTCTCACATTTTTCATGACAAATAATTTGTCAGTATAAGCGCTACTTAATTTGATGTTTTCCTCGCATTATTTATTTCACGTTTCGTTCACATTACCCAGCTTTGCTGAGGGTAACAAGGGCGATATTTATCTGACCCCCAGACTTAAGTCTTCAAGGGCTGCAGCGCCCTTTGACTCTTCGACCGATGAAAAAGACTAGAAAATCCATCATTTGTCTATCGAGGAGGTGTGAGTGTCATCACTCGACTCCTTATCAGCTCGGTGGTGGGAGGGGAGGAGGGTGCACCTGTCTAAAAAAGAAACGCTGCAATGTCCTTGTCACATGGGTTTATTATTGTATTGGAAATACCCACAGAAATGTTGGCTGTTTATTTATTGTTTCTTTCACGTAAAATAATTGAAATAGCTATTTCTGATGGTTTCCACCATTTTTTGCCCCTAAAAATCGAATTAGGTACCTACTTTTTTTTCAAATTATCTTTGATCCTTGTTAGTGCCATTTAACCGTCTTGATCCGCGTGTTGACACTTTTTCCAGTGTTATTATACAAATTGATGGTGATTTCAGACAATTTCCCAGGTTTTTCACTCATAAAAAACGCTGCAGTCCTTGTCCATGGGTTTATTATTCTATTGGAGTTCTACAGAATTGTTGGTTGTTAAATTTATTGTTTCTTTCATGAGGAATAATTGAAATAGCTATTTCTGATGATTTCCACCAATTTTGGCCCCCAAAACATGAAATAGGTACGCTTTTTTTCCCAAATCATCTTTGATCATTTGTAGTGCCATTTAATGATCTTGATTCACCTGTTTACACTTTTTCTATTGTTATTATACACATTGATGGTGATTTCAGACAGTTTTCCAGGTTTTTGACTCATAAAAAAACAATTTTGGGAGCTGAAAATTTGGTAAAACCTCAATTTCCTGACTTTGGTCAAAATTGACATCGTATTAGGTCTTCTCGTCCCAAAAACCATGGAAAACGATACCTAAAAAGCTCATGTTACTAACGTGTCACTAAAACACAAAAAATACCTATTTTATACACATTTTCGCTCATAACACCCCTGGGTATATTCCGATCGGGCTGCAAAGTTTCGGGACACAACTAGGACCCAAATGGAGCACGTGTGCGAAAGAACGACTTTTTTAGTCCTAAAATGAAGCCTGTACACGTGATACGGCGGACGGACATTGCATTTTTGGAATCTACGCACCTTGAAACGGAAAAGAAAAATCTTTGAGGGGGTGTTATAAACATTTTTTGCTGAGCGAATACATAGGTGTATTATTCACAGAATAATAAACCAAAAGCCACGTTTTTCTGCAATTCGAACTTCATTTTGCTTCCGAGTCTGCGAAGCAGCGGAAGCCTTGTGTTCACTTTCGTGAGCCAAAAAATTTTTGACATCAGAAATCAAAATTTCCACTTGCATTTTGCGTTTCAAAACCTACTGAACAAATTTGGTTCCGTGTCGGTCGGTCTGTGAGTCTGTCCGCATTTCCTTGTTACAGCCATAACTTCCACGATTTTGAATTGATTCAGCTCAAATTTTGAGGGATGGTGCGGATAAGGCCCCTTGAGGTCCCATACAAATTTCAACATGATTGATCCAGCGGTACGCCCTGCGCATGCGCTAACGTTAAATTCAACAAACACGCATAACTTTCACAATTTTGATTCAATTTCGCTCAAATTTTCAAGGGTTGTTTGGACAAGGCCCAGTGAGTTCCAGTATGAATTTCAGCATGATCGGACCCTCGGTGCGCTCTGCGCATGCGCTGGCGTGAAATAGATTCAATTTCCTTGTTACAGCCGTAGTAACCAAAGATTTCACCCAATTTCAATGCAATTCTCAGGGATTAAGCGGGTAGGGCCCATTGAGGTCCCATATAAATTTCAACATGATAGAGCCAGCGGTTCGCCCTGCGCATGCGCTAACGTGAAATTCTTCAAACACGCATAACTTTCGCAATTATGTATAATGGACGTAATGTATTATGGACGTAATGTTATGTAATATGTATATTTCATGTAATGTTATGTAATGTTATGTTATGTAATGTAATGTAATGTTATGTTATTTTGCTTCCGAGTCTGTTCTATTTTATAATGGGTCACTCTGATTGTAACGAGGAAGCTCCTGTGCCATCACCTTGGCAGTGTATTTTCCCTTCAATTAGCATAGCAACATTAAATTTGATTATATACTGTTGGAAAGCTGATAAACAGTAAAGTCACCACGGCATTTAGAAAATGCAGAGCATATGGTGAACATGGCCACATGTCAACCTTGGCTGACAACTTGCGGTTTTAGAGATAAGTTAAGCCATATCACAATATAGACCACCGCATGTAGGGCACCACAGTGTGTGCAGGACACTGTAAGTAGGTACAGGCTCCAATGTGTCAATCAAATCTACGATCCCATTCAGCAGAGTTCTGCACAAACCCTGCTGCGCCATAATACGTTGACATCAATGTATCTATCCAAACATACACACTACGAACTGTCTATTACCTGTTCTTGGTCCAAATACAGAACGTCTTCAGGTTTATAATGTTTGGGTGTGTGCTTCTCTCTACCTTGCCAGAGCTTCGGATTGCACGTTAAGGCTTTGAGGAAATCCAAAACAGGAGTCGGTTCGAACCTGAAATACGAAACATTAAGTGCATTAAACCAACGTCTCAGTTATCACCCACTTTTATGGAATTTGAAGATACCACAGTTAAAATTAATGTATTAAACTAGTACTAACTGAGATACAGCGTCTTTCTGAAGGAGAATTTCAACACAATTACTCAAAGTCCTCCAGCTGGCGTGGTGTGTCAACAATGTGAGCAAGTAAGGCCGACATTGGAGGGTGCTGATTTCACGTTTGCAAAATAGCATCTTCATCTGCCAACAAAAAAACGTTGCAAAGTCCTTGTCACATGGGTTTATTATTCTACTGGACGTACCTACAGAGATGTTGGCTGTTCATTTATTGTTTCTTTCACGTGAAATGATTCGAATAGCTATTTCTGATTGATTCCACCAATTTTGGCCCCCGAAACACGAATTAGTTACGCTCCTTTTTTTTCAAATTATCTTTGATCCATTGAGTACCATTTAATCGTCTTGATCTACCTGTTGATACTTTTTCTAGTGTTATTCTACAAATTGATGGTGATTTCAGACGATTTCCCAGGTTTTTGACTAATAAAAAATCAATTTTGGGAGCTGAACATTTGGTACAACCTCAATTTTCCACTCTTTGGTCAAAATCGACTTCATATTCGGTCTTCTCATCCCAAAAAACGTGAAAAACGATACCTCAAAAGCTCATTTTACTAACATGCTACTAAAACACAAAAGTACCTATTTTTATACACATTTTCACTCATAACACCCCTGGGTATATTTCGATCGGGCTGAAAAGTTTCGGGACACAACTAGGGCCCAAATGGAGCATGTGTGCGAAAACGAATTTTTTAGACCGAAAATGAAGCCTGCACACGTGATACGGCGGACGGCATACGGCGGATGGCGGACGGACATTGCATTTTTGGAATCTACGTACCTTGAAACGGAAAAGAAAAAATTTTGAGGGGGTGTTGAAAAAATGTTTTGCTGAGCGAATACATAGGTGTATTATTCACAGAATAATAAACCAAAAGTAGGTGCCTACCAAATTTAGTCACAATAACTGTTAGACAGCGTGTACTAGGTTAATACAAACTCTTCAAATTTGTCGAGGCACTTAAAACACCGAGATTCCAAAAAACAAGTAGAATTTAAAAGTTTAATGAGGGATTGATAGAAAAAACGACAGCAACTTAAGCACAACAATTGTGCACAATGCGTGCGGAATGGAAGTTGAGTGTACACTTTGAGTACATATTTATACATAATAATATGTAGGAATATTGCCTGCCAATTCTTCCAACCAATGAAAAATGCCCAGCCATACGCGCCACCACTGTAGTCTTTCGGTGAGAGAAGTCCCTCATCAAGATGATTGAATGTTAATGATAGCGCTCAAAGAAACCCGTAGATTTACGAAAAAAACTATGGGCATCTGAGGTAATATAAAAACAAAAATTATTAAATCCACAGATATACGATAAATTAATTTACAAGGTTGGCTTCCCAGCTAACCAAGGCCCACCAAACCATCGTCCAATCAATCGTTGACCCATCATCGTATTTATTCTTGATGACATCACCAAGCAAACTGCCATCTTAATGTAACAAGTGTTTTCAAATTAACAAATAAATAAGTCAAGTGATATTTGAGTACAAAACTGGGTTACCTGCAACTCCATTTCGTGGCCAAGTATCTCAGGCTCGAGTTTCACTAGTTTGTCCACCAAGTGGCCAGAGCTAGCGGTGGAGCTGACCAACAGCTCTTTCATCGTATCACTCAAGGAATTCACAGCTTCGGTAGTTTTAGAAACTGCAGAAGGGAATCATATTGATATCATTATAACCGGGCAGTGAGACGTAACCCGTAATTTGCTAAGAACCGTTTATTGATCAATATCAAGGAGTAGAATCCGTTTGATGGTTTAGGAATAGCACGTGAAACTACGCGAAAGACTACTATTATGCCCTGAGCACGAATTGGTTTAGGAACCTACAGAATGGGGAATAGCTTTGTCAAAATGAGTTTCATTAACCCTCTACCAGAAATGTCGGTCATTATGACCGTTAAGGTACACGCAAATCCCTATTCTTCACTCAAATTGTGTAACAGTTTATCCCATTCAGTTGCTGAATACAATAAAATACATAAATCGAACAGTTTGCAAATCCCACCAAAACAATTATTAATGAAAATCGCGTTTTTTCTAAAATAGTGGTCATTATGAAAGGTGTTCCATACAACTAGGTAGACAGTTAAGCCGCTCAACAACCAGTTAAGGATGTTAATAGTACGACCAAGAATTAATTAATCCCCTTCAGTACTAAACCAGTAGTCAAAACTAAGACCTACCTTGTTGAGGAGCATCTGATTCAACTTCCATGTTTTCATGGTTCTTCAGATACTCCGTTAAGATGTCCAGCAACGATTTGATCCTTAAGTTATCTGTCTTGTGCTGCAAAATATGCTATTACGAAAATATCCAGATTAGATAAATTGCAATTGAATACTAAAATGAGTATAACGTATTTAAAAAATAAATAAATAAACAGATAATAACAACAAGGATTATACCCGAGCAATAAGTGTGATGCTAGGAGAATTAGGAGCGATGGTAGCCAGAAGACGGAACAGCGGACATGAGAATTGGGGCCTTGAAAGTATCGCATTGATGAAGTTGGTGTCCGATAAGACCCTTTTCCTCATGTACCTCGTGATTCCTCTCACAAAATCGCTGTTTTTGAGACTGATCTCATGCACCAATGTCTGCAACGACAAAGATTAGGATGATTAATACACTAAGGCTGCAGTTACATTGGATCCGGTTTTTGCGGATCTTTCACTCTGCCTAATACGACTGATTTCGGCCAAACAAACAAACTAACGCGATAGTACGGTGTCCGCTTGAAGTGGTTACACTATGACGAGTATGGCCGAACTACACCGACACCGACCAAACTGTTTTGTTTTTTCCGGCCAAATCCGAATTCTTCATTGCATCTGGTCAGATACCATCCAAAATACAGATAAATGTATCAGATGTCATTCTGAAATACTCTCTACATTTAACCGGCCGTTCCAAGAAGTTTGAGGAACAAACTCTCCCAAAAACCTCCCTTTCTGACCCAACGGCCTTATCAGGTGGAATAAACCGGTTCCCGTGATATCACCGAAGTTAAGATACCTCGAGTGTGGTTAATACTTGGACGGGTGAATGCCGTGACAAGTGATGACATGTCCAAGAAAAGAGAGAATGTGAGAAAAGGAGTAGCCAAGAGCGAAATGATCATACCAAATTCTGATCCTTTCACTGGAGGACAGCTGATCACGTCCACGACACCGTCAGGGCAGTCGGACAAAGCCCCAGACTGAAAAGGCTGTTACTTTACTTTACGTACTTTTACTCCCTTTCTGAAAACAATATTCACCCACTCACTTCTTCCTCCATTAAACAAAATATTAATCACAAAAAAGAATTTTCACTCAACAATAAATTCAAGAACGTCAATTCGTACAATCTTGAAACGAGAAAGGTAAAGAACTGATAAAACTTCGGCGCTTCGTGCCTTGCAAGGAGCTCTGCCCCTTGACCCCAGATGATGCCTATTTACTTACTTCAAAAGAAACTATGAAACATGGTACATGCTCTAGAATGGGGAAGACCACAGAGGTGGTGGAACGGGAGTGAAGGGGGAACCAGTGAAGTGGTGGGGGGACCCACCCGGCAGGTGGAAGCTGTATAACTGGAGGGTATCAAGGGATGGGTCACTTCCGTAACGCTTTTTGTGGCGCTCTTTTGTGTCATGACAATTTTTGGCCGGTAGGTCACTGCAAGAGCCACTTTACCACACTAAAATCTGTTAAAACTCCGAAGACTTGGGCCAAGTGTAACCATTTCACTGAGCAGAAATCGGTGGAACGTTTGACCACCACTGGCAGAGTGAAAATTCATATCCAATGTAACCGCAGCCTAAAAGGCAAAGCTATGAGTTTAGTAGATTATGAACGTACTCTTTGCAGGTTGGTGAAGAGCGTCCTTTGTTCTTTGGCTATCAAAGCATCGCTATTAGGATCAAATAACTTCTCTATGGCTACTACACTTTCCTCTTCAGTCATGTAGCTCTGCTGAATTCTCATCTTTTTGTCAACCGGTTCCTCTGGAAACCCAAATTTTAAAAAGACGAACATTGAATAACTTCGATAAAATATGAAAATGTCAAAAATCAGACCATAAAATCCCTTCACTTGCTCTCTTTAAACTGAGTTCCCAATTGCCCCCATCTGATCCGAAAACGAATGTCCTACCTTTATTAACAATGAAGGGCCGACATTCAGGTGGGATTTGCTTGCTCTGCTCTTGAAGACAGAGAGCTTTGGTGAATGTGGACCCTCCCATAGCCCCTCTCTTGTGTTGCACCTCCACCAACTGTATCATGTAGGCCTTGTCAATCACAGCTTTGCCAACAGCCTCGGCATCCGTCAAAACTGCGTTGTCCAGGGTTGCTAAAAGTTTACTACAAAAAGAGAAACAAAATCTATAAATAACTAGATCGAGGGACGTCGGTTGTGCATAAAAGCTGTTGACTACTTGGACATAATTAGAAGCCACCTTTGAGGGAGGTTGAGAATTACCTCATGGATGCTATCGGGATGCCGAACGACTGGATGAAGAGGACCAGCTGACTGTTGTCAAGATCAGTGAGGGCAGCTTTGACCAGCCTTGGAACATGGGAGCGGATCATCCTCAATTTCAACCAATCAGGGATCAGAAGAGCCTCTTCAGACGTGTCGACAAGAAACCCCTACAAGAAAGCAGTACAAATCAACATTCAACGGGGAACACATAAATACCTAACTGCAGGCTCCCGATTCTACCAAGATAACGGAAGCCTAGTGACCACTTTTGGGAGGAAAGAAATTTTTGTTCACCAAAACCGAAACTGTCACCGCACCAGACCTTTCTGATCAAATTTGGCTTCGTGTCTGTGAGTCCAAAAATCCTTGTGACTAACATAACTTTACTAAGATCGGCCATAATGAGCTGGCATATTGAGGCTCAGTGCGGGTTAGTCTGTTAGTCCCCTGGTGGTCTATATGACTTCTATCAAATCAGACAGTAATCAAGGTCCAAATTGGCTCAACTGTTGTGGGCAAGTGCGGGTTGGTTACTATATCATTTCTCATGATTCAAAGGGGATCCCCCCCCCCTTAAGCACAAACGTGTACCTAATGTGTTACACGCTCAACTCCAGATTCAATCATTTGATGGTGAAATAATGCACTGGGGTTACTTCATAAGGCACCTGTGGGAATTACTTTACAACATAAAGGTAACGAGGAAGCTATGGTCGACACCTTGGCAAACAGCTTTTTTGATAATGTAAGTCTGAAAGTTACATTGAAGAGTACACAGAATTAGCCCCTCATAATACTAGGGACATTTTTCATCTTGAACAAAAAAATAGAAAAATTACTGAAAGAAATAGAAGCTTATCAAAGGCCCATAACACTTTTCCACCACCCACACTACATCACTAAAGGCATGTAAAACTGAAAGAGGGAAGTTCCGACTTTGTATTTTAATACATTCAACAGTTAAAACATAATGGTTACCTTGGGTGATAGGGCCAGGTCATACGGGAACCACGTGTCCAGCAGAGATTGATACTGAGCGACATTCGTTACTGAATTAGGTCCATACGTCAGAAGTATGACCATGGCATGGATCACGAGAATATGAACAGTACAAGCCTCTCCAGACGGCCATTGAACAATGACTTGATCCTGGCACTCAGACCAAGTGTACTTCTCGATCTTAGGTTCCCTGGCCTACGTCGAACAATACCAAACAGCGATTATGACAACAAGCAAACATGGTTTCTTGAGTTAGTCCAGAAAACGGGTATAGATTACCTTGGTCAAGTAATTGAAAAATATAAGAAGAAACGCATCAAGAGCGGCATTGGGAATGTTTTGAGTGGGTAGGATGGATGAAATTATGGTGCTCCTTTCAACAATCAGCTGAGCCATGTCCAGGACGAGGTCACCCATTTCAGAGAGATTGTCACTCGGATAACGCGCGAGGAAACAGAGGTAAGCAGTGACAAGTTCTGGCTCATTCTCCACCAAGCAAGCCTGTCTCAAGCTCTGGACGATCTAAAACATTGAGAATGTGACAAAACAAACATATATAATATAAATTGTATGACTTTAAATATTCGCAAGAATAGCTGTAATTAAAACTTGTTGAAATCACTATTAACCCTTATACCAGAGAAATCCATAGTACAAGGGGAGCATCCTTTTCTTCTACGGGAGGAATCAAGAACTGAACTAACTTGAGGTCTGGCTGCTTCAAAATGAGGAAGCTTCGGTAACTGTTCTGTGAGCCAAGATGGATCATCTTTGATGGAATTTGGATCTTTTTCCCTGTCTACTTCCATTACCTCGTCTTCATGAATAGGCGAGATGACAAGTTTCAGGCCCTGAAATAAAGAAAGAGAAGAAAATGAAATTAGATAATAATAAAACGTCAGCATCCGTTAATGTAGACCTTTAACAAAAGACAAAGAAAAAAAGGTGTCTCATTGAGAGGATAGTCGAGTTGAAACATACCGTTATTGCAAGAGTTCTGTTGGTAGGGGAACTGAGCCTCTTCAAAAAATATTCCAATACTTCACACGCGTGGCTCGAGTCCTGCTTTGGATCAGTCAGGATATTCTGAAGATGTTTGAGGAGCTGTTGGTACTTTCCTTCCTGTTTATGACTTGAGCTCAGGAGAAACTCGCACAAACACTGAACGGGTAAATGGCTGAAAAACAAGCTCAAGTAAGGCTTTATGATATAAAAGTCATCTTGCTGACTTAACTCACTTTGACTCTACACACGTACCTACTTCAGTAGATTTCTGTGGAACTTACTTCAGGGCACCTTCTGAATTATGAACGAGATCGGCCAGCCATGGCATGCTCTGAGACGATCCCTGGTGTTGGATGATGTCCAGAAGAAAATCGGGGTTTCTGGATCGGCAGAGCAGATGGCCAAGCCTCAGTGGAGAGTTGAGTGTTTTGATGTTATCCACAGTGGCCTGTGGCGGCCGTCTGGGGTTCCCTAAAGGTTCCATTGTGATCAACTGTGCGAGCAAAAGCGAAGTCTGCTCGGTAATTTCCATCTGTACAAGAAACGTTTCAATATGTAAGCCCCATAGTGAACAAATACAAACATGGCGGAAGGATCACTATACAGCCTAAACTGACCTTCGTTGATGCAGCAGCCAAGTGCGATTCGAATTCAAGGATGCTCTGCTTCTCAAGAGAATGCATTTGCAAATCATCAAAACCAGGAGGGAAGACAAAATGGCTAGTGATGCACATTTCCATAAGGACCCTCAATGTAGGATATTTGGTCCAAGCCAGTGATCCTAAGTTGACTGGGTTGTGAGCAGCGAGTATTAGAAGAAGTGTCCAGCCCTTCCAGTAGAGATTGCTTATGGCCAAAGAAGGCGGCTTGTACTCCGGCGGAAGGTTGATGTTGTCCGGATGCCTGTATGCCGATAAGTTGAAAACGAGATCGAGGATCTTCAGTTTATCCACTGAAACAACAGAGGAGTTAACATTCCGTTTCATCATCCATAACGGAAGATGAAAATAAGAAAGGCCACAATTTCAAGAGCAGAGCAGAAAAGTCCATCTCTTGAGATACAACACCTTTTAGAACTGGTATTATGGGGTTGGTAACTCCAGCAGCTCTTTTGACAATCTCCAGTGACAGATCCATCGCTTCCCCTGGGGAAAGTGGCTGCTCCTTGTTGAGACCACTCGCAAGGAGTGTTATTAGAGCAGTTTCAGCAACAGGAACTTCGCAGGCCATCCTCATGAAAAGTACTCGGTCCTGCTCAGGAGGCCAATTATCTATTTTGTAGTACTGCTCAGCTGGTTCAAGCAAGAAGACCTGAAATAAAATCAGATGTTATTAATGCCTTTTAATCAAAGATTACATAAGGGATATATAATTTTTATGTTTTGCCGTCCGGTATGGCCACTTTTCAGAAAAAGGAAACAAACTGTGCTACCAGTCTCAGACAAACTCAAATTACGCGTACAATAAATACCAATTTTCGCGAATAATTAACGTTTTTAGGCACGTTTTGTTTCACATTTGTATTAGTTATCACAATCAAAGGTGTTGGGTCATAGTAAGTAAGTACATAGTTGATATCACGTTTAGTAGTTAATGTTTGATATCATGACATCATGTTGATATCATGTTTAGTAGTTAATGTTTGATATCATGACATCATGTTTAGTAGTTAGTAGTTAATGATAAATGTAAGTAGTTGATATGGTCCAAACCCTTGAAGCACAGATAAATTGAGTTAATTACGCGGAAGTTTTTTGGTCCTGATCCTCGCAGATTGAGGGGCAATTGAATAGGTAGGTAATGTAATGAAGAATCTCCATGGATCAGAAACAGTGCAGAAACTAATGCTTTACATTTAACAAAAAATGAGAGGGCACTTGAACAGATTACCTATAACTTTCACAACAAAAAGAGATTTCCTATATGACAGGACCATAGTTGAGGATGAGGGAACAACAGTAACCCTGTAGTTATAGCATACACAGGTAAAATCGCGATTCTTCTAATAAATACCTAATTGCGATCTTCTGTGACCCTCTGCAGAAAGTCATCTCAGAAAAAAATGCCCAGTAACAAAAAAAAAGGGCAGGAGTAATTCATTACAACTGATACGAAATAGGGGCGTGACGTCACACAGCAATATCAACAAGACAAAATAGTGCAGGGCTGTTTTCAAGTGCACTGTTATTAACTAACTTCAAACAAACACGAAAAATAGAAAACTGCCTCAGATTTTTTTTGTATTTTCCACGTGATTCTGAAGTGATATACCACTACGTATAGATTAAAAATAATAATGAAAATAATGCATGTTCCTTATTGCATGCAAGTACAGCGAGAGCGGTTAGTCATACCTTGTGAATTGCATGGGCATAGTCAGACGCTGAAGGCTTGAATATTCGCAAGGCAGTTTCCTGGAGCCACCAAACGAATTCTCCTTGAATGGTGGATATGCTCAGTTGCATCTTTTCAACCTGGGGACGGATAGAAATGATAAACATGAACCGTTCACGTCCATACAACACACAGGACTCATATTCGACCAACACATGAAGTGGAAAGAACATATCCCAAACCCTGTAATGAGAATTAGCTTATCTTTCCACTTCTTCACCATATTTTTACAAAACTGGCTCTCACGGCACAATCTCCTCTTGGTATATTACACATTATATATACAGGCTGTGATGAGGTTCTTGACCGCAGGAATAACAACAGCTTGGAAGTTCTTGAGGAGCTTCTTCACTGACAGAACCTCAAGAACCTCCAACCTGTTGTTTACACAAATAGGTACAGCTTTTAACGATATCTCTTCTAGAATAGTATATTTATCGAACAACAATTTATGTACACAGATATTCGGACTCGTTCAGGAAATCAGTTAATGTAAGATTCACTAGAGGCAACGCAGTGTGTTAACAATCAATCTACATAATGACTTCCACAGCAGTCAGTTACCACGGCTGGCGCCATCAATCCTCGGAATTTCTACCCTTGCCTACGAAAAGTATAGATTCCCCATCTCTATTCAAAAATGATAGGTAACTACTCAATGAATCCGGTAAATACAATCATGATTAGGTAGAAACTTATGCTCTGAACTAGACTGCAATAACTATATTAATTTTAATAAGAACAGAATTTAATTTAATAAATTTAATAACGCACAGAATCACTGTGCTTTATAATGTGCTATGTCAGCAAGAACCTGCGAGTTCTGGAGAAAGCCTGGATGGGTCGCTGACCTTAGGCCCAGAACCAAGCTGGGAGTTTTGTTACTATTTACTGCTTATGACGACCTTTTTACACCAAAGGCCAAACAATATGGAATACTTGCACAGGCTAATCCATTAAATCTATAAACAATTTTTGTCCAACAAAACATAGTACTCCCAATATTATTTAGTCCTTTTAACCCATCATGTCAAGGACTAAAGATGGGGGTTTGCCCTCCAGTTGATACTGGCCCTTAGTGGCGGTCATGTTTTCAAGACATATAGGGCTAATTGTGTACATGTCGTTTTGAACCACAAGTACACCAAAATCAGTACCTGTAGATAATACAGGGTTTCCCAAGACAAAAGCTGAACAAAGAGTTTTTGGGACGGATAGAACGCTTCCTTTGTCTCTATCTATCACTCCCTGGTTCGCCAGTTCCCCGACTTGCGATTTCCAGTTGGGGGGGGGGGGGGGGGGGGGGGGGGGGGCTCATATTAAACATCTACAGTTTATGAATGAAAATTCATTTGAAATTTGAAACAGAAGAAGGTAGTAATCATTAAAAAACATGAACACTGTATAGTGGAGAAGTGTAGCTACAGTCACCGAAGCGACTGTGGTCCTACGGCAGTGCGTATACGATGAAAAGCGCTGAATGACTACTTAGGATATGTGAGGTTATCACCTGCATACTTACTTGCGTAAAGTCTTTTCTATCAGAACGAGCGTAAGGCATTACAGCAAGAAACAAACAAAGAGAAATGATGTCCACAGTAGAGCTGAAAGCGCGTACTGCATCTATATCTCTTGGAAGCGGATCTCTGTGTTCCATCAGTCCTCTACAGAACGGTTGAAGCTTGAGGTCATGACGAAGAACACGCGCCAATTCCCTCAACAGTGCTCTGAGAGGCCTAAGGTAGTCATCGCGATTGTAAAGCAACTCCTGATAACATAAGAATAGCATTCATGGAATATAATGTAATGTGAGGAGCTTCCGCAAAAAAGAATGTCAGGCCACAAGGCTTGGATTATTAGGATTTAGTTATTCCATTCATTGTTGGAGATTTTCTACCCTAAATTCGATAACACTAGACGAGTGGTTCCCAACTTGGACCCCCCCCCCCCCCATTCAAATAAAGAAGCTCAAATCACAGCACCCCCCCCCCCTCCTCTAATTGTCATTGTGGTTCTAAAGATAAATCATATCAATGTTGATAACACCTGAACCGTGGATATTTGACCATTCCTTTCGTTAGAACAGATGGAAGGGGTCAGAAACTAGAAACTAAATAAACATTTTCCTCCATCAACATACAACATTATTTAATAAATCAGAAACAATCGCATTTAAATTTGACCATTTTTAAGTTTGTGCTTTTGGAAGCTTTCCTTCACAATGACGAATAAATAACACAAGCTATTGGATAGGGCTGTTTCGGTATCGCACCTACTTAGCTTGGGTCGAAGAACGAACGTTAATAATAATAATAATAATAATAATAATAATTTAAAAAGAAAAAAATCGAAGTCCCTCACAAGCAAAATACACCAGTACATTTTAATAATAACTGCCTACTCACCAGGAAAATGTCAGCTAAATGTTTAGCAGCACGATCGGCGTCATACTGAAATATCACTCCAAGCATTGCCATGTTGTTCGGATTCCGGGATGTCGATAGTTCATTGTAAATTGTGTGTTTGAGAACGGTCCCGAGATTTTCTGTATGCGCGGACACGAGCTCCCTAAAGCATTTTTTCTCATTATTCTCTCAGTCTATATTTATGATGATGTGCATAACTTTATCATGATAAGAGTCTACAGAAAAAAGTAAATAGAGCTGCTAAACTCCAAGAAACGTAATTCGATAACATTAATCTCAGCTTTCAAGGTCTGGTTGGACACTCGTACACAAAGATATTACCAAAGAAAACTAATATTTTTCAAACGGCGGCTTATAGGTATTAATTAAGTAGTACCAGTTCACTAGTAGTAGGAAAATAATCTAGTTGTATGGGTCATTTAGTCCGATTAACACATTTCCGTGGTTAATATTGACAGGTTTTACGAACTAAAAGAAACTTACTTAATGCATGACAAGTAGAAATTACTGAGAGCTTTAGTTTTCAATCTAATTTTGATGAGGGAGCTGATGGTTTCAACATCTTTTATTGTGTGCGACGAACAATTCACACATAAAGACATGAGTAACTCTTGGGCTGATCGCATCAGTTTTGGGTTTTGCAACCAGTTTTCCAAGCGGCTGGCGACCAATGAACGAACCTAAATTAACACATACAAGTAGGTACTTGAGTGCTACAAGAATATGTTACAATAAAAAAAAAATTATATCTCATTCAAAATTTCTCTTTTTACCTCGCTAACTCCACAAAGCGAACTCAAGAGTTTGAGGAAATTTCTGTTGATCAAATCCGTTGATTGTCTTCTAGTGAGTTGGTCTTTCACAATCTCCAGGACGTGGTTTTCCACTATTTCTTTATTCCAACGGAATCTGCAAATTAATATAAGTTGTTGACAAATGGCAATTATCGCATATCCAGTACAAACACTTTTGGTACAGAATTTCGGTTAACATTCCTTGATATAAGAAGAAAAAAACCTCAAAAAAAGTTCAATGCCTCACAGCTTCCTCATATTGATAACATGAGCGCATAGATCACTAACACCCACAAACCCCTCCACCACGATAAGGTAATAGTGAAATGAACCGGAAACTGTATAAATAATTAGGTTCAAGTTTTCAGCTACGAATGCAGTGGCTACGATTCACACAACTGTTTTGAAATTCTTTCATTCTTTCTGAGAGAAAGACACCAAAGTATCCACCAAATTTGATCGAACTGGCCCCTTTGCTACGTGTGGGGCGAACTGGCATTTGGCATGCGCATGCGCAGTGGTTACCCCAATCAAACCATCGCGATGAAATTCAGAGCTGCGCCCCAGCTACCCACCGAATTTGGAGAAAAATCGGGCCACTGATTACAGAGTACTTCGGATTTAGCGTTTGGCACTACGTAGTGGCCAAAACAAAACAACAATCAATGATCCGACCAATGATCGGATCACTGATCCGACTGTTCTGTGATTCACAGGGGAACATTTGGGGCCCGACTGCATGATCCCCGAAAATGTCAGCAAAATCGGGTTCGAAATGAGGAAGTTATGAATATGGCAAGGATTTGGGGACACCAAACCAAATTCGTTCAAAAAGCTCTAAAGCACTTTAAAGAATTTTGATTTTGGAGAAGAAAAAAAGTTTTCCTCTCACTAGTGGAACAAAGCTCATGATACCTCAGTAGACTCGGAGGCAAAACGGAAAGTCTAACGAGAAATGCTTTGACTTGAAAAACCGCATTGTGAAAGAAGGTACACGATTTTTTAAGATGCGGATATAATGAACCAGCCACTCGACGCTAGTGTGGCTGTGCCCAGCTAAGCTACAGATAACTCCGAATCAGCAAGGCTTCCCAGCATGATGTCTGACGTCTCAGCTGTTCTCGTCCCCTATTTCACTCTTCTATATGTAATCAACATTTTCAAAAGCCTCTCAAAAAAGTCAGTTTCCCTGATCTAACCTTAATTTTGTCCTCCATATTCTTAAAGAAAAAATAAATCCGAACCATGATAATTACTTTTACACTGAGCAACCCACGGTCGCTTTCTGGAACCGTAATTGGTTTGGTTTGTTCAAGTTACCTACATATGATTTAGAATTTGGTTGAAACATAAACGCGAAACTCATTAGTAAATGAAACGAAAATAGCTACTTTATATTAGGAACTTAAGTTTCGTTCTCCATACTTCATTAAGGGTTGCTCCGGGAACTATCAACTTTTTCTCTCCAATCCAAACACTTACATATTTTTTCCGAGCACCATAAATCTGTAATTCTTTATGGGAAAAATGGATTCTCATTAGCAACCCCCCCCCCCCCATATCCAGATTCAACATACCTATTGGATGGAGGGAGGACTTCAACTGTATCTGTGTCAGCAAGGCCAGACCTCAGGTTTTGTATGAGCTCATCATCTGGTTGGTCAGAACGAGGCGAAGGCTCAGGGAGAACGACAGTGGACGGTTTTGTTCCCAGTGAGTAGACGATATTCTGAACAAAATTTTTGGCCAACTCGTGGTCTACCCAGTTCCTCTCCCCTCCAGCGTCATCTAGGTAGATCTGAGGACCGTGGATGTACAATAATTAGTTGAGATCAATTCAGAATAAATCATAATAATTGCTACGCTGCTACACCAACCCAGTGAACTAAGTCCAAATACCCGTTTGTTTTCGGTTCATCACGGGGTTTTCATAGAAGCAGATAATTCTAAAACTAAAAATTTTGGATACAGACCCTCAAGAGCGTATCGGGCCACCTCTTCACGTCCTGGAATGTACGCATCAGTATCAGAACTGAGAGAAGCGAACTCTGAAGGTTGACTCTTGGGGTGATAGGCTTGAACGTTCCGGGTGCAGCGGATGATGATAGAGAGTCCTGGCGGCGAAGAAGTGAACAAAGTGCTGACACAACAGTCTCGTGCGTGTAGACGTTTTTCTTCATTTTGCTGAGATAAGCTAAGCTCATGAATAGTACGCTGTCAATTTTAGATCTTTGTTGTCGCAAGAGTTTGATAGCCCCACAGAGAAGCCCAACCTGCAACATGCGAGTAAATAAGGTTGTTGTACATTTAAATCATAATGTGAATAATTTTTTGCAAACTTCAGGATGTATTTTTACAGCAATGCTCAGAATTCAGTAAGCTTGCAATACAAGTGGTAATTTCAGGAAAAGCTTCAGTCTCTTTACCACTTTATCCGTGTCATCAGCATCAGACGCTTCCATCACGTGACAAGTGAGTTGTGGGACGTCAATCTCTACAGCAACGCTTTCCCAGGCATCCTGCGATGGAACTGAGGAGCTAGAGGAGGTCGAAGACGACGACCCTTTGGAGGGCAGTGTTCCGGAACTTGAGAGAATTTTGCTCTTCTTCGAAGGTATGACTGCAGAAGAGGAGAGAGCAGGTGCATCCCTCTTTCTATCGCGATCCCCTATAAGTTAGACAGCATTTATCAAGTTCCAATAGTGTAAAGGGTGACACTGCATAAACTGATAATACAATTTTACAATTTTTAATACAAACATAATTTTACAATTCAGAGTATTTGACAAACCTGAAGAGGAAGAAGCGAGCTTGGATGATGAGTGGCTGCCCGTTGGCCTAGGCTTCCCTTCGTTAGAAGTTTTTGACCCCAGAGCGAACAAGTCAGCTGGGAACTGGGGTGTTTTGCTTTTGCCACCCCTCCCAGAACCGCTTTTACCTCTATCCATAACTGTGATTTCCCGCCTTCGAGTTGATTAAACTGAATATTGTTGACCATTCACGTTCGCCTCTGAAACCAGTTGATAAATGCAATACACAAGAATACCAAAGATGAAAATGATGGAACAGCTGGCTTATAAGGTCCAAATAACGACAAACTGAGAAAGGTATCTGCGTTTTGTAGATAGCAAGTATGCACAATAAAAGTAATTGCTGACGTTTATATTCCACATTCGAAGAATACACGTTAAAAATGTTTTTATTAACACTAAATAAACTTTCAAGATGATCTGGATTCCCTTTCCTAAAAGAAAACTATTCCTCAGTAAATGAAAACATGTATGTCAGTCAATGTCATATTGTCATAAGGCCCAATTACTACCCCCCCCCCCCCCACCCAAACAAACCAAACCTAATACAGGGTGACTCATACAGGTAGGACTTTTTTGAAATAGCAAGTACAGTAAACTCCCTCCAATCCTACATCCTACGTTCTGGCACGCTGGATTATCAGGCAGGACTTACGAAAAAAATTTATACCTACATTAAAACATAATTATGCAATTTTTTTGGATTTCGGACTACAATTCTGTAAATTTGGTAAGCTGGGTGCGTTTAATCGCTCAGACTAGTTGCGATCGATTCAGCGCCCCAAAAAACTTGATCGACAACACCCCACGTGCCTATGTTGCTGAAAACCTTCTTGTTTCGATTTTCTGGACCACAAATTTGTCAATTTGGACCGCTGCGCACAGTGCGATCGGGCTGGGTAACGAACTCATTACTCTTGCGGAGACGGATTTTTTTTTGCGCAAGAACGATTTTTTTTAACCATGGAAATTAAGGGACTTAGCGTGTGGAATGAACACACATATTAAATATGTATACGAAAAAGTGAAAATCTGTCATTCATATCTCCGATGCATGAAAAGGATTTTGGAGGGGTTTCCAGTTCAGAGGGAGCATCTCTCAAATTTTCGAACGAGCCAAATAGCTAAATTTGTCTTTGAAAATTCGCTACTGTCATTTTTTGTTCCATTCACGTTTTCCCCCAATATCCCGTAATCCGGAATATTTCGTAATCCGGTACGCCTCCCGAACGTCCGGGGTTAGAGGAAGTTTACTGCACTTCCCCAAAGAGGGAAGGAAATATGTACGGCAGGTATAGTTCGCGTTTGTGAAGTCTTATGATGTTCCCTTATTTGGTATCAACTGGATTATGAAATTAGGATTTCCATCACCAGACATTTCGTATAACTTGAGACATAACAAACAACATTTCAAAAAATACATCATGTCTGTCCAAATTTTCAAGTACGAACGAAATATCCAGATACGCCCACCTAGGCAAACGCTCATCCCCTGGAAGGGGTGTGGCGGCCAACGGCAACGACTAACATAACTACAAAATTCGAAACATTTGAAGAGGAGGACGTAAGGGTCGAAACCACGGGTTACGTGGAAGGTAGGAAGAGGCGGAGATGTGGGAGCTAACGGAATTTTGAAAGAAGAACAAGTGGACCCGATGAAGAAACGATACTGCAGGAAGCCATAAATGTAGGACCCCAATCCAACTATTATTATTAACCAATTTACTGTGGCTCTGTGACTGGATTATTTAACCCGATGAACATTTAATCAACGGTTTATTTACCTGTATAGATGCCCCTTCTGCGTAGATCACTGTTTTCTGCGATCAATAGCTACCACCGTACATCCACAACAGCCCTAAATAGAGTACTGGAGCCGGCCAGGCAATCACATTTCATGAATATGCGGTGGCTTCAAGAATTCTATCGTTAATTATTTGTTGTTATTCATGAAGCCCTAACCTTTGATCAGGTTAAAGAAGTAGATATGTACTTCTTCAATCTGAACAAAGGTTATCCATCTTTAATATGAACAGAATCCAAAATCACCACCATTCTTCAAATTAAATAATATCACAACAACCTTCTCGATTTCAGGCTGCGGCGACACTGCCACCGGACTTGAATTGACTTGACCGGAGCCAGCGGACTGGTGACCGGAGTGGGGTGCGACACTGCCACAGGACTCCAACCAGTCCATTTTGTTCTTAGACGTCACTAGAGTATGTCCTCCGAAATGGATGCCATTCTTTGTGATTTAGAACCAAAATCAGATTCTGATAAAGAAATAGAACTAGTGACAAGTTTTCTTTCTTTGAATAAGTCATGGATGTTACCGTATGTTTCCGAACGAGCACAATACGGTGAATTTCACACCCTGTTCGCCAAATTGCACGATGTTCAATTTCAAAACTATTTTAGGATGAGAAGAGAGCAATGGGGGCTGCTTTGGATGGCTCGAGGGGTTGAAAATCGCAGTAGAAGGGGGACCAGAGCCAGGTCTCAACCCATCCAGACCGGATCAGAACAGAGTCCGGTGGATGGCTCAAGTCAAGTCAAGTCAGGTCCGGTCGCAGTCTCGCAGCTCCGCTTTGAAATACAAAGGATGGGTTCAGACAGGCATGCAAGTGAGGTCAAGTCAAGTCAAGTCCGGTGGCAGTGTCGCCACACCTTCATACTTCACCGATTTCATCTGGGCTGGAAGTATAGTTTAGTGCGGCGACACTGCCACCGGGCTTGACTTGACTTGACCTCATTTGCGTGCCTGTCTGAACCCATCCTTAAGGGGAGGGGCGACACTGCGACCGGACCTGACTTGACGAGTGGCCTCAAACAATTTTCAGTTCGACATAAATTTAAAAACGTAAAAACGAACCACACCTTTCTACTGAATGTTTTCGAGCTCGGCGTTCGGGAAATTTCAACCCCAATTTTTCACCCCTAGATGACGGACCGTCGTGCGCGACAACTAGACCCCAAATGGGACCTACTAACCAAATTTCATTAATTTTGGTTCATGGTAACTATGAAAAGTACGAAGTACGGCGGACAGTTTTTTTGGGACCTTGGGACCATAGCTTTTAAGTTTTTTGCTCGATTCCAAAGGTTCATTAATGCAAATGATAAACCAAAAAATGCAATACAAGCTAGGTAAGTATGTAGTTTTTATAAGTTTTTCTTCGGCCAGAATTGTCCCTCAATTTATTATTATTGCTCTAAGTCACGTTGTGACAGATGAATGGCTGAAGAGCTACAGCTCAGTTCTACTTCCTTGGAAACGACTGTTCCTCGGAAGCAAACGGATAAAACAGCGGGAAAATTTTTCGAATTTGGGACGTAGGCACTTTTACCTTCATATCCACGGAATAGTTTTCCAGAAAACCCAACTTTTGATGATTTAACTCCACTCGGGCAGGTAGGTATGAGCAAGGAGCAACATTTTCCACATTCACGAAAAGATCTGGTTGAAAACATAAAATAGGTGTAAACTTTTGCCGCCACCGGCTAACCATTCCGAGGATATCAGTGAAAAAACTATCTGAGGATGCTTTTGTTGAAGTATACAAAATACAGTAGGTAATCATTTAACTCAAAATACTGACGTCCCTACTCGAGATGAGCTATCCAAGACTGTTGAGATTTATCATATTATGTAGGTAGGTGAGTAGGTGGTAGGCAAGTCGTAGGTAGACTGCTTACGATTATCTGCACTTATTACTATACTTAGTTGAATGTAACGTATGTATTTTACAGACGTCGTCTGATCGCATAATTATACTCATCATGACGTGAAATTAATTGTTATACGCATCATGACGTGAAATGTATTCATGTAGCTTATTATATCTTACCATTGATGGCGAGCGGAAAATGTAGGTCGTTCATACTTTCAATAACCAATAAGGACAGATTAAATAAATGTCTATTGTTAAACGAATAATGCCAGCACTAGGGTATAATATTGTCTTTGGGGTATAAGGAGGTAAGTACCTACCAAGCTGGATAACTACCAAACCTACTCACCAAATAGTAGCAAACCACGCCGACGCAAAGGTTCTTCTCAAGGAAGTTGTCATCGCATCAAATAAGGTACACAGCTACCTAATAAAATTAACATGCAAAATGATATCAAAAATCAAATTTGATTGAAGGCAGAAGTGGTAGAGGATACTGAAGTAAGGATGGCAACAAAATATCGATATATCGGAAATATCGATATTTAGGTTCCCATATATCGATATATTGGTATCGGTTTTTGATCTTCGATAGTATCGGGAATATCGATATTTTTGAACCGAGATATCGGCCTAGTAGATGTCGTCATTGATGTACAAAAACGCCCATTCTACATCCACTCGACTCAAAACGCTGCAAAGTCCTTGTCACATGGATTTATTATTCTATTGGAGTTCTAGAGATTCTTGTTGGCTGTTAAATTTATTGTTTCTTTCATGTGGAATGATTGAAATAGCTATTTCTGATGATTTCCACCAATTTTGGCCCCCAAAACATGAAATAGGTATGCTTTTTTTTTTTTTTTCAGATCATCTTCGATCATTGGTAGTACTATTTAATGGTCATGGTTCACCTGTTTACACTTTTTCCAATGTTATTATACACATTGATGGTGATTTCAGACATTTTTCCAGGTTTTTGACTCATAAAAAACCAATTTTGGGAGCTGAACCTTTGGTAAAACCTCAATTTCCGCGTCTTTGGTCAAAATCGACTTCATAATTATTCGGTCTTCTCTTCCCCAAAAACATGGAAAAAGATAACTCAAAAGCTAATGTTACTAACATGTTGCTAAAACGCAAAAAGTAGGTCTTACCTATTTTTACACACATTTTCACTCATAACACCCCTGGGTATATTATCGGGCTGAAATGTTTCGGGACACAACTAGGGCCCAAATGAATCTATGCACCTTCAAACGGAAAAGAAAAAATTTTGAGGGGGTGTTATAAAAAATTTTTGCTGAGCGAATACTTAGGTGTATTATTCCCAGAATAATAAACCAAAAGTGGGGTTTCGTGGTTGTTTCTGTTTGCGTTGGTTACATTGATTATTTG
The DNA here is from genome assembly GCA_954871275.1 of Leptopterna dolabrata. Taxonomy (NCBI): domain Eukaryota; kingdom Metazoa; phylum Arthropoda; class Insecta; order Hemiptera; family Miridae; genus Leptopterna; species Leptopterna dolabrata. The sequence goes on from OX940975.1 coordinate 67,176,372, forward strand.
CTCCCTCCTCGTTCATCCCAGCCCTTCAAGTTTTGCTTTCTATGCTATGCTTGTTGCTTCTCAATAGGTAATACTTATGGCACAGTATTTCTATCACTGATTCATCAACACTTAGTTTTGACTTATGATTTGAGTGGCGTATAGGCACCGATATTTTACTAACTTTATTATGACTGACATTCATTCATTTTCATTTTATTTTACAGTTATTGTAGCGTGTGTAGGCCTATAGTCAGTTTGTACAATCATATTGCACTAAAGTAACGAAAGTAAGAAAGGGAAAAATATAATAGGCTTCTTTTGATACTTTTACTAAATACGTATGCGTTATTGAATGTATTATGTTTATTGTACGGTACTTCTATCACTCTAACCCTCAGTTTTGACTTATATTTAGATACGTATCGAAATTCCGATATATCATGTATATCGATATTTTTCACCTGAAATTTTTGTACCATCGATATGTTGCTTGCGATATATCGGAAAACTGATATATCGATTTACTTTAAAATTTTGCCATCCCTATACTGAAGGGAAAAGATACATGGATGATATAAGGTGGAGTCTTCTTCTTCCTCCTTGCTTTTCAGCGTAGGCCGCAGCCATGTTGAACATAATTATATAATAATATCTTATAGTATCCATCTTCTTCTTTTTTAGATTTTAGATGTATTGTTGAGGCCGCAGCCAGGGTACAAGTATGTTATAGCCCCGCCAATATCGATTGTATCGATTATCTCAAATACATCGATCCTTGTGGTATCGATGACGGCTCAATATGGCGTCCCGATACCTACATCCAGGGTGCTGATATCAACTTTCAAAATGAATACGGGAAGACCATTGTAAGGACACCAAAAAATAAGAGTGACTATAACATACTTGTACCATCTATTCAGAAGTCCCAAACAACCTGCTCATTCACGGGATAGTTTCTGGGATTGATTATCTTTTTTGAGATGCGAGCGCTAGCGAGCATCCAGATCGCTTGACAATGCGAGCGGCGGAATGAGAATTAGAACTTCTACACCCAGCCACCGTCTTGTCTGATACACGTCATCGATACCACAAAAATCGATGTATTTGAGATAATCGATACAATCGATATTGGCGGGGCTATAACATACTTGTACCGCAGCCAGAGTATAGTCATAGAATACTGATACTACGTATATGAGTATAGTCTCCTGTTCTGTGCACAAGACAACGTATGTTCCAGCCACTAGAACTTTTAATTAAATTTATTATTAAATGTAGGTAGGTTAGTTTCAAGCATCATTTGGAGCATGCAACTCAACAACAACGTCAAAGGTCGAACCACCATCGTCACGACTACAGTGAACTCAGCACGCTGGAGGAACAATCGTCATCTTCAATAAACCGATCATAATACAATTTCACCTTCAATAATTAAACTAGAACCATCTTTGTGTGTCATGGCTGTGGCTGAGACACATGAAGAGAAGAGAAGAAGAAGAAGAAGAAGTAGAAGTAGAACGCCATTTTTATGTGTAGTGTGCACCAAACAAAAACAAACTACTGGTTTCCGTGGCTTTAGATTTGTATTCGAATACCAGTAATTTTCATTTTTAATTCAGATTGAATTGCACGAATCCAAGTAGTTTTTCTTACACTTAAACTTGAGCGTGAAATTTGCTGTAGTTTGTTGAGGACACCTACCCTATTCACGGATCATGACGTTTTCTGCTTCATCGGTGCTCGCTCACGGGGTGCTGAGCTCTTCGTCTGCCTGGGCGATTTGGGAAACCAAAGAATACCTGTTCGCCCCAATCGGCTTCCTGCTCTATTTCATCAACGGAGTTCTCGGACTCATAGCTTATGGTGAGGCTACTTAAGATGGTTACTTGATGTTCACACCGAGTTTTACCTACCTCTACATGGCATACTTATATACCTATGTCAGTATTAAGCAGGGTTCACATCCATCCGGAAAGTGCGTACGAGCAGCTGATTGGTTGGACATCAGCTGGGGAGGGGGGAATATTCTTTCCGGAGAAGCACTTTTGAAGCGAACTGTACGCATCTGATTTTTCAGATATTTTCCGCTCCGCATCTGCGCAGTTCACTACTGCGCATACAGAATGGCGTCGGCAACCGAAACAGCTGTGGGAGGAAGCACGGGAAACGAGTTGTCAGCCAAAATTCCGGATGGTTATGAACGCCTTCCCAACTTCCGCGATTCCCCTCCATCCCTTCCACTGCTTTTCACTAGCTTCCCCTATCCGTATTTCCGGACGGCTCCGGATGGATGTGAACCCTGCTTTAGTGTCCTTTCCATTACAGTGAACCGGCTTAATACTTGATCATTAATGGGAATTTGGTTTCAAAACCGTCTCAGGTACTCGGGCCATCTGACAGCATCCTGATACGAGATTGTTCCAAGCTTAAGCATACATACCTACCTAGTTTTACAAAAACCTGGTTCTTAGTACGAGGGTGTCTTCCGTCTATAGGGTTGTTCGGACAGAGAGTCCTGGACCAACCCAGGATGGAACTGCGTTTTGAAAATAGGGGACAGAACTGTCCAGGATTGAGTTTAGAACTGTGTCCGAACACGGAACACGCATAACAGTGTTTTTTGCGTTTTTCGTGTATTAGTGGAAATAGACTATTTTTCAATAACTCCGTTTTTCTTTTTCTACGGAACACGCACTGATGATACTGAACGGTAGTGATGGGCATTTAATAACGGAGCCGCTTAGAATAACCGGTTATCGCCAAGAACCGGTTATTGCGATAACCGGTTGCGAGAAAATTTACGTTATTGGAATAACTACTTCGCTTCTCCTGGCAATATCCAATACCGATTGTGTGAATGACCGCTCACAGGTAACAGTCTTGCTCTCGCACCCTTTGATGTCGGGATGGTATTGAGTAACTACCTGCCGCCAATAACGCTTTACCTCGCAACTGGTTACCAACTTCCTGACAGTTATCCATCAGCTTAGGACCTTTCACTTCCCTTTGACGTGAGATGGTATTGTACGCTATAGGACCTATAGCTATCACTCTTTACCCTTTACTCCGTATGTAGCAGGTTACCTGCCTATTTTAGGATGGTATGCCTCAGCTTAGTGCCCTTCAGAATAACCGGTTATTGGAACCGGTTACTGACTGATAACTGTTAGCGAATAACGCGTTATCAGAAAATAACGCTTTAGCCCATCACTGCTGAACGGATAACCTAAAGTACCTTCTACCAAGCTGAAGGTAGAAGCATCGAGTGCCCATGTGCAGGATCAACAGTCCTTGAAAAAAATCGACTGCTAGGAGTATCAAACAGCCACTCTCGATCCAGGACCAGTTGTGGCGCCGTCCAAACAGAAAAAGGGGCGTGGCTTGAGTAGAACGGTCCAGGACTGTCTGAACGACCTTATGGTAGCCAGTCCTAGAGCAGGAACGCGGGCTGTTGGTGGACTGGTTCCACTTAGCACCTACTTTGCCTGTGGTGGGATAATTCGGTAGCATTATGTCATTCAAAGAGTTGATGAATAGGGTTACCAGTATGTCCCTTCATTAGGAGTAGAGATTTTTTCAACTGAAACAAGAAAAAGGGTATATTTGGAGGTATTTTTTAACTGCAAGAAGAAAAAGAATATCCATTATTTGGCTATAAAATGAAAAAGAATACTTGGCATACGGAATTATGGGGCCAGAGGTAGGTATAATATATTAAGTTCTATAAAAGAGTATGCTTGGTTACCCAACTCATGTACGATGTACTCATTCATTCAATAAAACGAACGTGTGATTAGGGCACAACGTGTCAAACATACAAAATATAATTTAAGTATAATTCTCTGAACATCCACTGCAGTTGAAGTGTAATCTTGAACCTCATCTCCTGGACGATATGCCCAACTCTGTCTTCCAGTAGGACAATTTTATAAATGTTGAATGATGCATGACTATCGTGTTTTTAATTCACCTAACACAGTTAATTTACAGTAACTTTGAATTTCGGTGGTGGCTTGTTTTTATGTGTACCTATTGTAATGAATAGGATTAGAAGATCGTGTCAGAGTCCAGAAACTCCACAGGACTGTACTGCTATCTGGACTTAGCCTGTCGCTCCCTCTCTTCTCCTCGCAGCTCTACTTGCAACATTTTTCATCACCCTCTTACGGTGGCTCTGCATTGGGAACTTCCATGTCACCAGGTCTAACTTCCTCGATCTTATCCAAAACTATACCACTTGCTGTCCACATGGTTCCCCTCCTTGCACAACTTACCTTCCTCCGCCATCTCTTTCCTGGTCCCCTCCATGCATTTTATCTCGCTTCACTCGTGTATATCAGCTTGTCCAAGGGTTGCTATTACGGTATTTCTACAGCTGCCAGTCTTCTCATTGCTATTTACCTCATTGGACCCTTTGGAATGGTGTACTCAGTACCATCCAGAGTTCTGTTTAACTACGCACTCTCTTTTTCCGTATATTTTTTAGTACAAACTTTCCATGGCTATTAAACTGCCGTCCATGTTTTTCTTTTGAGTTTTACATTTAAAATCAACTTATCTGCCACATTTTTGCTGCTAGTTGTAATTCATAATAATATGGCATTTATTTGTGCCAGATAAATGTTGGCTGAAGAACATGCGTTGTTAAACTAATCCTTGCTACAGTTCAACTCCCCCTAGCGTTTGTTACCAGTAGGTTGTTACATTGAGGTATACTGTAACGCAGAAGATGTAGGTGTAGCATCCATCAGGAGGGAGGGGAAGCCTCGCCATTCCCCCTGACTACCTTACCTTAAGCCTGGTTCATGGAGCGTAGACAGATGGAAACGGAAGTCAGAAAAGGGGCGAGTGGAATGGCCGAAATAGTTAGACGGATTGTTTCTGCCATAAAAATCAGTGTCTGTCTAAGCAACTCGGGTACATAAAAGAGAACACAAAACACTGAAAGCTGTCCAGGACACTACTGAACAGTGGTGGCCATTTTGTGCGTTATCATGGATAATATATCAAGGTTTATGCGATCCATGGGCGTCTGCCTGGTGCGCATGGAAAATATTAGTAAATTCTATCTGTTGACTCCGTTGGTGGGGGTTTCTGACGACTCTGTCAGTTCCTTTGAGTGATTGCAGAACGCCCATTCTGCATCCGCATGTTCCGCTCCAGGGGACCCAGGCTCTGCTCTGTCTGTAGTTCCCCTCCCCTCCTCCACTTTAGGCCTCAGTCTTCTCCAAAACTTCTCAGTGGGTTTTGGGTTTACACCAACACCGTTCCACGTCCATAGTTCAAAAGGGGAGAAAGGCGTTGTAACATATCCACCCCGTTGTATCATCTTGTCCACGGAACAGATCACATCATTTCCGATCATAACACTGAGGAGGATATGGAATGGATGCGGACCTTTGTCCCGGCCTGCCGCATTAGAGGCCTTTTGCCTGTTGAGAAAAACCTTCCGTGTCCTGGACCTGTGTGTTTCCCTCTGACCTCTATATATACCTAATATCAAGAGTTCCACAACAGTAAGCGGATATGGGTAGAACACGCCTCGGAAGGCATCCATTATTTCTACCTCCAGTCCAGTCTGCTTCCACAGAAGTGTGTGGCTACCATTAGCGGATCTGAGTCTTTCTAATTTTGTGGAATGTGAGTGGAGTCAAGATTCCGACTCCCACTGCTGCGTCTATTTCTCAGTATGTTCTATGCGTATGATGTACTCGTAATGTGCGAGATCTCTATGGTGGGAATCATCGTATCATTTATTGCAGTATTACTGAAATCCTGATTACAGGGATAACTAAATTAAAAATCAGTTTTATAATCATTAAAGCTGTAAACGGCCGTTAGGGGGAAGTTTCCATATTTATTTATTATAACTCCCAACAATTTGCATGTACCTAATATAAGTGTTGTTCGTCAGTGTAACTCTTTGTAAAAGTGGTTGTTGGCTTATGTGTCGCAAAGCTTACAAGCTCCCATATCTTAATTATGGGAGTAAAATCATGCATTTGGTACTATTCTAAACCGTTATTAACGGGGACCTCTTTTATATAGATAGGCAAATTTTCTTTGCTTAGCGTCTTTTCTTTTTCATCCTAATCAATGACACTCTTAGCATTTGTTATTGACATTTACTTACAGATCTCGTGTTGAACACAAAAACTTCGGACAGGGTAATAACACCTAATAAGTACTTGGAATGATCCAGGTGATTATGTAGGTGCCTACATAATACCTATTACGTAGGTAATCTCATTGATGAAAGAAATACGTTCAAACCCCTTGTTGGAAAGTTAGAATGTTTTGGTTTAGCCGTTTACTAGCGTACCAGTTTATGTCTGATGTTTTTAACAATTTATAGATAAATTGATGGTTCTCTAACCTGTCATTTATAACTCACTATAATAATCTGTTGTGTATTTTTCGGTCGGTATATAGCATTTGCAAATTTATTTAACCCATTAACCCATTTATTTCAACCCTTTACAAACTCATCTGAACCCTTTAAAAACTGAATTCATCCATATAAAAAGGTATTTAAACCATATATAAGTTCATTTAACCCTTCTACAAATGTATTTAACCCTTTTGCAAAAATGTATTTAAACCTATCAAAATGAATAGTAGCCAGTTGGAAATAACTGATTTTTGAATTGTGCGTGCGCGTATTATAGGCACTATAATTCTGTCACCTTTTGAATGGTGAGAGAAGTTGTTGTACTTATTTCTGACGTTCATTATCGTCTGTATATAGAATGAATATTTGGGGCGTGTGGTAGCTAAGGGGAAGTGATTCATTCGCGTGGTTCGAATCAAGTTATGGAAATTCCTTGTTACTCTCTCTCTAGTTCGCTTAGATTCTGTAATGAGTTGTACCCGTATATTATTCATATTTTTGTTTTATTTGAAACTACAGATGAGTTGGTACCTATTTGGGGTTCGCACGAGAAGTTCATAGTTATTTTATTAATGCTCGCCAAGATTTGGTGACGTCGCTTGACATGCTGCCATCTATGGATTCATGGCAGATATATAGCATTTCCAAGTCAAATTCAACCTTTTCCAAACCAAAGTCAAGCTTTCCAAACCAAAGTCAACTTTTTCCGAGTCAACCTCAACATTTTCCATTTCAAATTCAGCTTTTAGCGAATTTTCGAAGAAAAGGAAGCTATTGTTCTCGGTCCAAAATTTTTAAAACTCGAATTTCCGAAAGATTTTTATACCAAAATCCGTTTCAGACCATCCTGAATTCACTGCCGAAAGACACCAAAAATTATATGTATATATATATATATATTTATATATTTATATATTTATATATATATTTATATATTTATATATGTATGTGTCATTCCAGACGATAACTCTCGAAAGAATTGAGATAAAAAGTTCAAATTTGCACGAAAAATCTGTCTTGGCAATCGACAGGCTAAGTTCGAAGATGGGCAGAATCGGGTCACTCTAAGGGGGAGTTTTGGGGAGTTTTAGGGGGGGAAAATTACCCATAAATTCCCAAAATAAAAAAGTTTGACAAGTGACACCTCATTTTAAAGATTTTTGTACGCTGAACACGATGGTGAAATCAGAATTGCGATATCTCATTCCATTCTCAAACTGGAGCACTTTGAAGATGAAGGAACGTGGTTATTTCTTGAGATGTTCTTCCTGGTTCGTCTGCTCTAATCTGATAACGGAATGGGATATCGCAATTCTGACTTCACCATCGTGTTCAGCGTTGGAAAATCTACAAACCGAGGTGTTACTCGGCAAAAAATGGAACAAAAAATTTGTTACGTAGGTATCCAATACCTACTCTTCTGGTATTCAAAACATTTTTGATTTCCCCCTCCCCCTCCTTCCGCCCCAAATTTTACTTTGCGTAAAACTACTCCTGTTTTAATTTTGTATGGTATCAAGTCGGGAAAACAATGGCCGAAAATTAATTTTCAGAAAATTTTAGGCGGAGGAGGAAGATGCCGAAAACTTCGAAAATTCGCTCTTATAGCCATGCTGCATGACTGTGGTTTTTATATAGGAACCCACCATTTTCCGTTTCAAATCCAATTTTTCCCGTTTCAAATTCAACCTTACCCGGCTTCAGCAAAAAATATAAATTTTAATAAACTGAATTGTGAACCCCATTACTAACTTTTTGTTGTATTATTTAAGGCTTAGATTGAACAACACTGTAGTGGTTCAGTGCAGGCACTAGTTATGTGTGTTTATTTTTATTTTTTCATTAAAATTTAAAATTTTCGTTTGGTGAACCTCCAGCTGAAGTCGAAATAGCGAGTCGACTCGCTATTTCGTATAACATCAGAAGTGCGTTAGATTAATCTGAAGGTTTGATGAGCAACGAAATAGACATTAAGAAGTCATTTTCTTTTTACAAGACGAAGAATTTGCAAACGCCTTGGTTATGTTCCTTACTTCAGTTTGAAGGTTCACAAAAGTTAAATTTAAAATTGTAATGGAAAAAATAAAAACACATATACCTAGTACCTGCATTGAACCACTAGTGTTGTTCAATTTAAGCCTTAAATAATGCAATAAACAGTTGGTAATGGGATTCACAGTCAGTTTATTAAAATTTATATTTTTTGCTGAAGTCGGGGGAGGTTGAATTTGAAATAGAAAAAGTTGAATTTGACTCGGAAAAAGTTGAATTTGATTCGGAAGAGGTTGAATTTGGTTTAGAAAAGGTTGAATTTGACTTGGAAATCCTAGCGTATCCATGATATTAGTTCAAATTTTTTAAATCATAGATAATCATAGTTTAAGCATGATAAGCAGTTATATAAGCATATTTGTGAATAGTGTTCATCGTATTACACAACATCTTCTGTCCAGTTTGTGCAGTAATGGTTTAAATACATTTGCAAAAGGGTTGAATAAATTTGTAGAGGGTTTAAATACATCTGCGTATGGTTTAAAAAATACATTTTTAAAAGGTTTAAATACATTTGCAAAACGAGTAAATAAAACTTTATATGGTTTAATTAAATACGTTTGTAGAAGGTTTAAATAAAATTGTATATGGTTTAAATACATTTGTAGAAGGGTTAAATAAAATTGTATGCCTATGGTTTAAATACATTTGTGGAAGGGTTAAACAAAATTGTACATGGTTTAAGTACATTTTTGTAAATGGCGGAATTCAGTTTGTAAAGTGTTGAAATTGCAAATGCTATAATTATTATTGTTGTTGACGGAAATTGTTGTGCGATGTAAATGTAACGCTTACGGTGTTTGTTTTTGATGAAACTCTATAGGTACCTACGTAATTAGGCGGTATTTAACTCCTTTGTAATAATCTGGTTACGGTTGTTTCGGTATAACTTACTACCTTTCTGTGTCTCTTCTATGCATGATCTGGGCAGTACGAATCTCCCCACCGCGTCCTTCCCTGTAACAATTTACTTGATTTTCCTCCGATCGACACGTATCAAAGGTCTGCCTCGAAACTGTTTCCAGTTAACCTAAAAGCCTTAGGTTATTTTAGTGCTGACTGCCTAGGTAAATAATTCCATTTTGATTCTTTGTTTGGGTTGTAGGTATGTTGAAATTTTCACTTCCCGAGTTAGTGGTTTAAATCTGTTATTGATTATCCATGTAATCAATTAATTAACCAAAAATAGGTTTATACTTGTATTCAAAATCAGTGAGTCGTGTGGAAATAAACATGGGAACATTTTCCATAGATGATGATGATGGAATTGAATATCATTATAATAATTAAGGGTTGTACTGGTGTACATACTGTAATAATACCCGATCAACCTGGGTGGTATGCAAGCAACGATACCACGTTGAAAATCCTTGTAACTCTCCTTCATATTTTAAGATTTCATTGAATCATTGAAAGTACAATAAGTCGGAATATCGTATTTTTGACTTCGAAAATGGATTAAACGCCCTCTAGAACAATTTTATGCGTGTGAGGTCAGAAATTATTGGGTGTGGCGGTGACAACATCAATTTAAACACTTCCGCTCATGAGAGACCCCCGTACAGTAACGTTTTGTAAAGGGATCATTCAAGGATTCGATCCAAAACAAGCACTTTTGGTAGGTACTGAATTTCTGGTACCATTTCTGTACGTTCGAACATTTTTTATGATTTTATCTAAAGACTTTTGCCCCCAAACGTTTTTGATATTAAAAAACTGTTTATTGTACGAAATTACTACCTTCCTTAATTTCTGGTATTCCCACTGAATTTTGAAATTTTACCATTCTTAGGCATCTTTTTCGTTTTAAAAAAAACTCAGTTTTGGACCTCTATTGAGGAAAAAACGGTGTAGCTATTTTTGAAATACCTAGTCTGTGTTTCTGAGTCACCACGCTTAACATTTTTGGTGATTTTTTAGCCATGTCTACCGATTTCGTACCCATTGTAGCAAATTTTTGGAGAAGCTGTTACAATGTTTCTGTTACAGAACATTCTGAATCGAATACTAGATTTTTACTGATATTTATGTATGTGTGTCCTTCCAAAAGTTATCAGACCTGGCTACAAGATGAAAAATTTCAAATTTCACCAAAGTGTTAGTTCCTAATGGCCAATGAAAGATGAGATGAGTTTGGTGATGAACAATTCTATAATACGTAGGTAGAGGTGACACGTCTATAGTTAAGCTGAAGACAGACTGAAGACATCCACTACTCCTTCCCACCGCCATTGATAGTGGAGGGGGGTCCCAAGAACCCAGTTTGCTAGGCACCTCCGACTGATACCTCCTGTATCCGACTGAGGCCAAAACTTTATGTTTGTTTTAACCCTGTTACTTCAAAAATTCGCTCATACGGTCATGGTGGCTCTTTGGAAAGGTCATGAAACATATGCAAACACTCCATTGCCAGAATCCCATATTTACAAACTTTAATATTGAATTTATTATGTAATAAGTTGGTGGTATATAAGTAGTAGGTGCCATATATGTACTTATTAGTTTCTCCTGTTAAATCTAGTAAATTATTTAAACAGCTCTACCTCATTGTTCAACTTCAGGGAAGGACTTTCTTTGATCTCTTTATGTAAATTAATTGTCTTAGTCACTCAAGTTTTCGTGGTCATCCGGACTAGATTTGATCTCCTTGACTGATGGTCGGATAACTCAGAGCATTTCATAGAAACAAGTTGTGATAAATAATGTGTTTTCGAGTGGCTAACACTCAACATTCAACTGAATGTAACAAAGTAACGCTTAACTTGAACTGTGCTTTAGCTCCTCTTTGAAATAATATATCATAGCTATTTACTGAAGTCAGGTATCAGGATCTCTGAATATTTTATTATGCTAGATTTCCGATTTTTCTATGTAGAAGGACCTAGTGAACGTTTAGACAAACCTTCGAATACCACGTTTATTATTTCATAATTTTTGTACCTGTGTATTGTTTGAAGAGTAAAAATACATGATTGTGTGACAAATGGTTATTGTTGCAATGACACCCTCGCCTCCCAAGCCGCTTTTAACGATGCTACTTCACAGTTTTAATGATAATACTTCATTGGTATTTATATAGAACAATTCTCACATCGCTTTCCAAATCTAAACAAACCTCAATAAAAACCAGGTTGGCTCTGACTAAGGTTCCGTGAACAATATATTATACTACTTAGGTTCCAAAATAATGTGAAGGACGGTGGAGTAATATGATGGCGGGTAAGAAGTTGATCATTTCAACGACGAATTGCGAACAACCTTTTTCTTAATAAAGAAATATATTTATACACCAACTAGCTGGATGACCCGTGAGTTGCACAGGATAGTGTTAGCTGGTTCCATAGACAATACAGTATAATGTGTTTACGCAGCCCATTCGACTCGGAATCATTCTGAATACGAGTAACAACGCCTAGAGCGAGCAAGCAGCAGATTCAGGCTATAATACTAGTGACGGCCATAATATTATTGATGTTGAATAGGTAACGTAGAGAAAGCTGCTACCCGACAAAATCAGTAGTGGTCAACCTATCACAAAACGTCCCTTGCTTTCCTTTTGAGGACGAAAGATGTGGGCCTGAAAAACAGTTGGAGGACGAGAGCATCGGTACGATGCTTCAGGTGAAACAACCTACAGGAAGAACCTGTCGAGTTTTGAAAAAACCCCTGAGGACGAGAGCATCATACCGATGCTGAACAGAAAACCCCCGAATGGACGAAAGCATCGTAGTGATGCTGATTCATTTTTTCTCATTTTTATTTTACTCCAATTTATTTTCGACTCCTTGAATGCACGACAATTTCCTTCAGATAATGATAAATCCGGTCGAACAATTTTCTGACTCCAATAGAGCCAATAGAGAGTTCCTAAAGACTAAAGTCGGGAAGATGTGTTCGGATTTATCTCAACTGCGCATGCGCGTCGCCCAAGTTCAAACTTATTTCCTTAAGTTCGACTTATTCGGCCTTATACATAAGGCGCGTTATCTCCCAGGGCACAAACTTTAGGAATCGTCTTTAACCTTACTCAGGGGTAACAGTGCACAGCTTTTTGCCGCGTTTTGTCGTTTTTTTTAACGCGTCGTGTGTCGTCGGTCCTCGCCATCGCCAGCGTCTTTCAAAGTTACTCCAAGCGTCTTTCAAAGAATTTGCTAGATTGTTGTGATATCAACTTAGGATAAAAAAGTGAGTATACCTACTTATAATATGCATTTATAATATCGTCATCTGACAACAGTCCTTGTCCGTTGAGGTAGAGGCGAAAAAGATTTTCAAGCTCTTCCATGATGAACTTGAAATAAAATAGAATAAACTAAAAATTTATTAATGAAATGGAAACGGAACGACCAGGAAAGAAAGGCAGCTGAAGCTGAATGGATTTCGCGTTGTGCTAAGTTAAGTGATGTTACTTTTTAATTCACTCCTACCCCCACCACTTCTGTCAAACCAGACTTATTGGTTAGCATCCAAAACTAGCATCTTAGCTGCTCGCCTTAGATGTGGCCAGAAGATATGGCCGTTCCCTAATGAACTTATCTCTTAGGAACTCTCTAATAACTCCCGCTTCAGGTGTTCAAAGTTAAGCTGTTAAGCTAGGTTCACATGGAGACGCAATTCCGGACGACAAGCCGGCACGGCAATGCATTTGCCGCAGTGGCGTTCACATGGCAGCGGAATCATATCAAAACGCAATCGCAAAAAACAAACAATTGCTCGAACTCGAAACTGCAAAATCAACCACATGTGTCGAATTTCAATATGGCTGAACAAACAAACAAGAGAGGCGTGCGCAGTAACCTCTGCGCAGATACGGCAACGGATCCGGCAGCGGATATTATCTGGAGATTTTGATATAGTATCCAAGGCACTGCGTTGCAATAATCCATTTTGCGTTGGCCAATAGAATTGCAGAACGCATAGCCCTGCCGGACTGCCGTCCGGAATTGCGTCTCCATGTGAACCTAGCTTAACTGTTACTGCGTTTATTTGAAGAAGAATCAAACAGCGATCAATGAACGAGCCTTTGTCGAATGAAATTCGTTAATAATATTATGTTGTTCCACGCACTACACATTCGGGACTACAACTCTTCGTGCAGGATCTGCAGTTTGCCGAATCAGCGGAAAACTACACAATTTTATTGCAAGACCTGCCCAGGGAACCCTGCTCTGCACCCAGGACTTCAAAGAAAAACGGAGTTACAGTTATTGTTTGTTACTGACGATGGTTTGATAACCGAAACCGGTATAACAGGGTTTTCGTGTATTAGTGGAAATAGAATATTTTTTCAATAACTCCGTTTTTCTTTGAAATGGGTTTCCACGATTTCGCCGCGAGTGAATTAGTTCGTACCCAGGACTTGTTTTGAGAGGTATTACCTACTCCAGGAGATTTACGGAATTTAAAAAAAAAGTTTTGCCATGTTCCTAAACTTTCATTATATCATTTTAAATAGTTCAATCATCAAATCATTCGTAGTTTATCATTCTTATTAGCAGAAAAGAAGATAGTGAAAATGTTGCTGCTGAACAACGTCACTTTTATACAAAGAATAGTAATATTTCAAATTGGATATCAATATTTTAGACGTCGAAATAGAATTAAGTATGCTCATCAGTGAACGCTAGGAAGAAAAAGTAGTAATTGTTTCAATTTTTTATCAGTGAAAAATGATAACCTGTTTGTGCTGGTGAATCAGAATCAATTGGGAACATCGTTTTTCCCTCGTCTCAGAGAAGGTTGGCGCCCAACTATTACTTGTCCAGTGGAGACTAGAATTCAGCATCAGACCGATGCTTTCGTCCACAACAGGAAAATGAGGAAACAGATTATCGTCCCATGGGGAGTTGGGAGGTTAGCATCGGTACGATGCTTTCGTCCTCAAAAGGTTATCGCTGAGTTCACATGGATGCGGAAAGTGCGGAGCGCCACCTGATTGGCTGCCAGCTGTTTGGAGCAAAGGCTCCAGCCAATCAGGTGGCGTTCCGCACTTTCCGCATCCATGTGAATCCAGCGTAAGGCTTTCATTTACAAGCAGCCTGTCGTTCACCAAGTCGCTCATGTCTATTCGTGCGTCGAATGAACTGCACCCCGCGTTGAGTTCCTGACGCTTGCGCAGTCCATAATTTCTAAACGGATTTCCTTTCCCTTGTGCTTGAATGGCCAGCGTTTCGAGCAACGCTGCTGCGGTAGTGTTCGTGATTGGTTGATCGAGTTGGATGGTAACATCACCCTATTCCTACAACCCACATGCTATTTTCCTTGCGTTCTCCCTTACCTGAATGGTTGTATTATACAGGGTGTATCAGGATCGACTGTCAAAACTCAAGGAATCGATTCTACAAGTAATTAACAGAAAAAAGTTCCGCTGGAGATGTTTTGAAAAAGCTTCGTTTTCGGTTATTTCTATTTTTTCGGGTTTTCTCGACCTTCTATCATAAAAATGTTCTAACCCCCTTAATTTACAGTGCAAAATTGAAGTTGATCATACCGTTAGAAAGAGCGTTAAATTGCCTGTCAGAATATTGCCCTAACATAAGTTTTGGAGTACATTCAGCGGGTGAAGAATTGCACTGAAAATTTTCTAAATATCTATTTTCTCAAATGGCTCTACGCCTAAAAATAATGGGTGCTTGAACGTGCATTTGACGGGAAATACTTCCACAGAATCTCAGCTTTCCAACGATGTTGTTATTTTTACATTTACTGCACTAATTAAGGGAGAAAATCGCGTTTGAATGCTAGAAAACGTGTGTTTTTCGAAGTGTTTTAGGGTATTTAAGACGACCTGACTAGTGTCGTTAATTTCTACGTAATTTGTCACGCTGAATCGAATGGTGAGACTCCCCAACCTTCCTCCGTTAAAAAAAAAGTGCCAAGTTGGGTGGGCAGTATAGCTTCCTCACTTATTGTAACATGGACGTGTAGAATCAGTTGGTAAAAAACATTGTGCGTCAAAATGATTGAATAGCAATACAGTAGTAATCAGTTACCTAACATGCGTAATAGGATCAACTTTTTCAACATTTCATGTTCGCGCATGCGCAGACGAAAGTTACCGTACGATTCCCCAATGAAATTCATGCGGCACTATCGAAGTACTATTCCTGATCGACCTTCAAAGTTTGAACTCATTTCAACGATATTTAAGGTAATTATGGGCGTTTCAAGTGTTTCACTTTTGCGCATGCGCAGGCGAAAATTACGGTACGATTTCAATGATTTTGATAAGGGACTATCTGCGATCCAATCCGCGTATACCCTGAGAATTGCAGCTCCACGACTATTTTTCGCGTAGGTACCTAGTTAACCGCGTTACAAGGAAATAGTCAACATTTCATGTTCGCGCATGCGCAGACGTAAGTTACGGTACGTTTTCAATGGTCGTTGTGTGGGACCATCTGTGACCCAACCCGCACCTACCCTCCAAATTTCAGCTCATTCCGACCATTATTTCGGGTACCTAGTTATGGGCGTTACAGGGAATTCACGGAACCAAAAATGTTCCTTGATGTCTGAAACGCAAAATGGTTGTGGGCATTTTCATTTTGGAGGACATAAATTTGTTTTACTCAATCACGAATCCAAGGCTTCCCTACCTTCGGGTAGTGAGGAAGCAAAAAAATGTTAATAACCACCTCTTGTTTTTTAAATGAAATAAAGAACTATAGAAATCCTAACATGAATCTCTTGAATTCCCCAACTTTAATTTATACCAGGAAAGTGATATTTCATATAAATATTAGAAGTCTTGACAAAATGTTTCTGAATTCAACATCTTACCTAAGCCTCATTCAGTTTGATATACATATCATTGTTCTATCCCAAACATGGACTAATGAACAAACAAATTTATATACAATACCTCTGGATACAAAAGGTACCTATGTAGTTTAGCAAGAATTTGGTTAATAAGACCTACGGTTCAGTAATTTATGTAGACGGTGATATACTCATAGAAGTAAATGAAATAATGCAGAGATCATTCTCGAGCCGGCAATCCGTCTTGTAGTAGAGCCCAGATTCAATAGCAGAAACTATAGGGTTGTGGCAGTAGCAGTACCTATCTAGATCACATCAGTGAATGCCTTTTGTTCAAGTACAGAGTGAGCACAGTGTCAAATCAAAAATTATGGTTAAAAATGAACTGACCTCTGCGAATCAGTTCGGTTTTCAGAGTGGAGAAAGTGCCCAAGATGCCATAACTCAGGCTACAAGCGAAATCACAAAGCAATTAGGGCACATCGTGGCGGTCTTTTTGGACATTGCCAAAGATTCTTGCTACTTGAAATGAACGAGATGGGTACAGTTGATAACGAGCTTAGGTGGTTTGAATCCTAACAGGAAAATCGTACTCGAAGGGTCAAAATTTTGAATGGATTAAGCGATCAAAAGTCTATTGGCTTTCATATCTCCCAAGGAACCGTCTGAGGATCTCTGTTTTCTAATTTTCGTAAATCAGCTATGCAAACTGCAGTTGGAGACCTAGGGTTATTTCATTTGCAGACGATACGATCCTTATTTCATTAGCTAAAAACATAGAGCTACCTACTCGAAATGACACAAGAAGACCTAAAATTTAAATTGGCAGGTACTTGTACCATAATTATGCCCTTTCAGTAAACGCTGATAAAACAAAGTAGGTACCTGTCTAAAAATCTTGAAGCCCCAAAATAGCATTACTGAGAGCATTAGAGTCCAAATTCGTAATCAAGAATGTAAAATGGGCCCAACATATTCATGTCCGAATAGTCAACGCACAAAGCACTTAAGTAATTAGGGATCTTAATAGACCAAAACCTAAAATGTGAACAGCATGTTAGGTAAGTACTCTACTCTGCTAAACTCAAAACTAAGGAAGTTCATACATAATTATTTTTGTTCCCCCGAGGAACATTCTAAACGAGCATTTTGGGTTGGTCCAATCTCAAATTGTTTATGGTATTGTAGCTTGGGCAGGCGCTTTCAATAAACTCTCCTGTAAACATTTTCAGTAGAGTCGACTCTACTCACTAGTAAGTGGTTGAGTTGAAGTGACTAGGGGTCTGTTCGGAGAACCGTCCGGGACTGCCCAGGATTGCCCCCTCCCCACTTTTGGCCGTTCGGAGAAGACAAGGGACGATCCCGGACGAGTTGCCCGCTGTTCGGAGAGAGCGGGGATTGTGAATTCGGGCAGCCCGGGATCGTCCAGCTCTGGCGTGGAGTAGAAAGTCCGGAGCATGCGCATCGGTCTATTTTTACCCCTCCCCTCTAACTTGCTCACTTCGATGTTTTCCTTTCCCGCGAAGCACAACTCAAACCCACACACGCCAAACCCATATTTTTTTTAACGTATGTTTTACAGTTGTTTACAGTGTAAGCGTTACAGTTTTTTGTTGTGTGTAATAATTTCCAGTTACTGATTAAGTTAGATAATAATTAAGCTGTCTGATACGGATTATTCCGACGATGATAATGAGGGTGACATCAATTTTTCGGACGGCGATGAAGAAGAAATGATATTAAGGGAGGTTTTTTTCCCGAATTTGAGACCAAAAAATCAAAATTATATTGAGCAAGTGGTGTCTGATTTGTGTAAAGTGATGTTGTCTGAGTGGTGGTGATTTGGAAATAAAGTTCTTATAACAATGACAGCCTTTTATTTTATTACTAACCACATAACTGAGAATGACTTTATAAAGGTCATCAGGTTGAGACAGGTAAGAACATCAGTCTCAAGAAAAAAACCTATGCGACACTTAGAGGCGCTAATTGGAAGGACAAAGTGACTTTAGGACAAAGAAGTTACTTTTTTTTTCTCCATTGTTGAAAAAGTTGAAAACGTTTTAGTTTTTAATGATGTAGTAGTAAATGTAGTTTTAGTTTAAATCGATGAGAACGCACGACAGCTTGTAAACAAAATGGTGGGAGGTTCTAATACGGCTTCCAGTCCTGGACAAAGAAAAAGCGTTCGGACAAGGCACGAAACCGGGACGATCCGGAATTACTCTGGTGACGTCACGAGTCCAGGATTGTTAGAGCACTGGATAGTCCAGGACTGCTTCTCCGAACGAACCTTAGCACAGTGGTAGAGTGACTGTACTCTACTGACTCCCCCACTACCAAAATTTGAACTCTACTGTTCACTCTACCACCTACTCTACCCATGTAAACGGTGGAGTAGAGTTGGAAGGAGAAGAAGAAGGGAAGAGTCTTGATAAGAAGTGACCTGCAATATTAGGAGTTATGGCATCCCTCATTACAGTACCATTGCGTTTGAGCAATGGCAACACCATGCCAAGTATTTGTTCAAATGCTTCAGTACACATCACAAGTTTAAACTCATCTGGATCTTCCAACCCCTGACAATTCCCTTTTTCCACTTTTGCTTCCTCATTCAAACATTTTCCATTTCCTTCGGCGAAACACTGGAAAAACGAAGTAGGTAGGTACCTACCTAAGGGTTTTCTCAATTTTTTTTCTTTATAATAGAAATGGGACAGAAGAACTAAACCGATTAGTACAGAATGTTTTGCTTTCTATTCTGTATTCTACTCTACTCTATTCTCTACTCACAGAGAATTCTATACTATTCCTTTCTGAAAACAGCACTCGACTGACTTGTGAATGATCCAGGTAGAGCAGAGTCGGATTAGTAGAGTGGTTGGTAGAGTTGAGTGCACGCTACTCCTTCAACTCGACCAATGTAAACCCGGCTCACGGCAGTGTTAGGTAACTGTGGGACATCAAAATCTCATATTTGTCCCCACACCTGAAAATGAGGAAAATTAAAAAGCTGAGGGAATGTGGAATTGCAAAAACAGGGCCGGTTGCGAAATAGAGGCCCAGATTTAGACACCTCTGATTGGTCGAAAAGCAACAGGCGATAGCACGTTACGACGACTGGTCTGACCCGAAGAAAAAACCTATTGTCACTTTCCGGTCAAGCTTCGGCTTAAGTTTACTATAATTTATACCTATTAATTTATACGTTGCTGATATTCTAACTGCTCCTATTTGAATTTCCATGTTAAATAAAATTAATAATCCTACTACTAATCACTTATTGCTACGTACATAACCATTAATTTATTTTCTAAAATGACATAAATCTGGGTAGGTACAGAAAGGTGACTTATTTCTCATGAGGAAGCAAGTTTTTGTTATATCCAGTAGCAGTACTGTGCCAAAGCTCAGTTGATAAATTGATCTTTGACCTCAACCCCTACTGGATCCTGTATCATCCTGACAGACATCTTGCCAGGAGCCTGACATTCTCAAGTTTGACTCAACAGTGCACTTCTGTATCTATAAAATTAATAATCAGTTTGAGTGGCCAGTTGTTTAAAAGTGTTGAGTGCTGATGCTCAAAGACAATTCATCATCAACAGCACCATCAGTTCATCATCATCAGCATAGTCAATTCATCATCTCCAATTACAAACAGTTATAGGAGTAGGTACCGTGACTTGAATCTATAGTACATAGGCCAACACTGTGCAGTTGCAGGTAAGTCTGGCCCTGAGGATTTACGTCTGCAGCAGGATGCGATTCAAAACGGCTACTTGCCCTTAATTGCAGCACAGGTTGCGGACATTACGGGTTCGTCTGTTCACACCAAGATAATCCTGTTCTTGGCTGCTATCATCTCGATACTGGCGACACCAAAATCTCAGAGCGCTTCCTCCATCAGTGACCATCTCAAAGTGATGGCCTTCTTTGTGGTGGTCTTCCAGTGGGATGTTCGTTCGTCCCTTTGGTGGTTCTACGTGGCACTTATATAGTTGGTGTTTTTCGTGCTAGAAGTTGTTGCCCCTGCCAAGATCCTCAACAACCCAAGGGTTTTCTTACCTCTCCACAGTGCCCTCATTGTTGCTGCTAATATGTGTCTCACTAATTTAATGAAGTCACAACGTGTGATGGATACAGGTCCAGCGTCCAATGCCCTGGTTGATATTTTTTTGAGTGAATAAATAAAAGTCAGGTGTTCATAATATTATTTTTTATTGTGCTAAGCCAACGACTGAAAATTGAGCAGAAATATTTCCAAGAAATTAGAGGGCAATTAATTTTTGCTGATATATATTTCTTAAACAATTGATTTATTTTTATCCAGTTGCTGTTGGAGACCTTACATGTCAAATTAATGAATGGTTATTTAACGTTAGTCTCAAAGTACAGGGATCTATTACACTATATAAGAAAGTACAAAAATCATTCTTTCATTCTGTACAATACTTTTATTAGTTGAAAATCACTTGACACGTAGAAACTAAAATAATAAACAATGTAAGTGTTCAACAAATATGAGTAAGTAAATGAACAAGCTCGGTTTTTAAATTTGGGCTCCCTCATTTTAAAACTTGAAGACCTCTTTTGTTATTTTTTAACAAACAAAATAATTACATATGAATTAAAAATAATAGGATACCATATAACGGGTAGGTGAATTACAGTTGACAAACCAACAGGTGGAATTGTGGAGTTTGGCCCTAGAACACCCTCTTACGCCATTTTGTTGATAATTGCTTGTTGGAGGGAAGTAAGCTGGTTGGTCCATTTGTCAATAGCTGTGTAGCGGGAGCCTTGGTTACACTCTTTGTCAAGCTCCAGAACCTGCAAGGATTTTAAAATTATTTTGTTTGATGAAAATTAAAAAACAAAACCTAGACAAACGTCCACGTAAAGGTTCTCACACACTATGCGGGAACAGGACAGGAACGGCGGTGGGTAGGACGCAGGATGCCGGTCGGCTGCCGCTGTCCCTTCCTGCGCCTATACCCACACCAGGCAGGACCTTCCTCAACTCTCTTTACCCCACCGCTCGCCATACTCCCCTCGTTTCAAGCTCTCCTGGTTCTCAAACAACATTTTTGTCCAAGAGGTTTACTACCTAGTTCCCATTTGCTTCTCAGAGTAAGAGTGCTTTCATTTTATTGTGTTCGTCTGTCATACAAGTTTAATTCATGAGTGATTCATCATCATCGTAATACAAACCTGTCAGGCATTCTCTTTGATCTTCGTATCGTAATACAAACAGTGTGATAGATCATAGAGCACTCTGTATTTGTCTACCTCTACAATGAGGGTTTCTTCAGTAAATTCCATTCTCAACCAAACAACCTAATCTGAGAGAACAAAAATGTCGGGGGAGGGCATAAGAAAGAAAGGCACTGTGTGAGGGTGAATGTGGGGAAGGCGAGCGTGAACGTGGAGAAAAACTTGACGGTGGAGGGAGAACGTCCCGTGCCAGGAAATGCCGTTTTTCGCTTTGAGAGCGATCGCGGCGCAACCCATCCTGTTCCTACCGCATGCCGTGACCGCCGCGTCCCAACTAGTGTGCTTATCTCCGTTCAAATACACAGAAGCGAAAAAATACGACCCTTGTCCCGCGGCTGTTTCCTGGCCTGTTCCCGCCTAGTGTGTGAGAACCTTAATGCAGAGGTGGCTGGTCTAGAAGCATCGTCCCATGAACCTGGTCTCCTCAAACCCCCGAAACAGAGAGCTGACTACTGACCATTTAGAATTCGTACAGAAATAACCTCCAACTTGTCGCCTCATCACAGGGGCGAATGGTCACTGCCATGAATCCTAAACTATTGGGCATTGATTCTCATAGAATCTAAGGAAACAGGAGACACAAGATATCTGGAAAGATATTTTCTCTGAGTAGTACTTGATCAGAGCCTATCCTCCCATTCTAGGAAAAACGCCCATTCACTGTCGCTTATCAATAAAATAGATCCCCATCAAGCTACAACGAAGTCTGAACGTGAAAGATGCGGAGATTTGAACAATCAACAAAGAAATTGAAACATCCGGAGATCTACAAATTTGCAGGGTTGCTTCCTTGCAACTGAACTATCTCCAGGCATTTGAACCAATATCACTGCATCTTTATTTTTATACTCGAAGGATACCTACTATTCATTTAAGCGATGTTTATACGACAGAAATTCTTCTTTTAGCGTAGTGAGCTCATGTTCTGAACATTTTTAGAATATTAGTACAGGAAAAATACCTAGACGAAAAATTGACCCAAGTACATTAATGAAACTTGGTGGAAAACTCTTTTGGCATGAGGTTTACGGAACTGAGGCCTATAAAAATTTATGGGGGGGTGGGGGCGGTGGTGGGAGCGGGAATGTTCCTACTGAGTGGGGTACTTTCGAATGGATTTTCAATGCTGAATCGAATGAAACCACTCCCATGCCGGAAAGATCACCAGTTTTCGAGAAAAATTCGAAGTCCAAAAATCGGGCGGGGAGGGGGGGGGGGGAGGATGCCCAGAATTTTATTTCGACTAGTTGTGATCGAGTTTGGATCATTTTCGAAAGGGGGTTTGCTTGCTGAATTAAAATATACCACCGCCAAGTCGGTACGATCAACCCTATTAAGGGTAGACGTTGAAATTGTGAAAAACGTGTCCGGAAAGCTTGAAATATGACTGTTTTCCATTTTCTCAGACAAATGTGATTTTCAAAGGTTCAAGTCGAATTGGGTTTCATTAATTTACAATAGTTTTTTTGCATGATGAATCGAATGAAATCACTCCCATGCTGAGCCATTGTTGAGGAAAATACTATTTAAGAGCGAAATGCTGAAATGGGGGGGGGGGGCTCAGATTTTTATTTCAGCTAGTTGCGATCGAGTTTGGTATCATTTTCGAAGGTTTTTGCTTGCTGAATTGAAATATACCACCGCCAAGTCGCCAAGATCAACCCTGTTAAGGAGAGATGTTGTTGAAATGGTGAAAAATGTGTCCGGAATCTTGATATTGACTGTTTTCATTGTTGTATTTATCTTGAAAACGGTTAATTCTCTTTGTTCTTTATAGAACGGAGAAATGTCAAAAGCTGTTTAAAAAACATTTGATGTTTCAAAAACACCGATTTTTTTTCCTCAATCGTCGATGTTTCCTTTTTTTTACGGATGTCGAAACATCGATGACTGATGCCTATCCATACTAAATAATATTATTTAGTTAGCTAACATATGATGTTAGCCGCATCACGGCAGAGCAACAGAACTGTTTTCCAAATACAGACGGCGTTCTGGAACTCAGAATATCTCCACTGTTCCAAATGCAACAGGTTAGGGAACAGAGTTTTAAATTTATGAGTACGAGAATTGATTGGTTGAAAGAAACCGTCCAGCTTCCCGAAATTCCATTTCGTGATTACTTTCATGCTAAACGTGTCGCAGATTCTGAACTTGCAGTTATAGAAAGATTTCCTGTCCAATTTATCGTTCAGTACCACCGGAAGGCCAACATGGTAATGTAACATAATCGGATTCTGGACAAAGACCCTTACCTGGTTCACTTGATCAATCTTTCCTCGTACTGTGTTATCCAATATGCAGGACACGAGGAGGTTTTCGACATCGCCTGCGTCGATATTGAGCTCTTGAGATATGAAAGGTATGTGTATTCTCGTGTAAGGCTTGATTAATTTGATCAGCACCTAATGGAAAGATGAATAGATAGGAGTAAGTGGACTGTTACTGGAAAAACAATAACGCAGAATAATCTATTTGGAGGCTCATGCTCTCCATCTCAAACCACCCATTATAATTAAAACTATCAAACATACTTGAGTCCTTATGTTTCTTAGAAGATCCTCAATGTGTTCTTTAATGAAAGGGTCATCCATAATGTTGACTCTATGCGTACGGAGAATGCTTTCGAACTCATTAATGTCGTTGTTCTGATAAGCAGAAACTAGGTTTGTCATCGCCAGGATTTCAGGATCATTCTTGTAAGGCTTGGCCTCTTGCGAATCGAACGGGTTGATTCCTGATTTCATGAGCATGTTGGCGAGGACAAGGTACTTAAGACAGGTAGTCCTCCTGGGACTGCCTGACTCGTCGTAGTTCTTGAAGGCCTCAAAGAAGTCCGTGTGAGCCTTCTCGAACTCACCCTCTCTCAGGTGCATCTTTCCTCCACATTCCCTGATCACGCCCATTATTAGAGGATGAGGGATCGCAGATTTAATATGCAGCGACTGCTCGTACAACGCCTGAAAAGGGTTTAATATATCAAATCATAATTTATACTCATGTTTGACGAATATTGTATATAAAATGTAATGACTACACATTTTTCTCTCTTGCTCGAATACAACCCACTTTAAGTGTTACAAAAATAGTGCGCTAACAGCTGTCTGCATCTCATAGACCTAAGGCCTCCACTGGAAGCGATACCGTGCGACCAACCGTCTACGCTTATTCGTCCGTACATCAGCGACTGATCCTACTGCGGTAAAGTGTGTTAGGGTGCCTCAACTGCACGCTTATTTGAACGGCTTTGGGCGATACCAAGCGAAGAGCGACGGATTCCGTTCGAAGGATGGGATTGGCCGTGTTTTCAAGCTACCTCAGATCCCCATCCCCTCGTCCCTTCACCCTCCCACCCCCACCACCACAACCACGCACTACATTTCTACGGGCCTGCACTCACTGGTAGACTACGCATGTTCAGTCGCCTCTAATGGAGGACCCCAGTCGCCTCTCATCGCCTGATCGTTTGATTGCTCGGTATCGCTTCCAGTGGAGGACCGGCCTAAGGTTGTTCTTACCTACTATACTCAGTACATAAGTATTTGCAATTTACAGAGAGTCAAGTAGATAGGAAATAAGTTCCTAATTTAACAATAATAGTTTATAGAAGACAAGTAAAAAATTAAGCACAGAACCATGCTTATGCCACACATTTTCTGTCTCGCTACGACGATCCCCCCCTCCCCTCCCTCACAATCAAACGGTGTAGCACACGAACAGTCAACTGGTCAGTAGTGGAAAGATACAAGAGAAACAATCTTCAAAAGGTTGTATATTGGGACGGGTTTTGGATTTTTGCAATCCACCATCAGCCACTTTAACAACGTAGGTAAGTTGTACCAGAGCAGCATACCTCAAACATTTTGTAAAATCTATTATTATAAACAAGGTGTCTCAGCTAATGTGCCCCCCCCCCCCCCTCCTTTGTTAGTTTTGTAACGATCCATTATAGACAAAACTTGCGAAGGTAACTCCCCTTATTTTTGGTTTATTATTCTGTGAATAATACACCTATGTATTCGCTCAGCAAAAAATTTTTATAACACCCCCTCAAACTTTTTTCTTTTCAGTTTCAAGGTGCGTAGATAACAAAAATGAAATGTCCGTCCGCCTTATCACGTGCACAGGCTTCATATTAGGTCTAAAAAATTCGTTCTTTCGCACACATGCTCCATTTGGGCCCTAGTTGTGTCCCGAAACTTTGCAGCCCGATCGGAATATACCCAGGGGTGTTATGAGTGAAAATGTGTATAAAAACGCTGCAAAGTCCTTGTCACATGGGTTTATTATTCCATTGGACATGACTACAGAGATGTTGGCTGTTTATTTATTGTTTCTCTCATATAAAATAATTGAAATAGCTATCTCTGGTGGTTTCCACCAATTTTGGCCCCCAAAACACGAATAAAGTACGCTCTCTTTTTTTTATTTTTATAAATATCTCTGATCATTGATAGTGCCATTTAATCGCCTTGATCCACGTGTTGACACTTTTCCTAGTGTTATTCTACAAATTGATGGTGATTTCAGACGATTTCGCAGGTTTTTGACTCATACAAATCAATTTTGGGTGCTGAACATTTGGTAGAACTCAATTTTCCACTCTTTGGTCAAAATCGACTTCATATTCGGCCTTCTCGTCCCCAAAAACATGGAAAAAGATACCTCAACAGCTCATGTTACTAACACACAAAAACGCTGCAAAGTCCTTGTCACATGGGTTTATTATTCTACCGGACATACCTACAGAAATGCTGGCTGTTCATTTATTTTTGCTTTCATTTGAAATAACTGAAATAGCTATTTTTGGTGGTTTCCACCAATTTTGGCCCCCAAAACACGAATTAGGTAGGTAAGTACGCTCCTTTTTTTTCAAATTATCCTTGATCATTGATAGTGCAATTTAATCGTCTTGATCCACCTCTTGATACTTGTTCTAGTGTTATTCTACAAATTGATGGTGATTTCAGACGATTTTCCAGGTTTTTGACTAATAAAAAATCAATTTTGGGAGCTGAACATCTGGTACAACCTTAATTTTCCACTCTTTGGTCAAAATCGACTTCATATTCGGTCTTCTCGTCCCCAAAAACATGAAAAACGATACCTCAAAGGCTCATTTTACTAACATGTTGCTAAAACGCAAAAAGTACCTATTTTTACACACATTTTCACTCATAACACCCCTGGGTATATTCCGATCGGGCTGAAAAGTTTCGGGACACAACTAGGGCCCAAAAGGAGCATGTGTGCGAAAGAACGAATTTTTTAGACCAAAAATGAAGCCTGTACACGTGATACGGCGGACGGCGTACGGCAGACGGACATTGCATTTTGGTTTATTATTTTCAATAATGAACCATTGGAATCGAGCATGAAAAAAAAAATGCTTACCCCCCCTCAAAATTTGATGGTTTACGTTTCAAGGTATGTAGAATCCAAAACTGCAATAAAAATATTTCTGTCTGTCCGCCGTACGCCGTACGGGCCACTTTTCTTAGTTACCATGAAAAAAAATTGATGAAATTCGGGTTATAGGTTCCGTTCGGCGTCTAGTTGGTCCTCGAAGCTCGACGTTACTGTGAGTCATCTCTAAGGGGTTCAAAATAGGGGTTGAAATTTTCAAAACGCCTATACCATTTTTTTACGTAAATATTTTTACGGTTTTAAATAGTTCTTGAACTTGCGAGTTTTTTAAGACCATCCGGAGCATCGTACGTCCAGCCGTTCGTTCACAGTAAGGCCCCGAAGTTTGCACCGACAGGCATTTTCGACTCCAGTGTGAATGAAATTGTATACAATTCAAACCAAATCTCGTAACCAGAGACGCGCCCACAATAGGAATTTGTGAATACGGCCAATCATTGGTAGGGATCACCTGATTATATTGGCGGAGTATGAAGTGGAGTTGGTTGTTCTGTGATATTTTTTCGTTTGAAAAATGATGGCTCTTTTGGAGTTTGTTGGTAGGTAGTGAAACTTGAACAAACGTTGAAGTATTATTGATGGGTAAATTATTACTACGGTAAATCATTACTCAACGGTAAATTATTACACAACGGTTCATTATACCATCTACGTAGAAGGGGCTGGAGTTTGTTGGTAGGTACTTTTGCAACTTTTTTCACTCCCCATCAACAATTTCTTTTCAGAACTTCATTATGTGTGTTTCTTTTTGTTAGGTACTGTTTGTCATCGGCAGAATTATTTTAGCAACATTTAACTCGTGATTTAGGTAGGTACCTAGTAACGAGTACGGGGTTAGGTACTAACCTACGGAGGGTCTGCGATCTACATAATATGCATAGAATAGTACATATTATATTATATAGACGGGTTATCTATACATAGAGCTGTGATCTGTAACAGAAGGGTATTCTATACAAAATAATAAACCGTTGTGCAGGGATTTGCAGCGTTTTTGAATCTACGCACCTTGAAACGGAAAAGAAATAATTTTGAGGGGGTGTTATAAAAATTTTTTGCTGAGCGAATACATAGGTGTATTATTCACAGAATAATAAACCAAAAGTACCAATTTTTATACACATTTTCACTCATAACACCCCTGGGTATATTCCGATCGGGCTGCAAAGTTTCGGACACAACTAGGGCCCAAATGGAGCATGTGTGCGAAAGAACGACTTTTTTAGACCGAAAATGAAGCCTGTACACGTGATACGGCGTACGGCGTACGGACATTGCATTTTTTAAATCTACGCACCTTGAAACGGAAAAGAAAAATGAGGGGGTGTTATAAAAATTTTTGCTGAGCGAATACATAGGTGTATTATTCACAGAATAATAAACCAGAAGTGTCAACAGGTGAATCAAGACAAATAAATGGCACTACCAGTGATCAAAAATAATTTGAGAGAAAAAACGCTGCAAAGTCCTTGTCACATGGGTTTATTATTCTATTGGACATACCCACAGAAATGTTGGCTGTTTATTTATTGTTTCTTTCATATAAAATAATTGAAATAGCTATTTCTGGTGGTTTCCACCAATTTTGGCACCCAAAACGCGAATTAGGTAGGTAAGTACGCTCCTTTTTTTTTCAAATTATCTTTGATCATTGATAGTACCATTTAATCGTCTTGATCTATCTGTTGACACTTTTTCTAGTGTTATTCTACAAATTGATGGTGATTTCAGACGATTTCCCAGGTTTTTGACTCATAAAAAATCAATTTCGGGAGCTGAACATGTGGTAGAACCTCAATTTTCCACTCTTTGGTCAAAATCGACTCCATATTCGGTCTTCTCGTCCCCAAAAACATGAAAAACGATGCCTCAAAAGTTCATTTTACTAACATGTTGCTAAAACGCAAAAAGTACCTATTTTTACACACATTTTCACTCATAACACCCCTGGATATATTCCGATCGGGCTGAAAAGTTTCGGGACACAACTAGGGCCCAAATGGAGCATGTGTGCGAAAGAACGACTTTTTTAGACCGAAAATGAAGCCGGTACACGTGATACGGCGTACGGACGTTGCATTTTGGTTTATTATTCTGTGAATAATACACCTACGTATTCGCTCAGCAAAAAATTTTTATAACACCCCCTCAAACTTTTTTCTTTTCAGTTTCAAGGTGCGTAGATTCCAAAAATGCTATGTCCGTCCGCCTTATCACGTGCACAGGCTTCATTTTCGGTCTAAATAAATCGTTCTTTCGCACACAAGCTCCATTTGGGCCCTAGTTGTGTCCCGAAACTTTGCAGCCCGATCGGAATACACCCAGGGGTGTTATGAGTGAAAATGTGTATAAAAATAGGTACTTTTTGCGTTTTAGCAACATGTCAGTAACATGAGCTTCTGAGATATCGTTTTCCATTTTTTGGGGACAAGAAGACCGAATATGAAGTCAATTTTGATCAGAGAGTGGAAAATTGAGTTCTACCAAATGTTCAGCACCCAAAATTGATTTTTTATTAGTGAAAAACCTGGGAAATCGTCTGAAATCACCATCAGTTTGAATAATAAGCCTGGAAAAAGTGTCAACACGTGGATCAAGACGATTAAACGGCACTACCAATGATCAGAGATAGTTAAAAAAAAAGAAGCGTACCTAATTTGTGTTTTACGGGCCAAAATTAATAGAAACCATCAGAAATAGCTATTTCGATTATTACGCATGAAAGAAACAATAAATGAACAGCCAACATTTCTGTAGGTATGTCCAATAGAATAATAAACCCATGTGACAAGGACTTTGCAGAGTTTTGGTTTATTATTCTGTGAATAATACACCTATGTATTCGATCAGCACAAAATTTTTATAACACCCCCTCAAAAATTTTTCTTTCCCGTTTCAAGGTGCGTAGATTCCAAAAACGCTGCAGTCCTTGTCACATGGGTTTATTATTCTATTATTTTATTGGTCTACAGAAATGCTGGCTGTTCATTTGTTGTTTCTTTTATGCGTAATAATCGAAATAGCTATTTCTGATGGTTTCCATTAATTTTGGCCCCTAAAACACAAATTAGGTACGTTTTTTTTTTTTTTTTAACTATCTTTGATCATTGATAGTGCCATTTAATCGTCTTGATCCACGTGTTGACACTTTTTCTAGTGTTATTATACATACTGCTTGTGATTTCAGACGATTTTCCAGGTTTTTGACTCACGAAAAATCAATTTTGGGAGCTGAACCTTTGGTAAAACCTCAATTTCCGCGTCTTTGGTCAAAATCGACTTAATATTCGGCCTTCTCGTCCCCAAAAACATGGAATATGATACCTCAAAATCTTATTTCACTACTATGTTACTAAAACACAAAACGCTGCAAAGTCCTTGTCACATGGGTTTATTATTCTATTGGAGTTCTAGAGATTCTTGTTGGCAGTTAAATTTATAGTTTCTTTCATGTGGAATGATTGAAATAGCTATTCCTGATGATTTCCACCAATTTTGGCCCCCAAAACATGAAATAGGTACGCTTTTTTTTCCCCCAGATCATCTTTGATCATTGGTAGTGCGATTTAATGGTCTTGATTCAGCTGTTTACACTTTTTCTAATGTTAGTATACACATTGATGGTGATTTCAGACAGTTTTCCAGGTTTTTGACTAAAAAAAAAACAATTTTGGGAACTGAACCAATGGTAAAACCTCAATTTCCGCGTCTTTGGTCAAAATCGACTTCATATTCGGTATTCTCGTCCCCAAAAATATGGAAAACGATACCTCAAAAGCTCATTTTACTAACATGTTGCTAAAACGCAAAAAGTACCTATTTTTACACACATTTTCACTCATAACACCCCTGGGTATATTCCGATCGGGCTGAAAAGTTTCGGGACACAACTAGGGCCCAAATGGAGCATGTGTGCGAAAGAACGACTTTTTTAGACCGAAAATGAAGCCTGTACACGTGATACGGCGTACGGACGTTGCATTTTTGGAATCTACGCACCTTGAAACGGAAAAGAAAAAAGTTTGAGGGGGTGTTATACAAATTTTTTGCTGAGCGAATACATAGGTGTATTATTCACAGAATAATAAACCAAAACGCAATGTCCGTACGCCGTCCGCCGTATCACGTGTACAGGCTTCATTTTCGGTCTAAAAAAATCGTTCTTTCGCACACATGCTCCATTTGGGCCCTAGTTGTGTCCCGAAACTTTTCAGCCCGATCGGAATATACCCAGGGGATTTATGAGTGAAAATGTGTATAAAAATAGGTACTTTTTGTGTTTTAGTAACATGTTAGTAAAATGAGCTTTTGAGGTATCGTTTTCCATGTTTTTGGGGACGAGAAGACCAAATATGAAGTCGATTTTGACCAAGAAGTGGAAAATTGAGGTTGTATCAGATGTTCAGCTCCCAAAATTGATTTTTTATAAGTCGAATACCTGGGAAATCGTCTGAAATCACCATCAATTTGTATAATAACACTAGAAAAAGTGTCAACACGTGGATCAAGACGATTAAGTGGTACAATCAATGATCAAAGGTAATTTGAAAAAAAAAGGAGCGTAGTACCTACCTAATTCAAGTTTTGGGGGCCAAAATTTGTGGAAACCACCAGAAATAACTATTTCAATTATTTTACATGAAAGATACAATAAATAAATGGCCAGCATTTCTGTAGACCAATAAAATATAGTAGATTAATAAACCCATGTGACAAGGACTGTGCAGCGTTTTTGGAATCTAAGCACCTTGAAACGGAAAAGAAAAAAGTTTGAGGGGGTGTTATAAAAATTTTGGTTTATTATTCTGTGAATAATACACCTATGTATTCGCTCAGCAAAAAATTTTTATAACACCCCCTCAAAATTTTTTCTTTTCCGTTTCAAGGTGCGTAGATTCCAAAAAAGCAATGTCCGTCCGCCGTATCACGAGTACAGGCTTCATTTTCGGTCTAAAAAAGTCGTTCTTTCGCACACATGCTCCATTTGGGCCCTAGTTGTGTCCCGAAACTTTTCAGCCCGATCGGAATATACCCAGGGATGTTATGAGTGAAAATGTGTGTAAAAATAGGTACTTTTTGCGTTTTAGCAACATGATAGTAAAATGAGCTTTTGAGGTATCTTTTTCCATGTTTTTGGGGACGAGAAGACCGAATATGATGTCGATTTTGACCAAAGACGCTGAAATTGATGTTTTACCAAAGGTTCAGCTCCCAAAATTGGTTTTTTATGAGTCAAAAACCTTGAAAACTGTCTGAAATCACCATCGATGTGTATAATAACATTGGAAAAAGTGTAAACAGGTGAATCAAGACCATTAAATGCCACTAACAATGATCAAAGATGATCTAAAAAAAAAGAAAAAAAAGCGTACCTATTTCATGTTTTGGGGGCCAAAATTGGTGGAAATCATCAGAAATAGCTATTTCAATCATTCCACATGAAAGAAACAATAAATTTAACAGCCAACAAGAATCTCTAGAACTCCAATAGAATAATAAACCCATGTGACAAGGACTTTGCAGCGTTTTTGGTTTATTATTCTGTGAATAATACACCTATGTATTCGCTCAGCAAAAAATTGGTACTTGAGTATTAAACGGAGGCCACCTAACCTACAGAGCTCTACTTGTCTTGTTTTCTGGTATTTTATACCTAACATTACATTCCACTAATCTATTCAGAAGTCCCAAACAACCTACTCATTCACGGGATAGTTTCTGGGATTGTTTATCTTTTTTGAGATGCGAGCGCTAGCGAGCATCCAGATCGCTTGACAATGCGAGCGGCAGCGAGCAGTAGGTACTTTTCGGTAGATACTTTTCGGTTAGAACCAGGCGTCGGATTAATTCTAAACTTCACCTGTAAATCTATTAAAGTGTGTTCTTTCCAATTATGTAGTTATTTTTTGTATCCGGTACGAAATATTTCTGTAGGTTAGGTGGCCTCCGTTTAATACTCAAGTACCAAAAAATTTTTATAACACCCCCTCAAAATTTTTTCTTTTCCGTTTCAAGGTGCGTAGATTCCAAAAATGCAATGTCCGTCCGCCGTCCGCCGAACGCCGTACCACGTGTACAGGCTTGTATAAAAATAGGTACTTTTTGCGTTTTATCAACAAATTGGTAACATGAGCTTTTGAGGTATCGGTTTCCATGTTTTTTTGGACGGGGAGACCGAATATGAAGTCGATTTTGACCAAAGACGCGGAAATTGAGGTTTTACCAAAGGTTCAGCTCCCAAAATTGGTTTTTTATGAGTCAAAAACCTGGAAAACTGTCTGAAATCACCATCAATGTGTACAATAACATTGGAAAAGTGTAAGCAGGTGAATCAAGACCATTAAATGCCACTACCAATGATCAATGATTTAAAAAAAAAAAAAAAAAAAAAAAAGCGTACCTATTTCATGTTTTGGGGGCCAAAATTGGTGGAAATCGTCAGAAATAGCTATTTCAATCATTCCACATGAAAGAAACAATACATTTAACAGCCAACAAAAATCTCTAGAACTCCAATAGAATTATAAACCCATGTGACAAGGACTTTGCAGCGTTTTTTGCTGAGCGAATACATAGGTGTATTATTCACAGAATAATAAACCAAAACGCTGCAAACGCTGTATTTTGGAGGACATGAAATTTTTTTCGACTCTTGCACGAATATAACGCTTCCATAACTTCGGTAGTGATGAAGCAAAAGTACCTTCCTAGTAGCTATAAACTCTACAGATATACAAGATGGTGAATACCTCTACAATTCAAGTTGGGCTCGATATTCTCGTTTGTCATGGAAATCGACAACCGAGCAGAATTTATCATCCAGAACGAGAATGTGTAAAATCACGAACACATCATCCCTAAATGTAAGTCGGTAGGTTCCTCGTGTCCTTGCTCGTGAATGCATGGCATGAATTAAGAGGTATTGAGCTATGATCATCAGAACAACCTCCAACATGCACAAAAGCATGTTCCACGTTCTTCCATTACCGAAATGAGTACGAAGCTGTTTTGATACAAACGATTGTTACATAATCTATTAATGGTTTCTGGTGGATGAATTTCTTCTTGTACCTACAAGATGATGTGAATGACTACTAAACACTCACCTTCAGCTTCTTGTTATTCTTCTGAGTTGTGTACATTTGAATTTCTAATGCGTATATTTCCAATAGCTGCGTCCCTTTCTTCAAATCGTCCTCCCCATCATCGGTTTTACAAGACTGGTGGAGCTGCTTCAATATTTTCGCCAACTTATTGAAATCCTCTCTATCGTAATACAATTTACCCAACTTGGTGTTGGTTTTGAACCAAAGCCTATCGTTCTTAGCGTCTTTCAACGCATCTAATGTAGTCTCATAGAAATTTTGTAAGAGTTTCATGTTCTTGGACGTAGATATGTAATCAAGAATCGAGTTGATGGATTTTTCGCTATGATTCCTAGTCACGGCACTTTTAATGTATGTTAACAACTGCTTGTATTTTGCCATCATTTCATCGTAGTTGTTCAACTTGAAATGAATTTTAATCATCTGCTTTAAAGCTTTGAATCCCCACTCACCCTTTTCACCGCCTTCAAGCTCTAGAACCTTTTGAAATGAGCTCAAAGCTAGGTTGGGGTCATCTTCTTTTAGGGCTTTGGAATTGTAGTATTGGTTTTCCAGATCAACATCTGGCTCAGAATTGCTATCTTCGGAGTATTCTAGCCCGTAATCCTCCTCCTCCTCGCACATAAAATCGTCTTCGACGTCAGACATCTCGATGCGCTCGGAGTCACTGTCGAACACACTTTTCACAGCACGTAATGTCGAGGTTCAAACACTCAAATCAACCTAAATTTCATACAACTATTTGCTGAAATAGCCTCTTCGGGGAAAAAAACAAAGCAAAAGCGACTCAAGTATTCAAAAATTATTTTAAAAATACATGAAAAATGGTGAGAAAGAAAGAAACAACCGGGTGAACGCCATGGATGCTGGAAGTACAATGATAAAGCATCCATCTGCAATCTTATCATGTCTACTATTTCTATGCCTCGTTTCATTTTGGTGGTAGACAAATTTGTGTGTCATGCTGCAAGCTGTATAGACTACCTATAGCTAACCATACGGAAAAGAGCGCTGCGTAGCGGAGCCGTGCGAACCTCTTCCTCCCTACCAGCGGCACCAAATTCAAATGTTTTACAGAGTAGAGTTTACGTTCCTTTGATACGCTGCAGGTTATAGAATAGAGTTATTTTGATATAGCTTACAGAGTGGTTTTAATACGTTCTTGAGCTTTCCGTTATGTATTTGAAAGTGTAGGCCAAAATACAGCTGTAGAAGAGAAACAGAATGACGAAACCGTGAAAACTAACCAATTCACGATAGAGAAGTTGGAGAGACTAGCTTTGTTCCAGTTCCAGTCGACGCGAGTTTTGTAATGAGTTCGGTGCACAACCCATTGCGCACACAAAACCTGTGTTCCAACCACACAGTGTTGGAAAGATTTTCTCTATAAACAATTTTTCTCAATAAACGATTTTCTCTATAAGGTGCGTTTCCACTGGGTGTGCGAGCTAATGCACGATTGATTGTGGGTTTGGTCAGCTGTGGACAAATAGTAGCTTACAGTTTCCACCAGCTGTGCAACGTATGCACACAGAGCAAACGAAAAAGATTGACCTGGCCCGATCACAAGTCTGTTGAATGTATGCATGAATCTTCAGTTGTTCGGACGCTCACCTGTTTCTACCAGCCAAACACGTCAAACGAATATTCTCGCAGCCACCGCCTGAACACAAGTGAACAAACAACGACTCACTCCTCTACTGTTTCCACCAATCTCAAAAACACAACTTTCCTCGTTCGTCTGTGCTCGCGGGCTCGGTGGAAACGCACCTTTAGGTTTTATCTTTAAAGTGTTCCAACCACGTCAGGTCAGGGATTTGAGTTCTCTTGAGTTTCATAACTTTTTGCACCCAATCAGGGATGGGTTTTTCCCCAACAGAACTGGATAACCACTGCTGGAACCTTCCATAAATCTCATTTCCCTCCAATCTTCCCGTAAAGGTAAGCGCACACTAGTGCCGGGGCGGGACCGGGTCGCTTACTCTTCTTGCTCTACTAAGTATTGGAAAAACTTCTTTTCGTCATCCAAAAGATCGGAAAATAATGTATGAAACTCCCCAAACACACTTCTTTTTGCACATATATCATGGACCCAAATACGGCGTTTCCTTTTCCGTTTCTGTTCTTCTTCAAGTAACAAATTGAAAAATAAAATATCTTCATCGGAAGAATCCATGGCAGACGAAACAACGAACAAGAGGTGAGCGGGCGTATTTTTCCGATGAGCTCCGAGCGGGCGCATTTTTGCGATGAGCTGCGGCCCGGCCCGCCGCCTAATGTGCTTAGCGACATTTATCCGCTGCGATGCGACCCGACCCGCTGCGGCACTAGTGTGCAAAGGGATCTTTGGTCTCTGTGGTTAGGGACGTTCCAATACTACCGATATGAGTAGGTATCGATACTTTTGTTTCGATACTGCAAGTATCGTATTGGTATCGAATCATCCGATATTATACTCATATCGAAAGAAAATCCGTAGTATCGAATGGGTACTTCCTTTTTAGATTAGGTACCTAGTTCAACATATATAATATTTTTCAACATAATATAATATATTATAATAGGTACAAGTATGTTATAGCCCCGCCAATATCGATTGTATCGATTATCTCAAATACATCGATCCTTGTGGTATCGATGACGGCTCAATATGGCGTCCCGATGCCTATATCCCGGGTGCCGATATCAACTTTCAAAATGAATACGGGAAGACCATTGTAAGGACACCAAAAAATAAGAGTGACTATAACATACTTGTACCATCTATTCAGAAGTCCCAAACAACCTGCTCATTCACGGGATAGTTTCTGGGATTGTTTATCTGTTTTGAGATGCGAGCGCTAGCGAGCATCCAGATCGCTTGACAATGCTAGCAGCGGAATGGGAACTAAACTTCTTGTACACCCACCTTCTTGTCTGATACACGTCATCGATACCACAAGGATCGATGTATTTGAGATAATCGATACAATCGATATTGGTGGGGCTATAACACCTAAGGTACAAGTATGTTATAGCCCCGCCAATATCGATTGTATCGATTATCTCAAATACATCGATCCTTGTGGTATCGATGACGTGTATCAGACAAGAAGGTGGGTGTACAAGAAGTTTAGTTCCCATTCCGCTGCTAGCATTGTCAAGCGATCTGGATGCTCGCTGGCGCTCGCATCTCAAAAAAGATAAACAATCCCAGAAACTATCCCGTGAATGAGCAGGTTGTTTGGGACTTCTGAATAGATGGTACAAGTATGTTATAGTCACTCTTATTTTTTGGTGTCCTTACAATGGTCTTCCCGTATTCATTTTGAAAGTTGATATCGGCACCCGGGATATAGGCATCGGGACGCCATATTGAGCCGTCATCGATACCACAAGGATCGATGTATTTGAGATAATCGATACAATCGATATTGGCGGGGCTATAACATACTTGTACCTTACCTTATAATAATATCATATAATATTATTATGTTGAAACTCCGAGTACTTACCTACTCAGTTTTGTCAATGGAGAAGTAGTACCTTGCTGTAACTCGACGTTGTGTGTGTTGGCATGGAAGGAGGAGACCTTCTTCCATGGTGTTGGCTTTACAAGACCAACACCTATTATACATCGGAACTAACTTTGTATCTCTCGAACCCAGTCAGTCCTTTAAAATCAAACCCGCTCGATGTCTGGGACGAAATGAAGAGCGTTTTCCCATCGTTGTTCAAAGAGGTAAGTTTGTGCATACCATTGCTGTTTGACAATTTTCGTACTTACTGTGGTCCTGAACATCTCACTAAGGCCCGCCCAAGATGTACATCACAACAATGAAAAAACTTTGAAACCTTCTAAGATAATAGTCACGTCCACCATCTCGAAGTTATTTTCACACTTCATGGTATTGACAAGGCTATGGAATCAACGACTCGAAAATTCTTATCCTTTCTCACAACTCGGGAAATCCAGGGTGGCTCCAGGTACAAGCATGTGCAAGGTACAGCACCTTACCCTACTGTTTCTTTTCTCTTTTATAGGAGGGAAACCACAGAAAACACTACTATTTATAGGAGGGAAACAGTTGGTGGAACCTTTAGGTTAATAAGGTAATGATAGGTAATTTCATTTTAGTATTTCAATTCTTGGACATGTTAGTAGACATTTGCAATCAATTCCCGTGATTCAGGGAAAAATGGGAGTAAGGTAGAGTGGAAGGATTTAGCGAGGGTGGCTTTGGGGGTTTCCCTCCGAAATGGGGGAGAAACCCCGATCAAAACCATCTCTCATCTCTGCTCTACCCGCCGACCTCGCCACCTCGTATCCTATGGTTTCACAATTGATTCGATCCCTTAGATTCCATTTGTCACCTCCATAGGAGGTGCTTCTTCGTCTTCCGATTTGTTTTTGTTGTCACGCGAATCACATTTACTTTCTCTGTTGAGTCTGTTGTCAGTTTTCAATTTTTTGTGTCAAACTTTGTGCGTTTTGTGTTCGGTCCAATTCCGATGACAGATTTGTATTTGTAGTACCTCCGTGCGTTTTGTGGATTGTAACACAAGGATAACAACTACCTAGCTTCTAGTCAATAGCTTCTCCATTCAAGTAGGTACCGGCTACCGGCCGACAGGTCATTGTTTTGTTGTATTTTAGTTTACTATAAGTAAGTATTTTTGTAACTGATGAATTTGGTGCAATTTGCAGTAGAAATTGTCGACGTTTTAGTACGATGACAGTGTTGATTAATAGAGATAAGCTTTGCTGAATATTACTTATCAGAAAAAAATAAGGGAAGGGTGTTGTTGCCTTGGGGTATTTTGTAGACAAGGTTTTGTGTTCTGGTTTGGTGCCCCACCGTTTTCAGAGCCCGCACACTGCTACTGAAAATGAAGGATTTGATGTACTAGTAACCAACGCAACAGTAAAGAGGTTGTTACTATTATTGTATGACACATCGACAGAATTATTTTAGCTAGGTACATTTAACTGGTGATTTAGGTAGGTACGTAGTAACGAGTACGGGGTTAGGTAGTAACCTAGGGAGGGTTAGAACTAGAAGAAAGAACGGAAGTTAGAAATAGAAGAAAGAACGGATGCACGATTCAGTGGACGCTTAAAACTGTAAACAACGAGAAATGAAAAGGAGTGGAGGAGCCGCGAAGAGGGGCAGTTAATAGACAGTTTTTGTACTTCCCGTCATCTTTACACGTTCAACCGTGGAAACGCTGATACGGGAAGACGGACCAATGAAATTGAAGCATTCTTTTCCCGTATACGCGTAGTTCTTCGCGCACACGGGAAAAGCTACTTCTTCTTGTGCATGGGAAGAACTACGCGTATACGGGAAAAGAATGCTTCAAGCTCATTGGTCCGTCTTCCCGTATCATCTTGGAGTATCAGTCACACGGTTGAACGTGTAAAAACCTCGGGAAGAACTCTAAAACAGTCTATTTATCGAGGAGGCTGACACAGCTAGACAACATCGGGATCCACAGCCATAGAATACTCATACTAGGTAGCGGAGAACCTGTGACGAGCATGGCCGCGGTCCAGTCAGATAAACGGAGAAGAAGAAGAGGCAGCGGAGTGGGGAGCCGGGGTTTGTGAACCATGGCTGTCCGTTGTTCATCGATTACAAAACTTCGAATATCGTTGCCACAAACAACATCGATGTTTTGATATCGATGTCGAATCCCGATTTCTGGTAACTCACAGGCTCGCAGCTGACGCTGACAAGCTTGGTCTTGGTTCGTTGGTTGTTGTTCTGTATCCTGTTCTATGTATTGTTCTGTACTTTCCTTCTCAATTTTTTTATTAGGTTCGCATTTCAGAAGTTTGTAACAGTGATATCGGGTACCTAGGTATGTGACTCAAGACCAACTGGTCCGTTCTAAGGCATGTCGTTAGGTTGAGAATAATTTTCCTTGTTGTTCTTCTAATTTCACGTCTTTGCTTTCATCATTTTGCATTATTGCTACAATAACAAAAAGGCGTGTTCGTTGTAATAACAAAAAACCATATAAATATAGTAGAAACATTTTATAGTACATGATACAATCCCATTACATGATTACATCTTATTACAGCCTCAAGTAAGTAATGAGATGTACACTTACAACAAAAATAATTGTTTTTTTGGGTTTCATCACTATTATTTCTGACATCTGGTGTACTCCCGAATCTTTTTACGAAGATTCGGTTTGTTTATGCAGGCACTCACCAAAACTAGCCGTTGGAAACGAAGTCGCTCAAGATTTATTTATTTATTTTTCCACAAAACCTTGCAATATGTATACAAATAATCATTATTGTAGTAACATTTAACAAATCGTAGCCATTCGAATAAAATGTACAAAATTAGAAAGGGTTGTAGGTACATACAATTATTTACACAGAGAAATAAACATTACAATTATAGGTAAGTACCTAGTCTTATAACATATTTGTCATTTGTTACCGAACATGATTAGAATTTGTGAGGTAGCATATAGTGGACCCAACTCTCTGCCCAGAGTTGCTGCCCAGGTATTGCCCTCTTTGTGCCACAGATATATTTTTTAGTAACTTGTCCCTGGGGATCTTGGTTAGGTTAGGGATGAGAACAGTAGTTTAGCGGATGACAAGTTATTATTATTGCTTTATTCCCCTATAAAATTATTATCTCTATTTACAATTGAACTACTTATTCGATACCCTACTCTCTACCTTTTCCTCCAAAGACTGCAGTCGAGCCGCGCGCGGATAATATTTTTGCGTTCGGATTCGCGACGCGGTTGAAGACTTTTGGGTTGTCTATGAACAAGTACTGACCTCGGTTTCCCTGAGGAATATGCTGGCTTCCGACGTCCGGGTGTTGGCTGCTTCACCGGAGTGGCTCTGCGTCGGGTTGTTCTTTCGGTACTCGAGACTTGACCAGAGACCTCCGAGGGTGCTGTCCGCTCGTGGGGCGATGGGTGCCGGATCCGGAGGAGGTGACAGTTCTCTTCTGGACCACTCCACGAATTTTGAACTTCAGTGATGTACGGAAGACGGAAGACGTCGTTAATGGCCCTGCATGGGGTTTTAAGCAGGGTTCACATCCATCCGGAAAGTGAGTACGAGCAGCTGATTGGTTGGACATCAGCTTTGGAGGGGGGAATATTCTTTCCGGAGAAGACCTTTTGAAGCGAACTGTACGCATCAGATTTTTCAGATATTTTCCGCTCCGCATCTTTGCAGTTCACTACTGCGCATACGGAATGGCGTCGGGAACCAAAACAGCTGTGGGAGGAAGCGCGGGAAACGAGTTGTCAGCCAAAATTCCGGATGGTTATGAACGCCTTCCAAACGCCTTCCCAACTTCCGCGATTCCCCTCCATCCCCTCCACTGCTTTTCACTAGCTTCCCCTATCCGTATTTCCAGACGTCTCCGGATGGATGTGAACCCTGCTTTACAGTCCTTGCGTCAGTGGGGAAAGATTGCTCCTCTTCCTTCATTGTTTCGGCAGTTGGGTCTAGGATGTGCTGCTCAGGCGGATGATTTCGGAAGTGAATTTTTTACCATTTTCGATGGTATTTGGCAATACGGTGGCCGGCGCGTGGATTGCGAAATAATCAACATTGATTTAAAGGTCTTGTTGTTATTTCGCAATCCCCGTTCCAATTCGGCTTCTGTTGTAGGTCGGGTTCGTCTGACGTTTGGTGGTGTAAGACATCATGTGTTACTTACACATATGCTTACAGAATTTAATTTAAAAAAGCTGCATTTTATTTGAACAATTGAGTGGAACCCACAAGCCGGTGAGTGGGGAGGGAGGGGGATCATGATTTGATTCTAAAATTATAAGGAAAATGGCTCTAGGTTTGCTCTTATCGTTGTAGAAGAGTGGAAAATGGGAAAAAAGAATTATGTATTTGAAACAAGGGAATATAGGTGCAGAAGTTTTGACTGGAATGACTTAGAGAAAAAAGTACTAATTCTGTCAGAATTTAAATTTTGGATAAATTGTTTTATTATAGTTTTTTGTTTGGAAGCAGGTTCGTCTATGGAAAGTAAGTTATGTGGTGTACTATTGTATAATTTGGGCCCAATAAAAGAGATATATCTGATGCCTAATCTAGAATTTACATTGAGGGATGGTAAAAAAGTTGTTTTCTTTTGGTTTTACAAATATAATTTTTATTGAACAGACAGTGATTATTTATTACGGATTTAAGAGCACCTCCTTGAGTTGACGGATTGTGAAAAGGTTGCTATCAATGAAAAGTTCGTTTGTTGGGAATCTGATTGGTTTAAATAGCATAGTTTTATTAATCTTTTTTGAGTAATTTCAAGTGGTCTCAAGTACGTGTCGTAAGCTCCACCCCAAGCTGTGATACCATAAGAAAGTTGGGAGTGAACTAATGAAAAATACAATGAGTAGAGTGTTGGTTTTTTGAACAAACTTCTGGTTCTATAGAAGACATAATTTACAGAACGTAATTTACTGTGGAGGTTGTTCAAATGGTGTTTCCGTCTTAGCTGAGAGTCTAAAATAATGGCAAGATATTTAGCCTGAGATGCTCTGAGTACAAGGGGGCAATCGCAGCAGGGTGGTGGAGCGTTGCATGAAGGTGTGTGAAATTTCAAGTTGAATTCGCTGGGTGGGGCACTAGATTTATAGTTGTAAAAGGGAACCTAAACTGTTTTTTGGAAGTTAAGGGACAATTTATTCAACTTGAACCACTGAAGTGTTTTTGACAGAATACGATCAGCTTTTAAATAAACCTTCAGCCATGAGTTGCCCGTAATACAAACCGCGGTGTCGTCCGCGAATGTTACAATGGAACCGTCTAACGTCAATTTATTACATTTCTACTTTCCATACCCATCCCCCCTCCCACCATACTTCGATATTCATAACCAGATCGGCCTGAATAATAGTAGGTGGTAGGTAGATCTAGATACCTATTTCCAATGTGCTATGTGCATGACCTGCTATGCGACTTGCGAGTGAGTAACTACCTAACCCTATCTACCGTCCAATGTACAAGTTATTACACAACCTTTTTCCACCGTTTTAATAATTATGAATCCCAATTTGAACTCATAATAATTCTCTTCCAGCTTGTACTGTTATTCAATTAATTGTTTATTGCATGAAGATAATTGGTACGAACTAAATCACTCGCGAAGAAATCGTGGAAACCCATTTCAAAGAAAAACTGAGTTATTGAAAAAATAGTCTATTTCCACTAATACTAGTTATTGTGATCGTTTGATCACAGAAACCGGTATAACAGTGTTTTTTGCGTTTTTCGTGTATTAGTGGAAGTAGACTATTTTTTCAATAACTCAGTTTTTCTTTAAGATAATTGGTCTTTCTGGCAAACCCCCCAAATATCTTATAAAAAGAAAAAGGTTGCAAATTATTACACATCTTTATTATTTACCTGGATTTGTCTTGCCTTCTGTGTAGACCACTG
The DNA here is from genome assembly GCA_954871275.1 of Leptopterna dolabrata. Lineage (NCBI taxonomy): Eukaryota > Metazoa > Arthropoda > Insecta > Hemiptera > Miridae > Leptopterna > Leptopterna dolabrata. The sequence continues at coordinate 67,219,795 of OX940975.1, forward strand.
AATCCTGTGGTACAGGGGTCTACACAGAAGGCTAGACAAGTCCAGGTAAATAATAAACGTGTAATAATTTGCAACCTTTTTTTCTTTTTAAAAAGATATTTGGGGGTTTGCCCGAACGACCAATTATCTTCATGAATCCTCCGAGGAAAGCCCTAAATCGAGCACTAGAGCCAGCCCAGGAATTAAAGTTTTATAAAAGTGCGCGGGATTCAATAATTCACTCATTAATTTATTATTAATTATTTTGTTGTTGTTATTAATGAAGCATGAACAGCGGGAAAAAATCCAACCTAATGCACAGCAGAAAAAAGTGGATATTTGATGAATTAGGTAAATAAAGGTTTCTCGCACCTGCGAGAACTGGGTCCTTGGAAGAAGCCTGGGATGAACGAAGATTTGAGTGATGTGTTCGATGAAACGGGGGTGGCAACACGTGGGAGGTCTCCCTGTTCCCTGGACTAGATCGGGTGTGACGTCACCTCGTATTAGGCTTCTTGAGCAGTGGCTGGAGACTGCTGCTTGATCCCATTGTAGGAGGCCTGAGGTACATCCCGTCGCTCTCGAACCCACTGAAAATGTTCACATTTGTTTGCGGACCACTGATGTGAGTCCCTCAGACTTTGGGATCTCACAACATAGATGGAGGCTAGGTGTAGCCATTTGTTTTAAGTTTAAGTTTTATTTCATTTTATGTACAAAAGGACCTACGTCCCACCAAGTGTACATCTATAGTACAATTAATTTACAACATAAGGCATAAAATTGAAAAATCGAGACCGCACTGTTTTTAATATGAGAAAAAAAATATACAAAAAGAGACAAATAAGGAGAAAAAAACGAAAGATATAGGTAGAAAAACAAAAGGCAAGAGAGTTAGAGTAATGAATGGGAAAAACCAGGTGTACAGAAAAAGAGAGAGGGGGCGGGATGGTGGGGAGGGATGGGGGGAGAGAGTGAGAGAGTCAGGGGGGGGGGGGGGGATGATTGTCATCACTCCTCAAGGTACACAGCGCAGAGCCTCCGGAAGGCCGAGTAAGAGGCGGAGCCTCGTATCTTAAGAGGAAGTTTGTTCCACCAACGAACACCAACAACAGCTAAGGAACCATTCTGCAGGGAGCCATGGCGTGGCATGGAGAGGTATTTACCTCGAGTACATTGAGCAGGGGTGAATAGACCACTCAGAGACACTGGGAAAGTGCCTTTGGTGTAGGTATTTATAAATGAAGCAGAGTGCATTTAGTTTCATATAATTAATTATGCTATTATTGAAAAGGACACTATAAGAGGTAGATACATGCTCTCTTATACCCAACGCAGCTATAAACCTAATGCAAGCATTAAATGCTACAGTAAGCCTCCGGCACACATCGCCCCCAAATCTGTACAAAAAACAAAATCAGAATAAGTAAAATAAGGCACAATCAGGCTTTTAACAAGATGACTTTTCAAGTTTTGGCTAATGAAATTTTGAAAGGTCTTAGAAGAAACAGCGCATAGTACACACGCTTACAAACTAGATTAATATGTTCATGCCATTTGAGCTGAGAATCCAAGATTAGACCAAGGTTACGAGTGGATGTCGAGTAATGCACATTGAAATTGTTCAGGACAGGAGTAGGGATGGTGGAGATATCCAAATCATTATTAGAAAAAATCATAGCCTTGGTCTTGGCATGGTTGAGGGTTATCCCGTTTTCGAAAGCCCATGAAAGTATCTCTGACAAGTCATGATTCAATTTTACAACCGTATGAGGATGTCTTCGACCTTACACTGCACATAAAGCTGAAGATCGTCAGCAAAAAGTAGGTATTTGGAGTGCAGGATGGAACGTGGCAAATCGTTGATAAACAGGGAAAACATGATGGGCCCAAGAACTGATCCCATTTGCAATTGCCGAGCCCCCCCATTGGTACATTGGTGATTAGAACGATGTCATTTTATCTGTGTCTTTCAAGGCCATGGTCTTTCACAAAACTTCTTTATTAAAACTTCGTTTTTCTACTAATGTTTGGAGGAATGCTGAGAGAAATTGAGTACCAAAATCACTAGTTTTCTATAGACAATAATTCCCTCCTATTTTCTTTGTCCTTTTCAGGACTGGTTGCAGCCCCTTAGAACATCACAGAAATCGCATTTTCTGAGGCAACTTTCCTCAAGCGCTCCCTGTGTTAGATAACCGCCCCGAGGAGGTAAGGACATCCAAGTGCTCCATATAAATCGAAATCCATCAGCCCTGTTTATGGACTAGGTGTATGATAAAAACTCAGTCGGAAATCAGTGTTTTTTTGCCCTTGTACCCTTTGAATGGTACAGCTCATTCAAACCTGATCTTATCACATGATAGGTATTACAAACATAACTTCCTGTCCTCAGTTGTAAATGAGGACTGAACCAATCTTACTTTTACACTGTGTTTTGTTTCAGATATAAAACTAAATGTGATAATGTCGTCCCCTGATATCATTCATTTCAAAGTGGCCCTTTCCCAGCCCAATATGCCTGATCAGATCCGGAGGTTCACTATTGAGAAAGACCTGGCTGAGAGCTACGATCACTTGAGTCGGAAGCTCTGCACCGTCTTTCCCATACTAAACTCCATCGAGATGAACATTTCATGGAGGGGTCTGTATTTGATTGGATAAATATTCCTGTAGGTACAGTAGAAACTATGGAAGTAGTTATGTTAGAAGTAATCGACTAATTATTAGAGAGTTACTAGTGTATACAATCGTCCGTATCATATCACAGAATGATACGACCCCTAAAGCTAGAAGATCGGATGCTAACCACATCCGTTCAACATCCATTGAATTACAATATGCACCATAAAGTAACACAGTGCAATATCTGTATCTAGAAGTGGTGCTCTAGTAGGTTTAATACATTTGGGATTTTAAGAAGTTTTTAAATAGGTATAAATATATGTCCTAGCAAAAAGATGAAGCTCAACTAAAGATGGTTCATTGCGTAATGAATGGTGAAGCAAAAACAACTCAATAAACTCGTTTCAGACGATTTTGTAACAAATCTGTTTAAAAAGAATAATTTCAACTCACTTCAAACGCTTGATTAATGAACGAATTACCTATAAGATATTGCTGGAAATTCGGAAGAAATTTACAGAGAAAACGAAATTAATAATTCACTGTCTTATCAAAAATAAAAATTTTATCAGCATGGCAGTTTGCAGTGCTGTTATGAGTTTTAACCAGATTGAGAGACAGTGTGTATATCTACAAACTCATACGATGCAATGAGATACAATAAGGTGATTTCCAGACATGTTTATCTCATGATAGGATTGGATTGCTGATACCACTGTTTCGTAGCTACTAGTAACTCTCAATTATAAACACTTGTGAGCAATTTCTTGGGAAAAATTCGTCTTGCGCCAAATAACCAGTGACACCGCCCACCATGAGTAGGCTGTTCTGGTTGGTGGGGCTCAGTATGCGAGGCGCGAAAATGTCAATTGTTTTGTCTTGAGGAAAAGGTGAACTTGTTAGGGTAGGTTTACACTGGAACTCCCGTTTTCGATTTTTCACACTGTTTCATACAACCTTGGGTTCTGTATCGCATGGGATTCGGAGTAGGTAAGTGGTTACAATGAGACCAACCTCCTGTGCTGCTCAGCCGACTTCTGGTACCATGCCCCCCCATTACGATGTTGGATTACTGTAAAATTAATTTGGGAGTTGCAGTACTTTTCAGGGCCACATGTCTCCTGCCTTCAGTTTAATTGAAGTTTCTATTTTTCCATAGACTCTGATGACGACTTGGTCACGATTAGCTCTGACGAGGAACTGGTTATTGCTCTAGCAGAGATGACAGGGAATTGCAAGAAATTGCATGTAAACTTCGTAGCTCCTGTGGCATTTCAGGCTCCTCCAAGTGAGTAAATAACCTGATCAGTTCATAAAGAAGTAGAAAAGTAAAACAATAGCAAATTATTCTCCTCTTAGCAGCAGCCATGGTAGGGCGAACGTATGAGCGCTTTAAGACTTCTCAAAGCGCTCATACGAATTAAGACTTCTCAATCTCCTGGCCCAATCAACAACTCTGACGTAAGAAGTGTTGTCCCTTTTTGCCTAGGCTGAGACTTCTATCCAGAATAAGTAAATTACCTACCTAACTGGATGTCATCTCTTGGTTAAAAACCCTGGAGCCATCTTTACTTTCTAAACGACTGAGAAAACCCATTGCAGATGACAAGCTGTCAAAGACCCTAGAATAACAAAGCTATGCTCTCCCTAATTAGTCGTCAGGGGGGGGGGGGGGGGCTAGATTATCCCTCTGCAATCTTACCGTTCCTCCTAGTTTATCATGAGACGGGGTTGAGAATGGTAAAAATGGCTAGATTGTACTTATTAGAGAGTTCTTGCCGTCACAAAGGCGTGCTGAAAGAAACCGAAACGAAACAATGAGGTAGGGCGAGCAAGTTTCAGGTGCTAACCTTTTTTTACGCTTCTGCATCTATCGATCAGTAAAGTCATGCTAACATTATTCGTGTAGTCGACGTTAAGTGATTCGTCAGTCAACCCTTGTTACCTATACCTGCTTGGAAGTTCGACTTTCCTTGTCACCGGAAAAAAATTCTAAATCGAAAGATGGTTATCTAGTCATTTGCCAATATCAAGCAGGTACTCAATTTTGATTGCTTTAACCTTGAGCCTAGCAGATGCCAGTGCCTCTACCAACTTTCTCATGATGTACTGTGTGTCAACGTCATCAACAGCAAGGAAAGCATAAATTCATCTCCAACAGGAATGCCCTTACCCCTTCACAACTCATTCCACTGTCGAAGTTCCTCTTCCTTGTATGCCTTGAACATTGTTGGAGACATCCCACATCCTTATTTTAAACCCTTTGTGGTTGGGGAACACGTTCGGCAACAACCCTCCCTGCTTCACTGGATCCGTCGTACAATCTTTGTATGAGGTTAATCAGAGTGCTATCCCCATCCATATTCTTCAAGGCATTCCACAAAGGAGGGATCGGAACCACCGGTGTCACACGCCTTCTCCAGATTGATAAAAACCAGATGGATTTCCTGTCCTTTGGCAACCTTTTCTCCGATACCTGGCGAATTATGATTGTATTGTCCGTACGGGATCACTTTCATAAACCCAGCCTGCTGCTCCGAGATCTTACTATATGTCTATTCCTCCAGTCTGTGCTTAACAACTTTACTGAGACAACAGCAACAACAACCAAGCAGCTTGACAACTTTACAACTCTACTTAAGGATGCCATCACACTGATTACTTGGGTATTTGGCTGAGTTACTTGGGTATTTCTTGCTTCCTTTCTTGTCTATTGCTGATGCATCGGACAGCTGCCAGTCACCAGGGATTTCATCTCCACCAGCCACCTGATTAAATAACTTTGACAAAAGGCGAACCACTACTTGGCCACAGTGCTTCCACAACTCCATGGGAATCCCACCCTGACATGGGGCCATTCCATTCTTTGATGGAAAATTTCACCTGTTTTATTTTATTTTCTTGAGTAAAAGATCTCTTCAAGTGCTTTCCAAAAAGGTGCTATATGAAGGGTATCCAATGATCGAAAGTGAGCGATAAACCAGTGGAAAGAAAGCAAAATGTCGTCATAGGTAAACGCCCTCAGCCCCGAGTCCACCTGGAGGGAACCCTCAGCGCGCGCATTTGGAAATCGGCGGATGAAAAGTGGGGGTTTTCAAGGGTGCTAAACCCGATCCTGGGATCGAAAATTGCCATTCTTTAGAGCAAGCCATCGAATTAAAGGAGTTCTAATTCGATGGAGTAAGCTTGTATATCTTCTGTGTACTAAATCACTCGCGATGAAATCGTGGAAACCCATTTCAAAATAAATGACGTAGTTATTAAAAGGTTGTCTATTTCCACTAATAGGTACACCGAAAGTATACATTTGTACAAGTACCGTCAGTAACAAACATTGACTATTAGTTAACTTTCTGGTGCTTTCAGTGTGCATGCGCAGTATCACTTTTATTCCGATTCGTTTTGTTGTTTACAAACTTCCGGAGTGCTGGAAAACTGTATTTATCAAGATTCTTGGCCAGCAGTGATAACACGAAATGTTCAAGACCATTTTTTCTACTGTTCTACCTTTCCATTTCCTTCTCAAGGACCCATCTCGCCATTTTATGCATTGTAATGTTTACAGTATTATTTCATACTGTCCATACTCGATGTCAATCATCACCACTCCATTAAGATTCAATTTGTTGACAAATTTTTTTACAGTATAAGTTAGGTATTTTAATTGATAAAACCTTTTTACTGTTAGGTAATCCTGACCATGGAAAGAACCAGGAGGAACTTGATGCAATTGGCAGCGACTCTGAGGAGCACTGTGAGCAGGATTCCTTTGAACCCATACCCCAAGAGGTTTTGGATGAACTAATATCTATACTCGGCACTAAATTGGACCTAGAAAGCCACCCTGAGGGCGTAAGAGAAGTTGGTAAGTAATTAGAGACTCCATTTAGATGTTTAATAATAATTTTTCGTTAATATTCTAATGGGTTATGAGATAGAAAACGCTGGGTTAACAAAAATATAGACTACGCTGGGTTAACAAAAATATGTTAATTATACAAACAGAACTGAACTATAGTGGGGGGGATTCTAATAAGGGATGGTCGGGGGAAAAAATAATACATTTTTTTTGTAGTCATTTTAAGGGGTGAAAAACGCCTCCAACAATCTCAATAGAAGGGTATGGTTTTTGTGATGTTTTAATTTTGATTCCCAACTATGTATAGGATTTTTTGAGACCACCCAGTTCCATTTTCTGAGTCCAGCCGTTCTTTCACAGTAAGGCAAGGGAGTTTGAACCGAAAAGCATCGTCAACGTGAGTGTGAATCATACGGTACTTATACCATATAGATATCATGGCTTGGGAACAGCTGATTATAATCACTCATGGCTGTATGAAGTCGAGTTGGTTGTTCCGTGATATCATTTCATTTGAAGAATGATGGTTTTGGATTTTGTTGGTGGGTACTTTTGCAACTTGACAGATTTAGTTCGGTGTCCGTCTGTCCGTCAATGTGTCTGCTAATCCATGGCACACGCATAATTTCACAATTCGATTAGGTTTTTGATGAAATTGGCGGGTTGAGCCAAATGGTCTACTGTGCATTGTGATCGGATAATTAGTACGGTCACTGTGCATCTGTAAACGCGAATCCGAGGTACTGCATATATATTGCGACTAAGTGGCCCGATTTTTTTAAATTCGGTGGTTGGGTGGGTGGGGGGTTGGGATGTAGCTTCTAGATGGTTCCCTATGAATTAAATTACGATTGGATTATTGTTATGACCACAGTGCATGCGCACACATGGAGGTTCTCAGTTTCTCATGAACCTATGGCCCGATTTTGATGACATTTTTAGAAACTTTTTCGAACTGCGCAGTGGAATTTTAATTCAACTTTTTTTAAATTACACGTTATGCTTCATGAATAACAACAAATAATTATAAATTATGGAATTCTTGAATCCACCGCTTATTTATGAAACTGGCATTGTCCGGCCGGCTCCAGTACTCGAGTTAGGTCGTTCCTGGAGGAAGCACAAGGGTAGGTATTGACCACATAAAACATCTGCACAGAATAGGTAGGTAGTTATATATACAGGAAAATAATAATCTGATGCGTTCCTCATACTTGCATACCTGCCCTGTTGTTCTAACTAACCTCTGCTAGTTCTCTTCCCTTCTCATTCCTCTGTTCCCCTCTTTACTGCAAGAACTTCTCCACTGGCCTTCTGAGCGGTGAGCGGGGTATACCACTCCACCTTCACAGGTGGTGAGCCATCTATTCGGTGGAGAGAGGGTGAGGGAGACGTGTAGTCCAGAGTGAATCGTCCCTCCTAAAGTGCTAACCTTCCCTTAGGCGAGTCCTCCACTGGAAGGGATACTGAGCAACCAAGCGGTCAGGCGATGAGAGGTTGAGTAAGTGACGCAAGGTGACTGGGGTCCTGCATTAGGGGCGACTGGGGTCCTGCATTAGGGGCGACTAAACACCCATAGTCTAGCAGTGCAGTTCCATGGAAATGAAGTGCGGGGTTGTGGTGCTGGTGAAGGAGGCTCCCTAGTGTAATTTACCGCAATGGGATCTGTCGCTCGTGTACAGACAAATACACATAGTCGCTTAGTCGCTGGGTATCGCTTCCAGTGGAGGACCGGCCGTACAAGTGGATTCTATGGACGATTTCCCATCTTCTTATTCTTCGGCTGACTCTAGCACCTCTTCTCCTAACGTTTGTGAACCTCCCTTGCAATGCGTTTTCAATTTTCTGGGGGAAAACACTGTTTCTCACTCACTGGGAGGTTGATGATTATATAACAAACTCCAAGTAGGTATAGGTGTTCAGGTCTCCATTTTTCAGCTGATTACTTGTTACGCCCAGAAGTTCGTGAATTCTTCCCTTTCATCTCAGATCAATTTTCGAACTTTAGCACCAGTCTCATTATATCTTGGTGGATACGAATTAGCAGAAAATTAAAAAAGGAAAAAATGAATTGAATTTTAATATTAGCATCTATGTGAAATGCCTCATGTCAATGAGACCACCAAGTGTTCTGTAGCTGAAAAAACGTGGGTTTTTCGGGTATTGTGTGCGCTGCCTGTGCCGCAATTCTCAACAATTTGCATGTTTCTTTTCTTGTTCGATGCAGAAAAATGTGTGTTGTGCCCTACGTCGCCGGAATTTCGAAATTTACTTCTAGAAGGGGGAAAGGGGGTTAATGCTGGAAAAAATTTGGGTTTTCGACTAAATCTTTTGTGTGCTGCCCAAGCCGCAGCACTCAACCGATTCGCGTGGTTATTTTTTGTTGGATGTAGAAACTGTCTAGTTGTGCCTTAGGTCGCCGGAGTTTCGATATCTACTTGCAGAAGGAAGGGGGGGGGGGTGTCAATGCCAAAATGTGGGTTTTTGACCAAATCTTGTGTGTGCTGCTCAGTGCTTAATTCTCAACCGATTTGTGTGTTTCTTTTTGTGAGGGCGACTAACTAAATTCGAACCCCCCTGGATAACGGCTCAATGCTGGTTCCCACGAAATCCAGACTAAATAGGTATGAAACAAGAAGAAAATACACTGCCAAGGTGATGGCACAGGAGCTTCCTCGTCACAATCAGAGTGACCCATTATAAAATAGAACAGACTCGGAAGCAAAATAACAAAACATTACATTACATAACATTACATAACGTTAAATATACATATTACATAACATTACATTACATAACATAACATTACATGAAATATACATATTATACATAACATGACTTCCATAATACATTACGTCCATTATACATAACTAGCCTGACCGCTCGCTTCGCTCGCTATCCGAGATTCCCTGTACGCAGTATCGTGGAACCAACAAACGACGGCAAAATCCCATACCCTACCGGGTATTTGTGCCCAATTTTATCAAAATCCGTCAAGCCATTCAGGAGTTGACCATGGTCGACCATATTTCCGCTATGGTCAGGGAATTAAAAATGCGCCTACGTTCAACTTGGGAGGCTACCGGATATTGGTGCCAAATTTGGTCGATATCCGTTGAGCAATTCGGGATTCGACCATGGAGGGGCCCATGGATGCGCTAAGGTCGACCGCGGGGGTAGTCCGAAGGGTCGATCGTAGATAGAATTTCACGTAGATTACGAATACGCGATAAAAAATAGGGGTTACCATTTCAATTAACGAAGTCGACCATAGTTCCGCTATGGTCAGGGAATTAAAAATGCGACGTTGCACAACTTGGGAGCCTACTGGATATTCGTGCCAAATTTGGTCGATATCCGTCAAGCCATTCAGGAGTTGACCATGGTCGACCATAGTTCCGCTATGGTCAGGGAATTAAAAATGCGCCTACGTTCAACTTGGGAGGCTACTGGATATTCGTGCCAAATTTGGTCGATATCCGTTGAGCAATTCGGGATTCGACCATGGAGGGGCCCATGGATGCGCTATGGTCGACCGCGGGGGTAGTCCGAAGGGTCGATCGTAGATAGAATTTCACGTAGATTACGAATACGCGATAAAAAATAGGGGTTACCATTTCAATTAACGAAGTTGACCATGGTCGACCATAGTTCCGCTATGGTCAGGGAATTAAAAATGCGACGTTGCACAACTTGGGAGCCTACTGGATATTCGTGCCAAATTTGGTCGATATCCGTTGAGCAATTCGGGATTCGACCATGGAGGGGCCCATGGATGCGCTATGGTCGACCGCGGGGGTAGTCCGAAGGGTCGATCGTAGATAGAATTTCACGTAGATTACGAATACGCGATAAAAAATAGGGGTTACCATTTCAATTAACGAAGTTGACCATGGTCGACCATAGTTCCGCTATGGTCAGGGAATTAAAAATGCGACGTTGCACAACTTGGGAGCCTACTGGATATTCGTGCCAAATTTGGTCGATATCCATCAAGCCATTCAGGAGTTGACCATGGTCGACCATAGTTCCGCTATGGTCAGGGAATTGAAAATGCGACGTTGCACAACTTGGGAGCCTACTGGATATTCGTGCCAAATTTGGTCGATATCCGTCGAGCCGTTTGGCCGTGCATAGAAGGACAGACAGACAGACAGAGCGCATGCGCAGGGCGAACCGCTGGCTCTATCATGTTGAAATTTATATGGGACCTCAATGGGCCCTACCCGCTTAATCCCTGAGAATTACATTGAAATTGGGTGAAATCTTTGGTTACTACGGCTGTAACAAGGAAATTGAATCTATTTCACGCCAGCGCATGCGCAGAGCGCACCGAGGGTCCGATCATGCTGAAATTCATACTGGAACTCACTAGGCCTTGTCCAAACAACCCTTGAAAATTTGAGCGAAATTGAATCAAAATTGTGAAAGTTATGCGTGTTTGTTGAATTTAACGTTAGCGCATGCGCAGGGCGTACCGCTGGATCAATCATGTTGAAATTTGTATGGGACCTCAAGGGGCCTTATCCGCACCATCCCTCAAAATTTGAGCTGAATCAATTCAAAATCGTGGAAGTTATGGCTGTAACAAGGAAATGCGGACAGACTCACAGACTCACAGATTCACAGACTCACAGACTCACAGACCGACAGACACGGAACCAAATTTGTTCAGTAGGCTTTGAAACGCAAAATGCAAGTGGAAATTTTGATTTCTGAAGACAAAAATTTTTTGGCTCACGAAAGTGAACACAAGGCTTCCGCTGCTTCGCAGACTCGGAAGCAAAACGAAATAGGTTGAAGGACCACCGGATGGATGTCCGGAAATATGAAATTAGTAACAACCTTACCTTGTGCTTCGGCGATCTCCAATTTGCACGTGGTTGTAGCGAAAATTAGTTGAACAAATTAGGGTAACGAAACTACGACCCTACCCTCACTGTTTCGATCAAAATTCTCCAAAAAGTGTTGTTCACATCTCATGTCATCTGGTTCTGGATCAACATTTGATGTGGAAGGCAGCTCCTCGATTGACCAGAATTTTTCCAACAGCTGATTAAGCGGTTCCTCCTCTGCAACTGAGGTGAAGAAGGTGCCAGGAGCCTGACAGTACAATGAAACCGGAGCGGGACCCATCACCAACCAGCCAAGCGACGACTCTAAAGCGTATGGGGTCTGAGCAGGACCTTCTACTCTACCTGTGCCAACAATCACCGGCCACAAGGCAGCACCAATTAGCAGATCAATCGGGCCCGGCACGTCGAGGCTTTATCAGCCAACTCAAGAGGTGTGATGTGTGACGAGTATTACGAACTAACTGGAATAACAGGCATACTTTCCGTCAACTCACTCATTACTAAGGCGTCAATAAAATATTTCACACCAGGACGCACCATCGAATGAAATGTGAAGGATACTTGCTCTCGAATTGGGGCAGTGCCCTTCCCTAGACATTTAACAAACGAGTGCCAAGGTCTTGTAGTGAGTCCTAATCGATCGCAACAGGCCTTAGTTACAAAGTGTGATTGTGATCCTCCGTCCAGTAAAGCCCTCAACACAGCAGGTTTCCCATGACGGTCGAATACCTTAACCTGGGCCGTAGCCAACAGAACCAAACTAGAGCGATGTAAACTCGGCATGGCTGTCGTTAATGATAGGGTGACCTCCGGAGAAGCAGCGACATGAGATGTTGAAATGGTAGGAGACGAAGACGAGGAACCATCATTGCCCAGGTGCAGAAGGCTGTTATGGTTCTGATCACAATGTGAACATTTCAGAGATGCATCACATTCCCGAGTGAAGCGTGATTTCGACAAGAACCTATAACAATATCTCGTTCTTCTGACGAACTCAAATCGTTGTCTCGGAGAGGACTTCAAAAAGACATGGCACTGGTGCAACGGATGAGAGATTGATTTTTTACAAAATGAACAGTTTACAGACTTTACCGTCAATTTTCGCTAGAGCAGGGGCCTGTTGGGCCACCAAAACTTGAGGACTTTTACTTGTTGCGCCATTCATTTTATTTGAAGATGGGGTTAGCACCGATTTTTTCGAGCGAGCCAAAATTTTGACTTGGCCCCGAACAAAAGATAACAAATTTTCAAATTTTGGCACTTCTTCATTACGATGCTCCATGTCAAAATGGCCTAAAGTATCGGGGTCCAACTTCTTTCCTGCTATGTGTAAAAGGAAAAAATCAAAAAGGTCGGATCCAACAAAGCCCTCCAAAAATGTATTCAACCCCTTCTCCGATTCTTGAGAAACAGGTTTGAAATTCAACAGTTTGTCCAAATAATAATGACCCAATGCCCTGCTGTCCTCGAATCGCTTTTTCAACGTGTCTAATAAAATTGGATAATTTTCTTCGGTCGGGGGAACGCCGGCAACTATGCTCTGTACTACCCACCAAGTGGGAAACCACACAATTCACCTTCTGAAGATCAGACAGGGAATCGTTTTTATCGATCAAATCTGTGAATGATTGTGAATGAAAGGAACCCAATTTTCGAAAGAACCATCAAAATTCATCAATTTAATTGGTTCCAACTTCACTCTACAAGTGGCTGGTTCCGATCGAACCGTATCATTCACTGGACCCCGACCCGAAATCCGCTCATCCCGAAGTACTTCGTAAAGTGTCGTTTGCACTTCATCGGCCAAGTCCAAAAATGCGGACACACCAGTCAAATTTGGAGTATAGGTCTCATCCATTTCTAATCGGACCTCTTCTAGCTCAGTGGCAAGTTCCATATAATTGCCTCTCATATCCACAACGGAGCCAGCCTGCGTAATGAACAATGCGTGCGTAGAAGGTGTAATGTTCTTAGAGAACGTTAAAACTGTTCTCATCCGACCTTCCAATTGAGCTATCTTAGCCATTAACATTTTCGATCTAACTTTTCCGGCCATTATAATATACAAACGGAAAAACTAGGCAAGTTTGAACTTGCTCAAATAAAGGATCGATAAGTAGGTAGATTAAAATTGCCAAAATATATTAAATTGATTTTCAATAAATAAGGTATTGGAAAAATACAATAAATAAACCAGAATCGAGCTTTCAAAATAAACTGTTCGATAACTGGAGTAAGAGTACCTACTGGTATCAAATCTATACCAAGGCACTAGTATCCGATTTAGACTAGATATTTCAAAATAGAATCGCAATATATTATCAACAAACAATAAATAATAAATTCAAGAAAACAAATAACAACAAGAATAAAGATTTTCCTACAAACGAGTTCAAGCAACAAGGGACAAAAATAATATCACAGTCTTTACGAATAATGACTAGGTAGAGGAACGAGATAGCAAGTCGCGGTCGAGTCCAAGTTGTCAAAAATAAACCTCCGGTTATTAATCAAGAGAACTGAAGTAAACTGTGATCGACTGACTTCAATTTCAATCACTACTGAAGTCCAAGGTCATCATCCGAATACTCAAATTAATAGACCTGATCAGGTCACCGCACGGTTCAGTTACCTACTGTAAGGCCCGGTTCACACAGAACGGACGTCGGGCAGAGATGTGGCATGGACATGGCAGAGACGCGGTAGAGAAGTGGCGTGTGCAATGCACACAAAAGGGGCGGGACAGTGGCGAGAAAGGACTTCAGTTACCTATTGATTTTGTGGAGTGCAACTCAACATGGCTTTTTCAAGAAGTGACGAAGATGAAGATATGTTGGATTTGGTGTACTTGGCGAATGTGAATAAAAAAAATAGGAGGTATTGGGTTCATCCATTGTGGTTGAAGAAGGGGAAACCCGGTGGACCATTCGACGTTATGCGTGAATTGAATATGTACCCAGAACGATTTAAGAATTTTTATAGAATGTCTCGTGAGTGCTTCCATAAATTATTGCAGTAATCCGCACGATTGTAATCAAATAAACATGGGTATTTCCCAGTTTCCTCACAAAATTCTATGTTGAACTCAATATCATCCCGCATTTTGAATCGGACAATGTGTGGCGAGGAACTGGCCACACTCCCCCGGCACTATCTGTCAGAGGCCTAGGCAACAAGGAGAGGAATAAGGCATTATATTTGATAAGAGATAAGGATGAGGTTTGGGAGAAATATACTGATGGAAGACACGTGTCGAGCGTTCTGACTATAATTCCTCGAAACCCATTTACATGGTGCCGAAATACCCGTTGTTCGCGAACAGTGTCGTGTTTTGCACGTTAAGATAAATCGTGTATGAACATTCAGCGTTTATTCGCGATGTCGGACGACGATTCAGGTGTTAACCTGCGGCCTCCCCCGCCCCTAAGGATATCCGACCAGCCGCAAAATCTTGCTCGATTGTGGAAACAGTGGCAACAGTCTTTTGATTGGTACGCGGAAGCCACAAATCTCTCTAGAAAGAGTCCGCAAAAGCAGGTGGCAACTTTTATGACAGTTATCGGTCAGGATGCGATCGTGATATATGACACATTCAAGCTTGGGGACGACGAGAAAAAAGACTTGAAAATAATAAAAAAGAAGTTCGAAGATTACTTCACACCCAAGGTAAATAAAACATATGAAAGGCTCGTTTTTAACCGTTTGTTTCAAAAGAACACTCAAACATTTGACGAGTTTCTGACGGATGCAATAAATCAAGCTAACAAATGTGAATTTGCCGAGCTAAGGGACGAATTCCTTTGCGACAAAATTGTCGTTGGTATCCATGACGACGTGGTACGGAAAACTCTTCTCTCCGAAGATGATTTAAAATTGGATAAGGCTGTCAGTGTTTGTAAAGCCGCTGAACTGGCAAACAGGCACTTATCAGAAATGAGAGGGGATGATTCTACCAAGGACGTGGATGCGGTAAAGATGAAAAAACGAAATAAATATTCAAATAAACAAAAAATAGACAGTTCTAACGAAACGTTCCATTGCAAGTGGTGCGGTACAGTTCATAAGAGAAAATCATGCCCAGCATGGAACTCGGTTTGTTCCAAATGTTCAAGAAGAAATCACTTTGCCAAATGTTGCACGGCTAAAAAGATTGATGTGTGTGCTACCTCAGGTTATATGAACTCAGATTCGGTTTTGGATTTATACGTAGGAAGTGTGCAAAAATCATTTTCGACCGAAATCGAGTGGAAAGAGGTAATAAACTTTCCCAGAAATGTTCAGGTGGAGTTCAAATTGGATACTGGAGCGCAATGCGACATTATTACTATGAATGAGGTCCGAAGATGCGAACTCCTCCAAGTTATGAAAAGCAAAGTCAAGTCACTAATATCCTACAGCAATGATGCCACAGAAGTGCTCGGTGAAACAAACGTTGCCATAAAAGCCAAAAATGGGTACACTGGAAATTTGAAATTTATGGTTGTGGCTACTGGACATAAATGTATTCTGGGAAAACAGTCTTGTGAACGACTTGGACTGATAAAACGCATGGATTCCATCAACAAGAGTGAAGATATATTTACAGGGATAGGTTGCATGAAACAATATGTTTATGATATAGAACCCGCAGTTCAAGATTTTCCTACCTAGAAAAATTCCATTCGCCATCCGGGATAGAGTGAAAGAAGAGTTGGACAATATGCTACGACACAAAATAATTACACCCATGCATGAGCCAGCACCCGCAGTATCCCCGTTAGCTGTCGTGTGGAAAAATAAAAGACAATGTAAAGTAGTAGTAAACCTGAAATTTATTTATGTTTAAGAACCAAAAATTGCAACCATGTATCATGTTATTAACCCGAAAAGTGAAGGCTAGGTAGAAATCTACTACTTGAAACGTATGTGCTCGTTTCTTCTGACGATGTCTTGTCTACATTTCTTGAGCACCACAGATGATACATGTTAAAACGTGACAACCAAACAAGCGTCATTGTTTACTATCCATTTATAACATTCATTTATATAGTTATAGTATGAAACTAGGAAATAAATACCAAGAACAAATACGAAATAAATTCGTGATAAATCAAGAGCTTTCCAACGAATGGAAAACGATTATTGTCCGATGAAAATGAAAGAAGTTTCATTTCACTAGCAACTACTCGGTTGTACGTGAAAACCACTATGCATTGTGCGCGAAAAAATTTGACGCTTAAAATTGACGCTCAAAATTGACGCGCAAAATCGACTCGCAAAAAATGCTAGTACCCCAGGGCTAAAACATGATACATGTTAATAAACCAAGAATATGCATCGATCTGACGGAAGTCAATAAAAACATGAAGCGTCGACAGTACCCATTGCAAAATATTGAAGATGTTGCAGCTAAACTACACGGTGCTACATTATTTACCAAATTAGACTGTACCAAAGGATTTTGGCAATTGAAAGTAACGACCAGAACTTTGTACTTACTACCTAACGTTTGCAACCCCTTGGGGCCGTTTCAGATGGGCGAGAGGGCAAATGCCCCCGCCACGTCACTTCTGTGTACATTGGACCATTTGTTTACATAGGAGAGACGCAGAAGGGACAAAGGTCCGGGCCACGTCTCTGCCCTACGTCCGTTCTGTGTGAACCGAACCGGGCCTAAGGGCTAATCTTTTATATTAAATCGTTCAAGTCTTCACAAGATTTTGTAGGTATATATGAAGTTAAACTACAGAGCCAAATGATGAACTTTACCGAACCCAACCCAGTATTGCTAACTGACCTGCTTACGAGATCGCCCTTACAAGAACCCTCAAGAATATAGAGAACGTTTGCCTTTCGATAGCACTATTAAACTTCAGTAAATATAATCGGAATGTTAAACAAAGCCCAGTGTGAATATAAAATCCCAGTGATTTTAATATTCCAAGACACTGTGCCCCCGTACAATATGTGAACAGTTCAAAAACAACTATTCAACCAAGATATTGCAAGAATGTGATAAATCCAATAAATTATTTGCAAATTCTCAATTTGTGAAACAACGAAATCCCGGCTCGATGCGACCAAAAAATGTGAGGGTGACTAACTAAACTCGAACCCCCCTGGATAACGGCTCAATGCTGGTTCCCTACGAAATACAGACGAAATAGGTATGAAACAAGAAGAAAAAATGAAATAGGTTGAAGGACCACCGGATGGATGTCCGGAAATATGAAATTTGAAATAACCTTACCTTGTGCTTCGGCGATCTCCAATTTGCAGGTGGTTGTAGCGAAAATTAGTTGAACAAATTAGGTTTTAGGTTTCGGAAATGAGGAAAGCCGGCTAGGGATGTAAAGGATGGGAAATCCCTACCTAATTCGCAATTCGATTGGCTCGAAAATGGCAAAACCACCGCCGAAACTTCCCACGTGCTCGGCTCCGGATGAATGCTCGGACAGCGACCCGACGACGTACAAACATGAACTGTGTGACGGATTAACTTGAACTGAGATATAACACGATTGTGCTCATCTCGACACCTCCCCGACCATAAATAGAGGGCAGAGCCCAAATGAGGATATTCCTCACATGGAAAGGAAGAAGGTTCATAGGCTATCTAGTGGTTTTTCCCTCAATTAACAGGGGAATACAGCGTGTTGGCACTAACACTTTTCTTTGTTGGACGCAGTGAGCGGGGGGGGGGGGGGGGTCTGCAAATCTTGTGTCCACTGCCCGTACTCTCATATATATGAAACAATAGGTCGTTAGCAACCTAATTTTAGCTCAATCAACCAGTTTATTCACAATATTCTTGGGGGCATTGTTATGATGATAAGATCACCTGCAATATAGATAGTCAAAAATGTGCATAGCTGTTCATATCGCGTCACTAGTCACGAAATTAGGTAATTATAGGTCTCCCACTAGAATAGGACGCTCCAGTGCTGAGCTCTAGCGGAGAAGTAGGTACTACTCCTTAAACCAAAATTTCCCAGCTGTTTCCTCTTTTTCCCTACTGAGTGGTAGCACTTTTCTCTGATGTACTTTTCTTCCCAGTTCCCACTGTTTTGAAAAAGTAATTGGGAATGACTATATTTTTCCTCTACTTTTTAAATTATTATAAAAATAATAAACTTACCTGTGTAAGGATGAAGGAACACAATACTATTCCATGGAAAGTGTGACACTACTTGCGTTAACCTTGGGACTGCAACAAAAACACTAGCTATAGGGAAGCCGTTACTAATGAAATGGACAAGTGGTAAACAATGCAGTAAAATTTATTAGTAATTTCGTCATTTTATTAAAAATAGAAAATATGATTGATAATACATTCAATCAGAGTCATCATTGTCCCACCAGTCTTCTTCTTCGTCGGAACTCGTATCAGATGGCACGTAGGTACCTAACCCTCCAGGCAGCTATTTCGGGCCGTTCGATCAACACCTTGCGATTGGATTGGCATTTTTTCCACTTGAAACCACACGAATGGATTCTTTTCCTTAAATATTCAGCACCGTAATCAAGAACTCCGTCACTTTTCAACGCACCAAGAATCGATCCCGTTGATGGGCACTTCTTTCGGACGGTGTGGAATTCTCTTATTTTGTTTCTAATCGCCGCATCAGTGAAGTCGTCAGCCTCAACCCTTTTCTTGTGCTCTGTTACTTTTTTTGGCGTAGTAAACAAAGGGTTTGGGGATACTGCCGACAGTTGACGCCCTTCCTTCAAAATAACGGAGACTACTTTCGGCGATACTCCAGTTGCTTCGCTGGTCAAATCTCGGATGTTATACTTCGCTTTCACTTCGTTCTTCTTTCTGATGAAAAATTGCGCTACATTGTAGACAATTTCTCTTGCCTGACTTCGTAACGGCTTCCCACGAGCGATCCTGCTCTTCGAGTTCTCAGCAGAACACGATGAAGGCTCACTGTCCATCATGCTATCTTCAATCGCAGTACAAAAATGAAGAGGATGTGTGATGATGCTCACAGATTAAAAACTGAGGTTCGAAAATATGATACTCACAGATTGAAAAAACTGAGGTTGAGAATCGAAACAGTCAAAACATTAGTAATAGTAACCAAAACAAAATGTCAGCTACTAGAAAATCGAGGCAATGTTGCCAACTGAACAACGTGAAATTACCAATGGCCAAAGTAAGTGCAGGATGCCATGCTCTGCGTTTCCTTTCTTGGCCTCAAGAGCGCAGGGTCGGAGCGTCTTATTCTAGTGGGAGACCTATAAATTGCACAGTGAATTCATCATCATCATAGATCAGTTTACGGGACGTCCACTGTAACGCATGCTGCATTTCATTGCGAGAGATTTAGTTCGTATAGTCAGAAAGGTATTGATAGATAGGTTCAAATTAGTGGTATGAAAACCGGGGAGCCTGCATGGAGAAATTTGCTTTCGATTTTGCACAATCAGCTAAACCAGTAAGGTGAATGGGTCAGTTCAGCTTTGTTGGGCCTTCGGCTACGTTGAATCCAATCTTCATGCTCAGTTTTATTGATGATAAAAGTGGTTTTATAAAAAAAATAGTGGGTCAAATTTGACTTTATAACGGACAAAAATTGATAAAATGGCTAAAATCACGAAATGGGATAATTTTACGAAAAGTGGTGTGGTTTCTAGCTTTGCCTTCTTTTTACTCAATAGCCCAAAAATGTCTTTGAAAATTCGCTCTTATAGCTATGCTGCGTGATTGGAACTTTTATTACAGGCTTTCATTTAACTTGCTCTGCCTGCGGCGGTCAAATTTCGTAATTGTTTTTTTGCCCTCATTCCGACATCCGGTTGACCTGAAATGTTGAACAGTCATCTATCCTCGACGACAATACACACTTCACAACTTGTTTCTATTATACATTCGATAAACGTCTGTTCCTCCTCGACATTATTATCAGTTTCCATTACTTCATCCATGATCGCCGTCCTCAAGGATGTATGTGCTGACATCCTGATCAGACATGACCTCTGGTCATGAAGATTGTTGAAATTGCCTTTGTTGGCCAGAAATCTCATTTTACTTCCATGTTCCTGTTATATAGGAATGGAAGTGTGATGATACCGTCAAAAATAGGTGTTCGAGAAAACCATGGAATCTTGTTCAGAAGTTCTCTAGACAACAATTCAGGTTTTATGACAAGTCCTTTATTTTCCTTTGAAAGTTTTACTTCTGGAAAGCTTTCCAGAAGTAAAACTTTCAAAGGAAAATAAAGGACTTTCATTGTCATAAAACCTGAATTGTTGGTAAACCAAAAAAGTCCCAAAAAAGAACCAAAATATATTGTTCTCTAGACAGTTTTCCGCTCGATGTAAATTGTAAATTGTAAATTGTAAGTCGGATCACTCAGGAATGGGGGTCGGTTGCCCCAAAGCACGGAAGCCTATTGGCTTATTGTACTTTTCCTGAGTGTCCTAGCTTAATCAAATAACCCCAGTCCCCTGGTGAGGGTTGTAAGGTTTTTGATTATATTTTCGCTGGGAAATTCCCTCATTGGGGTTGAGGCCCCAAAGAGGTTGTGCCTGCGCTGAGCGAGTGCTGGGCACTCAAATATTATGTGGGATGCTTTTTCGTCTGTCTCCTCACATAGTCTGCATTGGGTTGTTTGTTGTGTGACCCCTATGCGGTTTAGGTGGAAGCGCAGGGGGAGGAAGCCGGTTAATAGGCCGACTATTTGCCTCAGCTCTCTGCGGTTCAGTCTAAGGAGCTCCTCAGTAGCGTTGGAGTTGGGTCTGGCCATCATCCGTTTACTGTGAGCGTGTCCATCTATGCGTGACCATCTTTTGGTGGTCTGTGAGCGAACCCACCGGTTGATGGCCCCTCTGATGGTGGTTTTTGGTAGGCCGACCGCTGGTTCTGGGCCAGTGAAGGGTGTTTGAGAGCCCTTTCTGGCGAGTGAATCGGCGTTTTCGTTGCCTATAATTCCTCTATGGCCTGGCACCCACTCCAGAGTAACTCTGTTGTGTTTCGCCAGGGCGTTGAGGGTTTGCATACAGTCCCAGACCACTCTAGATGAGACGATGGGGGCTGTAAGTGCTTTTATTGATGCTTGGCTATCCGAGAGTATGCGGGTGTGGGATCCACGGTGTCCCCTCCTCAGGCTCTCAGAAGCCGCAGCATCAATTGCCACTATTTCTGCCTGGAATACAGAGGTGAAATTCCCCAGTGGGGTTGAAAAGTCCCACCTGGGTCCTGCCCCGTATACTCCGGCACCAGTGCCGTCATCCATTTTTGATCCATCTGTGTACCAGATTATATCATTGGAGCAGCATTTTTTCCAACCATGCCCCGCCCACATCAGCACGGATGCGTATGGGTGTGGTTGATGGAGGGTTTTTGGCATAACATCCGCCACCATGTCAAGTAGTGGTTCTTGTATAGCCTTTAGTATATTGGTATGGCCTGGGTGGGGTGTGTCCCGCCAGGTACCATTCCATTTCAGCCTCAGGGAGGCCATTGCGGCCTCCCCTTTAATGTAGATATCTATTGGGGGTAAGCCCAGTAGAATCTCCATGGCTGCAGTGGGTGTACCATGCATTGCACCTGTGATGGTTAGACAGGCCAGTCGTTGTACACTGGTAAGGGTTTGGCAGGCCCCTACCTGACTGACCTTCGGCCACCACACAGCGCAGCAGTACGTAAGAATGGGTCGTACTATCGCGGTATAAATCCAGTGGACCATCCGCGGCTGTAGGCCCCATGTTTTTCCGCAACTGCGTTTTGCGCACATAAGGGCTCCCTTGCCCCTATTTGCTATGTACTCGAGGTGTTTGTTCCAGGTGAGCGTTGCATCCAGGTAGACGCCCAGATACTTCACCCCACGCTGGAATGACACCTTTGAGTTGTAAAACCGGGGTTCTGAGAGACCTCTCAGATTCCTCCTTCTTGTGAATTGAACCAGCGTGGTTTTATTTGGGTTTACATTTAGGCCCTCTGTGCCACACCAGTCTTCCACTGCTTTCAGAGCTGACTGTGTCAGATCTGAGACTGTGCTGACAAAGGGACCCCTAACTAGGATTACCACATCATCAGCATAGCCCTGTACGTAGAGGCCTTGACCACTGAGTTTCTCCAGCAGAGAGTCCACAACAAGGTCCCACAGAAGGGGGGACAAAACCCCGCCCTGCGGGCAACCCCTTGCCACAGACATCCCCACGGACTCCCCAAGGAGCTCAGCCTCTACTTCCGCTCGATGTCGCTTCGTATTATGTTGGAATTTGAAATGGTCATAAATTTCTCAAAATACGGTCGTTTTCAGATTTTCTTCTTGGCTTCTGTTCAGCTCGTCGAACTCTTTAATTTGAGATGAGAACGAGCGTTGTAGGTGGAAAAATAAGGGAGTTAAGACGGGTTTTCTAATTGTTTTGATTTTCAACGATAACCGCCATAAAAATTGACCAAAATTGGTGCGGCTTATGCAAAAAATTTCGTTAGGATTTGTAGAGCATGCCCATTGATTTTGAGCTCGCATTCAATTTGGCTAGTTGACAGCAGAAAATGTGTCATTGGGTCCAACATTTTCTAGTTTTACTTGCTAAATGAAGTAAGTGGTTGAAAGTGAGGCTTCTGTGGAAGTATATTATATTTCCATGCTCAGTAAAGTATATTCTCATGATCAGCCTGTCAGGCCAACATGAGTAGCCAGTCGCCCTAATAGAACTAGTTTTAATCGCCTCAAGTATGTAGTGCGAGTATAACTTCGGGATAGGCCATGAAGATAGCGTAGTAAAAAAGTCGTTACTATGGCGTGATATTGCTATTAAGGTTTGTTAATTCGGTTATATTGCGTGCTGCAAATGATGGTTTTGTTTTCTGGGTATAATCTAACAAACGAAATACATGAGTTAGCCTAGGAGAAATACCTCAAAGGTTTGGTACCTATACGTCTTTAATTCTAGTTTGATTACAGGCTCTTGTAACAATATGTAGGAGGGATATGGAATTCAAGTTTAGACAGTGGAGGCGTAATCACCACCCCAGTGTTGTAAGCCGTATATTTGAGTGCCGTACCTATACTCGTGCATAGGCGTAATAAAGCATTTGTAAAAACGCTGCGAAGTCCTTGTCACATCGGTTTATTATTCTACTGGACATACGTACAGAAATGTTGGCTGTTCATTTATTGTTTCTTTCATGTGCAATTATTGAAATGGCTATCTTTGATGGTTTCCACCAAATTTGGCCTCCCAAAACACGAATTAGGCTCGTTTTTTTAAAAACAGATTATTCTTGATCACTGATAGTGCCATTGTTCGTGGCATTTATAATAAAGGGAGGGTAGGTATTGACCACAGAAAACTGATGTACGCAGAAGGGGCATCTATAATAAAGGAAAATAATAAATCTTTGTGTAATAATTTGCAGCGTTTTTATTTTTTATTGGTTAGTCAAAGCTGGATTTCGTATTTTTGAGTTATGCTCAGTGTTTCTTGGTTATGAAGGGCCTGCTGCTGGTGGATCCACATCTGCCTTTGTTCCACATCTCAGCGACCCCAACTCGTGTACGAAGAAGGATGTTGAATTAATTATGCAACAAATGCCTGACATAGGTGAGTCTCTGTTCCATTTTATTTTTATTTTGCATTTTTAGCACTGTTTAGCTGGTTATGAATTAGATCGTTTTATTGTTTACCAATATGCATCCAGAAAAAAACACGTTGTTAGTGTACCATGAAACTTTCGAAGGAGGGTCTCGAAAGAAATGCTATATTTTAGCACATTTTATACCTTTTTCCCCACATAATAGAAAGCAGGTGATGCCACGTAAATATAAAGTTTCTTCTATTTCCCTTTCATTTTATTCACTTTTCTACTACCATTGAAGGTACCTATTACCCTTCAGTTGAACAAATGTTTGTTTTTTTTAACGAGGTATTAATTTGTTTCCGTTCAAGTTGAAAGGCTTCTGGTTTTGAAGGAGTCAGGACCCAAAGGCTCCAAACTGACAGCTACGCCTGAACCTCCTCCGTGCAGCCAGAAGCAAGAAAATTCATCCGAGAGGGGTATGATGTATTACATTCACATGCACATTATGCACACAGGGTGTCCCAGGATAAAGTACATTGCCTTCGAGGATCGATTCTACTACTGATTCTACATTTTTTCCACTTATTGTCAGAGTTTTTTCACTTCTAAGATTGGACCTAGTGTCACTAAGGGCCTGTTTCACCAACGCGGATTATCCAGAGTTCAATCTCAGCTGAGGTTTAAGCCATCGATTCTGAGAAAAGACAGTTTCACGAACACCTAATCTCGGAATAACTCGCGCTAACGGCGCATTAAAGTTAATACCTCGTTTCAGGTAGTTTAAACCTCTGATCTACGGTTGATCCCCGATTCTCCGCCAGGCCATCACCATTTTGAAATCTATTTTATCAGTGTTTTTCATACTTATCAACTTGCATCAATCGTTTCATGCGATGAATCGTTTCATGCGATGAATTGTTTCATTGAAGTGTTTGAGTCATCCTCGGATGAAGATTTCAATGAACTTCTGAAAGTGGCCGTGCCCAGACGGCGGATGATTCGCGAAAGAGTCGAGCATTTCCACAAGTGGGACTGCGATTTTTTTGCAAGGTTCCGCCTTCTCAATGAAGGGATGAGCTTCGCGCTCGATGCAATAGAAAGCCTTTAGTTTTCGAAACGGAAAGGTGAGTCCAACCAAAAGTGTGTAATAAATATAGTTTTACACCAAATCTGGTAGGCAACAACGTCGGACCCATCATTATTTATTTCCTCGAGTAGGTACACAAACCTTCATAGTATCTGGTAGGTACTTGCAGACTGCGTTAATAAGTACATGTATAACTCTTCTTCTGCATACAGCGAATTATTGTAAAAAAGTAGATACCTTTTATACAAGAGCTATCTATAATTTATTACAGAGCAGTAGGTAGAATGGCAATCAGCTCTCTCGAAAGATGATCTTTTGTAGAAATTACAGAGTGGAGTGGAGTGGAAGTTCTCAGAATGATAGAGGCATAAAAAAATCGCGAAACTTCCACACCTGGTTACTATTATACAGTTTAATGTATCCACAACAATGGATGACGGACAAAACGTAATTATCCATAGAAGAAATATCACAGATCCACCACTCATGGATGAGCATCTCTCCTCCATGTCATCTGCAATACGGGATTGGTGTTTCTGGGGATAGCAATGCTAATGCAAACTAAACAATCTCGGCTTAAACCCAAGTTCGGCTAAACCGCAGATCAAAAACGTTGGTGAAACTGTCCAAGTTCTGAACCACCGGCCCCCAGGGCCGGTTTCACCAACGCAGCTTAAACCTGGTATCAATAAATCCTGGATTCAAATTTGATCTGCGGTTCAGAGCTTTGACAGTTTCACCAACATTTTTGAACCGTGGTTTAGCTCCTGGGTTTAAGCCGAGATATTTTAGTTTGCATCAGCATTGCTATCCCCAGAAACACTAATCCTGTATAGCAGATGACATGGAGGAGAGATGCTCATCCATGAATGATGGATCTGTGATATTTCTTCTGTGGATACTTACATTTTGTCAGCCATCAGAGACATTAAACTGTGTAATACAATATAGTAATATACAAACAAGACTCAGTCATCCTCATCCTCTTCTAAAGCAAAAACTTAACCCATTCAACGAATACTGCGACCTTTTTTCAAAATCCAACCAATTTTTTTCTTGAAATATGGACTCTTACAAATGCCCCAGAAGAACTTATTAACGCAGTGTGTAAAAGTACCTACGGCATACTAAGAAGATTTGTGTATTAGATATTCGAGGAAATAAATTGCCATGATGGGTCTGATGTTGCCTACGTGGTTTGATGTAAAATTACATTTATTACATATTTGTGATCCTATCTCTGTAACCGCCCTTAAATCACTATAACTCCATCAGTTTTCAGCGTAAACTCAAAAGTGAGGATACGGTTAGAAAGCGTATTAGATGTTTTATCTCCGTGATGCTAAACCAAACACACACATTTTATTAGCTGACCTTAGCCGCAGTATCGTCATTACTGTAACTCAAAATTCAAACAGAATTTACAGTGAAAGTTACAGTTATTTTAGACACAAGATGTGAGGAGAGTGACGGTGGACTCTCAAGAGTTTCCCCTCTAGACCAGCGGTATTTTCACCAGTTAAGAAGGGATATCGATTGGGCCAAAACGACCCCATTTCACCTGAACAACAAACTACTCCAGAACTGCCGCTGTCACACTCCTCCCCACATGACATACTTCTGGGTAGCAGAAGTATGAGAGGGAAAAGGAGGGTTGAAAAGTGATGAAGTTCCAGTTCAGGGAAGGGCATGTGAGCAACTTCGAGGTGACTAACCTCCATCGTAATGGTACTACCTCTAGAATATTTACTGGTGGAGAGCAAAGCTCCTACATACGAGTAAAGTAAAGTAAACAGCCATTCCAGGCTGGGGCTTTTCGTCCGACTGTCCTGCCAGCGTCACGGACGTGGTCAGCTGTCCTCCAATGAGAGGATCAGAATTCAGTCTGATCATTTCACTCTTTACTTGGCTACTCATTGCCTCGCCCCCTTGAGTGAAGAGGGGTTCGCCCAACAGCTACATGGGTCATACTTGGACAAGTCACCACGTGTCAGGGTGGTCACCCATCCAAGTACTACTAACAACGCTCGTGGTATGTTAACTTCGTTGATCTCACGGGATCCGGTTTATTCCACTTGATAAGGCCGTTGGGCCCTACATACGAGTACTGGCGGAGAAAAAATGTTGTCTGAGGTTGTTGTTGTCCAGTGAGTAGGTGATCAGCCTGTATCGATAGTATGGAACAACTATTGGGACTTGTAAATTGGGCATCGGCATTACTCACCTTCAAATGAGCTCAATATAATTTAATTATACTGAGTTCTAAAGGGTGAAAGGGGGTGGGGAAGCCAATAGATGTATGTATTATAAAAGGGGCAGGATGTTTGTAAAGGAATCCATCTGGACACTTTTGTGCTTATTCTTCTGGTAAGCCCACAAAAGTGGATGGAGTATGGTGAATTACTCAGTGCAAACTACCAAAC
This sequence comes from Leptopterna dolabrata, assembly GCA_954871275.1. Lineage (NCBI taxonomy): Eukaryota > Metazoa > Arthropoda > Insecta > Hemiptera > Miridae > Leptopterna > Leptopterna dolabrata. The sequence continues at coordinate 67,247,141 of OX940975.1, forward strand.
CACGCTGAACTACCATGTGACAGAATGAGGAGGAGAGTGACAGTGAACCCTTGTGAGTCCCCCCTCTAGACCAGCGATATTGTCACCAGTTAAGAAGGGATATCGATTAGGCTTTAGCCAAAACGACTGCAGAACTGCCACTGTCACAAAGATCGAAAACACGAAAGAAATCTTACAAGTGAAAAAACTAGGAAAATACGCGGACTAAACAAAGTTATACAACAGTTGTTTCTGTTGCAAATTAGTTCTAGAATCGATCCCTGAAGTTAATGTACGTACATTATCCTGGGACACCCTGCTGTATTTGTGGGTGGTTTGTGGATTTTTGGGGGGTTTCCCCTACAAGCAACTTGGACGTTAGGCGGACTGCTTCATAAAGGCCATAACACACAGAGTAGTTGATCTGCATTTTTTCCGCATTTTCGAACTCGAAGTTATCTGACTGTCTGACAGTCATATGAACTAGCGTTGAACCATTAGAAAGGCGTTGGGCCGTTGTTAGCGATTCTCAGAGATTAATCTATTCCTTGCTCAATATGTGTTCTTTTGAGTCCATGCGTCAGTTCATCCAGATCTGGATTTTAAAGTGACAGGAAACATAATATGAACGAAAGTTACTTTAGCTGGTGACCATGTGCTCAAGAGAATATTTCATTTTCCACCTTCTGTAAAAGTAGAAAGCATGTGGGTTCTGCTCGATCATCCACGTGAGAGCTCTGCATACATATATGTCCAGCTTAGGTACAACAAAAATGCAGTGCTTGAAGTACCCAATCCCTGTCTCTAGTTGTAAGCCCTTATTACCCTCGGTGTACTTGAGGATGTTTTAGATTTAGAGTATGGGATCTTATACATAGGTAGTTATATATGAACTTCAAAAGTAGGTAGTTTGGGAGATAGCTCGTAGATGGACGCCTGTGAATTACAGAACCATCAGATCATTGGTATGACCACTGCGCATGCGCAAACGGGAAATCTGAGGTACTCATTTCCTCACGAACCCATGGCCCGTTTTTGATGAAATTGTCAGGAGCTTTCTTCAAACTGGGCGTAGGAATTTTCATTCAACTTTTTTCAAATTACACGCTATGCTTCCTTATTACACGTTATGCATTCCTACATAACAACAAATGATGATAGACAGAATTCTTGAATCTACCCTAATCTGTACTGAATTGATTATTATTTAACGTACGTTTAAATGGTAATCGATGCGAGGAAGCTATGTGTCATTAAACTTGGCAGACGTTTTTTGTAGGTTCACCAGTTGACCTGTAGGAAACGATAGGTAGTCCGAAAATGAAATTAGCTATCAAGGGGAACGAAATAGGGCCTGAAAGGGATGTACAGTACCTGCTTACAACTTGGAGCATATGCACAATTTTGTTCGGACTATTAAATTTCTTCTGTCCATGTTCAAAGACTTCCGATTTTGAGAGGGCCAGGTCCAATGGATCCGACCCAAGAGCTGAGTGTGGTACACCATGCAGCATATTTATCTTTTAGAGGAATATAATAGGAGGTATAATAACTATTTACAACTCTCTGTTAGATTTCTCAATTTCTCGACCTACAAACAATATGCTGGACCCAGAAAACTCTCTTCCAACTTCTTTTTCGTGTGTTGCTATCTGCTCTATGCCAGGATGATTTTACAAATATTCTAATCAAGAGTTTAACAAGATTTTCCAATTCCTTAGTTTATTTCTTTCTTTTGTATCTCTAATATGCTCTGTGATGCTGCAGGAGACGATATGCTCTGTGATGCTGCAGAAGACGAGATCGGTAAGGAGACTCCATCAGCCAAGGAGGGTTCGGGGTACAGTGTGAAGAATATTGCAGAATTTGTTTCGGAAGTTTTGCCCGTTATAGGTGAGTACAAAGAGTGAGTAGTCTGCTGTGATGAGGCTATGCCATGTACAAAGTATGGATGCTTTGCCATGTACAAAGCATCCATACATATCTTAAAAACTTCCAGCAGAAGGACACATGGTTTCTATGACGTTCCTAAATTGATTCCAAATATGTAGATGGGACCACCCGGAGCATTGTACGGCCAGCTGTTCGTTCACAGTAAGGCCCCGAAGTTTGGCTTCGTCAACATGAGTGTGAATGAAATGTTGTACATCTATAGGTACACCAGAGAAGGTTTGCCTACCGAGGGCGAACTCTGCTGGAGAAAAGTGAACTACTTATCAGCTTTTCCAGTGTGTCCAATAATTTCTTGCTAATTTTTCCCCTCAAAAATGACATATTTCCCTCCAGTGACGGAAACGGAATTGAAAATGGTTGATGGTGGAAATGCAGGATGCTGAATATATTTTGTTGGTTCTATCATTTTATCGTAGGTTACCTACCGAATAATAATGAGGAATCTGTACTATCCTTCAATTTCCATAAAGTAATATCAAATACTATTATCTACACCTTATATTTCTCAAATTTTAAATATCGTGTTACCTATTTATGTTAGGTACGCTGAAAACTATTGTTTTTTTCCCCCCGGAGAGTACTACATTCAGTGGGACTAGGTATATTTGACCATAATAAATGTATATAATTGAGGATATAGTACCACAAGGAAAGTCCAAAAAATGAATAGGCAGGAATTACAAGAAAAAAATTATTTATGAGACTTATTACCTACTACGAATTTTATTACGAATCACCGCATTGTCGAACTCGTCAGTTGGTATTTTTTTCGGGTGGGGTTTCCTTTTTTTTTTTGGAGTGATGAAGGAAGCCTGGCCAGTAGTCTGGATCGACTTCTTCCCCTCACTAATTATAGAAGCAACTGTTCTTTCGAAAATTCCAGTTGCTTCACTCGTCCTTCGAACGCTCTTCAGCTTTCTTTTTGGAGAAGTACTCTGCCACATTGAACACAATTTCCCGAGCTTGCCGACAAAGTGCCTTTCCACAGCGAAAGGGCAAAGACTGTCCTCTATGCGGGGTGTTGTTCATAACGAACAGTTGAAATTAGATGAGGAAAAACACTCGAGAAATGGAAAATGTAGGAAAAATAACAGCGAGAGAACGAAAAATCACGACTTAACCACAAACAAAAACAATCACCAAACTAACAACGCAGTGCAGTGCGGCCAATATGCACACACAACAGTTCGCAATGCTTGACTTTTACCTATCAAGGAGTAATTGGAAGGGTTGTCTCGAGTAGTAGTTCAAGACTTCTGCCGCTAGGGTTCGTCCTTGGTAGGCAAACCTTCTCTGGTATACCTATAACCCAGGTATCATTGCTAGGGAACACCTGTTTATAGTCAAGCAGGGGTTCATTATGAAATCGAGTTTATTGTTCTGATATTATTTCATATAAAGAGGGTTCTTTTGGATTTTGTTGCTAAATGGGTACCTTACCTACTTCACCTATTTGTTGATAGGTACAAGTTTGCAGTCCACGGGCCTAACGGATAATCCAAATTAGGCGAACATTTCGGAATATGTCGAGGGTCCTACTTAGGTTCAGCGACCATCAGTATTTCAAAAACGCTGCAAATCCCTGCATAACAGTTTATTATTTTTTAAAGAATACCCTTCTGTTACAGATCACAGCTCTCTGTATAGATAACCCGTCTATATAATATAATATGTATGTTTGATCGGGCAAAAATGTTTGATCGGGAACAACAAATTCAAACGAAATTCACTTTAAAGAATTTAATATGAGAACGAAATAGAACGATCGACTTGGATAACAATTTATAACTTCTTACAACTTTGAACTTTCCCTTTCGGAGGTTGAACACCATCTTCCCGTTCGAGAGGAGCTCAGGTTTGCAAAACCCAAAGAACTACATGAAAGAACGTATTTCACAACTCTGGACCAGCAGACCGAAATTGCACCGCCTATGGCTGACGTGATGCTTGCTGCAATTTACTAATATAAGCACAATTATATTCGTTCGTTCTAAGACCCAAAAAACAGCATGATCTGATCGAACCCGCTAGCCGCAGCTAGCGCTCGAGCGGACACCAGACGCACTACTTCGGGCGTTTATGTACCTACGTCCGAACATCCTCCCCCCCCCCCCCCCCCCCCCAATGACGCCCGTCATTCGGACTGCTCCTTGGGCATGGGGCAAAGCTTGACCAATGGACGTGTCAGCTCTCCATTGGTGGACCTAACTTTGGCTACCCGAACAATACCATCAGAACCAGCGTGAAGATCGGTAATCACGCCCATGGGCCAAGAGAGCGGTGGACGATTATCATCTATGATCAACACTACATCTCCTAAAACAGGGGGTCGGTCAGGAGTATTCCATTTGGCCCGTGCCTGCAGATCAAGCAGGTACTCCTTACTCCACTTCTTCCAGAAGCCCTGTACGGTCTGGTTCACAAACCGCCATTTGGGAATAAGGCGCGAGCTGGAGTCCAGGCAGCCTTCAGATTCCGGGAGAGCAGTAAGTGGTCTTTGAATCAAGAAGTGACCTGGTGTAAGAACGAGAATATCATCCGGCGAGGCGGATTGGAACACAAGAGGCCGACTATTAAGGATGGCCTCGATCTTAGCCACTATAGTGCTGAACGTTTGGAAATTGACCGTATGATCGCGCAAATTCACCCTAATAAGTCGCTTTGCTGACTTGACCGCAGCTTCCCATAACCCCCCAAAATGTTGAGCCCTTGGTGGTATGAACTTCCAGCTCACCCCCCTAGCAGCCAAACGTTCGGCAAGCGTGATCGATACGCCTGTCTCCAGCGCAATCCTAATGTTCCTAAGGAGGTTGGCTGCCCCAAAAAATTGCGACCGTTGTCCGACCAAATGACGGAGGGCACCCCTCTTCGAGCGATAAATCTTTCCAGGCACTGCAGAAAACGGTCGGTGCTCAGATCCATAACTACTTCTAAGTGCACCGCCTTGGTGGCAAAGCAAACGAGCACGGCCAAGTACATTTCTACTTTTCGTGCCCCACGGAGACCACTTACGGAGACCGAAAATGGGCCGGCGTAATCAATGCCGACCTGATCGAATGTGAACGTTCCCTGAACCCGCCCTGATGGGAGCTGACCCATTTCTGGTTGAAAGGCTACGGGCTTGATCGAAAAGCAGCGGGTGCACTTTGCGAGAGTTCTTGCGACCGCATTCCGACCATCTATAATCCAGAACTTCGTACGCAGGTGAGCTAGGGTCGCCCTCGGACCGACATGCAAACAGCTCTCATGAGCCTGACGAATGATAAGTTGGGTGAGCGGATCCTTGGCTGGTAAAAGTGCTGGATGCCTAGTCTCGAATGCGCTACTGCTATGCTCCAAACGACCCCCCACTCTAATGATGCCTTCTCGTGATCGAAATATAGCGAGTTGTCTCATGAGCTTGGTACGGGGAGTGGAACGGTCTAAGGCGGAATGAATATCCTGAAAGTGTCGACTTTGTGCGCGTCGTACTAAAACTAGATCAGCTGCCCGCAGCTTTCGACCGGAACTCTCCGAACTGTTGTAAACCTAACTCTTCGACCGCGGGAGTTTCGTCCGAAACGTAAGATCCAGGCAACCACTCTTCTCAGCCGACCGAATGAGCTGAATTTTTTCTCCAGCTCGTCAGTCGTCTCCAGAGCGGTGGCATGCGACCTGACTGTTCTGATCTCCTCAGCCACACTCGTTTGACTGAGGTTGGGCCTAATTCTGCGAATAGGCCACAAGGACCGGTCTGAGCGCAACCAATGAGGACCATTCCACCAAAGCTCATTCTGGATCAGTTTATTGGGCAAGGCTCCCCTAGATGCTATATCAGCGGGGTTGTCCTGCGTCTGAACGTGGAACCAAAGCTCCTGAGAGAGTTTTGGCTACACGGTTTCTCACAAATACTTTCCATAACGGCGCTGGGTCGGCTGTGAGCCAGGACAGAACGATCGTGCTATCAGAGCACGCAACCAATTGAGCATGAGCGAATTGTGGCCGAATCTTGTTCATGGTCTTTCCTAGCAATTCGGCAGCGAGGAGTTCTAGTCTAGGTATTGAAACCTGCTTTATGGGGGCAATTCGAGCTCTAGCGGTGACTAGCCGGGTCACAAATGAACCTTCTTGTGCGCAAACATGATAAACCACAGCTGCGTATGCCTTTTCAGAGGCGTCTGCAAATCCTACTAGCCACTGAATGGGACTAGAAACCTGAACGTGATGGGGAATCTTCAGCTCTGAGAGCGTATCGATGGATCTAGCGATGTTCGACCAATCAGCAACTATGGAGAGGGGAAGTGGATCGTCCCAGTCAAAACGTGCATGGCACACCTCACGCTGGATCATTCGCGCGAAGACCGAAACCGGCATGACCCAGCCCGCGGGGTCATAAATTCTACCGACCTCACTAGCCAGCTCCCTCTTGGTTCGAACCACAGGCGTAGTTGGTACTTTGAAGAAGAACGTATCAGTACGAGGGTCCCAGGCCACTCCTAACATTCTAAGGGGCGTGCCTTCTGTGGGATCCAAGTCCACTGTTTCGCCCGATATCAGGCAATGATCTTGGGGAATACCCTCAAGCAGATCGGGGTGATTAGCGGCCCACTTCCGCATCTCAAAACCCGCGGAGCCTACCAGAGCAATAAGTTCGTCCCTAACCTCACGTGCCTCTTTGATCGAGGCACCTCCTCCATGAACGTCATCCACATAGGTTTGCTCGAGTAGAACTAGGGAGGCCCTTGGGTAGTCTTTGGCCTGAGTCTCTGCCAAATGTTTCAAGGTCCTGTTCGCCAGGAACGGAGCTGGAGCTGTACCATAAGTGACTGTACAGAGCGCAAAATCCTGAACAGGGTCATCCGGTGAATCTCTCCAAACAATACGGAGAAGATCTTGATCCTCTCTAGGATGTAAGATTTGGCGGAACATTTGTTTAAGATCACCAATGAACACATAGGGGAACGAGCGGAATCAGAGGAGAATATCGCAAATGTCCGGTTGTAACTTCGGACCCACGTGTAAAATTTCGTTCAGTGATCGACCATTTGCTGTCCGCTGGGACGCATTAAAAACTACACGGATCTTATCAGCTGGATCCCCTAGACGACGAACCGCATGATGAGGCATATAGTAATGAGCGAGACCTGGCACCGGGGGATCGACAGGTCTCATGCATGAACTTTTTATACGGTGGAACAAGACCAGGATTTCGCCTAAATTTACTTTCCAATCGATAAAGTTGCCATAGGGCTATTGATCGAGAATGACCTAGCGAATTTCGATCCTGTGCAAGGAGCAATGGAACGGTGTACCTACCTGAACCGTCCCTGCGTACCTGATCTAAGAAAATATTCTCAGCCTCCCGCTCAGCAGGTGTCCAAGGCTCCACCTCCTCAACTGACTCAATCTCGAACATTCGCTTCAGAAGAACGTCCGTTTCGTGAACGGAACTCTGAACCTGTATGGGTGCAGAACTCAGGGATCCAAAATTCACTTTATCAGGTACTACCCCCCTTGAAACCAAGCTGAACAATGGTGGACTAACTGATGAGAACTCCACTGGGGGCACTACAGAGAATAAATTACGTACCGGCTCTAACAGAGCACCCTTGGAGTGAAAAAGTGGAACTCCTGAATGAGGGGGAGGAGAACGACGTTCCTTAGGTGTAGCAGGGGCCTCCCCTGAACGTTCTCGTTCGTTCCATGCCGGCTGCGCTGTACCTACTAGAGCGGGACTGGAACCAGCGTTAACTTCGGACTTGAAGGGAAAAACTGGACTAGTGGCTTCGGTTGGAATGAACCACTGAAGGTGATTCTTATCTCCGAACTTCACTATCTGCCCCTTCCGTGTTTCAATTCGACCTAGCACCAACCAGCCTACTTCAGAACGTAATAACCATGGTGAGTTGCCCACCGGAGGTACGCGTTCCCCTTCTATGAGTTGTATGACTAGATCGGCACTTAGTAAAATGTCAACTTCACCCCTAGTGTAAAAAGTCGGATCAGCCAACTCAGACCCTAACTCCCAGATATGGGGCCACTGATCGATGGAGAAACTGCTTGACGGGATAGGAGCTGTCACCTCGTCCAAGACGAAGGCGGTGACTGGAATGTGCCTACCTGAACGTGTGAACAGTCTGAATGAGGTGAATCCCGGAACAGAGTGTGAATTTCCCCCTACTCCCACTATGCGTCGTTCTGAGGGGAAGACCTCCAATTTGAGCGCTCGACAAAATTTAGAAGTGATTATATTAACCTCAGACCCAGTGTCCAAGAGAGCGCGCCCCACAAAGCCCCTAGTTTTTTCCCTTTTTGACACGTGCACCAGTGCGGTAGGTATTAAGCCTCCTGATCGTGGACGCCTAATGCATGATCTAGATAATGAACCTAGCGCCGGAAGAGAACTTCCCGCCACTAGCTGGGCGCTTGAACTAACTTGGTCCCGGAAATTAATTTCCCTACTACTGAACGCATGAGACTCCGGAAGGTGTCTCGCTACGTTCGAAGGTCGAGGCTCGTCTTGTGCGCCTGACCTAACGCCTACTGGGGAAGGCTGCACCAAGTAAGAGGGACTTCTATGAACTAACTTAGAACTAACCAGCTGAGTAGTGCAATGGGAAGCTCCACTCCTGGGTATATCACCACAAGGTTTCAACGGAGTGGGGCCCCCTTCCTCAGTGGTCCTAGGTACGAACATGCGCCTACCTAAAGCGGCAGCCGAGCTACTGCCTGGGAACTTACGATCGAACATCCTACCTGTGGGACCGGATCGGTTATTATGATCAATGCAATGGGCCCTATTGGAACGAACGAATATTTTAGTGCGACTTGAACAAGGATCGATTATTATAGCATCTTTCCCCCTGGAGGGATCAGACCAATCACTCCGGACAGAACGGGTCGGAGGATCGGCCCGACCCCATCCAGTGGGGCAGCCTCATTCGCAATCGGTAAAAGATCTAGCCGAACGGAACAGAGGGTCAGCCACCTCTGAGCCCCCGACCTCCTCCGAGGCCCACTCACACAAGTTGATCTCAGAGAGGGCTGGTGTGCTCGTACCCGGTGGTGACTGTGCCAAGACAGGCGAATTGCGCCTCTGGCACGATCCCCCCTTTGAACTATCAGATTGGGGAGGAAGATCCTGAGCACCCCTCGACATTACCTCCCTTTTTGAACGATGAAGCCAGGCATGATGTCTTCGTCCACAGCCGCAACGTCGTCGAGAAGGACAGTCTTGAACGTTGTCATGTCGGTAGGAGAAGCAGTTCTCGCAGAGCTTGTGTAGGCAAACGAATTCCCACTTCTTTTCCACGGGAACGGTGAAGAACTTGGGGCAGCGATATAGGAAATGGTGGTCCTCGCAATAGTGGCACCGGAGTGGAAGAGTATCTTCCTGAATGCTCAACAAATGAGGAGTAGGGGATGTTTGACGGGCCTGTCTTTGAGCCGAATTTGATTTTTTATCACGATCGAATGAACCGTGAAAGGTCGAAGGGATCATTTGAGCGATCTTGAGCTCCTTGTCTAGGAACTCCAGCAGTTTCCGATGAGTCGGAACCACATCCTCGACCTCCATTTCTTGACGATTAAATTTATCCCCCAGCGTGGTGTCGATGCGAGCGAAGAGAGCCTCAAACAGCAGGAACGACTCGAGGTTGTGTGTCTCAACCTCTTCCATTGAACGGATCCAAGACCGGGCCGCACTCAGGAACGCTTCCAACTGCTGCACATCATTTTTCTTGATAGTAGGTACAAATTTAAGGTTCGAAAAGGATCGACGTGCGAGACGATACCGACCGGAATTTTCCGCGATCAAGGCGTTATAAAGAGCCTGATAGTCCGATCCGTCGGAACGATAACTAGTAAGGACCGAACGAGCCTGACCAACCAGCTCCTCGACGAGCGCCCGATATTTAATCTCGTCCGGTAGGTACTGTACATTGTGAACCGCTCGATCGTATAAACCGCGAAATGAGGCGAAATTCGTAATGTTCCCATCGTATGATGGAACTGTAGGCAGCATAACATTCATGTACTTTACTGCATCGAACGTGAGTTTGTTCTGATCGTTCGAACTTTCTGACAAACCTTCTAAAGGCTGCAAAGTCGGTGTGGGTAGTCCTATCTCTAACGCCATTTGCAGATCGGCTACTTGGGATAAAAGCGACTCACTTACGTCCCAATTGAAATCGGCGGATTCGATCTGCGAGAACAGACTGTCGGCAGCTTTCGCCAAATCGCCCGCACATGATCGGGCCTCCTCGGACCACTGTGACATCTTCAACAACGACTGGGCTTTAATCGCCCATAAACAGAGTGTTTTATAAAGCGCCCTTTGATTGGCCTTAAACCTCTTGATGACTTTAGCTGAGACCTCAATTCCTTGATCGACGAGTTCTCGAGTGTGGTAGAAGTTACCTTCGGAAACGACTGGTTAGTAGCGGTTTCAGGTGGAAGAAATGTCAGTCCAGCCAAAAAATTGAGGACGACTACCATCAAAAAGATCACTTAGTCGAACCGGAGATCGATAGTTTCATCATTAATGTTGGGGGGGGGGCTTCTGATACTGATAGCAGTTCCGATGAGGATTCTGATTTTTCTGATTAGAAGTTTTACGTACCACAGTTAAATTACGTAAGTACTAAATAAATGAATAATAATAGGTAGGTATGTACTAAATAAATAAATAATAAAATAACATTTGTTTCCAATCTTTCCTTTTATACCTACCTACCTTCAAAAAATTTTCCTTATTTACCTCATTGTACCTTTTCAAAAAAGTACTCCTAATTTTCAAGAAAACGTTTCATAGAAAAATCCTATTACACACGAGTTTTTCTGTCAGCTCAAAGGAGTCACGCTCAAGGGTCCGATTTTACAAAAATCGGGAAAATGCTACGTTCATTCACTATGGTAGGTACCTATGGCTCTTATGACAATATCATTTTTTATAACGAAAAAAGTTGTTTTTATGACGGTTCACACACTCAGCTGGAAAAAGGATTACAGGGGGAAAGTGCTGCCACTGGACAGGGGAAAAACAAAAAAAACGGGGAATTCCGCATTGAAAATGATTTCCACCTTCTCCGACAGATGGCAGGGTCGGAGGGCAATATTCTAGTGCACGGACTATAGGTACCTATCTAAATCACGAGTTAAATGTTGCTAAAATAATTCTGTCGATGACAAGCAGTAACTAGAAGGGCAAAAAGAAAAATGCAAAAAAACTCGGCGCTGCGCGCCTCGCCTGAGTACTACTTAGAGCCCTTGGCTAAAATTACAAAACATGAATATGCTTTAGCCTCATGATGTGCTCCTCGCTGTTTCTCTGACCCAAAATGTGGGTATCATTATGTGAGGCTGCACATTTGTTTTCAATACTTCATCCAGTAATTATTCAACAAATCATCGGTATCCATGTTGTCGTCCCACTTTTTATGTCTTTGCGCCCCCTCCCGCACCCACACCACGTACCACGTACCTCGTTAGTGAGAATGATCACCTGTGTGTAAACAATTATTTAAACAATCACGCTCATACCGCAGCTTGTCGGCCACGCACTCCGCAGTGGTTAACGTAATATGGTTAGGAAAATCGAGAGCTATCCAACGAGTGGTGAACGATTTTTGTACGATGATAACTGGCGAAGTTAAAGTTCCGTAGCAACGAATCGGTTGTACGTGAAAATCATTACAAATGTTGTCGTCCCAGATTTCGTTACGAAATTTCATTACGAAATTGCTTTTTTGGCTAGTTAGGTCACGGCTAAAGCATATTCATGCTTTATAGCGGCAGGTATAGAGGGCGCCATCCATGCCATGAATGCACTATTTGAAGAAAAGTCGGGACCTTACGCACAATGGGGTCTTCTTTTAGTAGATGCCAGGAATGCCTTTAATGCGATGAACAGAGTGGCGGCATTGTGGCAAGCTCGAAACAGATGGCCGCGCTGTGCTCGATTTCTGTACAACACATACAGGGGACACGCGGAGCTGGTGTTCCGAGGTAGTACGGAGAAGCTGCACAGCATGGAGGGGGTCACTCAGGGCGACCCTCTGGCCATGCTACTCTATGGGCTGTCTACATTGCCGCTGATTGACCAATTGCAGCAACCAGAAGTGACCCAGTGCTGGTATGCAGACGACTCCTCGGCCCAAGGCCAGTTTGCTGATTTGAAACACTGGTGGGACAAGCTGAAGCGATTGGGACCTGACTACGGCTATTTTCCTCAAGGGCAGAAATCATACCTCGTGGTGCACCCTGATGATATCGAGGCGGCCAATTCAATTTTCCGCGATTCAGGCATACAAGTTGTCACGGGAAGACGCTTCTTGGGGGGATATGTTGGGCAACAAACCGAAAAACAGGCATACCTGAACAGTAAGGCTGAACACTGGGTTAAGTCAGTGGAAAAGCTGTCCTCAGCAGGAAAGACACAACCTCAATCAGCTTACGCAGCGTTCGTGAAGTCCATGCAGTTCCGATGGCAGTTTGCTCAGAGGGTAGCCCTGGGGAACGAGGATACATACAAGGAATTGAAGCGGTCAATCTGGTCTGAGTTTATTCCGGCCCTCTTGAAAGGAACTGTGGACGAAGAGGAATGTAGATTGTTTTCTCTCCCTGTCAAGAAAGGTGGCCTAGCGTTGAACGATCCCACTGTGACAGCTATACCATTCTATGAGGCATCGAGGGAAGGAGCATCAGAGCTGGCAGATGCAATACGCGGAGGCAGACAGCTAGCCCTAGGTGACCATTTGGCAACTCTGAAAGCAGCAAAAAAGGAGGCAGGGGAGAAGAAGGATGCGGAGGAAGATGTTCTTCTCCAAACAATTCTTGAGGGGTTCTCTGCACCTAGAAGGAGGACTGTTGAGCGGGCAGTTTGTAAGGTGTTGCGGAATAAGTCCTCGGGGTGGCTCTCAGTTCTCCCCATCAACCGACAGCACTTCGACTTGTCTCCCACCCAATTCTGTGATGCTCTGGCAGTGCGGTACAGACGTGAGCCAGTAGAGATGCCAACAACTTGCGATGGATGTGGGAGTACCTTCTCGATGGAGCACGCCTTGAGCTGCAAGACGGGCGGGTTAATATCCAGGCGTCACAATGAAATACGAGATGTTATGGGAGACCTACTGGAGAGCGCTTGGGGAAACTGTACCAAACTGGAGCCAATGATTACAGAGACATCAGAACACTGCCCTGGTCTCCGAGGTGATTTGGCCTGCCGCGGGGTGTGGGAGCCTCAGAGGGAGGCATTGTTTGATATCCGTGTCATGGACACTGATGCTCCCTCTTATGCCTCACGCACCGTCTCGGCAGTACTCATCTCTGCGGAGGAAGAGAAAAAGAGGAAGTATGTTCAGGCCTGTGAGCAACGCCACGCATCCTTCACACCTGCTGTTTGTTCAGTAGATGCCCACTATGCACCCCAGATGTCGGCCCTAATAAAAGTTCTCTCCGAACGCTTGGCGGACAAGTGGTCTCGCCCGCAAAGCGTCGTGCGCGCTTGGGTGCGCGTCAGAATTGCATTCGCCATCCTCCGAGCCTCCAGCCTATGCATGCATGGGGCAAGAAAAAAGTGGAGAAGTGCAGACGAGCTTCTAGGCTCTGAGGGTTTAATATATGCATCATACATATTATGCTCTCATCACGAATCGTCGTCACCTCAGTGGGCCCACTAACCAGGATTGAGCTGCGGGTTGTTAATCCCTCTGATTATTATGATTAAATCATTGTTTTATTTGAATTATTCATGCTAAAATGAAGTTCTGAAGGAAAAATTGTTGATATGGAGTGAAATGGATGCCCCTTCTGCGTGGATCACTGTTTTCTGTGGTCAATAACTATAATGAACCGTTGTTTAATAACTTGCCCATCAATAATAGGTACTTCAACGGTTATTCAAGTCCCATCAACAAAATCCAGCCCCTTCTAGGTTGGTGAACCGTTGTGTAATAATTTACCGTTGTGAAATAATTTACCGTTATATAATAATTTACCGTTGTGTAATAATTTGCCATTGGGTAATAATTTACCGTTGTGTAATAATTTACCATTGTGTAATAATTTACCAACAACAATACTTCAACGTTTGTTCAAGTTACAAAAGTACCGATCGACAAAATCCAGCCCCTTCTTGGTAGATGAACAGTTGTGTAATAATTTACCGTTGTGTAATAATTTACCGTTATGAAATAATTTACCGTTGTGTAATAATTTATCATTGTGTAATAATTCACCCATCAATAATACTTCCAACGTTTGTTCAAGTTTCACAAGTACCTACCAACTAAATCCAATAGTCCATCACTTATCAAATGAAATAATTTCGCAGAACACCCAACTCGACTTCATACACCCATCCTTGATTATAATCAGGTGCTCCCTAGTGATGAATATCTGGGCCTGATTTATACCGATTGATTCACGATCGTGTTGACGAAGCTTTTTGGCGCACACGAACGGCTGGACGTACAATGCTCCGGATGGTCTCAAAAAATTGATTAGCTCAAGACAATTTTAATAACGTAAAAAAAACCATACCCTTCAATCGAAAGTTTTTGAACTACGGCGTTCTGAAAATTTCAACCCCTAATTTGAACCCCTTAGAGATGACTGACAGTAACGTCGAGCTTCGAGGACCAACTAGACCCCGAACGGAACCTATAACCGGAATTTCATCAATTTTTATTCATGGTAACTAAGAAAAGTGGCCCGTACGGCGGACAGACAGAAATTTTTTTATTGCAGTTTTGGATTCTACATACCTTGAAACGTAAACCATCAAATTTTGAGAGGGGGTAAGAATTTTTTTTTCTTGCTCGATTCCAATGGTTCATTATTGAAAATAATAAACCAAAATGAAAGGGTGCAGGGTTCGTGAGGCCAAAATGACGTGGGACAGTTGTGTGGTTGGGAGTCAACTCTTGTAAGGTTTCATGATTTTGGAAAATAACGCTGCTACATTGCGTGTTATGCTTATTGTTCTTAAAATAACAATTAATACCCACTTCAACACTTTTTCGCTTAATTTTATTTGAAATCTCGCGTTATGTTGAATTTAAAATTGAAAATGTTGAATTCTATTTGGAAAGGCTGCATTTTTTAATGATGTTTAATTTATGTAACGGTATGTAGGACCTTTTGCGTAAGTGAATGTATAATGTGAGGAATATACAAGGAAATTCAGTTCCAAAATCTGTTATTTTGGATAGCCTCCCATTGAAGATGCATTGCTATGTATGCATTTTAGATGTAACATTGAACAAATGCTCCAACTCTAATCACTTAAGTACATGATCAATTTTTGTGTTGAAGTTAACGCTCTTCAGATCGTGAGAGAATCGAGGGGCAGAGGACCAGCGCCTGGTCCAAGCAACACTCGGGGAGGGAAGCCTTCCAATAGAAGTATGTGTATATATTATATACATAATAATATATACTATTTCCTTATTACTCATTGTTACCTTGTACATTTGTCTCAGAATGAGGTGGCCTAAATGAACCAAGGTGGGTTCCCCCCACTATTATAGGTAAGATATGAGAGATAGAGGTACAGACATTATGAATAATAGGACAGGTACGTACAAGTCGTTACTGCAGCGCCGATTTGTTTGATTCTGTGCAGTGTAGGTACCGGAAGTCAGGGGCGACGCTAGCATTAATCATGGTGAAGGGGGGGGGTGGGGGGGGGGGGGAATGTTTCGCCAAATTTGTGTCCTAGTGTTTTCTCAGCTACACACACACACACACAAATAAACAAACATCCTCTCTCTGTTGTGAGCGCTCTGACGCAAACAAACATTAAGTACATAGCATGAACCAGTAACCTAGACTTGAAAGCAGCTCCATCAAGTCCCTTCCCCTTCACCCATAATTCAGTTAATGACCTCAATCCATCTCTTTTTCAGCTCGCTCCATTTAACATATATCATGTTTTACCTCTGGGTTTTGTGCTCGAAAATTAAGCTAAATTAAGCACGAGCCGTCATGAAGTACTCATTTTCTTGGCTCCTAAACCTAATTTACACTCCGAAGCTGTAATTTAGTTTGTAGACTCCTTAGGACTTTTATCTAACGATGCATAGGCCCAGGATCAGCTGAGAGGCTTCTAAAGCTAATTTCTACGCTATTTACACTCCGAAGCTGTAATTTAGTTTGTAGACTCATTAGAACTTTTACCTGACGATGCATAGGCCCCGGATCAGCTGAGAGGCTCCTAAAGCTAATTTCTATGCTATTTACTTCATTTACAATCTGATTAGCATTATTGACGAAAGAATATACAAAATCCACAGGATTTTCCCGTCGAAATCAACTACATCGATGCCCAGGTTCTTAAACTAATTATATTTATATTTAATATCAGAAAAATCATGCCGTGTATCATTTCTCTCCTGATAGACCTAGAATGCTGAAATTTGGTATTGAGCCTCTATAGGCATGCTGTGTACAATTGACAAAGCGAGTACCCACCCTGATCAGCTGAGTGAGATCGTGATCGACCTAGAATGGTGAAATTTGGTATTGAGCCTCATTATTGACACTGAAATGTTGTGTCAACGCTTGAGTAAACAGTATAAACGTCGTCGAGGAAATTTAGAACGTATAGCAACGCTAAAATCTATTATTTGTTATGATGTTTTCTCACGTCGTAAGTAAGTATTGAATGTAACGGCGATGTGATCTGTACGATTTTTGATCTGTACTATGGGTGTCTGT
This sequence comes from Leptopterna dolabrata, assembly GCA_954871275.1. Taxonomy (NCBI): domain Eukaryota; kingdom Metazoa; phylum Arthropoda; class Insecta; order Hemiptera; family Miridae; genus Leptopterna; species Leptopterna dolabrata. The sequence goes on from OX940975.1 coordinate 67,263,770, forward strand.
ACGAAATGTGGTTGAACGAATTATGGAAAGGTGTGATAGAAAGATATCATTCAATACTTACATTACGACGTGAGAAAACATGATACATGATTTTTATTTATTGGTTGCAACAGGAAATTTTTTCTCACAGCAGTCGAAATCAGTGTTGGCCAATGGAGAATACCCATGAGCCTGAAAAATGTACTTCTATTTTAACATGTATCATGCTTACCGCTGGGTTTTGTGCTCGAAAATTAAGCAAAATTAAGCGGGAGCCGTCATGAAGTACTCATTTTCTTCGCTCCTAAAGCTATTTTACACTCTGAAGCTGTAATTTAGTTTGTAGACTCCTTAGGACTTCTACCTGACGATGCATAGGCCCCGGATCAGCTGGGAGGCTCCTAAAGCTAATTTCTACGCTATTTACACTCCAAAGCTGTAATTTAGTTTGCAGACTCCTTATGACTTACCTGACGATGCATAGGCCCCGGGTCAGCTGAAAGGCTCCTACAGCTGATTTCTGCGCTATTTACACTCCGAAGCTGTAATTTAGTTTGCAGACTCCTTATGACTCTTACCTGACGATGCATAGGCCCCGGATCAGCCGAGAGGCTCCTAAAGCTAATTTCTACGCTATTTACACTCCGAAGCTGTAATTTAGTTTGCAGACTCCTTATGACTTACCTGACGATGCATAGGCCCCGGGTCAGCTGAAAGGCTCCTACAGCTGATTTCTGCGCTATTTACACTCCGAAGCTGTAATTTAGTTTGCAGATTCCTTATGTTAAAAGAACTTCTAGTGCTAGACATGTTGTGGGCACTAAATTCACAAGTAGGAACCAGAAAAACCAACTGGGGTTTTGATTCTTCAAAATATTACGCTGATCGCCTCTGGAATTGAATTTGCCAACTGACCGAACTTGCTGGAAGTAAGTGGAGGAGGTGGCATGAAATTATCTCTAGGATATTGGAGATTTACTCCAGTATAACTCACGTTAGTAAAATTTGCATCTCATTTTGATCGGCATGGGTTTTATTCAGTAGATAGTTAAATTGTTATAAGTTACTATATAACTAGTTACTGTTTGTTGTTCGTATTTTGTTCATGTGTAAAATGGCAGTGAATAGAAATTAAATTAAAACATTCTTCTACTTAGTTTTAATGTTTTCCATTGCTGCAGGGAACAGGAACAGTGGGAAGACAAAACAAACAATGGACTTTGGGAATGTCGGTAAGAAGGGAAGACAACTCCCCTCTGTCCATAAAAAGCCCAGCCAGCCCCCAAAACCACCCGGCAGTTCTCCTGCTGTGAAGCCCACTGGTACTGTCTGCAAGTCTGTCAAGGAAAGGTATTGGCAGACTATAGAAACCGTCTTGCCAGTCCTTGGCGTGTTGAGTGAGTGCCCCATTCCAAGATCTCAGTTACCTACCTACTAGGTATAACGTTTTCAATAAGTTTCGTCGTTCTCGATGGCTAAAAACCCAAGTAAATAGTACTACCTACCTTATAATATCTTTAAGCTGAGATTGGACTTGATTTCAGGCTATAATAGTTGTAGTATTTTATTAATCCGTTTACTTCCAAATACAGTTTTTGTTGGTTAATCATCAGATATATTCATAGCAATTGCTGGTCTTACCTGTCTAAATTTGTCTTAAGCTAGGTTCACATGGACATCTGTCTTACACTAGGTTCGCCGTAATTTTTGCCACAGAGGCGTTTACATGTCAGCTGAATCATAACCGGAAATCTAGCGGGCAAAGTCAACCAGGAATGTCGAATATGGCAGAACAGCCAAACAGGAGAGGTGTGCGCAGTAACCTCTGCACAGATATGGCAACGGATCCGACAGCGGAAAATATCTGGAGATTTTGGTATAGTATTCATGACATTGCGTTGCAGTAATCCATTTTGCGTTGGCCATAGCATTGCAGAAGGACTTGCTGTACCGGATTGCCATCCGGAATTGCTTCTCCATGTAAACCTAGCTTTATGCTGTGAGTAATGCTCGTGGCACATTGTGTGCACGCGTCACTCAAGCTTGATATTTTATTAAAAGTCAACTGATTTTTCTATGTTGCAGGTACTGTAGACCCTCGACTCCACTTCTTGGGGGGCTGCATCTCCACACTCCAGGCAGGTTTAAACTTGTTCAAAAAGTGATGTTGCAAGGTTTTAAACATTTTGTTGAGGTTAGAAAAGAGAGTAGGAGGATAAAAAAAAATAGACACGGCAGTTCGCTGTCAAGCCACTGGTCAAAATAGAATAAATTCCACGTAATGGCGGTTCGTTTTGCCCACTTCCGAATTTTGTTCGTGTTATATCACATTGATATCAATGATGTGTCGTTCCGCCTTCTGTCTTCACCTTTCTCACCTCTACAAGCAGGGTATGAAGTTCCAATACAATGCAGTTTGGCAGCTCAAACAATTTCCGTTCACGTGGCACAAATTTTAACAGATGTTTTTCTACCCCCCCCCCCCCCCCCCCAACATAATTAGCTAACGATTATATTAGAATTATAAATTCAAGCTTGATAAGTGCGTACCTATAGTACAGTAATATAGAATAACTACTTAATTTAATTGTCTGAAAAAATGTCTGGATTGTTGTCAGGGTTTTGTAACTTCAGGTATGAAAAATACTCACTTTCGGAAAAAACGCATTGTCTATAACTGTGGTACAGTCGGCCCGGTATCATACATAAGGTAATTATAGTGTTCTCAATCACCCAGGCAGATGAGAATAATGAACAATGTGTGCCTTATGATGTTTATGCAGCTGACGCCTGCAGTGTATAATGTACTCGTATGCTGAAATAAACTTGTCTGTCTATTCATGTCCCAGTGTTCCTACTTGATCACGATGGCACAGAAGATCCCTGGTTGGAATATGTAAGAGCTTTAACCTGCATTGTTCTGATATTCATAATTGTGGTCATCCAATCTATATTTCTCTAACAGGATTGGAGCTTTTAGCGAATTTTCAAAGAAAATGAAGCTATTGCAATGGCTTCGAAATTTAAATAATATAAATTTTTGGAAATTTTCTTCATAGAAATCCGTTTCAGACCATTCTAAAACGATTCCTGAAATTTAACACTTTTTTATATGTATATATATATATATATGTGTCACTCCAGACGATAACTCTCGATAGAATTGAGATAAACAGCTCAAATTTGCACAAAAAATCTATCTTGGCAATCGAAAGGCTAAGTTCGAAGATGGGCGAAATTGGCCTACTCTAAGGAGGGTTTTGGCGCATTTAAAGTGCGCAAAAATTACCCAAAAATCCCCAAAATGTTATTTTCCAACAAGTGACCCCTCATTTTAAAGGTTTTTGCACGCTGAACACGATGGTGGAATCGGATTTTAGATATCTTGATCCGTTCTCAAATTAGAGCATTTAAAGTGCGCAAAAATTACCCAAAAATCCCCAAAATGTTATTTTCTAACAAGTGACCCCTCATTTTAAAGGTTTTTGCACGCTGAACACGATGGTGAAATCGGATTTTAGATATCTAAATCCGTTCTTAAATTAGAGCATTTAAAGTGCGCAAAAATTACCCAAAACTAGGATAATCTTTAAACTCTTACCCCCCCCCCCCCCCACCCCCTTAGAGTGGTCAGATTGAAAAATGTGAGAAGTATTAATTGAAGACGAGAGTTCGAAGCAAAAAAGGGGGAGGCAAACGATTAGTACAACTCCTTGAATTTCCCATTTGACATATAATTTATTGTTATGATACCTTCATAGATAGACAAGTACCGGCCCACGTATTACTAGAAGGAAGACGAAAGAAAAAATCTATTTCAAATTATTCAATTTAGGTACTAACAGTAGGAGGAAGAAGGTTAGGTAGGTATCTTATCAATTTATTATCAGTATCATACGAATATTTGATATTCAAAGGTAGGTAGGTACTTAACATGATAAAAATAATATCAATGAAGAAGGAAGGATCTACCTACCTAGTAGAGCAAATCTTGAACTGGTTTTAGATACCAGGCCTGAAATCGTAGTCAAGAGGAAAGGCCATTCAGAAGGAACAAGGAATCTACTCATAACAAACGGTAGAATCAGGATGGACAAAACGTACAAATTAAAATAAATACGAAGAGAATATACATAGAAAACCAAATTTTAGACCGAAGTTTTCCTTTATTCAAAACCATAGCCATTAATTCGAATATTTCTTTGAAAATTCGCTCATTAAGTCATGCTGCATGACTGGTTCTTTCCGTTTGAGACCATTCATCGATCTCTGCAAAAGGGGTGATCTTGATCAATTTCACCCACTATCTAGTGGCGTAGGTAACTGACAGTGGGGGACCTTTGTGCGAGCCTTTGATACCATGCGCACACTAGTGGTTCAGCTCACCACTGACCAACGTCATTTAAAAAAAAAGAAAAAAAAGTAGGCGCTGCCAAAAATTATATATATGTACATGAAATTCCGACGGTTCAATGCATACACCCTCCAAAAGTTAACTCGCAAGACCCAGATTTGAGGTCATTATTGCGTAGTGGAGGGAAAGTGCTGATAGAGTTGAACTAGGAGACTGACGTAGACGTTCATCAGTGAAGAGTACCCATGGGTTTGTTCACAGTTTGTTAACCACCTGACCGTCAGAAAAGCAATTGATTGTTGGCAGTGATTTTCGGACTGTATAGTAAGACTGCCTGTTCAGTGTTTTCCTGACCATCGAATGCCAGTTTCCTGATAGTCATTCCAGTACACAGAAGTAGGAAGGACGAGAAACTGGCCATGAACTTCTGCACTGCCTTCTCGATTCCCTTCTGAAAAATGCTTGTCAAGATAGTATTGGATTACGGATGGTTTCTTACAGTTTTCTGGGAGTGAGCTAACCGTCAGAAAAAGCCTGTGCGAAGCCTGTTTATATTACTTTTCCCCTTTTTAAATGAATGTAGGTTCCAAGAGAACTTGGAGACGGCATTCGATGGTCAATTGATTACACACCATTTAAAAATCGAAGACAATTTCTCCTCTGTATGTCGTTCCACCACATCCAAGAACTCATCAAAATCAAGCGTCACTGTGGCTTTCACTACCAGGACGTTGGGCACATTGTCACCAGAAATAACATTGAGGTATGCAAAAATAATCATCTCAACAAACTGACCAGCATGGCTGAGGCATTTCACATGGAAGAAACAGAAATGAACAGGACATTTCCGTAGGTTACTATGTCCAGTAGAATAATAAACCCATGTGACAAGGAGTTTGCAGCGTTTTGAAATGCAGGCTGATTCTGGGGGGGGGGGGGGGGTCATGACCCCTGTGACCCCCCCCCCCCCCTTGGATCCGCGCCTGCAAAGATATAAATGCGTTAAAGGCAATGAAGGCTACATCTTGGGGCAATCATCCAGATATCCAAGATCAACTATACCGACGAGTTATTCTACCAAAAATAACATATGCTATACATATGTATGCATGGGGAATTTAAAAAAACCTAGATAGACTTCAAGTCTTGCAAAATTCAGCTTTGTGTCAAATTGCGGGTGGGGTAAAAACCACCCCTATCCCTGCACTGCATGCTGTAAATCAATCTCCTTTCATAATTAACATTGCCAAATTTGAATCTAAAAGATGTTTAACAAGATTATTCATATATCTACAACCAAGACATCAGAAAAACAACCTATCTTTATGCACATTCTATACGCAGCCCACCATCAACTGCATACCAACATTATCGCACTCAAGTAAAGGAAACTCTTCTTCTTCTAACTAATGAACGAGCCCATTTACTAGAAACAAAAGATTTGGCATTTAGAGTACCCTATAACCACATGATTTCAGTATACCCCATTATACCTGCTATAGAAAAGAAAGATAACCTAAGCAACCTTGAACTAAAAAATTTGACCATGGAACACATCACCAACAAATTCCCTCCTACAAAACTAATATATACTGATGGTTCAAAAAACAGCGAAGGGCATACTTCATCAGCCTATTATTGCAAGTCACACAATCTAACTTTTGGAATGAAAATCAATCCCCATCATACTGTATACTTTTCTGAACTACTGGCTATCTACCTTGGACTTGCACACGTATTAAAAGAACATGATACATCAACAACTGTACTCTTACTGAGCGATTCAAAAAGCGCGCTAGGCGCTAGAACATCAACAAAATGTGAAAATTGGAGAAAACCCAGACAGCATAATACAAATGATTATTTTAGCTATGTATGACCTCCACTCCAAGGGCCTTGAAGTGAGTATGCAATGGATACCAGGACACTCAGACATACATGGCAACACCCTTAAGATTCCGTCGCCCGGGCATTTTCCAAGTATCCCGGAAAATATTTTCCTTCTACAGTATCCTACAAGGACATTGTAGGTATACTTTAGAGGTGAGATGACTCGACAGTGGAAGGACACATACAATGATGGCTCCCTTCACGCTGGAGGCTGGACGAGAGAGATAATCCCTAACCCCACCGTAACACCATGGTACCGAGGAACAGCAGAAAAACACAGATTTATTAACAAGTGCAAGTGCTGTGTGTGCATTTATTATGGTTTGTTGTGCATTCCTTGGTTGTAGTCTTAAAAAAGTAAATCCCGAAAAAGCACTTTTGTACGGTAGTTTTTCAAAATTTATTCCATGTTCTACGAAAAACTGGCTACAGACAATATCGAGAGGATGGTTAATAAAACCAACTGATCCTTTTCTCATCACTGTAAAAAAAATGGAAGAAGTGTTCAATAATAGTCATGGATATGACTACAATCCAAATGCCAAAGTGTTAACGACACTGAAAAACATAGGTAATTAAAAGTAATATCCCAAGGTTCGTTCTTAGTGGGCGTTCTGACAGTTCTCGAACTTATAAGAACTGGGACGGAAAATCCCGGGGCGTTCCGGAACTTGAGGAACCGCGTTCTGCACTGCGAACGATTTCAGAACGTTGTTAAATGCGCATGCGTCACCTACGTTCTTGAGTTCCAGTTCTGACAGTTCCGAAAAAAATCGGGGACTGTCAGAACCGTTCGGAACTGGATTCGCAAAACACTGCGAACGCAGAACTCGGCGTTCCGGAACTGGGCGTTCTGGCACTGCGAACGACAAAACTCGACTGCGCTTGCCCAGAACCGTTCGGAACTGGCAGAACGCACACTGAGAACGAAGCTCCAGACATTGATGAGTTTGTAGTCTCATGTTTTGTGAGAACACGAACCTTTATAAGAATAAAAAACATATTTTAGTGTGATGATTTTTTTAATGAATGATTATATATTCAGTTACTTTTAGTTGTTTATCAGAAATTCATGCAAACTTTTTTTCTTTGGCGTTCAATATGAAATACTACAATGTGTCTTTTCTATGTACCATGAGTGTTCTTGAATAAAAACGAATGAACAGATAATCGCTATTCATTTATTACATAAACGATACTCAATACGAAGCGTAGATGGAACGTATAGACCGTTTCAAAGGTACGCAGTGCGCATGCCCGAGCATATCACTGTTATCAGAAAATCAACTATCAAGTGTGCAATACGCTTTCCAACCCAAGTCGTGTCGTCTAGACTGTTGTATTATTCATAAAGGTGGGCTTTACTTCTGCCTGAGACTGAGACTATGTGACATCAAGTTACAGCGTCGTCCTTTGCTAGCTTTTGGCGGTCTCTCTTCCCAGTCAATTGACAACTTTCGAGTGGTAGTTGGCGTAGCTTACCGTCGATCTTGCACCGGACAACACAATTTTTTCCGTCAGCCGTCGAAGCAAAATGTAAGTAATTACCGATTTCATATTTTTCGTAGGTATTTTGTACTTTTTTGTCATAATTCAATAGTAAATATATCCAACAACATTACTGACTGCAAATACCTACTGCAGTGATAAAACAAACTCATTACTCTACCCTTGTGAATGTGGATAACTCTTATTGATATTTTCATTTCTCAGGGCACGTTTCCACAAGCCTGATGATATTTGTTGACTTCTCCTTGCGATGGAAAATGATTCGGATGAAGAAGGGGAACGAGGGGTCGACCAACATGTTGATCACGTTTCTAATTATTCGAGCTAGTCGCATATAATGATGGTTATGAATGATAATTATGGTTTATTTGTGTAACTTCTTACATTTACATGTCATAAGCATGATAGACTTTGGAAAACCTCGGTCAGCCCGAGTTCAGTGTACTTACTGTATTTCATTAGCATGGATTAGTAACTAATGCATAGCCCAGTATAGTCAATTTATTAATTTTTCCCCTTAATTTATGTATATTACATCAAAATACTGCAAAGTTCTAGCTTAGCCACCTTCAATTTCTCTTTCAAATGTTTGTCATATAATAAGTACAATTTAATTGCTTCGCAATTTATATGTAGTAACAGCATTTTGCATGTTGAAATTGTACTATTCATTTTTTAATAAATTTCTTTGTCGTTTAAACATGTGTGATGGATGTTTCTCATCCAATTGATCCCGAATTTGGAGGTGGCACGATGAAACATCGAGCAGAGACACACAAATTTGGGACGGTAAATTACCTTCGCGTGCCACAGAAAAAGGTGATTATGATTATTCCATCCGCTAACTTTTAGTATGTACTAAAATCGTCTTTCTAGATCCTGCAGTGTTTTTAGTTCTTTGATGTAGGTAAATACCTATCTATTTTTGTTGGTAATGACGAGAACCGTCCCCTTCAGGGAAATTATTATTAGCGAACAGGAAGTGCCGGGCGCGAGATTGCGCGGCACTGCTGACATATTCAACAACTCTGTTGTTGAGCTACAAAAGGAAGTGATATGGTCGAGCTAGTTAAAGAAACCGCACAGAAAAAAGCCCCTAGTCGACCAAGGGAAGTGGCTAGAGCAAAAAAGTAGAACTCTGAGCAGTGGACCTAAATGCTGCTGCCTCATCATGCGTCCTCCGTGGTATAATTACGATTAAACGTCACTTACAGGTAAGCTAGTTTAATCCATAAATTCGTCACTACAAATAATATTCAAATAATACAAATAACAACAACTTATCTACAACAAACTGTGACTAGCATAACCATGGCCAATTCAGCTGCTAATCAAGAAGAAGAAGAAGAAGAAAACAAATGTTTTCCCATGTGTCTCTTGGTTGTCGGTTTGGATTAGGTCTTTTGCGCTCGTTTGGTAAGTTGGTGTGATCAATTTTGCTTTACTTGTTGATGCGCGAAGAGTGAGCTGGGAGCTATTAACTAGGCATATTATAGTGTATAGATTGAGGACTTCTGTCCTCTGGACCCTGCTGTATCGTCCATCTGGTTGGTCGTCAAGTTTCACTGAGACAGTTTTCTTTTGCCGGTCAAGCGTTCATTTGACACCGCCGCACGATATACTTCCTTTCCGTACCTACAGACTCACGCACCACAGAGTACCAGCATGTTACCAGATCAGCTCAGCGTATATTGTTAGAAAACGTTTCTGATCGCGTGCGTTTGGTGTTTGGGCTGACCACGGTTTCATGTTTGTTGCTATGGTTTGTGGCTGTGCCTAAGCCCACATACCTAGTAGAAAGAAACAAGGCTCAGACAGCGAATGCCTTGGGAATACTATGTACTGTCTGTGCTGAGCTAGGAATGGTAAAATAATGCTAAAGGTACGAACTAAATCACTCGTGAAGAAATCGTGGAAACCCATTTAAAAAAAAAAAAAAACGGAGTTAATGAAAAGTTGTCTATTTCCGCTAGTGCACGAAAAAACGCGAAAAATACACTGTTATACCGGTTTTGGTGATCAAACCATCGTCAATAACAAACAGTAGGTAACTGTTATTGTTGTTACTGTTGTTTTTGACATTTTCATGTCTTTGCCCTGGCACATAGCACAAAAAACTGTCACGAAATTGCGTAACGAAATTGTGTTACAGTGCCTTTATAATGATTTCCGCTTACAACGACCCCGTTGTTAGGTTTGTTCATTTTCTACACTTTTTAACCCACAAAAATCGTTCACCACTCGTTGGAAAGCTCTCGATTTAACGAACATTTTCATGTTCTCCATAACATATTGACTATACGAATAGCGGAGCTATGGGCATAACTGTTCTCATATTTTGTTTACAAACTAATGATCGTGAGTGTAGAAGATAATTAATCCGGAATCGTCTATTTTATTGAAATTAGGTACCTACCTCTTAATATTAATAATGTCAAAAGCAATAGGTAAAGACATGAAAATGTCCCAATGCGTTGCAGACTCGTATGCAAGCGTTTTTGCTGTTTTTTGAGTTAGATTTATGTAACGATGAGTTCAATGCTCGTGAGGGAACAATGAATAAGTATTAGTTTAATGTGTACATTACATCATTCAAATGGATATAATTGAAAATGTTTTAATGGGAGATGGTGCTTCTCTTTGGTCATGTTAGTAAGTTAATAATAGATGTTATGATAGTTCTGAACACTTGACTCTCAACGAATTACCTACTCCCGTTTGATGGAAAGGGGCACACAATTGTTTCGACATTTCCCATGTTCAGTAGCCAGACGAGCGATTTTTAGGTTTAGCGCAAGATTTCCTACATTTGTGGAGCGGTGCGTAGCTTTTCCCATTTTGCCCCACTGTGAGACGTTGCACTCCTCTCACCGATATAGGTACATACCGGTAGGTAGGAGGTGGGCTCTCTGTAGCCGTCGTGACTCCAAAACTAGTAAGTACCTATAATCAATTTAGTTGGTTGAATCTTTCGGGCGCAGTGTCTGGTACATACAAAAATCGAAGTACAGGGATGAATTCGATCGAAGTGATTTGAAACTGATTTGTGTCTAAAACTTTTCAAAAAATGCATGTAGTAGGCGTTCCCAGAAGATGATCGCATTTTTAACCATTTTACTGACGATGGTTTTTGATCACCTAAACCGGTATAGCCGTGTATTTTTCGCGTTTTTTGTGTGTATTATTGTCAATAGAAAACTTTCCAATAACCCCGTTTTTGTTTTTTTCTTTGCTGTAGGTAGGTACATCGATGTGTCGCGCATTGGTTGTCGATGGCGATGTTTTAATATTTTTAAATTGTTCATTTTTAATAAATTAATTTCAAGGACTAGCCTTTAGTCCGATGGCCGTTTGTGTCCTAGTTGTACCGAAACTGCAGCCCGATCGGAATAGTCCCAAGGGTGTTATGGATGTAAAAATAGTTGTTGTTTTGGTGTTTTTGTAACGCGAGCCTGTGAGGTATTGTTTTCCAAGTTTTTTAGGATGAGGAGACCGAATATGAAGTCGATTTTGACCAAAGAGTGGAAAACTGAGTTTCTCACGAAGTTTCTGCCGTACATTTACGTTAAATTTTGATCTAAAGTCGTCGTTCTTCCGCACACAGTTTGGGTTCCCATTTGGGAACACATTTGGCTCCTAGTTGTGCTCCAAAGCTCGGCAAACCGATCGGAATACACCCAGGGGTGTTGGTGAGGGGGGAGGGATGGTTGTAAAAATAGGGGTTTTCGAGTTCCTTTGTGGTTTTAGTGAACATGAGTTTGTGAGGTATCGTTTTCCATGTTTTTTAGGGCGAGAAAACCAATAATAAAATAAAAATGCCAAATTTCGTATTGCCAAACAACGATGAGTTCGAAGATTTTAACTATTTTCAAAAATTCTAAGGGGGTGAAATTTGAGTTTTAGGGGTCTATAGCCGGTAAAAAACGGCTAAAATCGCGAAAAATTGATATACAATCACTGAAAGTATTGTGGAAGGGTGAGTAAAGACAGAAAAATACCGTTTCAGTTGTTTTTCATACAGAATAGGGGTCAGATTTGGATTTTTGGAGGTCAGAGATTGCTATTAAGGGCTAAAAACAATATTCAAGGGCTAAATTCATCTTGCGTTGTGTGGGATGGTGATGGTGATGATGAAAATATTTTTTCTCTCTAAAAAAAAGAAGTCATTAGACTTTATAAGGGTCAGAAGTCGGTAAAAATGGCTAAAAACACGAAAAATGATATTATTTATGAAAAATTGTGTGGTTTCTCGCTATATTGTCTTTTTGCGTAATAACACGATTATTTAAAAATTCGCTCATTATAGCCATGCTGCATGACTGGAACTTTTGTCTCATTGTACTACAGGTGTCCGATCTGAGAGAAGAATGTCACAGTACTTAATAATCGATAATGACGCCGGCATTGACGACGCTTGGGCTATTTTTGTCCTCCTCAATGCGAACCCCTCCAACCGAGTTCTCGCTCTAACTTGTGTCAATGGGAACACGTCTCTAGACAACGTTTACAAGAACAACATCCGCCTCCTCTCTGTGCTAAACCAGAAGAGTGTAGGTATTTTTAGTGTAATCTGCCACATTAGTAGTACAGTACTGAGAAAGTTCCATCACTGTCTTCTCTCAATAGTTAATGTGATTTGATGAGTTTCAGTATAAATTTCGCGTTTGCAGATTCCCGTGTATTTAGGAGCTCGATCTCAGTTGATACCTCCAGAGAAAAACACGAAATCGGCTCTGGCAGACGATTTGCAGTATTTCCACGGCAAGAACGGCTTCGGGGACGTTGAGCTGCCGAAATTAGACTTTGTGGAACCGCCAGATGAGTCCGCGGTCCATGCCATTTACCGTCTTACGAAAGAGAAGCCGGGTAAGTTGGTTTCATGATTTTCGAACAGTCGCCAAAAAAAGTACCGTGGCCGTGTAACTACTGCAATAAAGTATAAAGTATACTCCTACACCTACTCTAGCGAAGTATACTTCGCTATATTCTGTATACTTCGAAGTATTCTTCGCTTGTATTATCTGGAATGATGAATGGAAATAATATTGTCGGGAGTGGTACAATTTGCCTCCGATGTGTTCTGTGCCACCTGCCGTATTTTGCCGATTCCGACCAAATCGCTGAAACAAATTAAATGTTCAAGTTTCGATTCGACGCAGAATTCAACGCTCTTTAATGAGTAAACTCATCTGTAAGATGCACCTTTCAGATGTTGTAAGTCAGAAAATGAAAAAAAAAAGCCAAAATTTCTCGTGTTTTTCACATGCCTGTTACTAAAGGCGACCATACACTGTCCAACCGTCGGGCCCAACAAGGGGTGGGGAGAGGCGAAAACGCGCCCCCCTGCCAACCAGACGGCGCTTCACACACGATCCAACCAAACAAGCACCCAATCCGACCAAGTTTCCCGCGTTTTTTTATTTTTCCCGAACGTGAATCCTATAGTTTTCCAATAACTCCGTTGTTGCATCAACTTCGGTACAATTCATTGTTTCACCTCTCATGATAATAACAAAACAGTAACAGTAAACACCAATTATCCAAACTCCAATATCTTGAGGTACTGGCACAACTGATAACAGGAGAAACTGATAAAAATTACGTAAAACAACGTGTGTCTGCTTCAGACGAACAAAAAATTACAGGAGAAGAAGAAGAAGTTGGTCCGACAGCGCCACACACGGTACAACTTGGTCGGGAGTAATGGAGGGGGAAGGGCACAACCATGTTTGTTGGGCGGTTTTGACATCCGACCACACCCAACCAGGTTGGTCGGATCCAACGGTTGGACGTCCTCCCACACACGATCCAACAGTAGGGAATGGGAGGCGTTTTCATCTCTCCCCACCCCTTGTTGGGTCCGACGGTTGGACAGTGTATGGGCGCCTTTAAACTGAAATTGTAGAGCATCATATTCTGCGTTCAGAGCACCCCTGTTTTTATCAAAGTATTAAATTTTGTATTTTTTTAGTAAGTATTTGTTATCTAAAAACTTGAAATTTTAAATAGAATATTTAAGTAAAACGCTGCAAATTATTACGCAATGGTATATTATTTATCTGTATAGATGCCCCTTCTGCGTAGATCAGTTTTCTGTGGTCAGTACCTACCTACCCTCTTGCTTCCCACAAAACGAGTATACCGGAGCCGGCCAGGCAATCTCTTTTCATGAAAATGCGGTGGAATCAAGAATTCTGTTATTCATTATTTGTGGTTATTCATGAAGCGTAACGTTTGTTCAAGTTGCAGAAGTACCTATAGACACAATCGACAAGAGCTATCATTCTTCAAATGAAATAATATCACAGAACAACCAACTCGACTTCATACAGCCGTCCGTGATTATAATCAGGCGCTCCCTAGCGATGATGTCTGGGCCAGATTTATACCGTTTCTTTCACGATCATTTTAACGAAGCTTTTCGATGCAAACGAACGGCGACGTACAAGCTGCGGGAGGCCTCAAAAAATTCTTTAGTTCAAGATCATTTTAAAAGCGTTAAAAAAAACTATAATCTGAATTGAAAGTTTTTGAGCTACCCCTATTTTTCACCCTTTAGAGATGACTGACAGTAACGCCGAACTTCGAGGACCAACTTGACCCCATTTGGGATTATTTTGGTTTATGGTAACTAAGGAAAGTGCGAAGTACGGCGGACTGAAAGAAATTGTTGGTTTATTACCTATTTTCAATCATGAACCTTTGGAATCGATTATGAAAGAAAAACACTGCAAATAATTACACAAAGGTTTACTATTTACCTGTATAGATGCCCCTTCTGCATACATCACTGTTTTCTGTGGGCAATACCCTCGAGCCCCCCCCCCCCCCCCCCCGCCCCCAGGAAAGCCCTAAATCGAGTACTGGAGCCGGCCGCGGAATTAAAGTTTCCTACAAATGCGCGGTATTCAATAATTCAATCATTAATTATTTTGTAGTTATTCATGAAGCATAAGGTAAATAATAAACCGTTGTGCAGTAATTTACCTGTATAGGCGCCCATAATGAACCGTTGTGCAATAATGTACCTTTGAGTAATAATTTACCGTTGCCCATCAATGCCCATCAATAATACTTCAACGTTTGTTCAAGTTTCACTACCTATCAACAATCATGTGTTCCCTAGCAATTATGATCTCGGGCCAATTCCTGATTGTAAGCGCGTCCCTAGTGATGATATTTGGGCTGAATGTATACAATTTCGTTCACCCTGCTGTCGAAAATGCCTGTCGATGCAAACTTCTGGGCCTTACTGTGAACGAACGGCTGGACGTACAATGCTCCGGGTGGTCTTGAAAAACTCCCAAGTTCGAGAACTATTTAAAACCGTAAAAAAATTCGAGATAACGGCGTCCTGGGGATTTCAACCCTTATTTTTCACCCCTTAGGGATGACTGACATTAACGCCGAGCTTCGAGGACCAACTAGACCCCAAATGGGACCTATGAACCGAATTTCGTCAATTTTGGCTCATGGTAACTAAGAAAAGTACGGCGTACGGCGGCGGACAGAAATTTATTTATTGCATTTTTGGAATCTTAAGTACTTACCTTGAAACGTAAACCATCCAATTTTGAGGAGGGGTTAAAATTTTTTTTTTCATGCTCGATTCCAAAGGCTCATTATTATTGAAAAAAAAATAAACCAAAACAACTAGCTTGGAATGGAAACCATCAAATTTTAAGGGGGAGGGTTAAACATTCTTTTTTTCATGGTCGATTCCAAAAGTTCATTATTGAAAATAGTAAACAAAATCTCCCCCCCCCCCCCCACCCCGCCCATCCTCCGTCTCAGACTTTGATGGTTTCCGTTTCATGGTACGTAAAATCCGAAAATCTAAAACGGTTTACACAACGGTTTATTATTTACCTGTATAGATGCCTCTTCTGCGTAGATCACTGTTTTCTGTACACAATACCTACCCTCAACCCCCCCCAGGAAAGCCCTAAATCGAGTACTGGAGCCGGCCCGGGAATTACACTTCATACAAATGCGCGGGATTCAATAATTCTATCATTAATTATTTGTTGTTATTGATGAAGCATAACGTTTCAAGTTGCAAAAGTACCTATCAACAAAATCCTAAAGAGCCATCATTTTTCAGGAATAATATCACAGAACAACCAACTCGTCTTCATACAGCCATCCTTGATTATAATCAGGTGCTCCCTAGCGATGATATATGGGCCGGATTTATCCCTTTTGGTTCACGATCATGTTGACGAAGCTGTTCGGTGCAAACGAAAGGCTGGTCGTACAATGCTCCGGGTGGTCTTAAAAAATTCTTTAGTTCGAGGTCAATTCAAAAACGCAATAAAAACCATTCCCTTATGTTGGAAGTTTTCGACCTAAGGCTTTCTGAAAATTTCAACCCCCATTTTTCATCCCTTAGAAGTGACTGACAGTAACGCCGAGCTTCGCGGACCAACTAGACCCCAAGTGGGACCTACAAAACAAATTTCATTAATTTTGGTTTATGGTAACTGAAAAGTGATACGTACGGCGGACGGACAGACATTTTTTTATTGCATTTTCGGATTCTACATAACTTGAAACGAAAACCTTCAAATTTTGAGGGGGGGGGGGGGGTTAAATTTGTTGTTTTCATGCTCGATTCCAAAGGTTCATTTTGAAAATAATAAAACAAAATTTCTGTCCGGATGCCGTACTTCGCTCTTTCCTTAGTTACCATGAACCAAAATTAATGAAATTTGGTTTGTAGGCCCCACTTGGGGTCTGGTTGGTCCGCGAAGTCGGCGTTACTACCAGTAATCTCTAAGGGGTGAAAAATAGGAGTTGCAATTTTAGAACGCCGTAGCTCGAAAACTTTCAACATAGAAGGGTATGTTTTTTTTGGCATTTTTAAATTGATCTCGAACATGAACATTTTTTGAGACCACCCGGAGCATTGTTCGACCAGCCGTTCACTTGCACCGGAAAGCTTCGTCAACATGATCGTGAATGAAGCGTTATAAATCCGGCCCAGATATCATCGCTAGGGATCAGCTGATATTAATCACGGGTGGCCGTATGAAATCGAGTTGGTCGCTCCTGGATATTATTTCATTTGAAGAATGATGGTTTATTTTGGATTCTGTTGATAGGTACGGCTCTTCAGCGGCAACAAATAATATTAATGATAGAATTCTTGATTCCACCGCACATTCGTGAAATGTGATCTATCGCCTGGCTGGCTTCAGTTCTGGATTCAACGCTTTCCTGTGGGGGGGGGGGCACGAGGGTAGGTATTGACCACAGAAATCAGTGATCTCCGCAGAAGGGAGATCTATACAGTAAATAATAAACCGTTTTGTAAGAACTTGCGGCGTTTTTAGTTGCGGGAGTGTGAAACTGAGCATGACACAGTTTTCTGTCAAAATAGATCAGTTTGCCTATTTTTGACTCCAATTTCCGACCAAACCCTGAACTAAACTCATTGTTTAAGGGGATCATTCGACGCAGAGCATTGAATTCAAAGTTCTTTAATTTTGGTAGAAGGGAAATTTTAAGTTGCACCATTTAGATGTTGTAAGCCAAAAACTGAAAAAATTGCCAAAATTTTGCGGTTTTTCGGCTCCCGAAAGTTCATCTCATCCCAGAAACCGTCACAAACTCATGTTTCTCTTATTTGGGATGCCCAAACTGGTTTCAAATCATTTCCAGCTTTACACGATGTTATTGCTGGCACGGCCTTTTGCTTGGGCTAATAGTAGGGAAGTATGTACCTCCCGTGTGATTGTGATGCATCCATGTTCTTCAAGTTATTGTAACAAGACTTGTTCAACAGGCCAAATCACGCTAGTATGCTGTGGACCATTGACAAATATCGCGTTAGCTATTCGCACTTACCCAGATTTCGTCGAAAACGTCAAAGAGATATTCATAATGGGTGGAAACTATACCGGTAAGTGACTCCTTCAAAATGCAGTGTTCTTGTAAAAGTTCCCATTAAGCAGCATGACCAAATTTTCATTTTGTCCGCAATTAACAATTTTTATTGTTGCGATTTTTAATCCTAACTCATATTTGACCCAATCTTTTGAGGTAATTTTTGAGTGTTGAAATAGTATATTGCTGTATTTATAAGTTTCGTGTTTATTAGTACAACAAAATATTTATTCTACCTACATACGAATATAATTAATAATATAGGCCCTATTACATTATGTAACTGTAAAGTAAATATTATATCACTATGAACTTTGTAGACTATGAACAACTGTATTTTTGAAGAAAAATGCTGATTAATAATTTACCAAAATGTCGGTTAGATGTAAGAATAATAAATTAATAAGCTCTTCCCCCTCCCATTCCACAGCGAGCTTGTCGCATAGGCAAATGTTGGACTATCGTTAATATTTTATTTGTAGTTTTTGGCTATTTTTTTAAACCAAATATTAGCAATTTTCGACTCGCAGAAAAATTTTGGGCCCGTTCAGTAGCGTCTCTGTAATTCGCTAAAACGGTACGAATTTGAAGTTGGCCGTTTCCTTTGCGTTGAGCTACACTTTGACGTTGCTAAGCTTATATTATTAGGCAGATGTATTTATATCTGCGTATAATACACGTATAATTATTATTTATATGCACAGGTTTTGAATACCCCCCCCCCCCCCCACCCGCTCATAATAGGTACGTTATAAATTTATTGATGTTATATTCGTTTGTTTGAATTGAAGCTACTGGTAACACCACGCGATGCGCGGAGTTCAATTTCCACACAGACCCAGAGGCAGCGTACATTGTGTTACATGAAATGGAAGGGAAGAGCACACTTCTTCCTTGGGAAACATGCATGGGCACCAAGGTTCCAAATGTAAGTTATAATTATGTACCTACTAATGAAAGAGTTTGTAGGTATTGCACCATTTCTTTTTCGGTCTAAGTGAAGTTTTAGTTATGAGCGGTGGGTGTCACAGAGCTATAATAATTTATTTGTTTTGCTATGGCGAGATTCACAGGTCGAATATCTATCTGTCCATGATCCATGATGTTTTGAAGTCATAACATGACGGATTCTGTAGTAGTGTAGTACTTACTACGAAATGAAGTACGTAGCCGATTTTACTAGCCAAACATGACATAGATTGTATGACATCATACAAAGATATTTTATGTGAAGAGTTGTCACACATTATGTCAGATCGCTAAATTTAAATAACGACCCAAGCCGGACGTGAGTATCATCCTCAGTAAGGCACCATCCGAATTTCAATGTATTCATCTTGATTTTACTGAAAGAAGGATAAATCTGATGAATCACCACCCAGTCATTCTTGGTGGTGGTAGATGAATATATCGAAATAAAAAGAAAAACGATGTTACTGAAAAATAGTCTGTTTCCACTAGTACATGAAAAAAAAAAACCGCGAAAAATACACTGTTATACCAGTTTCGGTGATCAAACCATCTTCAGTAACAAACAATAATTGTCAGTAACAAATTATTTTTATCAGCAATTTGTAACAATAATTGTAACAATATTATTGTTTGTTACTGACGATGGACCGTAACCGGTATAACAATGTATTTTTCGTGTATTACTGGAAATAGGCTATTTTTCAATAACTCCGTTTTTCTTTGAAATGGGTTTCTCCACGATTTCTTCGCGAGTGATTTAGTTCGTATACCGAAATGACTTGTGCAAAAGCCATGAAATTAAACGTTCATGGCAAAGCCGTTATTTGCTATTTTAAATCAGTCCCAAGCATAGATGAAGTAAAGAAAATAGTAACTGACAACGATTGCCTATTCGGCTCGTGAAAAAGGTTAAGTGTTAAGTGCTCCATACCACCTTGATCCAAACCTAGCAGCAGATGTTATTCTGCAGATGAAAATAAGATGCGACAGGAATTTACTGGAAAATGGTTTTTGAGCTGTCTCAAATTAATAGTAGTTGTTTTCTCTTTTATTCGTATATATTCATGTGAACATTAACACGCTTACACTATTATATAGAAGTTGAGAGTTGATTTCTCCCATTCAAATTTATCGAGTGTTTTCGGTCTCAATACAACCATGCTAACCATGGCAAGTGATGATTTGATTTGGAGTCTATTTCTGTTATTTCAAGACTGTCAAGTACCTATACAACTACTCGCGTATAATTCAATAGAGATTCGACTAAGACGCACATTTTGAGTTGGCTCGTTTCCTTATTTTCAGCCCAAAAACTGATTAGTTTGACAAGAACCACAAGTTGCAAATTATTACACAGCAGTTTATTATTTTCCTTATAAGTAGGTACACCCTAGATACCCCTTCTGCGTAGATGGCCGTTTTCGGTGATCAATACCAGGAAATATTTCTCCCAGGAAAGCCCTGCAGCTTTATACGAGGGATGGGTGGAATAATGCGTAACTGTTAAGAATTAGCAGTTACTGAAAAAAAAAATTTATTGTAGTCGCTACTTGAAGTCTACAGTAACAGCTGAAAAGGAAATAAAGATCGTATCAAAAAACGCAGAAGAAACCTTCACCATGTATCAGCCCAACAGCTAGGTGATTTTTGTAACGCTTTGTAACAGTTATGCGTTATTTTTGTAATAGTTGTTTCAAGGTTTTATCTGTTATGAGGTAAACATGAAACTGACAACCTAACAGAATTCGTTTCTCGCATTCCTCCATGCTATTAAATTTAATTTCGAGCAAACGTTATTTCGAACTGTTACTTTTTTGGAAAATAACAGTTATTAGCCTTATGCAAAAGTAACTGAAACGCCCATCCCCATTTCATGCACCAATACCAGCAAAAGAAATGCTGCAGATTGAACAAAGTCGATTTCATACAGGCCATGCTGATTATAATCAGCTATTCCCTATCAGTGATATCTGGGCTGGAGTTGATCCTTATTATACCATATTAATCACACTCATGTTGGAGAAGCCTTACGTTTCATACCTCAGGGCCTTACTGTAAAGGAATTTCCGGACATACAATGCTCTGGGCGGTCTCAAAAAATTCTGAAGGTCCTGAAGTTCGGGATCAATTTAAAATTTTGTTGAAAGTTTCAACCCCTATTTGTCACCCATTAGAGATGACAGAAGGTAGCACCGCACTTCGGGGACCAAGGAAACCCCAAGTAGGACATAACCAAATTTCATTAATTTTGGTTCATGGTAACTATAAGGAAATTGCCAAGTACAGCGGACGGATAGAAATTTTTATATTCCATTTTTGGATTCTACATAGGTACCTAACTTGAATCGCTAACCCTCAAAATTTGTGGTGTGGGAAGGGTTAGAGAAAAGAGTTTATTACTTACAATAATGAACCTCGGAATCGAGCATGGGGAAAAAAATTAACCCCCCCCCCCCCCCCCTTATTTGACCGTGGTGGGTTCCTTGGGCTGAAATGGCGCTTTACGAAAGATGAGGGTGATGGGAAAATGCATAATTATTCATGCAACTGTAATTGCCCGGCTGGCTCCAGTGCTCAATTTAGGGCTTTCCTGGGGGAAGAACGAGGGTAGGTATTGACCACAGAAGGTCTAGGCTGAAGGGGTATCTAGACAGAAAAAAATAAACTGCTGTGTAATGATTTGCAGCCTTTTTCCATGCTCGATTCCAATGATTCACCTATTAATTGAACATAATAAACCCTTGCACCTTGCTTTGATCTTTGAATCTTTATTGAGTTTTAAATTAGTAGGTGCTATCTAGTTGTGTTGAGACCGAAAAACGCCCCAGGTCACATCTGACGACTCCCCATTGTTTGGTAGGCTTGGCGTGAAAGTCTCGTGACAGACTGCGGACCAGCCGTAGAGTTTCTGAACCTCATCGAGGGGCCGATAGTCAGTCGTCAGAAGAAACTCGGTTACAACACGTACATCTCGGCCGACCTCCTCCTAGCGGCTGTCATCTCCGCTCCCGACCTCGTCGAGGAAGTAGTGAGCCTGCACGCGTCCGTTGAGCTGGCGGGATTCCACACGAGGGGCCAAATCGTTATTGACCATCTCAACTCCAACAAGCACAACACCAAAGTCATCAAACAGGTCAACGTAGAGAAATATCAAAATTTCCTTTGGTCTTTGAAACACCTTTGATGCAAATCTCTCTGGAACGTGTCGAAAGTTGTCCAACAAAATCTCGATAATAATGCGAGAAACCTAAGAGATTCCAACCCAGTTGAGCTAGATATTCTTGATACTAGCCAATCCACTTCAAACCTATGTTTTCCGTTGATCCTCTTAGGTTCTTTTCATGCCTACTTGGTTCAATAATGTAGGTAAATCATGTTCAACTTACGTGCTACCTTTTCAGGTGAGTACATAACTGCCTATTTTCACAAATTTTTGTTGTCTACGTACTGCAGTAGAACTTCGATAACACGAGGAAATGCTATTTCCCTTTAGCAGAGAGGCCAAAACTTCTTCATGTCTAAGGAAAATACAATGGATGTCAAACTCTTTTTGGCTGAGCAAAGGATTTTTTTTTGTTGGCATTTTTGGATAGCCAAAGGATTTTTTTGGAATTTTTTTGTTCACTCAAGGAATGTTTGCTGGTTTGTCCGTAGTTGTCGGTTGAAAACACCAGGCAGAGACAACTGAGATTGTCCCTAGCTAGTTACATATTTGTTAATAAAATCAGTAGAAATAATTTATAACGACTTCGATAACGAACAATCATTTGTAACCAAAGAGATTAGAATAGAGGATAGAGGGGGTATAACACGGATTGAGAAGAAGGGGCCTCTCGGGGGCACCATCCGGATAGCCAGTGGGATTGCGATGTCTCTCTACCAGTATCGATGTTTGAGGATTGACATACTATCGATATGCTCTTGATAGTATAATTTAATATTATAGGCGGAGCCTAGAATCTAGGCAGAGGGGGCTACCCCCTCCAATACTGTTATAAAACTCATTTCCATCGATGCCGCGTCCCACAAATATTCGAATTTAAGTGGACTAATGCTGATATTTGTCTGAAATATCACGTCGGTTAGTCAAAACTGATCAATTTCAAGGGCTTGAGTGCATTTTAGTTTTTCAAATTACTCGAATTGGAATTTCAATAGTCTGTCGATAAGTCATCGATAGTATGTCCCGATAAGTCCATCTATCGACAGACTATCGAAACTCCAATTCGAGTAATTTGAAAAACTAAAATGCACTCAAGCCCTTGAAATTGATCAGTTTTGACTAACCGACGTGATATTTCAGACAAATATCAGCATTATCTATACATATAATAAAACAGTGTCTGTTTGTTTGTTTGTTTGTCTCGGCATCAATTGAGAACGGCTGAACTTAGAAAGTTGCGGCTGGTACCATTTGACGCAGAATTTATCTGGGAAGGTTTATGAAAAATCCGCATTTGAATCTGTCCATCCGTTGAAACGCTATGAATGAAATGCTACTAAAAAAAAAAAACGTGTTATAATCACTTCTATGAGGACGTTTATGCTTATAATAACTGAACGGTTGGACGTAAATCCGATTGTAATTAGATTCTGGATTCAGCTCGACGAGTACATTCAAGTGGTACTTCAATCAGGATGTTAGTGGGAGGGGGGTACAGGTTATGAGAGGGGGGGGGGGGTCTACAGAAATTTCAAAACTACTTGACCAATTGGAGTGCAACTTTGGGAATTTGTTGTGTGAACATTGAGGAATGTTTCTAACCAGGTAGGGAGGGTTCATAGGATACGGGGAATAAGCCAATAGGCTTCCGTGCTTTGGGGCAACCAATCCCCACCCCTGAGCGATCCCAAATACAATCTACAATCTACAATCTACAATAGGATACGGGGGGGGGGGGGGTTAAAGGCAGTTAGGGTTGGCATTGGGGAAGGTTTCTGATCAGTTGAGGAGGTGGTATCTGTTATGAGTGGGGCCTGTCCTAAAGGGGGTGTCTGTTCTACCGTTGCGAAGCGCGGGTACACAGCTAGTTCCACTTAAATTCGAATATTTGTGGGACGCGGCATGGACGGAAGTGAGTTTTGTAACAGTATTGGAGGGGGTAACCCCCTCTGCCTCGATTCTAGGCTCCGCCTCTCAGGGATTACTTTGCTTCAAAAGGCTTAAACTGGCTGATGGTGATGTGCCGTCTCTGTCCTTATTCTGAACTCTGCTTGTAACACACAAATTCCGGTCCCTTCAAACCTGATGGGATTTTAACGTAGAAATCGTTCGTAAGGAACTATTATCTGAACTGTACAATAGTAATGAACAGATTTTATGATCACCCCTCAGCTGTCTCCTACCCTTTATAACGAACAGAACATTGGACTTTCTACAGCCTTCATGAACGTTTTTCTAACTGTTCATTTCTTTGTTTTGCATTTGCACTGCAACAACCTCGACACAGCTGCAAGTAACTATCAGTCTGTTCATATATCTCGACGAAGATGCCACGCCAGTCTTTCACAGTGGAAGTAAAACCTGTCGTTCTCTGCCATTTAGAGTCGGACGAAAAAACTATTCCACTACATCGGGTATTCTAAAAAATAAAGACAAAATATTCGTTTTTTCCATACCAGTAGCTACTGTGTTCCGTGAGAGAGAGACGAACTAGTGAAATCATCACTAGTTCCCTTGAAAAATGTTTCGCCAGAGACTTGGTTATTGTCAGAAGAAAGTGACTGATTACTTTTTATCACCAGAACAGATCATTTAAATTGTGTTGCACGTGAGAACGATTGAAAATAAGATAAAATGGATAATTCCATTTAGGGAGCATGTAAATAAATATACATACATACCTAATAATGTGCTCAATAAACCGATTCATTTCACTTTTTTAAATTCCTAAACCACGAAGTCACTATAACGAACTGTTGATTATGTTTCTATCAGTTGATACATCAAACGAAAATGAGAGTCCCTTGGAGTTTGTTATAAACTATTTCTACTACACAAGTTTACACCAACCACTAAATATTATGTAGACTTAAGTCTTTGATTTTACCTTGAAACTTCGATGTACTAAATATTTTTTCTGAAAACTTAATATTTCGAAAACTTCTGTACTTAACTCAGAATTTCGATAACTCGAAGTCGGTATTTTCAGTTTCCCTTGGAGTTCGAATTATCAAAGTTCTACTGTTTATGGATTGTTATCATAAGTGGATTTTTGTAATTTCCGCTGTATGTACTTCGTTTAGATGGGGAAGATTTTTGTTTTCCTGATCCTTTGCGTGCCATAGGTATCCTTAAAGTCCCCTTGAGTGCCAAATTTTCATTTTTTATAATTATAATTTCTTATTCTTTTATAGCATTTCCAAATTGGACATTTTCCAAACCAATTTCAACATTTTCCAAATGAAATTGATTTTCCAAACCATAGCAGCCTTTTGCAAAATTATATAAATATATACTCCTACCTAATATATGTAGGTAGAAAATGAATATTCTACCTGATATGTGTAAGTAGAAAATGAATATTCTACCTAATATATGTAGGTTGAAAATGAAAATTTAGGTAGAAATGAAAATTTATAGAAAGAATGTAACCTAAGTATATTCTACCTAATATATATGTTCAATTGTTCTCTCAACCAACGCAGTTATTCTTACATTTCTTATTTATCCGATATATTTAATTGAACAAAATACTTGTTTAGTGTCCAATTTGGTTTGGAAAATGTCCAGGTTGACTAGGAAACGCTATAATATTCCTAAGCGATAAGTCTTCCTAAGTGCCTACATTTATTCCTATTCTTGTTTGTTTCATGTTGAATATGGAGAAGTATTTTCGAGAAAAAAATGAACTGTTTCTTTATGTTCCTATTGAGATCTCAATTCTTGCTTACCCTCTCCGGTAACGAAACCTTCATCTTAAAACTCAACAGTCACCGAATAGCGGTGAAGTCGTCAAGGGAAGAAAAACAGTCCAGGAGTAATCAAGTTATCTATGTATTCATTAAATAAATAATAAAGTTACACCTTGGATATCGAGCAGTTAGTATTTTAACAAATTTGGTTCTTAATCGACGACTGAGACTTTTTTACTCAAGATAACAAGCCTACTAGTACATATTAGGAGGGAGGGCTTTGTTTCAAAAGGATATTTCAGAAAGATGGAATAAAAGGTCGATAGTTGTAAGAAAAAGTGGTTTTCCTATTGTGGTTTTGGTTCCACATTCGATAACACAATAATCTGTTTCGAATCCTGGTATAGCGCGAAGATGAGGAAGTGTAAGAGAAGTTCGATTTTCCAATGAAACTGTTGGTTCTGAGCGTAGTTAACTCTCAAAGTGTAATGAAAGTCCCCGTCAGTTTTTGATAACATCGTTGAAAATGAACTGTCAGGTTACCCGTCCAGTGGCTCCTTATAAATTTGATAAATTTTCAATGAATTCTTTTTTTTAAACACTGGTTTTGAATGTCTATCAAATGCCTTAGATACCTCAGTATTTTTCATGTGGGTATTTGCACTTTCAAAATTCCTACACGGCTTTTCGAAAACCATACTCGACGGAAACAACCTGCAAGTAAACCAGTTAAAAGTCAAAATTTTGTACGTACATGTTTTATCTTAGAATTATTGAAACAAAATTACTATTATAACAAAATCAATTGGTCGTTTCAACTCAGGTATTAGGTACGTAGGTACGCAATCATGAAGGTGCCTATTAACAATCAAGTGGCATCCTCAACAAGAAGCACAGGAACCATCATACATTTATACATATTATAAATAAACATTTTATTACATTGTGGTGGGTTTGGGACTAGATCAGTATTATATTTTGGAAGTGGAGAAAATGACCAAGCTAGTCTTTGGGATGAGATTATATTTGGCGTTTGTCCTGGATGAGGACCCGTGATGCAGACATTGTTCTTCTTAGTAGATATAAATCAGAATATCAGAAGACACAATAATATAACTGTAAATTTATTGTAAATTTGTATTATTGTGTCTTATGATGTTCTGATTTATATCTGCTAAGGAGAACAATGTCTGCATCACGGGTCCTCATCCAGGACAAAAACGTCGTAAACCAAATATAATCTCATCCCAAAGAGTAGCTTGGTCATTTCTCCACTTCCAGAACATTATATTATATACAAATATATGTTCACACAACATATTATGTCTACAGGTTCATTATATGAAGTACCTACCTATCTAATTACAGGTTGTCACTTCCTCATCTCTGCCAGTGTTGCAGATTGCAACGGGTACATAATTAACATTACATCACGTCGCTACAGGAATCTACGAGTTTCTCGTTTTCAACAACAAATTTGACCCTTGTTCAATTCGATCTCTTTATTACATTGGGATACAAAACATTTGGTGAGTAGTGAAACCCGAATTGTAACAATAGGTTAATGCCTTAAATTACTAGTATTCGAAAATTACTGCAGTTTCTTGGTAGTGGTCCTGCCAGCTGTGGTTAATTTTTTTTTTCAATTTTATTGTTCACTACTTAAAACGACAACCTTAAGCGCTATAATAATTCATCCCAAAAGTTTCACAATTAAAGCTTCCGTAATACTATCATTTGAACATAATACATTTATGATAGAAGCTGAGGAAAAGTTTAATATGTTAGGTATTCCGTCCTGCTTCGAGTGAGTTGACACGAGAGACGTGACTCGTGACAAGAAACTTTCGAACGACTAGAAAATTATGCTGATGGCGATGGATGGAATAACATTACGACCTTTATGCTCTTGTATTATGCTGTAATATGACAATTCCCGAGCAGGTTGGGTTGGAGATACCTTATCTGTACCAACTAAGTTGTTGTTTACTCGGGATGAAACTTGGTAGGAGTGTGGCGTTATCGTTTCTGCCTCATTCAGCATCCTCAAACCTCAAATGTTCAGATTTGGTTAAAATAGAAAATAGTTTGATCTTTCTTTTTTTGTGCGAATTTTCGGAAAAAATAAGCTGTTGCAGTGGGTCCAAAATATTTTATCTCATGCGCACGATTTTTTGCAAATATTTCCATGCAAATGCAAATACGTTTTGGGGTAGGCATTCTGAATCAATTATATTATATAGGGATTACCATATAATATTATGCGTCACTTCAGATATCTGGTGACCTTCGCTACCTCACAGAAAATACCAAGTTTCTCTAAAAAGTTTATAATTACCTACTTAAAAAAAGAAATAAGAAGACAAATTTGTGGGTGACTATTGGACGACCTGACAGGAAAATATTATGAGTATCCTGATTTCAACTTGGAAATTGCTCAAAATGGGAAAAAATGGTTACCTAACGAAAATGGGGGAAGTCGGTAATTTTATAAAATAAAAAAAATTATGTGAGAAAAAAAAACTGCCTACAGGCAAGATAGTTCAAATTTGGATTCTCATGTCTAAAAACGGTGCAAATGCAGGTAGTAAGTCTGTAATGCAGGTAGTAGGTTAAAAATGGTAGTTCTAATTACCTAAGTTACTTCGAAAATTCGCTCAATAGGTCATGCTGCATGACTGGAACTTTTCAGTTTATCAATGGGCATTCAGTTCATACATAGTACCTACCTAGCTATTCATATATAAATATAAATGCGTTACTCATCTCGTTATAATCCGTACAAAATACGTTTTGGACCAAAGCTGCCGTCTACTGTGAATCTAGGCATTTGTCATTACCTAATTAGAGGAAATGACGTATTACATAATTATCTGTCCACACATCATTAGAACGAAATAGAAAAAAACAAACAATCGCCTACCATAGAAAACTTTCCAGTCGTGAGTCGAGATCGACATCCTAACAGTTTAGTTGAAATGCATGATTCTTGAATATTCCAATGGGCAATTTTCGTGGGTTAAAAATTCCGCTTTTTTTGGGCACTATTCTGTTCAACAACGGGAATTAATATTGTTGACCACATAATGAGGTGTTTATGTGGGAAAGTCTAGGCAGAAAACAAGTGTGAAATGTGAATTTCTGAGTTCCCACTGGAAATTACGTATCCGGTAAATAGCCAAGTAGTTAAACTCAAATCTTGCTGAGACGCTAGTGCGTCACTTTAAACGATGTACAGAACCACATTATTTTGTAAATAAATTTAACAGAATTTGTAAATAATTTAAAAGAGAGGGGAAGGTCACAGCAAAGGTTCTTGAAGGTTGCAAATTCTAATGTTGTGTTGTTGGCAGCATTGAGAACCTCCCTCTGTGAGTCTGCTCCACCTCCTTGGGTCAAAAGCCATCAGATGTCAACAGACCTCATACGTCATTTTTTGCTCATCCGTCATATTTATGGGCGTCAAACTACCTCATACGTCATATTTACGGGCTTCAAACTACCATTTTTCCAAGAGTTCTGAATAGTCTTGTTTTCAACAAACAAATTTGACGAAAATTCCCCATTAGGAAGGTGAATGTATTGGGCTTGAAACTTGCCTCATAAAGACACGTCCTCTCCAAGAATAATTTTTACAAGGCTGATGGTGTCTGACGTATTTCTGTTTAAAACTTCTGCTAGCAATTTTAACAATAAATTTATTGTAAGATCTAATCAACAAGAAAAAATTATATCTAACAATAATTTGATTACATTGTTCGCCAGTTTCTCCACACCGCCGGGAGTAGACTCATGCGTTTGCATGTAAGGCCACAGACTTGAAATATGACCTTTTCCTCGTCCATAACTGATAATATGCACATATTTTCCAATAACTATAGTATAACATAATTATTATTCCCTCTGATGGCAACATTTTCGTTAGATATTAAAACTATCACTGGAGTAAAACAGGCTGGAGCAGCAACGCTAAGAATCATTGCTCTTCGAGACAGAATGATCTCAATTAATTGTAAAAGATTTTTAACATGAGTTCAACTTTTTCAGGCACCTACTAATTTACAAGTCAGTTTTTGGTACCTACCGTTCCAATATTCAGCAATTCACCAGAGCCAAGTCATTTGTTGGGTTTCGCCGTTTAATTGCAAACAATGATTACAGTACGTTAAAATCAGTAATCCAAGATGGGCAATTCTGAGTTTTATAAGGGACTATCTATACAACATAATATAACTATGCTATATCTTATAGGGAATTTCCTGCTGATTAGGTACGTACCACATATTAGGAGTCTCTGAATAGACCTCACTTTTTCGAATATTTTTTGGCATAAAACACAGAAACTAACAGTTGAATCGAAAAACAGTTCGAAATAAACGTTGCAGGACAGTTGAATTCTGCGTAAAATGAGACCAACGCCAGCTCAAAGATAATGTGGCCACGATTTTTGGCGAATTTTTTATTTTAATTTTTTGTTAATAAATTGCTTGAAAGGAGGAAGGTATTCGGAGGAGGGTATGTAGGTATTCGAAGTGTAATTCAAAAAACTATGTTTTACCACCTCCAGCATTAATGCAAAGAAAACTTGATGCGCCACAGATCTTGGAGTGCTGCGGATTTGATGTGTTTCCGAAGACAGTCATTAAACGCAATTCTTATTTGGTTGACTAAATGTTCTTCCGAATGTATTGTGGTGGAATAAACTTCATCATTCACTGTTCCCTACAGGAAAACGTCTAATGAAGTTGACCAGGAGACCTTGGAAATCATGACAGGTCTCCAATCCAGTGATCCTGATAGTTTTGGGTGAGCCAGTAACACTCAGCGCATACATCCAGGCAGCATATTGGCCATTTCGTAAAGTATTTGTTTATTTAGGATTCCGATAATGTACATAATATCATGTATTATGTATGTCATCATTCGAGTAGTCTCGGCATTTACCCCGGCAAAATGAGTTGAATCTGTTGTCATTCCCATAGTTCAGCAGCTAAAATGCCTCATGAACGTTCTTATTTTATTTCATTGAGGATTGCACCTGTTCTTTGAATTATTGGGATCAACATTCATACCTTTCCCATATCGAGCGGTTTATAAACAAATCAGAACTTTGAAAATTCGCCAGAAATCGTGGATACATAGCTTAGCTGGCGTTGACCTCATTTTACGCAGAACTTAATTTCCTGCAACGTTTATTTCGATGTTTTTTTTTATTGAACTGTTAGCTTCTGTTTTTTAAGCCAAAAAATATTCAACAAAGTTTTTAAAAGTGGTTTTTGCGAAAAAAGTGGTCAAGGTCCATTCAAAGACTCCTAATATGTGGTATATTCGTAATCAGCAAGAAATTCCTCAAAGTATCTACACTTGAGGGTCACTGCGAACCAGCGGCAGCGGTGGGCGTTATTGGTATTTTCAGAAAACGACAACAGGATGTTAGTTGCCCAAGAATGACAGTTGTCAATACCAGTTGTAAATAACAGTCTGTTGTTTCTTTCAAGAAACGAATTCAACCAATAACAGTCTGTTCTTGATAACCACTCTCGTTATGGACTTTTATCGTTTTCTGTGTGTTTGGAAACAACTGTGATGCGAATCTAACAATAACGATCTGTTGTTTTGTCAGAAAGGGAAATAAAATGAGAGTTTGAACGGGGTATTCCAGTGAAAGATGTATAGGCCGGAGGAGCTCATCTAATTTGGCTTTGGTACCGGTTTGGCTTGGATCGGTCATTCTCAGTCCTTTTCTGTTGCTTCTTCAGACAATAAATGAAGAGTTCCACAAACACGTTTGTGCGATTTCTTTCTCGTCACCGAACGGTCAAACGCCATTCTGATGGTCAGATAACCATCAGAGAACAAACCTCAAGTTTTTATTAACAATCAAGTTCATTCATTTCATTATACTCTAAAACGTCACAGAATTAGAGATCCCATGACATAATGTAAAAAACTCAATCACTTGCCCGGTTATTACAGTTATGTATAATGAGGATTATTGGTTATAACTACCAGATTTGTTAATCCCTCGGCCGTAGTTTTAAAACGATTTTAACTATACTTCAAGAGCTTGTTGTAACGGAAGTGGGTGAAAAGGGGGAAGGCAAAAGCTTGCGACGTCATCTGGTGAGTATTTCCCTCGTACTTCCGTACGTGGGAACTGAGTGGGAGATACATACCAGGTGACATCACGGGTTTTTCTATAGCTTATTTCCGTTAAACTACTCGGATTTCGGGTCTGAAAATCGGGATTCAGGGGTTTTGGAGGGTGCTGAATCCGATTCTGAGGTTAAAAGCACAAATTCCCACCATCATCCGTTTCTTATTACTTTTCTCTCGCCAAAACTGTGTCTGTGGGAGATGGTCGAGGTAGAGACGGCTCTCGGGCCTCAGGAGTTATAAACTCAAACTGCAAGACTCGAATCTTTCTTTACGTCGTGTCGGAGGCAATTAATTGGTTAAACTGCATAGGAATTTGTATACAAACGAACTGCACAATACGTGAACTCTCTTTGCACCTACCGTGAACTGCACCGCTTCCTTATTTTTGGCATAGCATTACTTTGGTTGTTATCATATCTTTGTATACCTATGAAAAGTTGTTACCCATTTGATTTGCTAGATTATTAGGTCTTCTCCCAGGCGAAAGTCCTACTCTGACAACTTCCCTCTGACGGACTTGCTACCACAATACTAAATCACCTTATACCTGCTAGGATTCACAAAACCATTACAACACTACTGTTGCCATTGACAATGGTCACTTAGGAGCTCTTGAACAAGGGTACATGGAACAGGTACCAATAAGATCCTACGTGACGGTCCCTAGTGCTGCTGAGATCCTTAAGGAGCTCTGTACATAAAGCACAACCCAGTCTTACGTAATTTGGACTACTGTTTGGAATTCCTATGTGGAGTGCCACACAATTCACTGTATGTCGACGGCCCGTCGTTATAGATGGCAGACGGACCCTCAACGCTACACACTGAATCTTCAGGCGTTCGAGACACTTCTTGTTCGTTCGCCTCAGCAGTATCAGAGTTTTGTTGCTTCGCTGATTGCTTCTGCTTCTGCTGTTGCAGCGCCTGGAATGGTGAAATTATATTCACTCACGGGAAGTTGCCTGTTCTGAAGAGCATAAAATTTACATTGTGATGAAAGTATCAATTGACATCAGTTAATTAGTTAGGTATCAATTAGCAGGGTGTCCCAGAAATGTCCCCAGTGAAAAGGTTTTTAAGCTCCAAAAGCTGTAGCCCAAAGCCAGAGAGTTGTGACTAATATTTCGAATTTTCTGGTTTTTTTTCACGAATGGAAGACAGAAAGATTTAGATCCCATTTAGTTATTATAACAGATTTTCGGGGTCAACAAGTCACAAGTCCATATTGAGTGAGAGAGCCAGTAGATAAATCCATCATAAGTGGTTATTACCAGCTATGTTCCAACCAAAAACGGTGGGTAAACTGTGGTCCACTCCCTTCCTGACTATGGTTTGAGCCGTGGTAATAACTGGGTAAGGTCTGGCTGGAACACCTTCTGGTCAACCCGGGCAACTCCCAACAGTTTTGAACCCCACACAAGCGAGTGGTCGAACTGTGGTTGAATCGCACTGATGGGATGGAACAGCGGTTGTCGACCGTTGGTTCGTTGGATGGAACACTAGCTGTCGTGTAAATCGCTTCTGCGGGTGCTCTCTCCAACCCCACTGACTGGCTGGAACAAAGCTGCCTACTGAAGGTCCATAATAAATATTCACTGTTACCAAATCCAGTGAAAATAGTTGTTAGTTATAGTAAGGTACCTAACTTGAGTTTATTACAATAATGAGAAAATCAGTATGAGTGGACTTACGACTCCCTGATTTGTGAGAATCAATGCAAAATTGATTTCCAGCCTTGGGCCAAAAGGTTGTGTCCGTTACCTGGACGACGAAAGCAGTAATGACGGTGTAAATAGATATGCATACAAATAGCATATAATCGAAATCTATAAGCAAGAATGGAAATGGATTTTCAAGTTTCGAATAAAGTTCTTAAGGTGAAACAGTTTTAAGAACGAGTGTAAAACACGTTTTGTTATTTTGTTTTCACTCTCCTGTAAAATTTCATTTTTGGGACTTAACGACTTTCTGGATCTGGGCTACAATAAATGAGGCCATTTTAATATCTTGCAAAGGGGAATCTGAACTGAAATGAAAAATGTTACAAGTTATCGTAGGTAACAAGTGTTTGAGCTGTAACTTCCACAATCATTGACAACCTGTTTCTTTCATTTTTCATAAATAAAAACGCTGCAAATCCCTGCACAACGGTTTATTATTTTGTATAGAATACCCTTCTGTTACAGATCACAGCTCTATGTATAGATAACCCGTCTATATAATATGATATGTACTATTCTATGCATAATTATTTAGATCGCAGACCCTCCGTAGGTTAGTACCTAACCCCGTACTCGTTACTAGGTACCTACCTAAATCACGAGTTAAATGTTGCTAAAATAATTCTGCCGATGACAAACAGTACCTAACAAAAAGAAACACACATAATGAAGTTCTGAAAAGAAATTGTTGATGAGGAGTGAAAAAAGTTGCAAAAGTACCTACCAACAAACTCCAGCCCCTTCTACGTAGATGGTATAATGAACCGTTGTGTAATAATTTACCGTTGAGTAATGATTTACCGTAGTAATAATTTACCCATCAATAATACTTCAACGTTTGTTCAAGTTTCACTACCTACCAACAAACTCGAAAAGAGCCATCATTTTTCAAATTAAATAATATCACAGAACAACCAACTCGACTTCATACTCCGCCAATATAATCAGGTGATCCCTACCAATGATTGGCCGTATTCACAAATTCCTATTGTGGGCGCGTCTCTGGTTACGAGATTTGGTTTGAATTGTATACAATTTCATTCACACTGGAGTCGAAAATGCCTGTCGGTGCAAACTTCGGGGCCTTACTGTGAACGAACGGCTGGACGTACGATGCTCCGGATGGTCTTAAAAAACTCGCAAGTTCAAGAACTATTTAAAACCGTAAAAATATTTACGTAAAAAAATGGTATAGGCGTTTTGAAAATGTCAACCCCTATTTTGAACCCCTTAGAGATGACTCACAGTAACGTCGAGCTTCGAGGACCAACTAGACGCCGAACGGAACCTATAACCCGAATTTCATCAATTTTTTTTCATGGTAACTAAGAAAAGTGGCCCGTACGGCGTACGGCGTACGGCGGACAGAC
This sequence comes from Leptopterna dolabrata, assembly GCA_954871275.1. Lineage (NCBI taxonomy): Eukaryota > Metazoa > Arthropoda > Insecta > Hemiptera > Miridae > Leptopterna > Leptopterna dolabrata. The sequence continues at coordinate 67,298,467 of OX940975.1, forward strand.
AGAAATATTTTTATTGCAGTTTTGGATTCTACATACCTTGAAACGTAAACCATCAAATTTTGAGGGGGGGTAAGAATTTTTTTTTTCATGCTCGATTCCAATGGTTCATTATTGAAAATAATAAACCAAAAAGTCGAAATTGGATGAAAAATATAGAGTATTCAGGTAATGAATGTTGGACTGTGGTATGGATTTGGCTAGAGTCTACGTCATTTTGGTTTATTATTTTCAATAATGAACGATTGGAATCGAGCATGAAAAAAAAATTCTAACCCCCTCAAAATTTGATGGTGTACGTTTCAAGGTACGTAGAATCCGAAAATGCAATAAAAATATTTCTGTCTGTCTGCCGTACGCCGTACGGGCCACTTTTCTTAGTTACCATGAACAAAAATTGACGAAATTCGGGTTATAGGTTCCGTTCGGGGTCTAGTTGGTCCTCGAAGCTCGACGTTACTGTCAGTCATCTCTAAGGGGTTCAAAATAGGGGTTGAAATTTTTAGAACGCCGTAGCTCGAAAACTTACAATTGAAGGGTTTGGTTTTTTTTTTACGATATTAAATTTGTCTTGAGCTAAACAATTTTTTGAGACCACCCGGAGCACTGTACGTACAGCCGTTCGTGTGCACCAAAAAGCTTCGTCAACACGATCGTGAATCAAACGGTATAAATCCGGCCGGGATAATCATCACTAAAGAGCACCTGATTCAAGGATGGCTGTATGAAGTCGAGTTGGTTGTTGTGCGATAGGTATTATTTCATTTGATAAGTGATGGACTATTGGATTTTGTTGGTAGGCACTTGTGAAACTTGAACAAACTTTGAAGTATTATTGATGGGTAAATTATTACACAACGGCAAATTATTACACAACGGTAAATTATTACATAACGGTAAATTATTACACAACGGTTCATCTACCAAGAAGGGGCTGGATTTTGTTGGTAGGTACTTGTGAAACTTGACCAACCGTTGAAGTATTATTGATGGGCAAGTTATACACAACGGTTCATTATAATTGGCCAGAGGGTAGGTACTGACCACAGAAAACAGTGATCTACGCAGAAGGGGCATCTATTTCACTCCACATCAACAATTTTACTTCAAAAATTCATTATTTGCGTTTCTTTTCGCCATTTCAGTTACTGTTTGTCATCGAAAGAATTATTTTAGCAACATTTAACTCGTGATTTAGGTAGGTACCTAGTAACGAGTACGGGGTTAGGTACTAACCTACGGAGGGTCTGCGATCTACATAATATGTATAGAATAGTACATATTATATAGACGGAATTATCTAAACAGAGAGCTGTGATCTGTAACAGAAGGGTATTCTGTACAAAATAATAAACCGTTGTGCATGGATTTGCAGCGTTTTTCAAAAACGTTTCGTCCATGAATCGAAAATGTCTCCTGAAACCCATCGAAAGTGGGCCTAAATGTGATCAGAGTATTCAGCCTCTGACACTGACACAACCAAAACGATAGAAAATTGAAAAAAAAACATATATTTCCTTATTTCAAAATTGAAAATCCAAAACCTTGAACACACGGATTCTTGTTCTTCTCGATTGTCATTTTGAAAGAGGTTAGCGGAACAGTGTTCCTAATTCTATCTTCATTAGGGAAAATAATGGGGAGGGGGGGGGGGCATTTCAGGGACAATAGATATGAAAAGAAGAATACTTGAGTCAATTTTATAATGAAAGGAACACAAAAGTACTCACCTTTTCTCTACTTCCTTTTTTCTGCATGAAAGAAACAATTGAGATGGGTGAAACTTCATGTAAAAATCCCCAGTTTAGGTACATAACTGGCACAGAAGTCCTTATCCAAAGAGTACTTATCCAAAATGATTCTTGAGTCATGCTAGTTCAATGGGCTATGCGCGTGATTTTCAATGGTACTTTTTATTGATAGAGAAAATCTTCGAAGTTGTTAAAAAAGGGGCTGCTCCAAAAAATTAGCACTCCACGATTTAACAAAAAAAGCGGTATGAATTTCTGAAGCTTCCGATTGGACGGAGTGCACCACGCAGCGAACATGCGAACCCTCCAGTCCCTACTGGGCTTGTACCCTCCAGTATCTAAACGGGCAACCGACCCAAGCTGAAATAAGAACAGAGAAAAGGCACACACACACACAAACGGATGCAGGAATTATATACTCACCACTAATGCGAAATTCACAGTTAACGCTAAATTTTGCCAGCTGCACAATCAGCTGACAGCTTGATTTCAAGGAGGACGTCACGTGACTTTATTGCGTGGTGACGTATGAATTCCACCACCAAGCCCCAGCCAAACACCCACCAGGCTTCAAACCAACCCGTTTTCGAATGTTAATAAATGTCTAACTCTGTGACTGTTTTTCTGTCATGTTACCAGGTGGTTGTGTCTTACAAGTAGGTAGTAAAATAATATAATTAATTTTTATTTATTTTCATTTTCCATGCGCATAGCCCATTGATCCTGTCTATAGACCATCCTGTCTATAGATATACTAGTTAAAGCTCCGCAGTCCTCTCAATCAAACAAGCTTTGATGATCACATTCGTCACTTCTTGTTCACATGGATACCTCACTGACCGAAGTATGAGGTTTTGGCATTTGATAGAGTACAGGTAGGCACCAACGTAACCTGTGCCTGTGGGCACCTACTTAGAGCGTTTGCGTTCTGATCAAAATTGTTTACGGAATGAATATTATGGAACAGTAGTTAATGAAGTTACCTGTAATGAAAATCTTCTGTGAGCTACCTTCCTCCCACCTCTTCTTTTAGAGATGTGAGGGTTATTTTGGCAAATGGTTTTGTTCCTGAGGACTTCCAGTTGCGTATACAATCGCTTCAACTCCGCCTGTAACAGTTATAATCCATTTTTATGGGTTTTTTTCAATTATCATAAATACATATCTACTGGGTATTTTCAACCCTGATGATTTTATTACTTACTGGAAGAAGTAAATAGGATGGTAGGTACCTAATAAGGTTTATGGTGCACATGAGATTTCTACAACGTTTGAAAGCGCACAAGAGATTTTTACGTTTACTCACAACAACTGCTGCCTATGTCCTTCCAGGACGGGGAAAAATTCTCCAATGCGTTTGCGTTTATAAATAAACCAAGGCGTTTGTGTACAGAAGCACGAGGTGTAGGTAGAGATCCTTAGTTCTGCTACAGGGCGTTTGGATATCATCCTCTAAGCTCGCAAATATGGAAGACATGATGAAAAATTGGAAGGATCAAGACATCCGATCATCGGACCACCACGATTTTTTTTTTTTTTTTTTTTTTTTTTTTTTTTTTCTTCTTTATTTTTGTTATCTACAACAATTTACACAAGTAAATTACAAGCAGATGTGCTAACAGGTTTCACTTAGGTATTACGACGTGTTGGCTGGAGTGAAGAAGGTACCCATCAGTACCACTTCAGTGGCTTGATGATGTCGAAGTTAATAGAAAGATGAAAAACTAGCATTGTACGAAATTATTATGTGGGACGTCAGTCACTGCTGGCAAGCCAATCACGTGGCCAGCGACGTTTCAGCCGGCGGATGGAGGAAATGGGGTTGCTTGTGGAGGAAAGTTTTTGTACAAAGGGATTGGGGTGGTTTGATAGAGACGCATGGAATTGTCTGTATTTTTGCCTGATATAATCTCCGGTGAAAGGAATGCAGAGGTCGTGGTGGATCGTTCTATTTGATACGTAAAATGGGGCGTCCAAGATGGATCTCAGGATTTTGGATTGGGTCGTTTGGAGTTTGAGTAAGTTGGAAGGACGAGTGGAGCCCCAGAGCTCGCACCCATACGTCCATAAGGGTTTTATAATAGAATTGTAAATCAATAGCTTATTGGTGAGCTGCAATTTAGAACGGTGATCAAGGAGTCGAGAAAGTAATCTGAATCTACGGGTGGTTTCTATTTTTTTGGTGTGAGTGTGTTTTGCCCATGTTAATTTATTGTCTATGTGAAGTCCCAAGTAGCGGACGCAATCAGAACGAGGGATGGGAACTTGGTTGAAAACGACTGGGGGGCATGGTTTACGACCTAACGTGAATACAATGTGCTGGGATTTAGTCCCATTTATTGTAATTCTCCACTTATTAAAGTACTGACTTAAGATGTTGAGGTGGTGTTGAAGAGGTTCGGTGGCTTGAAATGGATCCATGGAACATGATAAGAGGGCTGTGTCATCAGCAAACGTATGGGTGGAAACTTTGGGGCTAACAGGAAGATCAGAGGTGTAGACTGAGTATAATACGGGTCCAAGTATACTGCCCTGAGGGACACCAGCCCTCACAGAAAGAATGGGAGAATAGGCGGATTTATGTCGTACTTGGAAGAATCTATCACTGAGGTAGGATTTAATTATTAGAAAGTAAGTGAAGGGGAGGAGGTCTTTAAGCTTCCAGAGTAAGCCCTGGTGCCAAACCTTATCAAAGGCTTGCGCCACATCAAGGAAGACACCAGCGCAGTACCCCTTCCGCTCTAGGACTGACGAGATATTGTCAACAACTCTGTGAAGTTGTTGGATTGTTGAATGCTGGGACCTGAAACCAAACTGATGAGACGGGATAACATTAGTTGATTCTAAGATGGGGTACAAACGCTTAAGGAGGAGCTTTTCTAATATTTTGCCTAAAATGGAAAGAAGGGAAATGGGCCGATATGAGGATGGTGCGTTTGGAGGTTTATTGGGCTTGTGGATCATAGTTACTATGGAAAATTTGAACAGTTGAGGGAAATAGGTAGTCCGAAGGACGGCATTATAGATGTATGTGAGGAATAAGATGCCTTTTCTAGGTAAATGACGGAGAATTGCTGAAGTAATTAGGTCATAGCCTGGAGTTTTTCTACGGGGGAGGTGCTTGATTGCGTATAAAATATCTGAAGGTGTAAATGCTTTAGGAGGGAGAGAAAGTTGGAGAGGGCGGTCAAGATCGTCCTCGACAATGGCAGTATGATGGGGACATTTGTCGGGATTTGGACTAAAGGTTTCATACAAATGATGGGCAAATAAGTCCGCTATTTCCTGGTCAGTTTTGGCCCAAGAACCATCAGGTTTACGAAGAAGTGTTTGTGGGGGTTTATGGGAGAGTAACCGCTTGGAGGCTTGCCAAAGTAAGTTGTGGCGTGTTGTTAAACATTTAGTGTAATTGTAGTGATTTTCAGTTTTCAGCTGGGCCATTTTGGTGTTAAGTTCATTAGTAATCTGGTTTAAGGTGTGCTTGTTGGATGGATACCGGGCCCTTTGCCATTTGGCTCGCGCTCGGCGTTTCATGGTTATCAGTTGGCGAATGTGAAGGGGGGGTTGAACTTCATGGAATGAGTTTTTGTTGAAATGTTTAGTGGGTGGAGGGATGGTTGAAGACCAGACAGCATTTTGAATGAGTGTAGTAAATTCCTGGACAGCAGTATCTAACTCACTAGGTGTTTTTAGGGGCGTTATGAGGTTCACAGAGGATTCAATGGTTGTACGAAACTGATTCCAATCGACTGAGCCGTTTATTAGAGTAGGTTTTGGAGACGGATTGACAGGATTGGTATTAAGGGTGAGGAGTACTGGGCTATGATCTGAAGATAAATCAGGAAACGAGTAGACTATAGGATTCAGGGAGGATACTTGGGATCCAATGAAGATGTCTAGTACGTCAGGTAGCTTGGAGCAGGACGTCGGCCAATACGTCGGTTGCGGAGGTGAGTACGTAGTAAACCTCTCTCGCAAAATAATAGGATGTAACAAGCTACCACGAGGGTTTGTTACCCTAGACCCCCAAGCTGGATGCTTGGCATTGTAGTCACCTCCTGCTATGAACCGAGGTCCTAATGAATGGAAAAAGGATAATAATTCTTGGGCAGTTAAAATTTGATTTGGTTTATGGGGCGGACAGTATATGGCGGCAATTGAAAAGGAGAATGGATTCGCAGAAATCGTAACTGCCGTTGCTTGGAGGTGACCTGAGGATGACCACCACGATAATCTTTGAAGTTGATGATCATCTTGGATAGGTACCTGCGCAACCTATCCATTGGCACGCTTGAAGGCCACAAAGCACTTCTGATTTACAAAACATTGAAAGTAAAGCTTAATAGTGACAAGGCGACCGAGGTAACATTTCTGTAAATGAAAGCAAACTAAAGGGAGACTGCATGAGTTGTTCCATCCACCACCGAAATATTATATAGCAACCCTCGCTGATGGGGGGGGGGGGGGGGGGGAGCTTGGGTCGACAACTTCGCGTCGTAGTAGTTCACTGGACCAAGAAAATTTTTTTACCCAAACTTTTCTTTACATTTCTCTAATGAAGCACTGCTGAGAAGGCAAAAGGTTCTTTGCAATACTGCGTTGCTTCGGAATCGCGATGAAGACATTGTCACAAATAGGGAACCACTGGTTGAGCTGGAACCCTTATAGGAGGGTTTGTAGGACACCTTTTAGGGGAGTGAGTGGGCAAGCGCTATCAGCTGCAGGCCTACATTGATGTCCTACATGGATGTCCTACATTGATGAAACTCAGAGGCCCAAGCCAAAAATGAGTTTCCTGTTGTTTCAGTGAAGGATGTTTTCATTAGTACGTTTTTAAGTTCTTGCTTGTATTGTGCAGGGGTTTTCACGTCAGCTGATGACTAACTAGTTTGTGCTTGCGTATCCCATCTATCAGTATACGCTGTAAGCAATGGGGAATTTCGACAATAATTTTTTTGAGAAAAATATTCAGGAATCTTGGAAAAATAGTGGTTTCAAGCCTTTCTCCACAAAATAAGCGACGTTTTTTAAATGAGGGTGATTAAAAGTAAAAATGCGGCAAAAATGAGATATCAGGTCTACTGACATCTGATTGGCTTGTTGATCTAAGGAGGTGGAGCGAAGCTTGAGCTAGGTTCACATGGGGCGGAAATCAGGTTTGCAATCCGGAATGGCAACGTATTTGCCGGAATTTTTTCCGCAGAGACGTTCACATGGAGATCCGTGAGCTGAATCATAACCAATCAAATGTCGAATTCCAATATGGCGTGAACAACTGAACGGGAAAGGTGGAAAATATCTGGAGATTTTGGTATATTATCCATGTGTTGCGTAGCTGTAATCCATTTTGCATTGGCTAATCGAATTGCAGAATGATTTGCCATACCGAATTTCCACCCCGCGTGAACCTAGCTTTATGAGGCGAAGGTTCTCAACAATCCAACATTAGAAATGGCAGACCTTCGTGGCAAGTAACCTTCAAGAACCTTTGCTGTGACCTTTTGTGAAACTCCCCACGGTTTGATTTTGAGGATGTGTTTTTAAAATGTATTTAGGTATGTATTTGTGGCTCCATCCGTCCATCCATTGCAGTTTGTGCATCGTGATGCAGTAGCGCTCTATGGGGGATTTCAGTTGAACTACTAGGTGATTTACCTGACGAACTCAAAAATGCAAATTGCACATTCGTTTTCTGCCTAGACTTTCCAACATAAAAACCTCATTATGTGGTAAGTGTTAATTTCTGTTATTGAACAGGATTTGGGCAAAAACTGGGAATTCGTAACCCACGAAATCGCCCATTGTACCGAAACAGCCTGGAGCTGCCGAGCAGCAACGACGCGGACACATCCAAAACGAATATAGGGTTTTTATCAACACTGGCTTTGCTAGCGCGAAATCAGTGCTCAAACCATATGCCCTTAAAAGGATCCGATGTTTCCCAAACTACAAATATTTACCCTTATTTCATCTGGGTTCATTTCAGCGAGATTAACTTCTGCCACATCCAGTTCGGGGAAGTACTGGCCGTCGACAGGCTTGCATGCGTCCGAGGGTTCGTGCGTGAGTGGATGGCGAGAGTCCCTCACTGGCTTTCCCTTGTACAGAATCTGTAGATTTATGAGAATAAAATTTGATTACCTACCATAAATAAACAACGTGAGCGATATTTATGATTTCACGGTAGGTAAGGATATTCGTTTGGCTGCCACATCATTTACCTGCCTACTCTGCTTTAATTTGTGCTTCATAAATGGTTTTTGAAATTATAGATCTATTTGATTTCATTTGTTAATTTGAATTTTCTTTTTTCCCCCCAAAATCCTAAAATGTGCATTTATATGCGCTTACCCGTTAAATATGCAACTAACCCTAAAATATGGATTTATATGAAAAATAAAAATGCATAATTGGAACCTGCTTGGTGTGGAACGGCTAAAATACGTCTTTTGATCTTCCAAATATTCGTTCAGGAAGATTATATAAGATCCTAGGCCCTAATTAGCGAATATTCAAAGAAACTGAAACAATCAAGATTTTCAAAACATGAAGTTTTGAAATTTTTTTATTAGCAAATCCGTTTCAGAGCATCCTGAATTCATTCCTAAATTTAAAAAAAGTATATATTATTATATTTTTTTTAATGTGCCACTCAAGACGATGTCTGACCTTGGGTAGATGATAAAAATTTCAAATTTCGCCAAGATGTTCGTATTAACAAACAAAAAGATGAGTTTGAAGACGAGAATTTTTCAGAATTCTAAGGGGGTCGAATCTTGAGTTTCTGAGGGGGTCAAAAATCGGTACAGCGGGCTAAAATCGCGAATAATTGATATTAAATCAATGAAAGTGGAATGGAAGGGTGAGTAAAGATGAGTAAGGACAGAAAAATGCCATTTCAGTTGTTTTTCAGTCGTTTGGATTTTTGGGGGGCGAAAATTGGTGTTAAAGGCTAAAATATGTTTCTCAAAAAAGAGTGGGTCTCTTTTGACTTTATAAGTGTCAAAAAAAGGTAAAATGGCCAATACCACGAAAAAAGGTATAATGTTACAAAAAGTGGTATGGTTTTCACAATAGCACGAACTTTTATTTGAAAATTCACTCTTATAGCCATGCTGCATGAATGGAACTTTTTCTTTTTTTAAATTATGTAACTATCTTGTTGAAAAACATCAGCAAGCTCGTACATTCACACATACACTACAACAGGACGTTACTGAGAAAGAAACATTCATTGTAATACGTTAGTCGTTTAAATTTTGGGACTTCATTTAAATGTAAGGAAATCGACTTACGATCGGCGTGAAAATTAGTAGAAGAACGATGGTGGAGGTAGAGTGGCACCTGATGAAGGCGACGAGGTAGGCCATGTTGGGGTGGAGGCTGCTCCACATAGTCGCCTGGGTCAGGTAGTAGAAGGAGCTCACGAGGGCCTCCACGCTCACCGCACCGAGGAGGTAACGGAGCTCGAGGTACTGGAGAGTTGCGTTCCGAGCAGCAAGCCCGAGGTGCAGCCCGAACAGCAAAAACACCACTTCACCTACACCCAAAAAACAATAATTTGGAAATCGATTTGATTTGGAAGAATTGGGAACCATGTCAGGGTGTGTTGATGTTGGAGCTGTAATAGCAGCAATTAGAACTGGAGCGAAGCGTGGGTCCACCCACGACCCAGCCGGTGTTTAGGCCAGTCAGGAGAGGATCGAAACAAAAGGTGGAGTAGAACTATGTATTTTTTTTAACTACCTTTTTAATACCTCTGGACAAATTTTGGCAGTCAAAAAAACTCGAAAAGTTGGCAGCAGTTTTTTCAGTTTTCGGCTGATAACATCTGAGAAACACAGCATTTTTAATAAAACCACTGGTGTTTTGAACCCAGAATTAGATGTTCTACAACTTTAGTTACATGGGGTTTTTTATTTGGAATAACCTTTTTGTAGTTACAGGCGTGTGAAACTGAGCATAACAAACTTTTCAATCGAAACGGAAAAACTGGCCTATTTTGACTGCCGATCCGACCAAACGGTTGAACCGAATTTAATGTTTAAGCATGTTATTCGACGCAGAATTTAATGCTCTTTAATTCTGATATGAGTGAGATTTTCTGTACGATTCACCCTTCAGATTTTATAAGCTAATAACTAAAAAAAAAAGTCCTAAAATTTTGAGGTCTTAGGCTGCCAAGAAATATAGTTATATACAAGTTGAACAAATAAAAGCTTCTACACCACCTTTTGCATCACACAACACCTCTAATGACTGACCTATTTCTCATCGCTGCTCTCGTCGCTAGTCGCAGCTTTTCCCGAAGGAGAAACGTTCACATATAATTTTAATGAACGAAATCGTACTTGAAAATCGTAATGACAGGCATCTTTACCGGCTTGTGTGATGTAATCCCACCACAGAGGCTTGCAGATCTGGAAGAACTCGCCGCTTTCCGTGACTCCGACGGCGACTATGCTGAACCCTTCTTCCGCGAAATTGATGTTGGTGGCCGTCCAGGCAGCCAAATAGGCAAACATGACGGCCACCATCCCACAAAGGTATTTGAGAAGGTCCTTGTCCTTCACCACCCATCTGTGCGCTTTCCTCGTTCTGAACTCCATCAATATCCTACCCAGCAAAAAAAAAAAAATAATAATAATAATCAGTTCAGTGGGTACCTACCTATTTGAGCTACATGAGTAGGTACATTGACTAACAAAAGGATGTGTTCTGTGAAGGATACGCCTACCTACCTTAATCTTCATTAGTAAATTGCACTTACAATGGGATTAGCGTACATCATAGGAAAGGTAACTACGAAACAGTAAAGGTAGTTGCGGGATTTTTTTGCACTGAACACTGTATCCGAATGTTTTATTTTTACTGTCAAGCCACGACAGGGTTTGAGTTTGTTATGTTTTGGTCGTGTGCGGCGCGCATCGACAAAAACGAAGTACAGTTACACAGGTATTCATGTATCTTGAGTTGTGCTCCATTCCAATAAGAATCTGTAGCTATACATAAACTGAGAGTCTGTCCGGGCATAAACTGAACCGGGTTCGGGGCGTTTTTAGGCACTTAAGAAAATACTCAATATTTTGATTAATTAAGCACGTTTCCCTCTTTTTAAGCCTTCATAAACACGAATCACGATAGTTTCGGTGTTGAGCCACACAATACTTCCATGTTCTTCATAATAGAACGGATACATATAAGTTTGGCGGAAGACAAGCCTATTGGGCCTGACTGGCTGCTCAAGTTGGCCTGAGAGGCAGATCATGAGAATATACTATACTGAGCATGGAAATATAATATACTTGCATAGGAACCTCACTTTCTGACACCACACCAACGTCATTTAGCTAGTAAACCTTGAAAATTTTGGACGCATTGGCATGTTTTTTTGCTGTCAATTGGCCAAATCGAATGCGATCGCGCTTAAAATCAAGAGGCATGATCTAGACGTCCAGACGGACATTTCGGAACCAACCGCACCAAATTTTCCGGCAGTTACCGTTGAAAAATTAGAAAACCTGTCATAACTCCCTTCTTTGTCCACCTCTCAAACCTTCTTCGTTCTCATCTCAAACTGAAGAGTTCTACGATCTGAACGAAACCAGGAAACAAAATCGGAAAAAGACAGTATTTTGAGGAAGTATGACCAACTGAAATCACGGAGCGAGATCAAGCGGAAAACCGTCTAGAAACTCCAACAAGCTTCCATGGTTTTCTCGAATACCTATTTTCGACGTAATAATGGGAACATGGAAGTAAAATGCTAAATTCGTGTTCCTTCAGACTTTTGAGTGAGGGTGTGTGCGCGTCTGTAGGGTGTAAATCCTTGAAACTGCCATAACTGCCCCAAAATGATCAAATTGAGCTGAAATTTGAATGCAGGATGGTTTCTAGATTATCTCATATAAATTTCATCGAATTCCGCTATTAGCTCGTTATCCTGAAGTGGAGTTTAGGCCTGGTCCTTTAACTGGCAGCCCAACACATCCATGGATTAGAGTACACAGACTGATTACCTACCTACAAATCCATGGCCTACCGTTACCTGCATGTTGGAAACTTTCGGAAAACTACGAAACGTGATCGTATTTTCATATGAAAAATAGGAGAGTTTCCAAGGTGTAAAACTTAAATCGGAAGTTCAAAGGGTTGTGTAGCTACTTGTTGTGTAGTTGTGTGTGTATGTTTTGTGTGTGTTGTGTAGGCCAGTTTGGACTCAAGCCCAACAAAAAACAATCAATTTGTTAATATTTTCAATATGTTAAGTCCCGTGCCACCATAGATTACTGCATACTGACCTACCTGTAAAGTTTCAAAATGATAGCACCGTAGCATATGATGAAGCCCAGCTCTCTGATCCACCTCATGAGTATGCATGTTTCCATGGACGGCTCGAACGATAAAGGTACCATCTGTAATGTAACGGAGAATTTCCTTAAGAACTTACTAAATGGTCTAGAACTGCCTGAAGGGAAGGTTTCAAGAAAATTTGTTATTAGCAACACCTAAATCAGAAAAACGTACCTTCGTGCTTATACTGCTAATATAACCTGAAATGAACTGATACTGAAGCATTCGAAACGTATTGTTCACGTTTATCCCCTCGTAAATAGCATAGGTATTTTCCCGTAAAAACACTTTCCATCTACGAATATTTGCTATAAAACGCCAAATGACAGAAAGCGAGAAGAAAAAACTGGACAGCTTACCGAAGCATACAGGAGGAGTATACCAAGAAGGAGAGTTTCCAGTATTGTCCACATTCCCGCAGCAACTGGCTGAAATCAGTAGAGATCGGCACTTTATTAAGGGCCTATTCATTGATTTGCCTATGAATTGAGTTACAACAGTCTGAAGCAATATTTCAACTTGTAAACATACATACTGCCTTCCAATTACATTGGTGGAATGTTATTAGTATCGGCACTAGTGTTTGATTTGAGGTTAACTTCAAGAGCTCTTCAAGTTTCAAAGCGTCTATTGGCCATATATGTACAGTAGAAAACAACAAAAAAAGGGAGCAAAATCAAATTGGAGAAGAGAAAAGTTAACCCAGAAAAGTGTAAAGAATTTATTATTCCCATCGAGGAATACGTCCTTGGACCTTAAGCCAATTATATTACAAACAGAAAGCGCAGCCTTGAAAAGAAGGGATGATGTTCTGAATTTTTTTTGGAACTATCTACCAATAAATAGGAGTACAGGAATCAGAAAAATAGTGCCACATGGGGAATTTAAATGGACAGGTGTGGAAATCTTCAAAGCTGTCGCGCAAACAATTTTTAAAAACTGAACACTTGAAAAAAGGAAATAAGTACGATTTATACATTTCTGATATAAAAATCTGAGGGAACATAATTATGTAAGAAATTCTCTTAAATTATTTCTCGGAAGATACATTGATACATAATGATACATTGTGCAGTTGAGCATTCAGAGTATTTTTTCAAAATTATTCGAAGCAATCGATTCTGGATTATTTTAACTTTCTTTACGTATGAACGCATCCCGTCACCTCGTAGAATAATTCAGTATTTTATAACTGAATAGGTTAGGCCATAATATATACCTATATGAAGGTACCATATATCTACATATACCGTACCTTCATGTCAACAACGTACTTTGCATTTTCTTCGTTTGAAGATCACGATGCCGCATATGACGGTGCAGAGCATAGAGAGGATTTGAATGCAAATCACCGCCGTTTTCAGAGCGAAGTGAGGCTCAGCTAAGCACCCGCTTTCATACGCGCAGTTCGGGACACATCGGCTAAACACGATTTTGTTGATATCACCGATTTTCCAATAGTTAATGAGCATTGTAATACATTATGTCACACAGCAAAACAGTAAAATGATTTTCACTCGAGCTGACCTGTACTGGACATCGTTCAAATAAGAGTTGGACCAGTCGCCGAAGAGGAAGTCGTCTCTGGACAGGTTGACAGGAGTGTGACCAGGTAGACAGGCGCACTTGAACCCTCCGCGCCGAGTACCGTACCCGCTCAACGGGATGCACTTTAAATGAAAGTAATATTTTCTCGTAAGTGTTCGGTAAAATTAGGAGAGATGTATATTCAGTCCAAGTATGTTACGTTTGATAAATGGAGTTCTGTCTTCAAAGTAGTTACCCACGTAACCATTACAAAGCATTTTAAACTCCAAACCCCACCAGCCAAATATAACAATCACTGAGAATTTGATTAAGCTTTCTCTGTGATTATTGTTTGGTTTGGTTGATGAGCAGTCGGAAAAATCGATTTGATACATAACATAGGCAGGGGAGCAAATTAGTTGGCACCGCATTATAGTGTTTATAGCACTGCGGACCTGCTCTGAAATGTTCATATTTACCATACTCTTATATATGGTATTTACCATACTTCATATTTACTTTTTACTTACATACTCACTTTGGTCGATAGAGGATCGCATCGAGGAGCTCCTGGGAAGATTGGAATCATATCTTCATCACACTGATCCAAATCTACACGGTCCAAAGAGTAAAACAGACCGATCATTCCTCTGGAACAGGAATAAAACATCTGTGAGTACGGTAGAGTACTCGAGTACTCAAGCCCCCCCGGCCCGACTCCTTCTTTTAGATACCTACTCAAGTTCATCCGAGTATGGGTACATGGGGTTCCATGAGAAAATCATAAATAAATGAGGTTTTGATACGTCCCTTCTGCTGGTCGCGTCACGTGGACGACCCACCGCAATTCGGCATGGATTATATTACCCACAACATTTTGACTGTAGGAAAAACAAAGTGGAAAGAGAGCTAGACAGATTTGGACTCACTTAGAGGTCGGAAGCCTGGTGACGTAGCCGAAAACCCACTGGGAGAGATTGCAGTCGTAAAAGGGATAAGTCCAAATGCTGTCAGCCGATGAGGCGTTGAGCTTCTGGATCGTATTCACGTAGACTTGGCGGCTGTTCGCGTCGATTTCCCCCTTCGACCGGTAATCCACTCTCACCTTGAAAAGAGCAGAAATATCTTTGCATCGTCCATCAAAAACAAAAGCCATTTTTGTATTGAATTTATTTTTACATTGGAAACAAAGATTGAAAAAACCACAGTCATGCAGCATGGCTATAAGAGCGAATTTTCGAAGTTTTCGGCATCTTCCTCCTCCGCCTAAAATTTTCTGAAAATTAATTTTTGGCCAATGTTTTCCCAACTTGATACCATACAAAATTAAAACAGGAGTAGTTTTACGCAAAGTAAAATTTGGGGTGGAAGGAGGAGGAGGGGGAAATCAAAAAAATCAGTCATGCAGCATGACTTAATGAGCGAATTTTCAAAGAAATATTCGAATTAATGGCTATGGTTTTGAATAAAGGAAAACTTCGGTCTAAAATTTGGTTTTCTATGTATATTCTCTTCGTATTTATTTTAATTTGTACGTTTTGTCCATCCTGATTCTACCGTTTGTTTATTACGTAATTGTACTAAGTGCTTATTTATTTGATCGCTGTGGGTAAATTCAAGGAGTTGTACTAATCGTTTGCCTCCCCCTTTTTTGCTTCGAACTCTCGTCTTCAATTAATACTTCTCACATTTTTCAATCTGACCACTCTAAGGGGGTGGGGGTAAGAGTTTAAAGATTATCCTAGTTTTGGGTAATTTTTGCGCACTTTAAATGCTCTAATTTAAGAACGGATTTAGATATCTAAAATCCGATTTCACTATCGTGTTCAGCGTGCAAAAACCTTTAAAATGAGGGGTCACTTGTTAGAAAATAACATTTTGGGGATTTTTGGGTAATTTTTGCGCACTTTAAATGCTCTAATTTGAGAACGGATCAAGATATCTAAAATCCGATTCCACCATCGTGTTCAGCGTGCAAAAACCTTTAAAATGAGGGGTCACTTGTTGGAAAATAACATTTTGGGGATTTTTGGGTAATTTTTGCGCACTTTAAATGCTCTAATTTGAGAACGGATCAAGATATCTAAAATCCGATTCCACCATCGTGTTCAGCGTGCAAAAACCTTTAAAATGAGGGGTCACTTGTTAGAAAATAACATTTTGGGGATTTTTAGGTAATTTTTGCGCACTTTAAATGCTCTAATTTGAGAACGGACCAAGATATCTAAAATCCGATTCCACCATCGTGTTCAGCGTGCAAAAACCTTTAAAATGAGGGGTCACTTGTTGGAAAATAACATTTTGGGGATTTTTGGGTAATTTTTGCGCACTTTAAATGCGCCAAAACCCTCCTTAGAGTAGGCCAATTTCGCCCATCTTCGAACTTAGCCTTTCGATTGCCAAGATAGATTTTTTGTGCAAATTTGAGCTGTTTATCTCAATTCTATCGAGAGTTATCGTCTGGAGTGACACATATATAAATAAATATATATATAAATATATATATATATATATATATATATATACATATAAAAAAGTGTTAAATTTCAGGAATCGTTTTAGAATGGTCTGAAACGGATTTCTATGAAGAAAATTTCCAAAAATGTATATTATTTAAATTTCGAAGCCATTGCAATAGCTTCATTTTCTTTGAAAATTCGCTAAAATGTTTTGAATACCAGAAGAGTAGGTACCTATTGGGTAGGTACCTACGTAACAAATTTTTTGTTCCATTTTTTGCCGAGTAACACCTCGGTTTATAGATTTTCCAACGCTGAACACGATGGTGAAGTCAGAATTGCGATATCCCATTCCGTTATCAGATTAGAGCAGACGAACCAGGAAGAACATCTCAAGAAATAACCACGTTCCTTCATCTTCAAAGTGCTCCAGTTTGAGAATGGAATGAGATATCGCAATTCTGATTTCACCATCGTGTTCAGCGTACAAAAACCTTTAAAATGAGGTGTCACTTGTCAGACTTTTTCATTTTGGGAATTTATGGGTAATTTCCCCCCCCTAAAACTCCCCAAAACTCCCCCTTAGGGTGACCCGATTCTGCCCATCTTCGAACTTAGCCTGTCGATTGCCAAGACAGATTTTTCGTGCAAATTTGAACTTTTTATCTCAATTCTTTCGAGAGTTTTCGTCTGGAATGACACATACATATTTATATATAAATATATAAATGTATATATAAATATATAAATATATATATAAATATATAAATATATATATAAATATATAAATATATATATAAATATATAAATATATATATATATATACATATAATGTTTGGTGTCTTTCGGCAGGGAATTCAGGATGGTCTGAAACGGATTTTGGTATAAAAACCTTTCGGAAATTCGAGTTTTAAAAATTTTGGACCGAGAACAATAGCTTCCTTTTCTTCGAAAATTCGCTAAAAGACAAATAAGAAAAAACTTTCCTTTGACGAAAAACGGTTTCTAGGGGTGAAAAACGCCTTGTGAAACCATGGCCGTTAATGGCGCCCTGCTGACCTAAAGTCACACCAATCAGAAAGGCTTCCCAAAATTACATTGCCCTTGCCACACGCTTCTTCTATGAAACCTCGACTTCCAAATTAATGCTTCGCAAAAAATGAAGAAAGTGTTTTCCCCCGAGTCAACCCTACTACCGTCCTTCACATGTGAACCCAGACCAACATGGTAAATCCTGCTGCGCCTGTATGTACTTATACAGCGTGTCCCACTTTTGGAACCACAAAACTTCAGGGATAGGTTTTTTAAACTAATCTACATGCACAACAGGAAGTTCCTCCTAGAAACCCTGGTTTCCGAATTTTTGATGATTTAACATTTTATTTCGTGTTTTCGTCCTTCTACCACAAAAATGGCCATACTTTAACACAGGAGTATAAGAGCATTAAATTTCATACTCCTTAGTTCAATCTAATTCAGTGGATGAAAATTGGACTAAAAAGTGAATTTTCTCAAATTAGCGAAATCACTACCCATTTTTTAAAATGGCCATTCGACTCGAAAAAAGATTTCTAACCAAGCTTTACAAGAAAAACGTCCTCAGAATCTCAGCTTTCCAAGGTTTTTAGGTCTTTTTAATTTTACTGTTATAATTAGGAGGAAAAATGGCGTCTGAATGTTTAAAAAACGTTGATTTTTTTCAGGAAAATGTAATTGTGTGTTACATGGCTTCACTCGACCTGACCATAACATGCGAAGCTGGGTATCGACTTCTACGTATAGTTTTGCGTGCTGAATCAAATGGTGATACTTCAGAGTCATTTCAACTGATAAAAAGTGTTTTTCGATCTCACGAACCTGTTTTTATCATAACATTTTTCCGCGTAGGTAGGTACCTACAAACCTACTCCTGGCTACCTCGAAGAAACAGCGTCTGATTTGGACATGTACCAGTATACTATTTTTGAGTCGTACAGATTTGAAAAACAGTGCTTTCGCAAATTTACATGTCAGTAATTTTTCACTCATTGACTTCGGGGTAAAAATCTCTATGTTGAAAACATGCTGTTGTTTGGGCCCGCACCACAGGTTGATCTTAGGGGTCAACGGGTCCTAAATCCGGCCCTGGTTCTACTCGCGAGTAGTACTTCAGTTCCTCAACATTTCTACTCTATATGCGTCGTCAGGTCTATAGAGGTTATAGCTGGGAGAGACAACTCACCTGGTGGGAAGGGAGGGCCAGTAAGACGGACAAGGGCTCTGGGTCAGAGATGAAAACAGACTCTGCCGTCTGAGGGAAGAGGTTGGGGCCCGTCGCCGACGACGCGAGGGCCGACGCCGAGTCGAGGACGCGGCTATCGAATTTGGTCTCGTCGAGGACGATGCTCGACAGCTCATCGCTCCTACAGTCATCTCCCTGCTGAGGCGAGTATCCTCTCCTCCCTCCCACGAAACTCCCCTGTAACAGAGAAAAATCACGAGGCATTAAACAGGTAATCAGCAGTGTAACTTAAATTTTGACAGCTTACCAGGTACAGAGATAAATCAACCGCAGGAAACGGCGCCCCATTATCCTATCACACTGTAACGATCAGCCCACTCCATGAAATTACGATTATGTTGTGATGACATAACACACGTTCAATATTGAAATTGAAAATGCTTTAATTCGTGTGAGTTGAATACAGAAATTGACAATATGAAACTTCCCGTTAGCGGACAGCTTGAGGAACAAGAATTTGTCCGACAAGTCTGAGGGAGAAAACGAAAAACGCCTACCAATTCGAGTAGGCAGTATAGCTTCCTCACTTGAACCACATGATACGGGACCATTTGCGATCCAACCCGCGTGTACCCTCAAAATTTCAGCTCTGCACGACTGTTTTTCGCGTAGTTGGAAGCGTTATAAGGAAGTGGTCAACATTCCATGTTCGCGCATGCGCTGACGAAAGTTACAGTGGGATTACAATGCAATTCATATGGAACAATCAAAATATTACTCCTGATCGACGAGGTTTGCTCAGCTTTTTTCAACAGATTCCAATCAGCTCTTTCTGTTGGGTACTGAACTGAATGTCATCCAGTCAGTTCAGTACCCAAGTAGGTATAATAAAAACGCTGCAAATTACTACATAACGGTTTATTATTTACATGTATAGATCTGCGTAGATCGCTGTTTTCTGTGGTCAATACCTATCCTCGTCCTTCCCACGGGGAAGCCCTAAATCGAGTACTGGAGCCGGCTGGGCAATTACAGTTTCATAGAATAATATGCGGTGGATTTAAGAATATTATCATTAAACCGTACAAGAATATTATCAGTAAACCGTATAAGAATATTATCATTAAACCGTATTATCATTAAATCGTATTCAAAGTATTCTTACTGAACGTTTGTTCAAGTTAAAAAAGTACCTCATTCTTCGAATTAAATAATATTATTCGAATAGAATAATAGATGAATGATTTCATACACCCATACGTGATTATAATCAGATGTTCCCTAGCAATGATATCTGGGCCGGATGTATACCTTTGCATTCACGATCTTGTCGACAAAGCTTTTCGGTGCAAACTTTACAACGCTCAGGTTGTTCAAAAAAAAAATCCGAAGTTCGAGAACAACTAAAAAAAAAAATATTCGATATTCCCGCGCCCTGGAAATTACACCCCAGAGATGACTGACTGTAGCGCCGACCTCAGCGAAATTTAGGGGTTTCGGCCACCCCTGGACCACTGTGCGTCAGACAGACGGACATTTTTATATTCCACTTTCGAATTCTACGCACCTTAAAACGGAATCCACCAAATTTGGGGGGGGGGGGGGGGGGTCCCACGCTCGTTTTTAAAGGTTCATTACTGAAAATAATAGGTACAAACCAAGATAGTTAGAAAATGAGTCCAACGTGTGCATATTCCCGGATGCCTAGAATGGATAACGCAGCAATGAATACCTAATTTGGATCTAGTCGGGTAGAACAATATTGCCATATTGGTGCTAGGTAGCATTTAAAATATGAGTCAATCACAAGTCGGTAGCTAGATGTCGACATTCGTCGAGGGGGCGGTTATTGTAGTGAAAACAGTAATATTGATATTGATGTCACAATCGAGAAATTATATTGTACATTTATATAGTTATCGCCAAGTTTTTGCGAGTGAATACAAAAATCAAGTTGAAGTTCAAATTCAAGTAGATAGGTAAGTTGAAGTTGATTACATGGACGTATACAATAATATGTATATGGATAGGTATACAAGTACAAGTGAATCGGTGAATGTTAAAGGGGCAGTAGTCCAAGAAAGCTGATTTTCGGAAAAACGAAAAAACTGTCCTGTTCCGAATATATTGGCAACTTGTTTAATTGGACCTTACCCATTAGTTGAACCAGTGATCAGAGAAATATTTGAAGAGGAAAAGAAATTGTAATAGCATTTCCCTATTTAACAGAATTTTTTGAAGGTGGTGGACTACTGCCCTTTCAACTTGCTATAACGAAATTGAGGATTTTGTGTTGGTGTTTTTGTTAAATTGAGGAAAAGCCAAGGTTCTAATGACAAACAATAATTTTTTAAGTGAATCTGAATGTTTATTTATAATTGAACAAAACAAAATTTGGTTGTCATCAGCTGATGCCGCACAGCGACCGTGCAGGTCGACGCACGTTAAAAGGGCCATAGTCCGGACTCTGCCCCTTTAACATGCTAACCTCAGAAATTCGTAGTTTCCAACCGTCTCTACGCCTCCAAAATGTGGTGGACAACGGTCCTTATAGCATCAAACGATGCGGCTGCCCATATAGAACCCGAAAATGCAAAAAAACGAATATTGACAAAACATGGACAACTGCCCTTTTAACATTCACCGATTCAAGTAGATTACATGTGTATACCTATCCATTACATTGACGTACATTTAGAATTTGAATGTTTTCTAATCAGAAGTCGAGGGCGAAAATAAAGAAAAATGTTTAAAATTGAACTTAGTTGATATATTTGAAGGACTTGTGTCGTATATTCGGTCTGAGACGATACTGATCGCCTCAGTGTCAATGTCAAACCATCAAGCTCCCGAAGAAGGAAGGTGGGGGGGACCCTACGGTATGCTTCCCTCTCCAGGCTCCGTCCCTCGAAGGTCCGAGTAGGTAGGTAGAAGGCTTCTCGTAGGTTGGGTATTAATTGAGAAAATATGAAAACGTGCTATACCGATACGGCCATACTGACCTTTCACGGTCCCACGTGAAAAAAATTGAGGAAAATGCATTAGGGTTAGGTATACCCTGTAAATTGATTGAAATTACATTGGAGACTAGTTGTCCTAACAATGCAGCTATTCTAGTCCTACCTAGGGAGCTTGTTCCTTACCTAACATTGTACTATGAGGAAAACCCCAAGTCCGATTTCGTCATGTGATTTCGAATTCGGGGGAAAAACCTCAACCTTGGTTTGACTAATGACTAATTTAATTATAAAAATAATAAAGTAAGGTACATACAGATATTTACAATGATTGTGATGATATTTACATTGATTGTGATTATACGATAATGATATTATTTACATTGAGCGTGGTTGATAGGCTCATTCGAGGTTCGCATCTGTAAATGCCAATGCAAAGATTAGAAAAACATTGCGGTAATAAAAGATTGACAGAATGATCGGACGATAGCTGTATGCGTTTTGAAAATGGTTTGAACATGTGCTGAGGAAGTTGTTTCATTTTGGTAGAGGTAAGAACCTTTGTAGGATAACGTTAACAGGTAGGTGTCATAACGGTACCTATCACAGGGTGGTAAAGCTTGACAGCTTCGCCCGACCATCTGCGGTCGGTTGACGAAATCTCAGGATAAACCCTGTGGCGACTACGCAGTTGTAGGACAAAGACCACTTCGCCATCTTGACGTTCAAAATAGTAACATGTAAAAGGTTGTCCTTGTGCAGGATAAGACATGAAAATACAAGTGTTCACGTGTTGGAAGGGTCCGAGAGGAACCTTCCTTTGTGAGTAGGTTTCGGAAAAGTTAATGAATTCTCTAAGTATTTTGATAAGGATTCGTTTTCCGAAGTTAGTGATTATTCAGTAATGTTCGAATATGATTATTCGTAATAATTTTTCAAAAAGGGAAATAACAGTGAGATGATATTTCCACAATTATTCATTTATTATTTTGAAGAAGGTGATTATCCGTAATAGTTTGGAAAAGAACAGTGAAACGATATTTCCAAGGTCAGTTGTGCACGTATACGCTCAAATATTCAAATGGGACGTATTTGTGGAAGTAACAGTGAGATGATACTTCACACAGATGGAGAACAGTGAGATGATACTCCATACTTTGGTATTGTGTAAGTAACAGTGAGATGATACTTTACACAAATGGAGAACAGTGAGATGATACTCCATATTTTGGTAGAATCGTTGGTTATGGCCAGTAACCAGCGATAATTGGTAATGAGTTACGTACTGACAGTGAGATGACAGGACGTGTTGTCAGTGAGATGACAAAGTATTTTTCTGACGTCAAATTTGACAGTGAAATGTCTTTCCATCGACAGTGAGATGACAATGAATTTTTTTGACGTCAGATTAGACAGTGAAATGTCTATAAATATTGACAGTGAAATGTCAATTATCTCCGACTTCACATAGGAACCTTCCAAAGATACAGCCGAGTGCCATACCGAGGCATAGGTAGTTCAAATGATGTTGTCCCCGCTGTAGAGTCTGATTAATAAGTCCCACGAGGGCGTTGAAATATTTTCCTTTTGGCAGAGAAATACCGCGAGGATTTCAACGGTTACCTCATGGCACTGACATAATTTTATAAGTCCCTCAGGCAGTGAAATACCAGAGGATGCCAGTAGTCTCAGACTGGAACAGCGGTCCTATAATAGGTGTTCATCCCATGGAAATGAACATCAGGGGCTGGCCATTGTCACTGGATAATAAGTGCAGCGTATCCCAGAGACCAAGGTCAATGCGAACATATCCCAAGACCAAGGATTGCATACACGAAGATCCGTCATAACAAAGGGTCGATATTGTTTATAACCAATATCGAACTAAGCCAAAATGTCGAATATATGCGTAATGTGCAATAATTTTGAAATTGAAATTTGATTAAAAGATTGAAATAATCATTGGTTGGTCAAGGTTTATTCGTGACAATTTTCATTGAATAGAATTGAAAATAGGATTGATTAATCCTCGTTTAAGGAAGAGTCTGATTCATTTTCATTTAATAATTCCGGTAGTAATTCAAGATCCGAATTGATTTTGCGAATCCGCTCGTGTGCATATTAACATGTTTAATGTTTTAGGGCTGGGGGTCATTCTGTGAATTCCGACACGCAAATATGCAACGTTTTTCATTGGTTACTACACAGTTACTACCTTCTGTTGTAGCAACCATAAAGAATATCGCACTCGAAAGAAACAAGAGTCAATAGCTACGTTTTTCATTGGTTACTACACAGTTACTACCTTCTGTTGTAGCAACCATATGTTGATGGCGAGTTCTATAATAAGTACAGTAAATGCAACATTATACTTGTAGAGTTCAGTGAAATTGTGGCTTTCATTTTTTCTTGACATTAAAAAACTATATCTAATTTCTCCCTTGCGAGGGAAAAACATTAAACATGATTTAATGTTTTTCCCTCTCAAGGGAGAAATTTGAGATTTCATTGTAATTATGAAAGAGTTTAAGAGCCTTTGTTATGTATTTATGAAAATGTAATTCCCGGGACGGCTCTAGTACTCGATTAGGGATTTTTGTTGATAGGTACTTCTGCAAATTGAACATACGTAGAAGTGTTATTGGATAAATTTTGGGAATCTACGCACCTTGAAACGTTAAAGAAAAAATTTTGGGGGTATTCGAAAAGTGTTTTGCTGAGGGAATACATAGGTATATTGTTTACAGACTAATAAACCGAAGTGCAATGTCCGTCTGCCGGATCATCCATATCTACCTTAATTTTCGGTATAATAAAATCGTTCTTTCGTCCCTAGTTGTATCCCCTATCTCGGCCGTCCGATCGGGAAATACCCAGGGGTGTTGTGGGTGCAAAAGGTATTTTTGAGGTTGTAGTGAACATGGGCTTGCGAGGTTTTTACTTGTCTTTTGGTTGTGAGGTTTTCAAGTATGTAACGATCATGTGGTAAAATTTGAATCATTCGATACATTCCCTGATACTTAGGACCTGTTTTCTGAGATGTTCGAGGTTCTATTTGACGAACACATAAATCGCCCATTTTCAAAGGAATTACTGGTGCCTTTTAGCGAATTTTCAAAGAAAATGAAGCTATTGCAATGGCTTCGAAATTTAAATAATATAAATTTTTGGAAATTTTCTTCATAGAAATCCGTTTCAGACCATTCTAAAACGATTCCTGAAATTTAACACTTTTTTATATGTATATATATATATATATATATATATATATATATATATGTGTCACTCCAGACGATAACTCTCGATAGAATTGAGATAAACAGCTCAAATTTGCACAAAAAATCTATCTTGGCAATCGAAAGGCTAAGTTCGAAGATGGGCGAAATTGGCCTACTCTAAGGAGGGTTTTGGCGCATTTAAAGTGCGCAAAAATTACCCAAAAATCCCCAAAATGTTATTTTCCAACAAGTGACCCCTCATTTTAAAGGTTTTTGCACGCTGAACACGATGGTGGAATCGGATTTTAGATATCTTGATCCGTTCTCAAATTAGAGCATTTAAAGTGCGCAAAAATTACCCAAAAATCCCCAAAATGTTATTTTCTAACAAGTGACCCCTCATTTTAAAGGTTTTTGCACGCTGAACACGATGGTGAAATCGGATTTTAGATATCTAAATCCGTTCTTAAATTAGAGCATTTAAAGTGCGCAAAAATTACCCAAAACTAGGATAATCTTTAAACTCTTACCCCCCCCCCCCACCCCCTTAGAGTGGTCAGATATGGAAATCACATGAGAGGTGCTTAGGTATACTGCACCATTGGTCCTGTTTACATCGTGAACCATAACGTGGAATGGAAAGTTGCGATGTATCCGTACAGGCAACTTTCGATTCCAATAATTCTCAAGCAGTTTCAGGTCCACTCACTGTTGAATACTAGAATAGAACAATATTTCAACGTAGCACCCACATGTTTTTCCAAGTGATCCTTCCAGAAACCACATCCTTCCTTCATAGTTTATTTCAAGATTGAGCCTGCATGAAAAACAACCTGCACTTGAAGCACTCATGATTTTCTATAACAACTCCTTTACCTACTGCACTCTCTTGAGTAGGTAAGTCAAAAGTCCTAACTACCCTATCCTACCTAATATGAACCCACAGCGATCAAATAAATAAGCACTTAGTACAATTACGTAATAAACAAACGGTAGAATCAGGATGGACAAAACGTACAAATTAAAATAAATACGAAGAGAATATACATAGAAACCCAAATTTTAGACCGAAGTTTTCCTTTATTCAAAACCATAGCCATTAATTCGAATATTTCTTTGAAAATTCGCTCATTAAGTCATGCTGCATGACTGGTTTTTTTTACCCATGAAACGACGGAGTTCGTACTCCGCTGATTTGTCAATATTTTGTTTGGCCTGAGCACGAATTTCCGGTAAATTTGAACGTGTTTGAGGGAAAAGTTTCTCAGTCAGTGAAATTGATCCGGGGATGTGAGGTTTCCGACCCGTGAGTAGTTCTATTGGAGACATAGAAGTTATTCGATTGGTTGTGGAATTCAAAATTAATTGAATTTTAGGTGCTAAAGATCGGATAGTTTGTTTTTTGATACATTGAGAAACTGTGATCAAATTGGTTATTGATGACATGATGCGTTCGACCTGTGCGTTTGCCCTACTAGCCCCTGTTGCTATTGCATGTGTTTTAATATGATTTGTTGCACAATAATCAAGAAATACGGAGGCAGTAAAACTAGTACCCTGGTCGAATATAAGCCTAGTTGGTGGGCCAAACAACTGGACCAATTCAGATAATGCGTTTACGGCAGATTTTGCCGTGAGTGTTTTTGTATGATGTAGCAAAACATATTTCGTAAACGCACAAATTTGAACAATATAGTAATCTGGAGGACCATTTGGGCCACTCAATCGTCCTGTTATGTCAATATGAACAGTGTGGAATGGAACATCACATTTTGGTATGGGATAAAGATTCATTTGCTGTTTACCTGAAGGAGTTTTTCAATTTTACAAGTAATACAATTTTCAATGAACTTTTTGACATATTTATTCATGTGTGAAAACCAGAATTTGTCCAAAATTGCATCCAAGGTTTTTGGAAGACCTAGGTGTAGGATGGCTTCATGAACCGAATTTGTGACTACCCAGCGGTAAGCCCTGGGTATTATTGGAGCTATCTTAGTTTTCTTTTTATGTTGAAATTGACGAAATAAAACTCCTTCGTTTACTTCGTAGGTATTGGCTAGGTCAGGAGCTAATCTGCTATTTTCAAGTTGTTCCATTATAAATTTGATTTCTGTATCCTGTTGTTGCGCTACTAGTAACCAATCACCAGTAAGTTCGACTAGGTTGACTCTTTTCTCAATAATTTTATTGTACTCTACGTCTGTAATTTGGGGAAGATTTGACGTTATGACGTCATAGTTGTCTGACGTGTGTAGAAGCGGGAAATCATTTACCCGTGTTTCAAAAATGTTTACTTCAGATGATAAACCTACGGGATATCTGGAAAGGAAATCGACCGTTTGCATTTTTGATCCAGGTCGATATTGAATAGTAAATACAAACATTTGCAGGTATGCCCACCATCGGTGAACACGGGTAATTAGATTTTGCTTAACATAGGATGCCTGAAATGATTTACAATCAGTTACCAGAGTAAAATCATGATAGAGAAGGTAAGATTCCCAAGCCTTGAAGCATTTTACTGCCGCAAGCGTTTCGAGCTCGTAGCTGTGATACTTAGCTTCAGCTGGGGTGGTACGACGACTAAAATAAGCTACTACCTTCCGCTGATTATCAATAATGTTAAACAAAATTGCTCCATAACCAATGCTGGAAGCATCTGCCCACACTTCAATGGGATATTCTGGCCTGAAAATGGTCAGGACAGGCTCGGAAGTTAGAATATGGATTATGTTTTGCCTGATCTCTTCATGTTTTGGTGTCCATGTAAAATTACTTTTCATAGAAATTAACTCGTACAAAGGTGCGCAAATTTGAGCAAAATCTCGAATAAAATTACGAAAATATGAACTAAGGCCTAGAAATGATCTGAGTGCAGTACGATCCTTCGGCGGTGGTAGATCAGTCAATGCCTTTATACGATCGTTATGGGGGCGTATCTCGCCGTTTTGAACTTTATATCCTAGGTATACAACAGAGGTTTTGAGGAAACTACACTTGTCTGGATTAAGTGAAAATCCAGCTTTGGACAATACTTTCAATACTTCTTCAAGACGAGTAAAGCCCTCTTCCTTGGTATTGCTTACGACCAACAGATCGTCCATGTATGCTAAGCAATAAGTGTTTGCCAACTCTCCAAGGGCGTTCGTAATCGCACGTTGATAACAGCAAGGTGCGTTACGAACCCCGAATGGCATTCTACAATATTGGTAATGGCCATCAGGAGTCGAGAATGCTAATATTTCTCGAGTATAATCGTCACATGGAATGGCATAAAACCCACTGGCGCAATCCAAAGATGAGAAATAAGTTTGTCCCGCTAATCTACTAATCTGATCTCGGATTAGGGGAAGTGGATATCGTTCCGGGATTGTATTAGAATTTTGACCACGAAAATCTGTACATAATCTCATTTTTCCATTCTTTTTAGGTACTAAGAGAATTGGAGATGAATGGGGACTTGTAGATGGTTCTATGATTTGAGCATCTAATAACTCTTTGATATAGCTACGCACTATTTCACGATCTCGTGGATGTAATGGGTATGGACGCCTGTAAACTATTTTATTTGGATCGTTCAATTTTATTTTGAACTGTGCCACATTCACTGGACGTTTAGGTAAACCCCTAGTAAAATTATCAGAATATTTAACTAAAATAGATTTTAGTCTATTCATATCTTGAGGCGATGACAATTCGGTGTCAATACTTTCACTTTCAGGATGAAATTGTTCTAACCTAGAATCACCTGATGTTGAACCTTGAATAACGCAACGTTGAGAATCGTTTTCAATTGATGAAATTGATTCTACTTGTAGATCTATCTCCGGGTATTTACAAGGGATAGGCCATACATCATCATTTTTAATATTCTTAATTTCTTCTTCCATAAGTTTTGAATTCTGAGGAGAAATTTCGTTACGTTTACGTTCCAAATATTTGGTTTTGGATTTTTGGGAGGCTACCTTATTTTCAATTTTTCTTATTTCATAACGATCAGGTAAAATATTTACACTTATTCCAGATTCTAGTATATCACGACCTAATAATATGTCATGTGTTATTGAACCTTCTGGAACTATATAAAACAGTACAGGGAGGTCGATATTATTTATGGTTATTGAGGTGGAGATTTGAGAATTTACAACTAATTTTCCCTGTCCTATACCAGTTAAATTTACTGGATTCTTAAATTGTTGTCCAGAGAAATATGGTAATAATTTAACGGACATTAAAGAAGCTTCACTACCAGAATCAAAAATAAAAGGATAATTTTTACCTTGGTGTTGGAGCTGACCTTCAGGATTAACGTTGCATACGTTAATTCGTTTCTCCTGGGGTTTGGCATGCGTTGTCGTCTTCTGACTGGTCTTGTCCGATGTCTATTTCTTGGGATTATTCGGGTTGAATCCGCATACGGCCCAATCGTGATTGTTCATTTTGCAGTGGCTACACCATTTCTTTCTTGATTGTTGATCTTGATTTGGCGTTAAATGTTGTTGGCCAGAGACGTGTAGGTGATGTCCCTGGTTATTTTTAAAATTTGGCTTCCATTTCTTTTGATGGCTGGGACCCTGTGGACCATCATAAGGGCGTTTTTGGCCGGATCCGTGTCCTTGTTGATGGGTCGTCTCTCGGTTTTGGTAAGGGCTCCCATACGAAGATTTCGGTTTTCCAGCCTTCACGGCTTTTAACTCCTTCATTAGATTGACTTCCGTTAATGTTTCGTTGGTGTACGACCATTTCCTTATTCCGGGGTCGTACCGAGCTGCTAGTGCGGTAGCGAGAAGCAATCCACAGTCGTCACTCGACTTTCCTCGAAAGGCCCCACGGATCTTCATTAATTGTTCCGATACCAGTTTTGTGGTGTCGCCGTCTTTAACTTGGGCAGTTATGGCCTGGTGAATTATTGCCGCCGGGGTGTCTATGTGGCAATATTTTGCTAGGTAAAGTTCGACGAACTTCTCCCAATTCAGTTCTTCGTCAATTATTTCGGACAGCCAAGTTGAAGCTGTGCCTTTGAAACAGTCTGTGAGAGCCATGGCTAACTGGGCAGTGTTTGGCCGTTGTTCTCTCATGATAAGTTCCGTAGTTGTTATCCAACCTTTTGGATTGGCAACGTCAGCATTAAATTCCGGGAAGTTCAGTTTATGAATTGGTGCAGGCATATTTGGTAAACGATTGAGTAACTCACCAAACATCTGAGCTTGCATCCCAATTAATTGTTCCATTCGGTTTTGCTGTGGAGTTTGTGAATTCGGTGGAACTTCGTCTTCGATGATAATATCTTCTTCTTCGGAATCCACTTGATTTTGGTGTTCCTCCACGTCTGACATCGCGTTACGTGAGAGTAAAGAACCCGTGATCACGGAAAACACTTCACTGATATAAAAAAAGTTTGGTAAAATAATATTCTTTGTGTGAGCGCAGATAGAATCCCACTTCTGATTTAGAATTTGAATGTTTTCTAATCAGAAGTCGAGGGCGAAAATAAAGAAAAATGTTTAAAATTGAACTTAGTTGATATATTTGAAGGACTTGTGTCGTATATTCGGTCTGAGACGATACTGATCGCCTCAGTGTCAATGTCAAACCATCAAGCTCCCGAAGAAGGAAGGTGGGGGGGACCCTACGGTATGCTTCCCTCTCCAGGCTCCGTCCCTCGAAGGTCCGAGTAGGTAGGTAGAAGGCTTCTCGTAGGTTGGGTATTAATTGAGAAAATATGAAAACGTGCTATACCGATATACACGTATTACGAACATGGACGTATACAAGTAGGTAGGTAAGTTGCAAATGATTACATGGACGTTGATTACAGAAACTGATAATAATGACGTATAATTATATGGATGCTATAAACTGTGAGGTTGCAGCCCACAACAGACATTTGTGTACAGTCTCCATGTATGTGAACGTGGACTTAATTCTCATTTTTCGACGCAAGACTCTCTCTCAGAACTCTCAACAAATTCTTTACTGGGTAGGTATTTTGGGATTATAACCCAACGCGGAACTGTTGGTTCAAGTTTCTCTCTTTTATGTTTGCACCCAGAAATGATACTTTTGTCATCTCTTATCTGTGCAGAACGTTTAGCACCTCGGTCAATCAGTTTATCGAGTTTTATCGCGTATTGTTTATTCTTGACCACAATATGGAGCTCCCGAAAACTGGGTACGAGTTGTACCTAAATGAAAACGCGGGATATAAAATACTGTAAATTGTATGGCATCATCATTCAACAACGAAAATGTGTCGTAACAATTGTGAATGTGGCGCGCCCCGAAAGCCAGGAACAAGCGCCAATGCAGAACAGCTGTCCATCACCTTGACGGTTACCTGGTTGAATTTGTGTGGAGGTAACATTTTTACCTTGTGGGACAAATCCGTTCGGTCGTATTCTACGAGATATATCTGCATTCTGGTCCACAGCATAAAAAGTGCGTGAAATATTATGCATACGTAGGTACCTATTAGCCTAAACAGCGGGCGAAAATCAGGATCATACGCGTGGGGGGTTGCATATCCCATAGTAGACACTACGAAGAATACTATAGAGTTATGGAGATCATGCTATAGAGATGAAGAAGGGATATGTAACGGAGTGGTCAAACACCTCCTGAATCCAGACAGTAACGATATAATTATCTTTACTGTGAATGTGAATATTAGGTGACTATGTGAATATTATGCAACTTACTTGGTCCTCTGATTGCTGATCTAAGAGCTGAGTGCCTTCGAAACGGAAGGACGAAGGAAGAGAAGCGACTCGGGCAACCTCCTCTCCGCTCAGGAACACGAGAACTAATGTCAACAGCAGCCCCACACCACCATTCCGCATCACACCCTCTGCAACAGCAACAATGCGTTGAAAATAACAGGACCCGACATAATTACAAGATGGAGGTGTTAAAGGTTGATGCACGTCCCTAATAATTGTGCCATTGTATATCTTATACCACAATTTCGAGTGGTGTAAATGTATAGGTACGTTTTTCTCCGAAATCAGAAAAATCGAAAGTTCTAATGGCATTTCGTTCATTAGACATCCTACAACCCATTCCTCCTATTATTAAACTCTATTGCTATATAATTATGTCCGTAAGTAAATAGGTAAGCAGGTAACTTACATGCAAAACACATAACTACATGCTCAGTCGATTTTGCTTGAATTTCAAAGGGTTGTACAGGCTTGCTTCTAACGTATGTGACAGTGTGGCTGTTATCGAGTTGTTTTTTTCTTCCGGTGGAGATGGGGTTGCTTGGTGGAAGCCTAATCGATATCCCTTCTTAACCGGTGATAAGCTGGTCTAGGAGGGGGACTATCGAGGGTCCAACACCACTGTCACACTCTTTCACAGGGTAGCAGAGTTTGGTAGTTGTTAGAGTGGGACCTAGAGGTTGCCCAGATGAGCAAAATTCGCTGGAAAACAACCTCTGACAACATTTTTTTCTCCGCCAATACTTGTATGTAGGAGCTTTGTTCTCCACCAGCAAAGATTATTGAGGTAGTACTACTACGTTGGAGGTTAGTCACCTTAAAGTTGTTCCAGAACTTCATACTACTATTCATTCCCCCTTTTCTCCCTGATACTTCTACCCAGATCATGTGTGGAGGAGTGTGACAGTGTGGCTGTTCTTGAGTTGTTATTTCTTCCGGTGGAGACGGGGTCGCTTGGTGGAAGCCTAATCGATATCCCTTCGATAATCTCGCTAGGAGGGGGACTATCGAGGGTCCACCACCACTGTCACACTCTTTCCCACGTCGGTGGTCTCGTATACTCTATACATTCATCAAAAGCCCATCGGTTCTTTTGGTTCCTCATCTGAGCATAGAGAAGTTCTTGTAAAACGCATGGTTCAAGTTTGATGAACGTTGCAGTTATTGATGAGGGTTGGCTATGGTTCCACGCAGCACGCACAAAGGTGAACACCCAGTTTGTAAAACCATGGATGGAATTTCTCACCAGCTGAAATTGTTGAAAATGATACCTACTTTTCCGAGACAACCTCCCTCCACACTATCGATGAATTCTGGTAGAAAAAAACCAAGCAGGATTACATTTTTATTTGAAATTCAAGGCTCCTACAATAAACGCTGCAAAGTCCTTGTCACATGGGTTTATTATTCTATTGGACATACCTACAGAAATGCTCTGGCTGTTCAGCTATTGTCTATTTCATGTGAAATAATTATTGAAATAGCTATTTCTGATTTTTTCCACCATTTTTGGCCCCTAAAACACGAATTCGGTACGCTCCTTTTTTTTCCAAATTATCTTTGATCATTGGTAGTGCCATTTAATCGTCTTGATCCACGTGTTGATACCACTTCCAGTGTTATTATACAAATTGATGGTGATTTCAGACGATTTCCCAGGTTTTTGACTCATAAAAAATCAATTTTGGGTGCTGAACATTTGGCAGAACCTCGATTTTCCACTCTTTGGTCAAAATCGACTTCATATTCGGCCTTCTCGTCCCCCAAAACATGGAAAACGATACCTCAAAAGCTCATTTTACTAATAAGTTACTAGAACACAAAAAGTACCTATTTTTATACAAATTTTCACTCATAACACCCCTGGATATATTCCGATCGGGCTGAAAAGTTTCGGGACACAACTAGGGCCCAAATGGAGCATGTGTGCGAAAGAACGACTTTTTTTTAGACAAAAAATGAAGCCGGTACACGTGATACGGCGTACGGCGGACGGACATTGCATTTTTGGAATCTACGCACCATGAAACGGAAAAGAAAAAAATTTGAGGGGGTGTTACAAAAATTTTTTGCTGATCGAATACATAGGTGTATTATTCACAGAATAATAAACCAAATGGACGTGGAGATAGTATATTTATGTGAACGAACACAGGAATGTACCTACCTACCTACCTACCTACTATTTCCTCAGGTAGGTATGAAGGAACCTACATTTTCTAATACAAAATAAGTACCTACCTATTAACATAAAACAGAATGGTAAGTAACTCTTGATTTTCAATAGGAAAATAGGTACATAGGTTATAATTTTAAAAATATCTTAGAAACTTTAATGACAAATACATTTTATGTAAGCGAACAAACGAAGTATAAATGACATGCCCAGACACAGTTGAGAGGAACAGCGTTGTTGTTGCTGTTTTCTATCTTCTGTGGACGTCAACATGATGTTGAACGTGTGACGTCAATTATGACCTTGAGTTTTCGGTGTAGTATCATGGATTTGAGAAAAATAAAGTGGCAATTAAAAGGAATTTATCGACGGGTGTGGGATTTCGGCATCACATCCAAAGTGTCAATTCTCCGATAGCAGGTATCGGTTAAAATGTATCCATGCTAAAAATACTCGATACCACCGCAAAGAGTATCGATACTAGATACTACCGAAAAGTATCGGCCACCCCTGTCGATGCAGGAAAGTAGCAGAGCCGCGCATGTCCTAATTTTTGGACATTTTCTAGAGCTTGGCCGAATATGCAGCGTTTCTGTACGGAGAAATGGCCTTCTCACAAAATGATAGTCACACTGTTCTACATCACTTATGAGTTTACAGGTGTACCAATTCATAATTAATATTATTATGTTCATTATTTAAACCAAAACGATGTAGGTAATTAAATTCTGCGTAACTCGAAATTTCGTTTGAGCAGCACGGGGCTAGAGGTCTATCTGCCTTCAAGACCTATCTGTCATGAGGGTTTCTGCCTACCCTACACTTAAGCGTTACGAAGAGAATTCTTTAATTTTTTTCATGAAACTTCAAGTAGAAGTAGAATCCAAATTTGCAATAAAACATGGGCATCCACATGTGAAAAAAACAAAGTGTCTTGTTAGGCGTGCGCAAAAATTTCTATGCCATATTCGAATTCTACTCAAAAAATTGAGGGCAGTTATCATGTGAAAGTTGTGTCTAAAATGGCTTATTAAAAAATTAGGAGGAGCAGGAGAGGGGGAGGGGATCGCGCAAATCAAAAATGAACATGGCCACGTTATTCAGCGTGAAAAAATATATTAAAACCATGATCACACTCGGTAGATTACTGTACCC
This sequence comes from Leptopterna dolabrata, assembly GCA_954871275.1. Classification (NCBI taxonomy): domain Eukaryota; kingdom Metazoa; phylum Arthropoda; class Insecta; order Hemiptera; family Miridae; genus Leptopterna; species Leptopterna dolabrata. The sequence goes on from OX940975.1 coordinate 67,333,003, forward strand.
ACAAAACTCGATTTTTGCGTTTAGCCAACATTTTGAGCTTATTTGCGCACTCAAAAATTCGAGCGACGGGTCTTTTTTTAATGAAATTTTACGTTAAATCCGAATCTGAAATAAAAATTGGGGGTTATCATTTAAAAAAACAAAGTTAGCGTGCATTGCACATGTTTTGCGGAAGCGCACGTGCGCAAAACATGCCATATTCATATTCAACGCAAAAAGTTAAGGGGTGCTACCGTTGGAAACTTTTTTCAAAACCCTCTTCTTAGGAATATTTCGGTAGGCCTTACATTTTGGCCACCTTGTATTAGTATTGTAGCATTGGGTATTTCATATAAATTTGAAACACTCCCAATTTTCCCACCACCATAAAAATTAATACCGATACAATAAAATGAATAAATCACTTAACCATCAACAAATCAATTTTTCGCATAATCCGGGGTCGTTATAAACAATTTTCAAAGCAATTTGCAGATATGCAAAATAGAACTTTGTGTTTGATATCTGGGACAGTTTATAATTTATTACAGGTTCTGTTACTACACCGAATCCCTGCACAACGGCTTATGATTTTGTACAGAATACCCTTCTGTTACAGATAACAGCTCTCTGTATAGATAACCCGGCTATATTATATAATTATGTACTACTCTATACATATTATGTGGATCGCAGATCCTCCGTAGGTTAGTACCTAACCCCGTACACGTTACTAGGTACCTACCTAAATCACGAGTTAAATGTTGCAAAATTAATTCTGTCGATGACAAACAGTAACTAAAACGGCAAAAAGAAACGCAAATAATGAAGTTCTAAAGGAAAATTGTTGATGTTGAGTGAAATAGATGCCCCTTCTGCGTAGATTTTCTGTAGTCAATACCTATAATGAGCCGTTGTGTAATAACTTGCCCATCAATAATACTTCAACGGTTGTTCAAGTTGCAAAAGTACCGATCAACAAAATCCAGCCCCTTCTTGGTAGATGAACCATTGTGTAATAATTTACCATTGTGTAATAATTTGCCGTTGTGTAATAATTTACTAATCAATAATACTTCAACGTTTGTTCAAGTTTCACAAGAACCTACCAACAAAATCCAATAGTCCATCACTTATCAAATGAAATAATATCGCAGAACAACTAACTCTACTTCATACAGCCATCCTTGATTATAATCAGATGCTCCCTAGTGATGATATCCGGGCCGGATTTATACCGTTTGATTCACGATCGTGTTGACGAAGCTTTTTGGTGCACACGAACGGCTGGACGTACAATGCTCCTGGTGGTCTCAAAAAATTGTTTAGCCCAAGACAAATTTAATAACGTAAACAAAACCATACCCTTCTATCGAAAGTTTTCGAAATACGGCGTTCTGAAAATGTCAACCCCTATTTTGAACCCCTTAGAGATGACTGACAGTAACGTCGAGCTTCGAGGACCAACTAGACCCCGAACGGAACCTATAACCCGAATTTCATCAATTTTGCTTCATGGTAACTATGAAAAGTGGCCAGTATGACGTACGGTGTACGGAGGACAGACAGAAATATTTTTATTTCATTTTCGGATTCTACATACCTTGAAACGTAAACCATCAAATTTTGAGGGGGGGGGGGGGGGGGGGGGGGGGGGAGGGGGGGGGGGGGGGGGGGGGGGGGTGGTAGATTTTTTTTTCATGCTCGATTCCAATTGAACCAAATAAGGTGCAGCTTTCAATATAATTATATTATGTTCAACAGGTGCCTACCGTTTTACTTTCGGAGTTTTGTCAATATTGGTCTTCCAAATGTTTTACAAGTAAGAAAATCTATAAATAAGTAATCCAAGTTAAATCGACCGCTGACTTCCTACGACTGACACGGCTGGATGTCGCCGGTGGGTGGTTCAGCGGAACGCTTCTCTGAATTATTGAATCTGGAAATCGGAAAACCCACCGACCATGTCGCGGGTCGAACGAGAATTGGTAATATCGGAGTCGACAGTGAGTCAATAACAATATACCCCAACTTCAAGTGCTCGGAAGGGTACTATTCAAGAAATTGGCTGCTGGCCATCTTCCCGAACGGAACTTCCTCTTATTGATACTAGACTGAGATACGAGGATATTTGTGTGACAAAGAGAACATTCACAATCGATCAATATCTTTCGGTCGTCCCCAAAACCACGTCCTACTTAAATAAATCACATATCATCCTCAAAACAAATCACAGTTTTTAGGATGATGAGAGGCCCTAACAGAGAATTTCGGATTATCATATTTAATAATGAACCATTGGAATCGAGCATGAAAAACCCATTTTTAACATCTCCCCCCCCCCCCCCCTCAAAGTGTGTCACCAAGAGAAAAACTATGCGAAGCCCTGTCACATGGGTTATTATTCTCGACTGAATACGGCACGATTGGGACCTCAGTGAAGAGACCCACAAAGCTGATTTGACGGTTTTAAACCCGAATATTAGGTTGCTATTTCTGACAAACTATTTTCGATCAGTGAAATTATTTACGAATGGTCTCGATTCCTGTTAATAAATGCTACATCCTGTGTTATTATACAAATTTCTGGTGGTAAAAGCCGTTTTCACAGGTTTTTGACCCAAAAATATTGAATTTTGAGAGTTGAAACATCGTTATAACCTCAATCCTTCACTAAGTGCTCAAAATCAACTTCACATTATTTTGGTCTCCTCAGCCTAAAAAACGTCGAAAACGATACCTCACATTACCAAAAGCGGCTTTTTTGCCGCAGCTCCTGGCTCCACTTTATGTGCCACTGCACTTAGTAATTAAATTTACCTAACGCTCATGTCACGACGCTACTTAATTCCCACTGCCCAAATTATAAAGTGAGCTTCTAGAGACAACCGGGGCTGAACACCCCAGGCTCCTGCAAGGGGAATAGTAGGCTAACCGAGTCGACGATGGAAACCTCAGAGATCATGCCGGGCTGAACACCCCAAGCTCCTGCAAGGGGAATAGTAAGCAAACCGAGCTGTTCTCTTGTTCGGACCATTCACTGTGTACTAGAGCTGAACACCCCAAGTTGCTGCAAGGGGAATAGTAGGCCATCGAGTCACAGCAGAAGACGTGCCAGGGTGGGTCGACCCGCGCCGAACACCCCAAGCTCCCGCAAGGGGAATAGTAGGCAGGCTGAGTCAGACCACTGGCTACAACATGGACGCGACCGAGTACGGAGGATCAAGACCAGTGGACACTGGAACAACGGCGGAATCGACAAGGACGGAGGGTGCGTGGAAGGACAGGACCTTGTACCGCGTAGTGTGTAGTGCTCTTGTGCCGAGGATAGGACCGTTGACAGTAAGGAGTGACTAGTGGTGTGTGTGCCGGAGGAATGGACCGCTGATGGCAGCACAACCAACGTGAGTGGGTTCCACCAGACCTCAACTCACCGAAGGCAGTTGGTGATCGAGCCGGAGGTGTCCTCCAAACACCGTCAACCCCTCCTCCCAATGGGGGACTGTTGTGCAAGGGGACAAGAGGATGGAGCGAGCCAAAATCTCCCTTGCCTCCCTCCGCCAAACCCCTGTAATGTTCAGGCTGCCAGCTTGGGCTGAGCAGTTGGTGGTAAAGCAGTAGGGACAGAGACCCCTTCTCTGTCCCAGGCCTGTTATCTGATCTGGCATCTGGGGATAGTCTGCACTGCCAGTTCACTGGAAGGTGCCGCATCCCAAAATCAGTACCACGGGCGAGGGGGAGCCCCAGGCCACAGATGCACTGCATGGTTCGCCCAGCACAGCATCACCGGTCTGCCCCTCAGTTGAGGTTGGATTCGTGGTGGTCGTGGTTGCGTGTACCTTACCCAGGGAGTTCATTTTGACTCACTGGGACGTTAGAGGGAGGGATCTCATGCTCAGGGAATTCGTTCCCTGAGGATGTATCTCGGCATGTGAGTTCTGTTACGGACTCGGGTACCAACCTGCTAAGTTGGTAGAGTGGAGCTAGAACACTCGGCCTCAACCTGAAGTGCTCCAGGGCGAACAGGTACCCCAAGCGGAATGGTTTACCATTCCCCATGGGGGCTCCATGGCTGGAGTCATTCCGGCCCCCTCGACGTCCCCCTAGGGGACGGCGATGTGGATGGCCCGTTGCTTGCAACGAGCGGGAGAGACACAGATCAACCTGTGGTCGAGTCCTCCTTAATATAATAAAGATAGTGCCCAAATTATAAAATATGTTCTTTTGCCATAGGAGGATTTTGAGTACAAATAATCTTGTTTACAGGACTCATAAATATAACACTTTCATCTTGATGCCATTCTTGAATGAAAACACTGTTTCACTATCAAAAGTAACATGCGCCTGGAAGCTGTTCGAGGGGTGGCTTATTTTTAGCGTTTTTTCACTCTCTGATTCACTTTCTGGTTGAGCGAAAAATGAAAGCTCTTGACAATTTATCCCCGTTTTGCATTTACCGTGATAGCGAGCACGGTGGCGAGGAAATGGACCTATTCAGCACACAGCGGCCCCGGACCCCCCCCCCCTCCCACCACCAATAGCCTGCTGACGTCAGAGACCTCTATCGACCACTTGCACAATTACAAACCCCCTCGCCAACCCGTTTCATCCCCTACCAGCCAGAATGTTAATCATCTAAATTCTTCCATCTCTCTCGCTCCCCTTTACGAGGTCTTCTATATTATGCGTGATAGAGAGAGAGTGAGGGGGGGAACGTGTTCCTAAGAATAGTCGAGGCATGAGGGAACAGTCAATGTCCCACCTATTATTGGAATTGATAGACCTTCTCCCCCATCTCGTCGCATCATCGACATTTTCCTTGCGAGTCTCGTACAGGCGGAAAAGGTTTGATGGGTGCCCACATGAGACGTCGGGTATTGTGTGGAGAGTCGTCGTCGGAGGAGGGAGTGAAATGGGGTGAAACAAAATCGATACTTCAATATGTCGTCCAATTTCAAAATGTTACGGCCATGCAGCGTCACCTGAAGAACGATATACCAAGCAGTGTACCTATGTACAAATAGGTACCTATTTAATTCGGCTTTACAACATAAACGATAATTCGCATCCTTTTAGACATAGAACTGTTGAAATCAGTACGAGTACAAGTACCTATCAATTTGAGCAATTGTGTAGGAAGTATTCTGTTCTCTAAATTTTATGGTTTCCGTTCCAAGGTATGTAGAATCCGAAAATGGAATAAAAACGCTGCACATTATTACACAACGGTTTATTATTTACCTGTGTAGATGCCCCTTCTGCGTAGTGGTCAATTCAATACCCTCGAGGTCCCCCCCAGGAAAGCCCTAAATCGAGTAATGGAGCCGGCCCGGGAATTACAGGTTCATAAAAATGCGCAGGATTCAATAATTCAACAATCAATTATTGTTGGCATTCATGAAGCATAGCGTTTGTTGAAGTTACGCATGTACCGACCAACAAAATCCAGAACAGCCATCATTCTACAAATGAAATATATCACGGAACAACGAACTCGACTTCATACAGCCATCCGTGATTATAACCAGGTGCTCCCTATTGAAAGTTTTCGAGCTTACGGCGTTCTGAAAATTTCAACCCCTATTTTTCACCCCAGAGATGGCTGACAGTAACGCCGAGCTTCGAGGACCAACTAGACCCCAAATGGGACCCAGAAATTTTTTTTAATTCCATTTTTGGGGTACCTTTAAACGGAGACCATCAGATTTTGAGGGGGGGTTAGAATTTTTTTTTTTTCATGCTCGATTCCAAAGGTTCATTATTGAAAATAATAAACCAACGATTTTTGTCCGTCCGCCGTACTGAGCACTTTTCTTGGTTACCATGAAACAAAATTGACGAAATTCGGGTTATAGGTTCCGTTCGGGGTCTAGTTGGTCCTCGAAGCTCGGCGTTACTGTCAGTCATCTCTAAGGGGTTCAAAATAGGGGTTGAAATTTTCAGAATGCCGTAGCTCGAAAACTTCCGATAGAAGGGTATGGGTTTTTTTACGTTATTAAATTTGTCTTGAGCTAAACCATTTTTTGCGGCCACCCGGAGCATTGTACGTCCAGTCGTTCGTGAGCACCAAAAAGCTTCGTCAACACGATCGTGAATCAAACGGTATAAATCCGGCCCGGATATCATAACTACGAAGCATCTGATTATAATCAAGGATTGCTGTATGAAGTAGAGTTGTTTGTTCTGCGATATTATATCATTTGACAAGTGATGGACTATTGGATTTTGTCGGTAGGTACTTCTGAAACTTGAACAAATGTTGAAGTATTATTGATGGCTAAAATATTACACAATGGCAAATTATTACACACCGGCAAATTATTACACAACGGCAAATTATTACACACTGGCAAATTATTACACAACGGTAAATTATTACAAAACGGCTCATCTACCAAGAAGGGGCTGGATTTTGTTGGGGTTAGGAACTAACCTACGGAGGGTCCGAGATCTACATAATACGTGTAGAATAGTACACATTTATGTTATAGTATAGAAGGGTTATCTATACGGAGACCTGTGATCTGTAACAGGAGGGTATTCTGTGCAAAATAATAAACCGTTGTGCAGGGATTTGCAGCGTTTTTTGAAATGGGTATGCATTGTGTATTAGTGAAAAACTCCGTTTTTGTTTTGAAATGGGTATGTATTGTGTATTAGTGGAAAAACCCCATTTTTGTTTTGAAATGGGTATGTATTCTGTATTAGTGGAAATAGATAAGCTTTCAGTAACTCCGTTTTTATTTTGAAATGGGTATGTATTGTGTATTAGTGGAAAAACTCCGTTTTTGTTTTGAAATGGGTATGTATTGTGTATTAGTGGAAAAACTCGTTTTTGTTTTGAAATGGGTATGTACTGTGTATTAGTGGAAATAGATAACCTCTCAGTAACTCTGTTTCTATTTTGAAATGGGTATGTATTGTGTATTAGTGGAAAAACCCCATTTTTTTTTTGAAATGGGTATGTATTGTGTATTAGTGGAAAAACCCCATTTTTGTTTTGAAATGGGTATGTATTGTGTAGTAGTGAAAATAGATAACCTTTCAGTAACTCCGTTTTTATTTTGAAATGGGTTTCCACGATTTCGTCTTGAGTGATTTAGTACGTAGGTATTCTTTTTTAGTGCGAAAAAGAAGTTTTGTTTCTAAACATCATCATTCTTAATAGAACTTTATCATTTAATACCACAATTATTATGAGATCCAATAACATTTAATTAGTGTCTCTTGTTTAGTTTGGTCGTGAAGAGGCTTTTTTTTCTTTATTCAGGTGCAGATTAAGCAAAAGACTCGTACCTTGGCACGTCTCTGGACTGCAAGCTGAGATTTAAAGGTCATGCGAAGAAGAAGAAGAAGAAGAAGAAGCAGGATGATCCTTCTCAGCTTACATACAGACCACCGGAAGGTGTCATTTTCTTCAACACCCTTTTAAGGGCTACCAATCCTTTTGAATAAGTCCTTTTAGGTCCTTTTAGGACCATACAGTCCTTTTAGAACCATAGGGTCTGATGACTGGCAAACCGCCAGCGTAAGAGGTGCGAAAAGGCCACTCCACATGTTGCTGCTTTGTACATTGTGCACACTTTTAATATGAATGGTCATTCATAAAAATGGGTTACGGTAATTCTGACGCCAGAAAACTAAAATGATTTGATAAATATCTTCCTCAGGTGTTTCTGTACAGAGAGGCGATAAGTTCGTAGAAAAGGTTAATCGGGATTCCTTTCGTAATGCACAGGCCTCCCACGTGCTGGGAAACCGCGATATTCCGGGGAACCTCGAGCTGTAAGTCTCCGGCGAAGTTCTGTGATGGACATTTGTTGGCAATAAGCGGACGCAAGTGGTTGGTAAGTGGGCGAAATGGGACGTTCAGAATGTACTTACATCCGCAGAGTGAAGATGGAGCAATCGATGGTGACCTACATACAATATTGACCCGAAAAAGATTCATCAAAGTTTTACGCAAGTGACGAGCCTCACACGCGCACGCGGCATCGCCCTTGTACCTACGAGTCTTCAATATTACGGTACAGCTCGATTTTCGCAGCCCTGGTTAAAGACGATAAGAACGACCATAGCGAATTTACTGCTTCGTATTGCTACCTACCTCAGATTTCAGGCTCTGAAATAATTTCTTGTCATCATGTTTATTCAAGACTAGCAGTATGACCCGTACATTGCACAGGATTGTTCGCACCAATTTTATACGTTGGAAACATAGAAAAAACCTCCTGATAGGGATAGGATATGGACTCACATATTTTGAAATTAAAGTCAACCAAAGATAAACATCTTGTTTAAATAAACCCATCTGCCATAATCTCTATGCTCGTACCTTTAATAAAACTTGGATAAAATCATAGTGCTGAAGCTATGAACCAGGAAAGGACTCGACTCATAATTTCAGGATAAGTTTAATAGCTTCCTTAGAATCACTTACCAATAGAAATTTTGAATATATTTTGTATCAATAGTACCAAACTAAAACTAGATCCAATATCAGAATGCCAAAGCTCCAGAATAAAATGTCTGCTATAGATGCAGTGGTCTCGTAGTGTCACTCAATTCACACCATATTATGAAACAGTTGACAACTTTTCGCTCCACCTCTTCTTCACTTGTATTAGTTCAATTCTCATGATTTTGATAATCACGATCAGATTTCATATTGAGCTGCTCAAGACAATGTTTCCAGAATTTTATAAACATATCAGTGGATCCCCTCTACGACGTTCGGATGCTATTCGTGGCAGTCTGGGTGATCGTGATATCCAGGGCCAGTTTTTCTACCGCCTGTGGGTTTGAGTCACAAGACTCAAAAGACAGTTTTCCCAAAAAGGAGGAGTTGAAACCCTTACGGGACCCACTCGCGTCTTCCAGATTGTTCACTAAACTGACCCCGGATGAGTTATATTTACTTACTTCGAAAGAAACATACTCTAGAACGGGGATGACCACGGAGGTGGTGGAACTGGAGCAAAGGGGGGAACCAGTAAAGCCGGCAAGCGATAGCTCTATAAGTGGGGGAAACCAAGGCGAGCGTGTGCAGAGCAAGCCCTGCCCCACGAACCAAATTCTGTGACGCTTTTTTGTGGCGCGTGACGCGTAACGATTTTCGGCCGGTAGGTCATCGCACCATACTGAAACTGAATCAGAGGTGAGTCCATCACAAAAACGCTGAAATCCCTACACTACGGTTTATTATTTTGTACAGAACACTCTTCTGTTACAGATCACAGCTCTCCGTATGGATAACCCTTCTATGTAATATATATGCACTATTCTGTACATAATTATTATGTAGTTCGCAGACCCTCCGTACCTTAGTACGTAACCGCGTACTCGTTACTAGGTACCTACCTAAATCACGTGTTAAATGTTGCTAAAATAATTCTGTCGATGACAAACAGTAGCTAAATTGACAAAAAGAAACACAAGTAATGAAGTTGTGAAGGGAAACTGTTGGTGTGGAGTGAAAAAATATTCAGTCCCGGTAAGGTTTCGATCTCGGGAACGTAAGCGCATCAGTTCATTAGTTAGACCACTTCGCTATAAAGTACAGCTAGCAGGAGATCAGTGATGTGCGCTCTCGACTCAGCTTGACGCCTGCACACACTCTGCTCTTTACGGCAAATTGTATGGCAACATCGTAGAATCGTAGAATGCTCCGGATGGTCTCAAAAATTCAGAAAAAAAAATCAAAGTATTTAAAGATGCGAGAAAACCCACACCTTATACAATTTTCGGAGATAGGGATACTCCGGACATTCAACCCCTATTTTTCACCCCTTAGCGTTGAGTGACAGTAACACCGAGCTTCGAGGACCAAATAATTTCGTGTTTGGTTCGTGGGAACTAAAGAAAAAGTCGCAGACAGCGGACGGACGGAAATTTTTTTATTCGATATTCGTATTCTACGTCCCTTGAAACGTAAACCACAAAATTTTGATGGGCGGGGGGGGGGGGGGGGGGTTAAAATTCTATTTTTTTCATGGTCGACTCGAAAGGTTTATAGGTTACAGTGGGTTCCCATGAGTTCTGGTAAACACCGCATTCGTACGTATTCGTGCGGTCGGTTTCGTACCAATTCGTAAGACAAAAATTTCTGAGGAACTCAGATCCAATGTAACCACCGCCTTACTGGGCAACTCTCATCACGCAACCCTAATCACTTTACCTAACAATAATAGAACAGCGATAAAACCGTCAAGGCCCTGCACCACAAATCATCATTATGGTAATATTGAGATTAACCTGAACTGCCCAAGACTCATTCCTCAAATTTCATTACATTTCGGAACATCTAACAACACGCTCTTGACACGCATCCGTTTCCCACATGCCCTCCTCCGGGCCCAAGACATTTGAAAATTTGAAATTACGATTGCCACATTTCATTTGGGACACCTGGTGGACAGAGAAAACGCTGCAAATCCCTGCACAACGGTTTATTATTTTGTACAGAATACCCTCCTGTTACAGATCACAGGTCTCCGTATAGATAACCCTTCTATTCTATAACATATGTACTATTCTACACATATTATGTAGATCTCGGACCCTCCGTAGGTTAGTACCAAACCCCGTACTCGTTACTAGGTACCTACCTAAATCACGAGTTAAATGTTGCTAAAATAATACAGCCGATGACAAACAGTAACTAAAACGGCAAAAAGAAACGCAAATAATGAAGTTCTGAAGGAAAATTGTTGATGTGGAGTGAAATAGATGCCCCTTCTGCGTAGATCACTGTTTTCTGTGGTCAATACCTATAATGAACCGTTGTGTAATAACTTGCCCATCAATAATACTTCAACGGTTGTTCAAGTTGCAAAAGTACCTATCAACAAAATCTAGCCCCTTCTGGGTAGATGAGCCGTTGTGTAATAATTTACCGTGGTGTAATAATTTACCGTTGTATAATAATTTACCGTTGTGTAAGAATTTGCCGTTGTGTAATAATTTGCCATTGTGTAATAATTTACCCATCAATAATACTTCAATGGTTGTTCAAGTTGCAAAAGTATCTATCAACAAAATCCAGCCCCTTCTGGGTAGATGAGCCGTTATGTAATAATTTACCGTTGTGTAATAATTTGCCATTGGGTAAATCCAGCCCCTTCTGGGTAGATGAGCCGTTGTGTAATATTTACCGTTGTGTAATAATTTGCCATTGTGTAATAATTTACCAATCAATAATGCTTCAATGGTCGTTCAAGTTGCAAAAGTACCTATCAACAAAATCCAGCCCCTTCTGGGTAGACGAGCCGTTGTGTAATAATGTACCGTGGTGTAATAATTTACCATTGTGTTATAATTTACCGCTGTGTAATAATTTGCCGGTGTGTAATAATCAATCAATCAATCAATCAATCAATCAAAGTTTTATTTGCTGTTATAGGTAACAATGACCTCTACAACAATGAGTTCACTCAGACTTATCACAAATAGGTACATTAGCCATCCAACAGAATTAAATAAAAATAAATAATGAAAATAATGGAATTCTTCTAATATAACAGACCCACATCTTCCAACAATTCATATAAAAACTTCCTTTTCCTGAGATACATACTTACAAAATTATATAATCTGAATACTACTCCTTTATCAGGATAACAAAATAAAGTTTTGGTTTGTCTCTGATTACGTTCAGAATCTCACCTCGTATGCCCAGCTCGGAGAGTGTCCCCCAAAGGAGCCCATGTGGGAGAGAAGCCGGTGTGTAATAATTGGCCATTGTGTAATAATTTGCCCATTAATAATACTTCAACGTTTGTTCACGTTTCAGAAGTACCTACCAACAAAATCCAATAGTCCATCACTTGTCAAATGAAATAATATCGCAGAACAAACAACTTGACTTCATACAGCCATCCTTGATTATAATCAGGTGCTCCCTAGTGATGATATCCGGGCCGGATTTATACCGTTTGATTCACGATCGTGTTGACGGAGCTTTTTGGTGCTCACGAACGGCAGGACGTACAATGCTCCGGGTGGTCTCAAAAAATTGTTTAGCTCAAGACAAATTTAATAACGTTAAAAAAACAATACCACCACAGAAATCAGTGATCTACGCTGAAGGGGCATCTATTTCACTCCACATCAACAATTTTCCTTTAGAACTTCACTATTTGCGTTTCTTTTTGCCGTTTTGGTTACTGTTTGTCATCGACTGTATTATTTTAGCAACATTCAACACGTGATTTAGGTAGGTACCTAGTAACGAGTACGGGTTTAGGTACTAACCTACGGAGGGTCTGCGATCCACATAACATGTTGTATAGAGTAGTACATATTATATTATATAGACGGGTTATCTACATGGAGAGCTGTGATCTGCAACAGAAGGGTATTCTGTACAAAATAATAAACCGTTGTGCAGTGATTTGTAGCGTTTTTTACCCTGTAATTTAAGAGAAAGTGCTGGTTCATCAAATTTTTGTCACCATATGAAATGATGAGAAATATTGACAGAGTATAAATTTATACTAATGGTTCTATACTAATAAATTTAAATTTATTTATTTCTTGACGTTCCGCCTTCACAACCCCTCCACGCCCCTCCCCCTCCTCCACCACCACACCGTTACAGAGTCAGTGATGAGCGAAAATATTATAATCGAATGCTGTCCAGTGTTAAATCGAACGAAATCGGACGTCTGTGTGCCAAATACCCGCTGCAGCGTACGCAACCGGTTGCTGTGGCCAAGTGCCCCTCGTCATCTACTTCACGAATTTAGCCCAATTATTTCGGTGTGATTAAGGGGAGGAGGTGGAGAAGGAGGAGGAGGGGGGGGGGGGGGGGAATGATAACGAGCGCGAGGAGCTGAAAGGCGGTAAAGTTGAAAGCTTCGGGGAGAACAAGTGGAGGGCAGAAGAGGCGGAGCACTCGTCGGCGGTGGGACGAGGTTTTGTCCGCCTCCGGGTTAATTGTCCGCCTCTTTGAGGACACTTGTTGCCCCCATCGTCGTCGACAAAGGCACTCGCACTGCGGCGACGGCCGAGTGGGTACTCGTCGTTTTTGTCGACGGTCCGCCGCAGCTCCGCATCACCGACAGACGTACGTAATACGTAACACGTCGATGTCAATACCTCTCGTACCGACCTGTCGATATTGCGGGACAGGTAATAACAATAACAATTGCTGATGTTTTAAGGAAAATTACCCTCCCACTTTATATTAATATTAATTCTTTATCATTTTGGTTTATTATTTTCAATAATGAACCATTGGAATCGAGCATGAAAAAAAAAATTCTTACCCCCCCTCAAAATTTGATGGTTTACGTTTCAAGGTATGTAGAATCCAAAACTGCAATAAAAATATTTCTGTCTGTCCGCCGTACGGGCCACTTTTCTTAGTTACCATGAAAGAAAATTGATGAAATTCGGGTTATAGGTTCCGTTCGGCGTCTAGTTGGTCCTCGAAGCTCGACGTTACTGTGAGTCATCTCTAAGGGGTTCAAAATAGGGGTTGAAATTTTCAAAACGCCTATACCATTTTTTTACGTGAATATTTTTACGGTTTTAAATAGTTCTTGAACTTGCGAGTTTTTTATGACCATCCGGAGCATCGTACGTCCAGCCGTTCGTTCACAGTAAGGCCCCGAAGTTTGCACCGACAGGCATTTTCGACTCCAGTGTGAATGAAATTGTATACAATTCAAACCAAATCTCGTAACCAGAGACGCGCCCACAATAGGAATTTGTGAATACGGCCAATCATTGGTAGGGATCACCTGATTATATTGGCGGAGTATGAAGTCGAGTTGGTTGATTATTTCATTTGAAAAATGATGGCTCTTTTGGAGTTTGTTGGTAGGTAGTGAAACTTGAACAAACGTTGAAGTATTATTGATGGGTAAATTATTACTACGGTAAATCATTACTCAACGGTAAATTATTACACAACGGTTCATTATACCATCTACGTAGAAGGGGCTGGAGTTTGTTGGTAGGTACGTTTGCAACTTTTTTCACTCCTCATCAACAATTTCTTTTCAGAACTTCATTATGTGTGTTTCTTTTTGTTTGGTACTGTTTGTCACCGGCAGAATTATTTTAGCAACATTCAACTCGTGATTTAGGTAGGTACCTACCTAGTAACGAGTACGGGGTTAGGTACTAACCTACGGAGGGTCTGCGATCTACATAATACGTATAGAATAGTACATGTCATATTATATAGACGGGTTATCTATACATAGAAATGTGATCTGTAACAGGAGGGTATTCTGTACAAAATAATAAACCGTTGTGCAGGGATTTGCAGCGTTTTATTAATGAACTTGGCAAAATTGATATTAGCGGCGACACAATATTGTTTGCAGACAATTATTCGGTTTTATATTTTGCTACTGATAATTGGGCGAATACTTTTGAAATGGCTGAATATGGGCTGAAGAGGATTAATAATTGGCTTATTGATAATAAATTAACATTCAGTTCACCAAAAACTACATTTATGCCACATTTCTTGTCATAAACTACAATACCCAGTGACTATTTGAAGATACACCTTCATGGTTATGATTGTGATTTATACACTTGTCGTTTACCACTGTTTATTCTACAGCCTTGTCTAGTGTTTCCCTCTATTGGTTGGGTGATGAATCACATTCGAATTAGAAGCGGAAAATATTAGTTTGGATATAAACCCTTTCGATGTGAAATGAACCACTAAGATACCAGTAACGGATGGATAAGAGCCACTTTGATGAAAAAGAGTTTATTGAATATAACAGGATGGATATAAGCCATTTCGGTGGTAAACCGATTTTTAGCTACCTACCTTTTAAAGGAGGATACAAACCATTTCGGAAGGAAAGCGACTCGATAGGCCTTATCCCAAAGATTAAGAATCCGTTAAAAAACGATGTGTAAAAAATGGATATAAGCCCGTTTGAAAGAAAACTCCTATAACAATTTTTTATGGCCAACCGCGTTGTCACTGGGACGCTCAATCTTGTTCGTGTCTTTTTTCATGGCTCGGGGTCCCACTATGCCAACCAAAAATTCCAAGTCCATTTTGGTCATCCAAACCAAGGATCAGTTCTCACAAAACCCGATTTTCTGTATCATGCATATACAGATAATTTTCATTTGGAATCCGAGTTTTGAAATGCACTCCAAAACTCCACGTAAGAAAATCGTCCCACTGTGCGGTGTGCAGACGCCTCGTTATTGTGTTATACGGGTCCTGTGGTGTCAAATATAAATCAAAACGGTGTTCTTCCGGGTGAACCGGACTGTCACCAGCTCTCGAACTATGAGTGCTCGAACATGGGTGCTTGTGTGGAGAACATTTCCTTATCAGTAGCGGTGCGTGGGCTCTGAAAACGGTGGGGCACCAAACCAGAACACAAAACCAAGAGATTTGCCGAAAAAATACCTCGAGGCAACAACCCCCTTCCCTTATTTACTGATTGATATTCAGCAAATTCCCTTTCAATCAACAATCTGTTGTCGTACGAAAACTTCCACAATTTCTACTGCAAATTAGCCACCGAATTCATGTGTTATAAAAATATGGTTATAACAAAATAATGACTCGCTAGGACGCCAATCAATCCACAAGACCACAAACATCAAACAGACAAAATTCACGTAGGTTCCACGAATACAAACATCACAACTGGACCGAACGCAAAACGCGCTCAATTTGACGCAAAAAATTAAAAACTGACAACTGAACTCAACAGAGAAAGCGAATATAATTCACAACAAAAACAAATCAGAAGACGAAGAAGCATCTCGTATGGAGATGACAAATTGAATCGAATGCACAAGAAGAAAAAACGCAACCTCCAACCACCACTGTCGGCATGATGAGTTTTTCTTCCCGGCACCCTCAAGAAAAACAACAACGACAAATTGAATCGAAGGGATCGAATCGATTGTGAAAACGAAAGGTTATGGAGTAGAAATCAGATTTTGGGGACTGGGCCCAATGTGGGCGTGGCAAACAACATTTTTACTCTACTGGGCATGCGCGTATGGGCCACTTTTCTCAGTTGCCATGGCGACACCAGGTACCAGGACCTGCCAGTTTCAAGAGCCTAGGTTTCGATTTCGATTGCAGGACATCGACTACTGTCGCTTTATTCTGATAGCATGCTTGGATTATGGATGCTCTACTATAGTATTGAATATCCATAGAATTTCCATTCCATAGCCAGATAAATCTGGCGAGTCGCTGTTGAACTTTGTAAAAAATTCTAGGTACAGTGTAGGGAGGGAAATTCAAATGCCAACTGAAAAATGGAGTTTTTTTAAACTTGCCTATACCTGTACAGTGTTTTTGGGTGCTGGGGCAGTGGCCCAAGTGGCCTTATGGACGCAACGCCCCTGTTCCTTAGCCTCGTTTGTTCGGGAATCGCCCTTGTTAACACTGTCAATGAGGCCCATATCGGCTCTGTCTTGGCTCAATGTGAGTGTTTCAGGGGCGGGGAGGGGGTTCTGGGGGGGGGGGGGGGGTGTCACAGCGGCGATCACAGCCGAATTGGCAACGGATCCCCTCAGCCAACGACCGTATCCAGCTGGAGAAGACCCAAAACACCGAAGGCCTCGGAGGTCGGTGTGGTGGGGGGGGGGGGGGGATGTGCAGCGGTTGAATCCTGCGGTTGCGTTAGGAGCGAGTGGAGGGGAGTTGAAGGGGAGTTTTATGGGGGGTTGTGGGGCGGGGTCGGCGCCGAAACGATGCCCTCAACCCCTCGCCGCACTCTTCAGTCCTCTCCATCTCGCGCACTTGTAGCGGGGCCTTTGCTCCCCTCCCCACCCCCTCCATCACAACCACTCACCCATTCATCACAACCGTCATCTCACATCTCAACCTCATCCTCATGACCCTGTTTCCGTATTGCAGTTATGACTTTCCCGTATTCCTTGAATCCAACACGAAGGATAATAGCAATGTATTGCAATCACCCTGAACAGCACTACACACACACACACACACACAAGGCAGCTCACCCAGTCACCTACCTACAGCCGACACTCGATAATTCGAAAGACCTCGAAAATAGTTCGAATACTGAGAGTTCGATTTATTGAATAGTTCGATTGATGAAAAATACTTTTTATTTAATGCAGTTTTTTTGAATTTCGTAATAAGGGAAACAACGCTGCAAATTATTACACAAAAGTTTATTATTTACCAGTATAGGTGCCCCTTCTGCGCAGCTCACTGTTTTCTTTGGTCAGTACCCCCCCTTCCCCTAAATCGCGTACCGGAGTTACAATTTCATGAAAATGCGAGGGATTCAATGATTCAATCATTCATTATTTGTTGTTATTCATGAAGCATAAGGTAAATAATAAACCGTTGTGTAATAATTTACCTGTATAGATGCCCCTTCTGCGTGGATCACTGTTTTCTGTGGTCAATACCTTCCCTCGAGCTCCCTCCAGGAAAGCCCTATCAAGTAGTGCACCTAGTGGAGCCGGCCCGGGAATTTTAGTTTCATACAAATGCGCGGGGAAGTTTGAGAATAAATTGATTGATTTAAATTCATTGCGGACCGTCTTCTTCCGATGATCTTATGCCAATGCATTGCATTTAATTGCATGCAATCCATTGAAAACCACTGAATTCCATTAAATAGATTGATTGATTGAAATCCAATTCCAATTGAAATCCATTTCCAGTTCCAAGTCAGTTCCAGTTCCAACTGAATTCCAATTCCAATTAAAATCCAATTCCAGTTGAAACACATACAAACAAGTCTATAATATTCCCCACAACAATCCCCAAGGGAAATTTGTGAATGAATTGATTGACTAGTTGAATTGGAATCCAATTCCAATTGAAATATTCGTTGAAAACGATTGGAAACTATGAGCAACCCTCCAATGGGTTGCTCCAATTGGGTGCAAGATGTTGCGGCATCCCTAGCAATGACATCTGGGCTGAATGTATAAAATTTGATTCACCTTCCTGTTGACGAAGCCTGTCGGTGCAAACTTCGGGGCCTTACTGTGAACGAACGGCTGGAAGTGCGATGCTCCGGGCTGTCTCAAACAACTCCCAAGTTCGAAAACTATTTAAAAACTTTTTAAAAAATCGAGGTAACGGCGTCCTGGAGATTTCTAACCCTATTTTTCACCCCGTAGGGATGACTGTCATAAACGCCGAGCTTCGCGGACCAACTGGACTCCAAATGGGGCCTACAAACCAAATTTCTTCAATTTTAGTTCATGGTAACTAAGGAAAGTGCAAAGTACGGCGTACGGCGGACAGACAGAAAATTTTGACATTTTATGTCTTTACTTTGCTACATAAACTCGAAAATGTAACGCGGGACATGTAACGGAGAAGCGTCGCGAAAATATTTCTGATGATTTCCGCTTACAACCGATTCGTTGCTACGGAACTTTATCTTCGCCAGTTATCATCGTACAAAAATCGTTCACCACTCGTTGGATAGCTCTCGATTTACCTAACCATACTACGTTAACCACTGCGGAGTGCGTGGCCGACAAGCTGCGTTATGAGCGTGATTGTTTAAATGAATGCGTATGACCTTCTCCGGTTATCATCGTATACAAATCGTTCACCACTCGTTGGAAAGCTCTCGATTTACCATTACATCGCAACCATCAACGAGCACAATCAAACGTAGTTATCATTGGTCTTAGACGGCACTCGTCCTCCATTCGTTGGAAATCTTGACCAAAACAATTAAGTACGAAGTACGTGGTGTGGGTGCGGGAGGGGGCGCAAAGACATAAAATGTCCCTCGTGGTTGCGTACTTGTACGAAAGCTGTACCCACCGTTTGTGTTACACAACGGTTTTTGACATTTTATGTCTTTACTTTGCTACATAAACTCGAAAATGTAACGCGGGACATGTAACGTTTATTGAATTTTCGGATTCTTTTATTGCATTTTCGGAAACCATCAAATTTTGAGGGGGGGTTAATATTGTTGTTTTTTTTCGTGCTCTATTCCAAAGGTTCATTACTGAAAATAATAAACCAAAATTTGACGGTTTCTGTTTCAAGGTGCAGTAAGAACATTTCTGTCCGTCCGCCGTACTTCGCACTGTTCTTAGTTACCATGAACCAAAATTAATGAAATTTGGTTTGTAGGTCCCGTTTGGGGTCTAGTTCGTCCTCGAAGCTCGGCGTTACTGTCAGTCATCTCTAAGGGGTTCAAAATAGGGGTTGAAATTTTCAGAACGCCGTATCTCGAAAACTTTCGATAGAAGGGTATGGTTTTCTTACGTTATTAAACTATTCTTGAGCTAAACAATTTTTTGAGGCCACCCAGAGCATTGTACGACCAGCCGTTCGTGTCCACCGAAAAGCTTCGTCAACATGATCGTGAATGAAACGGTATAAATCCGGCCCGGATATCATTGCTAGGGAGCACCTGATTATAATCACCGATGGCTGTATGAAGTCGAGTTGGTTGTTCTGCGATATTATTCTGTTTGAAAAACGCTGCAAAGTCCTTGTCACATGGGTTTATTATTCTCTTGGACATACCTAACAGAAATTTTGGCTGTTCATTTATTGTTTCTTTAATGTAAGATAATTGAAATCGCTATTTCCGATGTTTTCTACCAATTTTGGCCCCTAAAACACAAATTAGGTACGCTCTTTTTTTGGTTTATTATTTTCAATAATGAACCATTGGAATCGAGCATGAAAAAAAAATTCTTACCCCCCCTCAAAATTTGATGGTTTACGTTTCAAGGTATGTAGAATCCAAAACTGCAATAAAAATATTTCTGTCTGTCCGCCGTACGCCGTACGGGCCACTTTTCTTAGTTACCATGAAAAAAAATTGATGAAATTCGGGTTATAGGTTCCATTCGGCGTCTAGTTGGTCCTCGAAGCTCGACGTTAGTGTCAGTCATCTCTAAGGGGTTCAAAATAGGGGTTGAAATTTTCAAAACGCCTATACCATTTTTTTGCGTGAATATTTTTACGGTTTTAAATAGTTCTTGAACTTGCGAGTTTTTTAAGACCATCCGGAGCATCGTACGTCCAGCCGTTCGTTCACAGTAAGGCCCCGAAGTTTGCACCGACAGGCATTTTCGACTCCAGTGTGAATGAAATTGTATACAATTCAAACCAAATCTCGTAACCAGAGACGCGCCCACAATAGGAAATTTGGCGGAGATAAAATCATTGCTAGGGATCACCTGATTATATTGGCGGAGTATGAAGTCGAGTTGGTTGTTCTGTGATATTATTTAATTTGAAAAACGCTGCAAATCCCTGCACAACGGTTTATTATTTTGTATAGAATACCCTTCTGTTACAGATCACAGCTCTATGTATAGATAACCCGTCTATATAATATGATATGTACTATTCTATTATATGCATATTATGTAGATCGCAGACACTCCGTAGGTTAGTACCTAACCCCGTACTCGTTACTAGGTACCTACCTAAATCACGAGTTAAATGTTGCTAAAATAATTCTGCCGATGACAAACAGTACCTAACAAAAAGAAACACACATAATGAAGTTCTGAAAAGAAATTGTTGATGAGGAGTGAAAAAAGTTGCAAAAGTACCTACCAACAAACTCCAGCCCCTTCTACGTAGATGGTATAATTTACCGTTCTGTAATAATTTACCGTTGAGTAATGATTTACCGTAGTAATAATTTACCCATCAATAATACTTCAACGTTTGTTCAAGTTTCACTACCTACCAACAAACTCCAATAGAGCCATCATTTTTCAAATTAAATAATAACACAGAACAACCAACTCGACTTCATACTCCGCCAATATAATCAGGTGATCCCTACCAATGATTGGCCGTATTCACAAATTCCTATTGTGGGCGCGTCTCTGGTTACGAGATTTGGTTTGGATTGTATACAATTTCATTCACACTAGAGTCGAAAATGCCTGTCGGTGCAAACTTCGGGGCCTTACTGTGAACGAACGGCTGGACGTACGATGCTCCGGATGGTCTTAAAAAACTCGCAAGTTCAAGAACTATTTAAAACCGTAAAAATATTTACGTAAAAAAATGGTATAGACGTTTTGAAAATTTCAACCCCTATTTTGAACCCCTTAGAGATGACTCACAGTAACGTCGAGCTTCGAGGACCAACTAGACGCCGAACGGAACCTATAACCCGAATTTCATCAATTTTTTTTCATGGTAACTAAGAAAAGTGGCCCGTACGGCGTACGGTGTACGGCGTACGGCGTACGGCGTACGGTGTACGGCGTACGGCGGACAGACAGAAATATTTTTATTGCAGTTTTGGATTCTACATATCTTGAAACGTAAACCATCAAATTTTGAGGGGGGGTAAGATTTTTTTTTTTTCATGCTCGATTCCAATGGTTCATTATTGAAAATAATAAACCAAAATGATGGCTCTTTTGGAGTTTGTTGGTAGGTAGTGAAACTTGAACAAACGTTGAAGTATTATTGATGGGTAAATTATTACTACGGTAAATCATTACTCAACGGTAAATTATTACACAACGGTTCATTATACCATCTACGTAGAAGGGGCTGGAGTTTGTTGGTAGGTACTTTCGCAACTTTTTTCACCCCTCATCAACAATTTCTTTTCAGAACTTCATTATGTGTGTTTCATTTTGTTAGGTACTGTTTGTCATCGGCAGAATTATTTTAGCAACATTTAACTCGTGATTTAGGTAGGAACCTAGAAACGAGTACGGGGTTACGTACTAACCTACGGAGGGTCTGCGATCTACATAATATGCATATAATAGAATAGTACATATCATATTATATAGACGGGTTATCTATACATAGAGCTGTGATCTGTAACAGAAGGGTATTCTATACAAAATAATAAACCGTTGTGCAGGGATTTGCAGCGTTTTTCAAATTATCTTAGATAATTAATAGTGCCAATTAATCGTCTTGATTCACCTGCTGATACTTTTTCTAGTGTTATTATACAAATTTATGGTGATTTCAAACGATTTCCCAGGTTTTTGACTCATTACAAAAAATCAATTTTGGGAGCTGAACATTTGGTAGAACCTCAATTTTCCACTCTTTGGTCAAAATCGACTTCACATTCAGTCTTCTCGTCCCCAAAAACATGGAAAACGATACCTCAAAAGCTCGTGTTACTAACATGTTACTAAAGCACAAAAAGTACCTATTTTTATACACGTTTTCACTCATAACATCGCTGGATATATTCCGATCGGGCTGCAAAGTTTCGGGACACAACTAGGGCCCAAATGGAGCATGTGTGCGAAAGAACGACTTTTTTAGACCTAAAATGTAGCCGGTACACGTGATACGTCGGACGGCGTACGGCGGACGGACATTGCATTTTTGGAATCTACGAACCTTGAAACGGAAAAGAAAAAATTTTGATGGGGTGTTATAAAAACTTTTTGCTGAGCGAATACATAGGTGTATTATTCACGGAATAATAAACCAAAATGCTCTTTTGGATTTTGTTGATAGGTACTTTTTCCCATAGGAAGTATTATTGGGTAATTTATTACACAACGGTTTATTATTTACCTTATGCTTCATGAATAACTAGAAATAATAATTAATGATTGAATTATTGAATTCAATCCCCGTATTTGTATGAACCTTTAATTCCCGGCAGGCTCCATTTAATTCCAGGTGCTCCATGTAGGGCTTTTCTGGCGGGGAGGTTGAGGGTATTGACCACAGAAAACGCAGAAAGGGCATCTATACAGGTAAATAATAAACCGTTGTGTAACTGTTTGCAGCGTTTTTTTATTGTGTTTTCGGATCTTCATACTTTGAAACGAAAAGAAAATTTTGAGAGGGGGTAAATTTTTTTTTTTTTTCATGCTCGATTCCAAAGGTTCATTATTGAAAATAATGAAAATGATTGAAAACCAAAATAGGTAAAAACCTAGGAATCGGGGCACTATCATTAGTCACCAACTTATTTGATAAGATAATCATTTAATGACAAGGTTGCACGAAAGAATAGCATGAAATCACTTAAGTAGTGCAGATACCTATTATATTTCACCTTGGAAAATTGGTACGTAATTTGTTTAAATTAAGTAGTAAGTCCATTAATCGAATCAAGAAAAAATAAATGATTGTATTGTTAGACAAATAGGTCCTATACCTACGTACATATTGACATAAATTCATGAAATACCTAGTTTCCCACTAGTTCTGGAGCTGGTTCGATTTCTGGCTTATTATATGTATTTTCTTGAATTCTCATCATCTCTTCTTAATTCTCATAGTAATGTACAATCGTACAACCACTTACTTACGTTACTTCTTCCTTACGTTCCGAGCATCCCAGCTCTGGAATTTCCAAATTCTCCAAACTGTACACATCATTTGTAACGACTGGGATTAAGGTCGTATTCAAAATTGAGATGTCATGTCGGCTTATTAGAGAGATTTTGCAAGCCGCTAACGGGTCCCGCAGGGTCCTCCCATGGATACTATACAAGCGCTGAAGTGGCCTGGAGGAAACGGGCGACTTCCCTGCGGTGCCCGAAGAACAGATAACCTTCCAAAGTATAACACGATTTCTTCTTGTACAACCTCCACATAGAGGTGTGTAAACCCAGTTCACCTGAGTGAGTTGACTCCCAGCAGGTCACTCAGTTCGAAGACAAGTTCAGTGGGAGAAGGTCACCAGTTCACTTTGAAGTGAACGCGCAGGACCTGCGACCTGCTAGGAATTTCTCTCAGTTGGAGAAGGTCACCAGTTCACTTCGTCCACAGGTAGTGTGCGAGCGGGACCTGCGAGCGACCTGCTAGGAATTTCTAAGTACGGGCCAACTCTAGCCTCATTTATTAACATTTTTCTGCTGAATTCATAGAATTATCTAAAGAGAAGCTTTAGTAAAAAATTGTATTCATATGAATATTTTTTAAAGCTTACCTAGTAAGGTTAAGTAGGAGAATCAATAAAAGTACTACGACCATTTTCTCAAAAAGAAAAAAAAATAGGTAGATTTTTCAATAACGAAATTAGGAAAATAACAAAAATCACATATTTTTGGGGACTACAAATGAAATACACATCACAGGATAGTTGCTTTATGAAAATGACTCTTAACAAAAAATGAAATTTCAGTTAGAAAAGTATGAAGATAAGAGATAAGGGCGAACTGAACTGTCAAAAGGAACGGCGAACTGGTGACCTGCTACCTGCTCCGGTTGGTGGGATGGAAGGGCCCGAGACCTTGGTGAAGGGGGGAAACCTTTAGTGAACGGCGAACGGGTGAACTGCGAAATTCCCTCGGCAGGTCATATGGGACCAGTTCACTTGAAAGAGAAGGTCTTTGAGACAAGGTCACTCATGACAGACACATCTCTACCTCCACAGCTCACCGCTCTTCGTCGATTTCGATGCTGTTATAGTATTCACTTTACATGGGTGGGTGCTTTCCTGTCTAAAACCATAAAATTTTCTAAATATGTTTTAAGGGATTTCCTCAATTTTCCGAGAGTGGTTTTAGCCGGCGAGGGAGGTATTAGATACAGATATATGAATTTTATCGAATTAGTTGAATTGACCCCCCCCTCCCCCCAAACAATGAAAATTGCTGTTTAAATAAAATTTTTGGGAATCCGGAGCCACCCTGAGTATAATGATGGAGGTGGGAGGTATCGAACACATCAGTACATCCCCCACATAAATTGCTTGACAGTTTTACCTTTACATTACTATAACATGACATCCTTTTAGCTCCAATCGTCTTGTCATTTTTGTTTATACAATTTTTGACATTTCTATTGATCAGACTCATTTAAAATTTCAGCATTAGTTTTTGGGTGGTACCTACATGCACACATGTTTAGTTGGTACGCTTGTAACAATTGGACTATTAGAGTCTTGGAAGAAGATTTATGTTTAAGAAACAAAAATTGCAACCATGTATCATGTTTCCACGCGACTCTCCACTATGCATTGTGCGCGAAAAGAAGCGTCATTGTTTACTATCCATTTATAACATTCATTTATATAGTTATAGTATGAAACTAGGAAATAAATACCAAGAACAAATACGAAATAAATTCGTGATAAATCAAGAGCTTTCCAACGAATGGAAAACGATTTTTGTCCGATGAAAATGAAAGAAGTTTCATTTCCCTAGCAACTACTCGGTTGTACGTGAAAACCACTACGCGAAAAAAATTGACGCGCAAAATCGACTCGCAAAAAATGCTAGTATACCAGAGCTAAAACATGATACTTACATGTAAAAGTTAAATCATGTGAATTTCATACTTAGTAGTGGTGGTTTTTCATTTGAGGGACTCAAGTTCAGTTATTATGCTCCTTGAAAGGAGTAGTTCTTTTGAGTTGGTTTAGTAGTTCATTAGAGTTCCTTTTCTTTTCCAATCACACGACAAAAACACTGAAATAGAACGAAGATATACGATACCAACTTAGTTCTTTATTCCTTTGAACTGTCGTTCCGTGATACTGTAAACTCCTTACGTAGTATCCGCCCCATATCAAATAACTCCTAATGAACTAACTCCTGTCTAAATAATTCCTAGTGAACTAACTATTAGAACTACCGGTTTAGTGGATACTATCAATTCCACATGTAGTAGGTAACATGTAGTAATTATCGTCCTGTGGATACTATAAACTACTCAGTATTATTTCACCCCATCTGAATCTCCTAATGAACTATCTTTCAGTGGATACTATCAACTCCTCATGTAGTATCCACCGTTCCTATGAACTACAATAACTAAAGAAGTCAGTCGCCTTTGAGTGTGTGAGTTACTGCGAGTAGTTCTTTCGTTCTTAGTTCATAATACACAGAAAACTGGTTCTTCAGTTCCTCCTTCCTACATCCAATATCTATCTCTATGCACTGGGTCCTTGATTCGTTTACTCTGTGGTCCTAGTGAATGAACGTTCAGTGAAGTGAACTAAGTCGAGGAGTAGTTCAGTTGGCGGAGTTCGTTCTTCAAGAGTAGTTCAGTCAGGAACTACCCACCTCTACTACCTAGTACCTACTCAGTACTACCCACTTGTAACAGATTATAACTTGAAACGCTCATAAATATCGTTGAATTGAGTTCAGACTTGGAGGGTCGGTCAAGAATAATAATCCGAAAGTTCCATATGAATTTCATTGGAATCATACAGTAACTTTTGTCTGCGCATGCGCGAACATGAAATGTTGATCATTTCCTTGTAACGCTTCTAACTAAGCGAAAAATAGTCGAAGAGAGATGAAATTTTGAGGGTACACGCGGGCTGGATCGCAAATGGTCCCGTATCAAAATGAACCTATACCCAACTATTATATACGTTCATGTGATTGAAGTGAGGAAGCTATACTGCCTACTCGAATTGGCAGACGTTTGTTTTCGATTTCGGGAATTGTGATGTTCTCCCGTTATTTTGGAGGTGTAGCCTCATACATTTCCATCGTATTTGTGGTCCTGCTCCTGCTCGAGGAACTAAGGCCAGGAATGAATCCAGGAACTGCTCACCCCCATATCACGTTAATAACCGAGGTTATCACCCAGTGTCTCAAAATTTAAAAGTTTTATGAAAAAAATCTCACTAGAGAAGTCAATCTGAACTCATTACAATATTAGGAGGTTATTAGCTGAAGCTGGAACGTTCATTCTCGATTTCTTCGTTTATTTAAAGTTTAGGATTTTGCTAATAATTCCCCCAAAACAGCCCAGAAAAAGGAGGCTGGGAAATCATTTTATAGTGTCTAGCGAGTTGAAAAATCGGCGGGATAAGATTCGGAAACGATCGGAACGAGATATAATTTACATTTTTGTTGCGCAAACCTTGAACCTTGTTCTGTTTGTTCATGTACGCATTGTTGAAACAGCTCACAAACCAGAGTCATCTTTCCCTGCGAGATGTTCAGTTGCGTATTATAGACTAAATTGGTGCAAACCATACTGCTGGGTCGAATTACAAGTTGTGGTTAGTCAATCGACGCAGAATTTAATGCTTCCTAATTTACGTAAAGAAAACAGTTTTTTGTAGGATGCTTATTTTAGGGGGCGGATGTAAGCTGGGCGAAAGTAATGACCCTCGGCTCGGGGTCGAGGATTAAAAGATTATCTGTGGATGTAAACTGGGCGAACGACTCTCGACAAGTAAACAAGTCAAAGGTGTAAACTGAGCGAAGGCGAGCATTGAAGCCTCTCCGACGGCCAGTTGTGAGATCTGCGTTGTGCTGATAGTAGTGCCCAGTTGTTTTGTTGTGCAATGTCGTCCGTCAGAGAAATTATTATTCAGCGGGGTACAATTCTACTGGAAATTGACAACTTTAAATTCAAGAAGGGCCGAGATATGGCGTCTGGTGAAGTTTCTTGGAGGTGAGACATTGAAAAAATGATTCATTCATACGTGTACGTAGGTAGCCCTTGTAGGTACTCCGTGTAATTAATGTGCATTTCTAGGTGTAGCAAAAGTGATTGCCCTGCAAAATTGAGGACTGTGGGAGCCCACTACAGTATTACCGAAAGTCACCTGGTCCACAACCACGATAACCTCCACAGACTTTGTGCAGCGTGTGAGTCACTTCTATAGTTCTGTGAATAAGTAAAGTAGATTTAGTTTTTATTGAGACACTTTGATTCCTGACTTGTGCAACCTATTTGTCACGAGAACAACCTTTGCCTACTTTATTATGTGAATATGTACTTTCAGTGATCTCTATTTCGTACTTTCAATGATCTCTGTCTCTCTGTTTCGTATTGACTTGCAATGACGTGCAAAATATACCTCTGTTTCTCACGAGAACACCCTTCGCTCAGTTTACTAGTAGGGGTGAGAACCTTCTTCGCCCAGTTTACATGGTTAGTCTGCCTCCGAACCGCTTCGCTCAGTTTACTACGAGGGCCTGGAATTTTTAATCCGATTTGCCCAGTTAACATTTCCCCATTTTAGGAGTAGGCCTTGGTGCCTAATAAGTAAAAATCTGAAAACAGCCCGAAAATGTTGTGTTTTTTGGCCCCAGCCTTTGAAGCTCGAAGCGGAGGATGGTGCAAACCTAGGATACTCTTATTAGATATATATTATAATAGACGATTAAAACGATTTTCAGCTTTCCGAAACAATTTTCCACCACCAGGTCTTATTTAATCTGGTTATGAGGAAGTTGCAAGGATTTCCGGGCATAGATACACCGTACAAAATTTATTCAGAAAGTTCAACATCTTGAAACGCGAGTCTAAATTTTGACTTTGGAGACAACAAAATGTTTTCCTCCCAGAACAGAAAACAAAGCTTCCGCTGCCTTGGTAGACTCGGAAACAAATATGACTTTTGAAGTGTCAGTAATTTAATCTAAGATATTTGTAAACTGTTAACTGATAGTGGCATAAACCAAATACATTTGTTCATAATTTTCGTACCTAAATCAGATACTAAGGGGAGGGGAGAACTGTGTTGTGATATTTGAATTTTTTGTCTCCTGAAATGTAAGGTTCTACTGGTAGGTGGTGGGGGAACCGTCCTTTTCCCGAGGAAGGAGAATAACCCCATCTCCCGAGGAAGGAGAATAATACGATTTCCTTTTCGTCCTGGGGACTAAACGTCCTGGACGGTTGTACGCTGTAGGATCGCCACCGCTCACTTAACCATTTTTGGGAAAGTGCTCAAAGGTCGCCCTATGTAAAAACGACGAAGGAAAAATGATATTTTTTCTGTGCTGTACATTTACGACGATGGCATTCCACCCGAGCCCGGTCGTTTTGAAACTTACAAGATTGGATTGACTGCCCCAGCCGTAATAGTTGAACAAACTAATGATTCCTAAAACGCGACAACAACTGCTGATATACCGAAACAGGTTCTCCTAAGCGGGGTTCGTGCCCGATCACCAACACCTACCTGAGGCCGATTTTCTCCAAAACAACCCATCCTTTTATTGAAAATTTCCCGAGTATGACATTTCAGATGAGGAACTGCCACCCAATATTCGCTCCAAACCCTTCCTATTCATCTGGATCCAGGATCATTCGCGGCCTAACCGGAGCCCAAATACAGCATTTTAAAGATCTACATGCGTTTATTTTAAAAATAGCGAAGGCCAGAAAATGTCTCCATTTGGTGCAGGATTTGGTCTTCCATACAACCTTTCATTCCAGCAAATTTGGTTTTCTTTTGGTCTATTATTTTCTAGTACAAGTATTTTTAAGGTACAAGTTTCTTGTTCACGGCCAAACGAATCATCCAAATCGAGTGAAAATTAGAGAATAAGTGCAGGGTCCTATTTAGGTCCTGACGGAGATGGAGGCGGTGGAAAAATACATATAGAATTATGTAACTGTAGTTGCCCGGCCGGCTACGGTACTCGAAGGGCTTTCCTACTGGAAGCAAGAGGTTACGTACCGACCGCAGGGAACAGTGATGCACGTGGGAGGGATCTGTACAGAAAAATAATAAACCGTTGCGTAATAATTTGTAGCGTTTCTGCAACACGTTTTTGGGGTGGTTTCTGCGAGGGCCACGTTGAAAAACATGCCAAAAAACGGTAATACCCGAGGTTTAGTAACAAAGTCGTGACAAAAAATTAATTATATTACAGGTATTGGGAAATCGAGTGCATTCGGAATCAGTATAAATTATAGTTTCAAAATATACTGGCTTAATGTCTTAGTTTTTATCCGAAAAAACCACTTGTGCCGTTGTGGCCCTGGCCACGTGGCCTTGTGGACGAACGGTAGACTGAAGGAGGATTTTTGGATTCGACGTAAAAAAGTGCTTTGCCACGTAGGTACATTGGAATGAGGGTTTTGGGGTTGGGGGTTTTCCATTCTCCCTTGCCCCAACTCATCGATTCAAATAGTTCAAGTTTGAGAATGATAAGCAGTGGAGTCCGAAGGAGTTTGCTATTCATTGCCTCCGGACAGAGGTCTCTCCACAGAGGTTTACCGGTAGGAAGCTGTCATAGGACCTAACTCTCTCGGCTGTTCCTCCTGAATTTATAGGTCGCTCTATAAGGGTACATACTGTACGCAGAGACCAAAATATTTGGCACCTTCAACCACATCACCAAAACACCTTGCTCCAGTGAAAATTCGAAGCCTTATTCACAGGCCGTTCTGTGGCTGTCCGCGACAGGTGAGGATGGAAACGGAACTACCTTTGGGCTTTCGAGACCAGTGAACAAAATTTCCAGTCCTATAAGAGCGGATTTTCAAATAAATATTCTTGCTATTGTGTAAAAAGATGATATCGCGAGAAACCATGCCACTTTTCGTAAAAATTATATAATTTTTCGTGATTTTAGCCATTTTTACCGTTTTTTGACCACTAAAGAGTCAGTTTGACCCTTTTTTGAGAGATAGAGAGAAACATATTTTTATCGTAGAGATATGTAGTCCCTCTCTCTTTCATGAATCACCATCCCACATAACCTCAAGTGAATTTATGTTGATTTTAGCCCTCGATACCGATTTTTTAACCCAAAAAGTCAAATTTGACCCCTATTCTGCAAGAAAAACAACTGAAATGGTGCTTTTCTGTCTTTACTCCCCCTTCCATACCACTGTCAGTGATTTTATATAAAGTGTTCGCGTTTAGCCAATTTTTAACTTCTAAAAACTCAAATTTGAACCCCTTGAGACTTTTGAAAATTGCTTATTTCGAACTCATCTTTTTGCGAAATCTGGAATTTTTAACGTGTACCCAAGGTCAGATATCGTCTGAACACATGAAAAAAAACTATATATATATATATATATATATATATATATATATATATATATGCATGGGTATATACATTTTTTATTAAAATCTAGGGATGAATTGAGGATGTTTTGAAACGGATTTGCCTATCAAAAAATTTTAAAAATTCATGTTCTGAAAATTCTGGACCCATTGCAATAGCTTCATTTTCTTTGAAAATTCGTTAAAAATGGGTCGCTTATAAGTTGGTGCGAATAATTTGTGGGTGAACAATCGTAAGTGACATTTACCACTATTTTGGTACCAGGGTTGGAGAATTATTGTGGAAAGTAAAAACAAGAGGTTCCTCCTCGGGATAGTGAAATACGGAGAAAATGTTACCACCAGTTCAAAAAACGCTGCAAATCCTTGCACAACAGGTTATTATTTTGTACAGAATACCCTTCTGTTACAGATCACAGCTCTCTGTATAGATAACCCGTCTATATAATATAATATGTACCACTCTAGATACATATTATGTGAATCGCAGACCCTCCGTAGGTTAGTACCTAACCCCGTACTCGTTACTAGGTTCCTACCTAATTCACGAGTTAAATGTTGCTAAAATAATATAGCCGATGACAAATAGTAACTAAAACGGCAAAAAGAAATGCAAATAATGAAGTTCTAAAGGAAAATTGTTGATGTTGAGTGAAATAGATGCCCCTTCTGCGTAGATCACTGTTTTCTGTGGTCAATACCTATAATGAACCATTGTGTAATAACTTGCCCATCAATAATACTTCAAAGGTTGCAAGTTGCAAAAGTACCGATCAACAAAATCCAGCCCCTTCATGGTAGATGAATCGTTGTGTAATAATTTGCCGTTGTGTAATAATTTACCATTGTGTAATAATTTACCCATCAATAATACTTCAACGTTTGTTCAAGTTTCACAAGTACCTACCAACTAAATCCAATAGTCCATCACTTATCAAATGAAATAATATCGCAGAACAACCAACTTGACTTCATACAGCCATCCTTGATTATAATCAGATGCTTCGTAGTTATGATATCCGGGCCGGATTTATACCGTTTGATTCACGATCGTGTTGACGAAGCTTTTTGGTGCTCACGAACGGCTGGACGTACGATGCTCCGGGTGGTCTCAAAAAATTGTTTAGCTCAAGACAAATTTAATAACGTAAAAAAAACCATACCCTACTATCGAAAGTTTTCGGGATACGGCGTTCTGAAAATTTCAACCCCTATTTTGAACCCCTCAGAGATGACTGACAGTAACGACGAGCTTCGAGGACCAACTAGACCCCGAACGGAACCGACAACCCGAATTTCATCAATTTTGTTTCATGGTAACTAAGAAAAGTGGTCAGTACGGCGTACAGCGGACAGACAGAAATATTTTCATTTTTATTGCATTTTTGGATTCTACATACCTTGAAACGTAAACCATCAAATTTGAGGGGGGGTTTTGAGGGGGGGGGGGGGGGGTTAGAATTTTTTTTTCATGCTCGATTCCAATGGTTCATTATTGAAAATAATAAACCAAAAGGCAATATGTTACATAACAGAGAAATACTAAACGATCTCATGAAAAAATGATAATAATAATATAATTATTATCCCAATATTACATTGCATGAGTAAGGTAGATTGTGGAAAATCGGGGCTGTCTTCCCCGGTTACTCGATGAGTACGGAAGTCTCCGCGATGAGCCCAGCGCGAGTTTTATAAACTACAACTTGGGAGCCTACTGGATATTCGTGCCAAATTTGGTCGATATCCGTCGAGCCGTTAGGCCGTGGGAAGACAGACAGACAGACACACAGACAGAGATTCGTTTTGGTTTATTATTCTGTGAATAATACACCTATGTATTCGCTCAGCAAAAAATTTTTATAACACCCCCTCAAACTTTTTTCTTTTACGTTTCAAGGTGCGTAGATTCCAAAAATCCAATGTCCGTCCGCCGTACGCCGTCCGCCGTCCGCCGTATCACGTGTACAGGCTTCATTTTCGGTCTAAAAAAATCGTTCTTTCGCACACATGCTCCATCTGGGCCCTAGTTGTGTCCCGAAACTTTTCAGCCCGATCGGAATATACCCAGGGGTGTTATGAGTGAAAATGTGTGTAAAAATAGGTACTTTTTACGTTTTAGCAACATATTGGTAACATGAGCTTCTGAGATATCGTTTTCTATGATTTGGGGACGAGAAGACCGAATATGAAGTCGATTTTGACCAAAGAGTGGAAAATTGAGTTATACCAAATGTTCAGCTCCCAGAATTGATTTTTTATGAGTGAAAAACCTGGGAAATCGTCTGAAATCACCATCAGTTTGTATAATAACACTGGAAAAAGTGTCAAGACGTGGTTCAGGACGATTAAATGGCACTACCAATGATCAAAGATAGTTTTAAAAAAAAAGAAAAAAAAGAGCGTATACCTAATTTGTGTTTTGGGGGCCGAAATTAATGGAAACCATCAGCATGAAAGAAACAATTAATGAACAGCCAACCTTTCTGTAGGTATGTCCAATAGAATAATAAACCCATGTGACAAGGACTTTGCAGCGTTTTTATAATATACTAGCCTGACCGCTCGCTTCGCTCGCTATCCGAGATTCGCTGTACGCAGTATCGTGGAACCAACAAACGACGGAAAAATCCCATACCTTACCGGGTATTTGTGCCCAATTTTATCAAAATCCGTCAAGCCATTCAGGAGTTGACCATGGTCGACCATATTTCCGCTATGGTCAGGGAATTAAAAATGCGACGTTGCACAACTTGGGAGCCTACTGGATATTCGTGCCAAATTTGGTCGATATCCGTCAAGCAATTCAGGAGTTGACCATGGTCGACCATAGTTCCGCTATGGTCAGGGAATTAAAAATGCGACGTTGCACAACTTGGGAGCCTACTGGATATTCGTGCCAAATTTGGTCGATATCCGTTGAGCAATTCGGGATTCGACCATGGAGGGGCCCATGGATGCGCTATGGTCGACCGCGGGGGTAGTCCGAAGGGTCGATCGTAGATAGAATTTCACGTAGATTACGAATACGCGATAAAAAATAGGGGTTACCATTTCAATTAACGAAGTTGACCATGGTCGACCATAGTTCCGCTATGGTGAGGGAATTAAAAATGCGACGTTGCACAACTTGGGAGCCTACTGGATATTCGTGCCAAATTTGGTCGATATCCGTCGAGCCGTTTGGCCGTGCATAGAAAGACAGACAGACAGACACACAGAGATTCGAATTTATAATATAATAAGATAAGATTTGTGCCATCCGAAAACACTCCACAAATCGATTTCTTCCCTAATTTACGATGTTTGAAAACCCGTGTTTCGGCAGTGAGATTCACTCGATTAATTTTTTTCGGACTTGTCAGGAATCACCCTGTATATTGTTGAACGATTATGAATGTTACATAATATAATGTGTTATATATATTATGTGTGTGTTACTTGGAGAGTTGTATAGCAGGAGCGTTGTACAGCAACTCCTAAGTGGGGCAGATTTTTCGTTTCCGGGCCACCACTTCTCGATCAGTTTCGCGGAGGGCTCAGCTCCCCAAGCTAAAAACGGCAGCACAAAAATGTTTTCCCTACCAAGGCATTTTAAGGTATAATAGTTTCCCTCAATCCACCACGTCTTCTTTAACCTGGTTATGAGGAAGTTGCAAGGATTTGCGGGCACACGGACACCGAACCAAATTTGTTCAGAACGCTCAACTGCGAGTCGAAATTTGACTTTGGAGACAACAAAATGTTTTCCTCAAAAAAGAAAACAAAGCTTCCGCTGCCTTGGTAGAAATTTTGAAGTGTTATTAATTTAATATTTGGACGGCGTTATGCAAATACCAGGTAAGCGCTAAAACCTCAAAATTGAGTTTTTGGTATGGCTGGATTCAGCTCTTCGAGATCTTTCGAACTGGAGTGGTCTCGCACTCATTATCTCAACTCCATCGATTATTACGGCCAATCGGTTTAACCGATCATTTTCATTTCCATTGATTTAATCGATCATTTTAATTTTGCAAATAACAGTTTAACGCCAGATTCATCTCATTAGTCCTCAGATTTCCAGGTAACCACCATAAACAGAAATTTGAAAACCAGCTAAGCGCCAAAACATGCCACTCTAGTTTTGCAATTCCAAGGTAAACGCCATATGATGTCGTTTACCTGCTGTTTGCATGACGCCAGCTGGCTCCTACAGCTGATGCAATAACCTGGTAAGCGACAAATTTCTCGATTCATCTGTGTTTGCAAAAACCAGTTAAACGACAAAACGGCGTTTACCTGGAAGTTGAATGTTCAAAAATCATCTTACATCAAATTTCGATAAACAGGTAAGCGACAAAATGGCGTTTACCTGGTAATTGGTTATTAGCGTACCCTTCATTCCGAGTTTTGCAATTCTCAGGTAAGCTTAAAAAGGGTACAAGGGCTCATGTTTGTGACTTCAGGACCCAAGAATCGTGTGGGGCACATCCAAAAACCCCTAAGTACCAACTTTCACCAAGACAACCCCAATACAATTTGCGTAACAAGCCTAATAACTTTGATCGCAATTTCCCAAAAATCAACTTTTGTCGCTTACCTGGTATTTGCATAACACCGTCCATTTAATCTAAGATATTTGTAAGCTGTTAACTGATAGTGGCATACACCAAATACATTTGTTCATAATTTTCGTGATTGAGTAAAAAAAATGTATGTCCTCCACAATGAAAATTTCCACTTCCATTTTGCGTTTCAGACATCAGGGAACATTTTTGGTTCCGTGACTGTCTGTCTGTCTGTGGTAGTCCTTGTAATGCCCATAACTACCCGAAATAATGGTCGAAATGGACTGAAATTTGGAGGGCAGGTGCGGGTTGGGTCACAGACGGTCCCATACCAAAATCATTGAAAAATTACCGCATCTTTCGCCTGTGCATGCGCGAACTTGACAACTTGAAACGCCGATAGCTACCCTAAATATCGTTAAAATGAGTTCAAACTTTGAGGATCGATCAGGAATAATACTTTGATACTTCCAAATGAATTTCATTGGAATCGTAATTTCATTTCGTCCGCGCATGCGCTGATGTGAAGTGTTGACCATTCACTTGTAACGCTTCTAACAACGCGAAAAATAGTCGTAGAGAGCTGAAATTTTGAGGGTTGGATCGCAGATCGTCCCGTATCAAAACGAACCTACCCAACTATTCTGTACGTTCATGTGGTTGAAGTGAGGAAGCTATAATACTGCCTACTAGAATTGGCAGACGTTTTGTACCTACATAAGATACTAAGGGGAGGGGAGAACTGTGTTGTGATATTTGAATTTTTTGTCTCCTGAAACGTAAGGTTCTACTGGTAGGTGGTGGGGGAACCATCCTTTTCCTGAGGAAGGAGAATAATCCAATCTCCCGAGGAAGGAGAATAATCCAATTCCCTTCTCGTCCTGGGGACTAAACGTCCTGGTCGGATGAACGCTGAAGGATCGCCATCGTTCACTCCAACAACCTCTTCAAATAGATCAATCACAATCCTCAATCCACCGAACAATATCTTCACTCAAACATTGAAAATCTAGGCAAAATAAAACCAATTATTAAGAAGTACTGTGATAAAAACACTCTCCAAAGTCGATAAATGTTATATGAATATTAGCCAACAAATAGAAGTACAGTAGTTATGCGTTTTCCCACAGTGTTTACCCAGAACGAAATGCACATTTTTGTTTTCGATTCATTTTAAGTTTAAATAGTGTTAATCTGGTAAATGGATAATAAGTGAAATATTTTTATTTTTGATTTGATTTGTAAGACACTCGTCCTCCAATAGGGTGAGCGCCCACATGGAGGATAACACTAATATTACTCTGAGATTCGTGATATTGTAAAAACACTACAAAGTTGGGTTTGCTATTCTATCGGGCATACCTACAGAAATGTTGGCAGTTCATTTATTGTGTCTTTCATGTGCAATCAAATAGCTATTTTTGATTGTTTCCACAAATTTTGGCCCAAAAAAAAAACGAAGTAGACTCTTTTTTGGTTTTTAAAAATTATCCTTGATCATTTATAGTGCCATTTAATTGTCTTGATACGCCTGTTGGTACTACCTCTAGTGTTGTTATACAAACTTATTGTGATTCCAGACGATTTCCCAGGTTATTGACTCATAAAAAATTAATTTTGGGAGCTGAATCTTCGTTACTACCTCAATTCTTCACTCTTCGGTCAAAATGATACACATGGAAAACGATACCTCAGAAGCTCACGTTCACTGAAACTTCAACCAAAAAAATTAAAAAAAAACCATATTTTTGCCTATTTTAGATGATTTTAAACCAAAATTTAACGTAAATGTAAGGCTGAAACTTCGTTAGAACCTCAGTTTTCCACTCTTTGGTCAGAATCTACTTCACATTCGGTCTCCTCGTCCTAAAAACATGGAAAACGATCTCACAAGCCTACGTGGGAAAGAACGAATTTTTTAGACCTAAAATAAAGTAGATATGCATGATACGGCGGACGGCGGAAGGACATAGGATTTTTGGAATCTACGCACCTTGAAACGTAAAAGAAAAAGTTTTGAGGGGGTGCTAAACAAATTTCTTGGTGATCGAATACATAGGTGTATTATTCACAGATAATAAACCAAAAAACGCTGCAAAGTCCTTGTCACATGGGTTTACTATTCTATTGGACATACGTACAGAAATGTTGCTGCTCATTTTTGTTTCTTTCATGCGAAATAATTGAAATACCTATTTCTGATGATTTCCACCAATTTTGGGCCAATTGTGTACGATTTTTATTTTTTTAAATTTTTTTCAAATTATCTTTGATCATTAGTAGTGCCATTTAATCGTCTTGATCCACGTGTTGACACTTTTTCTAGTGTTATCATACAAAGTGATGGTGATTTCAAACTATTTCCCAGGTTTTTGACTCATAAAAAATAAATTGGGAGCTGAACATTTGGTAGAACCTCAATTTTCCACTCTGGTCAAAATCGACTTCATATTCGGTCTTCTCGTCCCAAAAAAAAAGAAAATAGTGGTAAAAGAAAAAGAAATGAATGAAAATATGTGGTAATCTTGAGGATATTAATATGTAGGCCTGAAAACATCCGATGAGGCACAGGGCACGTCTGATATGTCACCGGGTCATTGAACGGGGAGAAAGGTCGGTAGATATTGTTATGGGCGCGACTTGAGGCCTCGTCCGGGGAGGTGAACAGTGTGAACACCCTTCGAGGGAGAATGTTTCGTCGGCTGTTTACACCGGGTTTTCATTGATTTCATCCGATTTAATTAGGGAAACTCTATATAATGTGCTTAATGTATGGAACAGGTGTATTTGTAGGGTTTTATAGACATAACAGGAGTAGATGACGGTAGAAACGTACCTGGTAGCGCCTAGCTGGTCGGCCAGGAGTGGGCAGGGGCGGGAGTCTTCGTGTAGATGCTTCGGCCGCCGAAGGAAAACCTCGCCAGTTCCTCTGGTGAAATCCAACTCAAGAAGGCGAAGAATAAAAACAAAACCTCACTGGTGTCGGGTGTTTGAATGTAACATAACAAAAATAACTGTCGCAACGATATTTTTTCTGGTTTGGCTGGTTCGGATGTGAACTGCGTTTTTTCGCACCGCTTCGCACTCGTGAACTTCGAAAAGGCTCGGCCGCGACGCACTGGGGCACTGGGGGGATGCAGGCAACCCCGCCCGAAACCCGGGGGCGGCGATGCCCGAGTTGAGGCGGAGATGGCCGAAGGGGGCAGAGCCCCCCCCCCCCCCCCCACAATGGTCGCCATAGAGATCCCCCCCACCCACACCCCTCCGAACGATCAAACTCTTCGACGGCTCTCACAGACTACGTGGCTTCATTATGTCTGAACGGCTCTCATCCCTCGCTCGCGCAGAAAATCCAAAAACGCTGTTTTTACCCATCAACAATACTTCAACTTGTTCAAGTTACGAAAGTACCGATCAACAAAATCCAGCCCCTTCTTGGCAGATGAACCGTTTTGTAATAATTTACCGTTGTGTAATAATTTGCCGTTGTGTATTAATTTACCCATCAATAATACTTCAACGTTTGTTCAAGTTTCAGAAGTACCTACCAACAAAATCCAATAGTCCATCACTTATCAAATGAAATAATATCGCAGAACATCCAACTCGACTTCGTACAGACATCCTTGATTATAATCAGGTGCTCCCTAGTGATGATAAATTATCTGGGCCGGATTTATACCGTTTGATTCACGATCGTGTTGACGAAGCTTTTTGGTGCACACGAACGGCTGGACGTACAATGCTCCGGGTGGTCTCAAAAAAATTGTTTAGCTCAAGACAAATTTAATAACGTAAAAAAAACCATACCCTTCTATCGAAAGTTTTCGAGCTACGGCATTCTTAAAATTTCAATCCCTATTTTGAACCCCTTAGAGATGACTGATAGTAAAGTCGAGCTTCGAGGACCAACTATTCCCCTAACGGAACCTATAACCCGATTTTCATCAATTTTGTTTCATGTTAACTAAGAAAAGTGGCCAGTACGGCGTACGGCGGACAGACAGAAATTTTTTTATTGCAGTTTTGGATTCTACGTACCTTGAAACGTAAACCATCAAATTTTGAGGGGGGGTTAGTTTTTTTTCATGCTCGATTCCAATGGTTCATTATTGAAAATAATAAACAAAAAAACCAGTCCTAAACCCAGAAACGCAGCAAATTGTTACACAACGGTTTGATATTTTCTCGTAGTTATAGATACCCCTCCTGCGCAGATCACTCAATTACTATTTCAGCGTATCTATGCCCCTGAAATAATAGGGTCATTTTTGCGGTGATACTACTTACTCGCGCACGCAAAACAACCAGTCCGAAACCCAGAAACGCACCAAATTGTTACAAAACGGTTTATTACGAGGGTGAATCAAATATAAACGGGACTTTTTAAACAACATTTTATTCGTTAGAAAATAAAAACCAGGTGTATGTCACTTTTCTACGCAGTCTCCTGCTTTCGTGACGCATTTTTCCCAGCGAGTGGGAAGTTTTTTAATCCTAGCATCAAAAAACGATGAAGGTTGCGTCTGAAACCAGTTGCGCACGAACCCCTCGACCCCCCTCATCATCCTCGAATCGTTGTCCACCTAGCGCTTCTTTAAGCGGCCCAAACAAGTGAAAATCACAGGGCGATAGGTCAGGGCTGTAGGGAGGATGATCAAGTGGAGTCCAATGCATTTCTTCCAATTAGCGAATTTTCGAAGAAGCTATTGTTCTCGGTCCAAAATTTTTAAAACTCGAATTTCCGAAAGATTTTTATACCAAAATCCGTTTCAGACCATCCTGAATTCACTGCCGAAAGACACCAAAAATTATATATATATATATATATATATATATATATATATATATATATATATATATATATATATATATATATATATATATATATATATATATATATATATATATATATATATATATATATATATATATATATATATATATATATATATATATATATATATATATATATATATATATATATATATATATATATATATATATATATATATATATGTATGTGTCATTCCAGACGATAACTCTCGAAAGAATTGAGATAAAAAGTTCAAATTTGCATGAAAAATCTGTCTTGGCAATCGACAGGCTAAGTTCGTAGATGGGCAGAATCGGGTCACTCTAAGGGGGAGTTTTGGGGAGTTTTAGGGGGGAAAAATTACCCATAAATTCCCAAAATGAAACAGTCTGACAAGTGACACTTCATTTTAAAGGTTTTTGTACGCTGAACACGATGGTGAAATCAGAATTGCGATATCTCATTCCGTTCTCAAACTGGAGCACTTTGAAGATGAAGGAACGTGGTTATTTGTTGGGATGTTGTGTGGTTGTGTCGTGTGTTGTCGTCTGCTCTAATCTGATAACGGAATGGGATATCGTAATTCTGACTTCACCATCGTGTTCAGCGTTGGAAAATCTACAAACCGAGGTGTTGCTCGGCAAAAAATGGAACAAAAAATTTGTTAGGTATGTATGCCCATATTTGATGCATACCGAATTAACCGAATGGCGTCATACTTGAATACCTATAATTACCCAATAAGTTTAAGATTGCCCATATTTGAATGGGATATCCCAAACATCACATTTTACATGAAATCAGTTATTTCTTCGAAAATTCGCTCTTATAGCCATGCTGCATGACTGTGGTTTTTTTGAACAGTTAGAGCTGCAGCATGGGGCCTTGCATTGTCGTGGAGGAGGATGACGTCACGAATTGGTTGATTCCGTCTTTTTTTGCCCCCACCTGAGTCAGCAGCTCACAATAGTAGGCAGCATTGATTTTTCTTCGCTCATGCAGAAAATCAATGAGCATAACGCCTCGATAGTCGAAAAAAACAGTTGCAAGGGCCTTGCCAGCAGACAGTCGAGGTTTCGCTTTCACCGGGGCTGTCTCCACCTTCCTCCGCCACTCCATACTGGCTTGCTTGCGTTGGTGGCGGATGCGTACATGACACTTGCGTACACAGCATGAAAAGTCGCTTTTGCGTACACCTTTGCGCAAAATCGGGGCACTTGCGTACACTTTTTGGCTTCCCCTTCTTCCCGAACTTCCCTTCACACTTTATCCAGGCTTGGGACTTGCAGGTGAATCGAACACACCTGGAGTGTTTGTTCTGACCTTCGATAGCGAGAGATTTCTTCAGTTTGTTTCCGGCATTAAAAGGAAGAAGTTTTGTCTCGCGATGGAAGAAACCGTGACGACTAAAGGCAAACGTTCGGTCATTTACGAAGGGCACCAATATCGGTTACATCGAATTAGTAAAAGTGGTGCTACTAGTTGGCTGTGTGTTAATGAAAAGAAGGATAAGTGCAGAGGAAGTTGCAAGCAGTTTGAGAAAACTGCTTGCTGCAGCTTTTAAAAGTACGAAAAACCGCGAATATTGTGTCGGTGCCCGCTTACCCTCCGATGCTGCAAAAACGAACAGCCGATTGTTCCCTGGATGCCACTGCCTGGAACGATTCTGATGGGTCGCGAAGTTGACCATGCTTCTTCCGTCTAACTCTATACAGTTGAGATTTAACTTCGCTAAATTTCGGCAGTTCGGTCACCAAATCGTAGCCTAAGTTCGCAAGCGGAGATATTTCCTCGGAGAATATTTCCTGCAGGGACGACGATTCTTCCACTACCAATCTTTTCTTCATATTTGCCAACGCTTTTCGCACGTCACACTTTGCTGCATCCGGTACACACTTATGCTCGATCCTACTCAACACTTCGCCGTTAATGCTTTTCAAACTTCCTCTGCACTTATCCTTCTTTTCATTAACACACAGCCAACTAATAGCACCACTTTTACTAATAATTCGATGTAACCGATATTGGTGCCCTTCGTAAATGACCGAACGTTTGCCTTTAGTCGTCACGGTTTCTTCCATCGCGAGACAAAACTTCTTCCTTTTAATGCCGGAAACAAACTGAAGAACTCTCTCGCTATCGAAGGTCAGCAGCGGCCTTCAGTTCATATTACATAGTGCAATGTACAAATTACGAATAGGCCAGCAGTGTACGCAAGTTTCACCTACCGTACGCAAGTGCCACCAGTTAATGAGGTGTACGCAAGTGTCACGTACGCATCTGTCACTACACCGCTTGCTTCGATTCGGGTGTGTAAGGATGGACCCATGTTTCGTAGCAGGTGACGATGCT
Organism: Leptopterna dolabrata; assembly: GCA_954871275.1. NCBI lineage: Eukaryota > Metazoa > Arthropoda > Insecta > Hemiptera > Miridae > Leptopterna > Leptopterna dolabrata. The sequence continues at coordinate 67,375,362 of OX940975.1, forward strand.
AGCCAAAAATGCTTCCCCTTCTTCCTCCAACCTTGCAAAAAGCCTCTGACAGACCTCCAAACGTTTCAACTTCTGATCTGCAGTCAAAAGGCGAGGGACCCATCTGGCACACACTTTACGGAATCCTAGGTGCTCTGTAATGATCGTTTGGCAGCTACCATAACTTATCCCTACCTGCTCAGCAATTTCGGAGACAGTCACACGTACGTCACCTTCAAGAATGTCACGAACCGCTTGAATGTTCTCATCCGTAATGCTGCTCCTGGGACGACGATCGTGTTACTCATTCTCTACTCGTTCTCTTCCCTCCTGAAACTCTTTGTGCCAGGCAAACACACGGGTCCTAGAGAGGATTTGGTCCCCTAACTGGGCGGTCAACCTTTGAAACGTTTCCGAAGGTTTGACTCTTTCAAGGGCGAGACATTTTATGATAATTCGTTTCTCAATGGAAAAGGGCACCTTTTGTTCAGACATCGCGATCACTACTCATGAAAGGTCGTAAAGGAGGAGACGCCCCCCTCAACCACCTTCTAATGAACCTGTCCAAAATAACAATCTCGAAGTGACGTGGCTTCTGTCAACCGTCGGCGCTCAGAGGTCAAAGTCCCGTTTATATTTGATCCACCCTCGTATTTTCTCGTAGTTATAGATACCCCTCCTGCGCAGATCACTGAATTACTATTTCAGCGTATCTACGCCCCTGAAATAATGGGGTAATTTTTGAGGCGATACTACTTACGCACGCAAAAAAAAAAAAACAAGTCCGAAACCCAGAAACGTAGCAAATTGTTACACAACGGTTTATTATTTTCTCGCAGTTATAGATAACCCTCCTGCGCAGATCACTGAATTACTATTTCAGCGTATCTATGCCCCTGAAATAATAGGGAAATTTTTGCGGTGATACTACTTACTCGCGCACGCAAAAAAAAACCAGTCCGAAACCCAGAAACGTAGCAAATTGTTACACAACGGTTTATTATTTTCTCGCAGTTATAGGTACCCCTCCTGCGCAGATCACTGAATTACTATTTCAGCGTATCTACGCCCCTGAAATAATGGGGTCATTTTTGAGGCGATACTACTTACGCACGCAAAAAAAAAAAAACAAGTCCGAAACCCAGAAACGTAGCAAATTGTTACACAACGGTTTATTATTTTCTCGCAGTTATAGATAACCCTCCTGCGCAGATCACTGAATTACTATTTCAGCGTATCTATGCCCCTGAAATAATAGGGAAATTTTTGCGGTGATACTACTTACTCGCGCACGCAAAAAAAAACCAGTCCGAAACCCAGAAACGTAGCAAATTGTTACACAACGGTTTATTATTTTCTCGCAGTTATAGGTACCCCTCCTGCGCAGATCACTGAATTACTATTTCAGCGTATCTACGCCCCTGAAATAATGGGGTCATTTTTGAGGCGATACTACTTACTCACGCACGCAAAAAAAAACCAGTCCGAAACCCAGAAACGTAGCAAATTGTTACACAACGGTTTATTATTTTCTCGCAGTTATAGGTACCCCTCCTGCGCAGATCACTGAATTACTATTTCAGCGTATCTACGCCCCTGAAATAATAGGGTCATTTTTGAGGCGATACTACTTACTCACGCACGCAAAAAAAAACCAGTCCGAAACCCAGAAACGTAGCAAATTGTTACACAACGGTTTATTATTTTCTCGCAGTTATAGGTACCCCTCCTGCGCAGATCACTGAATTACTATTTCAGCGTATCTATGCCCCTGAAATAATGGGGTCATTTTTGAGGCGATACTACTTACTCACGCACGCAAAAAAAAACCAGTCCGAAACCCAGAAACGTAGCAAATTGTTACACAACGGTTTATTTTTTTCTCGCAGTTATAGATAACCCTCCTGCGCAGATCACTGAATTACTATTTCAGAGTATCAATGCCCCTGAAATAATGGTGTCATTTTTGAGGCGATACTACTTACTCACGCACGCAAAAAAAAAAACAAGTCCGAAACCCAGAAACGTAGCAAATTGTTACACAACGGTTTATTATTTTCTCGCAGTTATAGATAACCCTCCTGCGCAGATCACTGAATTACTATTTCAGCGTATCTATGCCCCTGAAATAATGGGGTCATTTTTGAGGCGATACTACTTACTCACGCACGCAAAAAAAAAAAAAAACCAGTCCGAAACCCAGAAACGTAGCAAATTGTTACACAACGGTTTATTATTTTCTCGCAGTTATAGATACCCCTCCTGCGCAGATCACTGAATTACTATTTCAGCGTATCTATGCCCCTGAAATAATGGGGTAATTTTTGAGGCGATACTACTTACGCACGCAAAAAAAAAAAAAACAAGTCCGAAACCCAGAAACGTAGCAAATTGTTACACAACGGTTTATTATTTTCTCGCAGTTATAGATAACCCTCCTGCGCAGATCACTGAATTACTATTTCAGAGTATCAATGCCCCTGAAATAATGGTGTCATTTTTGAGGCGATACTACTTACTCACGCACGCAAAAAAAAAAACAAGTCCGAAACCCAGAAACGTAGCAAATTGTTACACAACGGTTTATTATTTTCTCGCAGTTATAGATAACCCTCCTGCGCAGATCACTGATTACTATTTCAGCGTATCTACGCCCCTGAAATAATAGGGTCATTTTTGAGGCGATACTACTTACTCACGCACGCAAAAAAAACCAGTCCGAAACCCAGAAACGCAGCAAATTGTTACGCAACGGTTTATTATTTTCTCGCAGTTATAGATAACCCTTCTGCGCAGATCACTGAATTTCTTTAATTCCCGGGCCGGCTCCAGTACTCCATTTAGGGCTTTCCTTGTGGGAGCTTGAGGGTACTGACCACAGCAAACAGTTATCTAAGCAGAAGGGGCATCTATACACGTAAATAGTAAACCGTTGCGTAATAATACGGAGGGTTTTTTTTCTTTGGTACATTGATTGATACTATAAAACTATAAATTATAATTGAAAACTTACAAAAAAAGTAAAAATTTTTAGCTTAGTTTAGTTTAATTTTAAGTTGCTTTTAGTCACCTTTCTTTACACTAGCGATTTTCAAGCTAAACATGAGTAGACATGTAGGTACTTCTCTCGGAGGCCCAAATCCTACGCTGTTCATGGAGCCCAATCCCATCGCCTTTTCAAACGCCTTTCTCCCGCTGCGGGCCCAAACCCTGGGTCTTCGGAGAGGATGTCTGGGTGAAAGCTGTTTAACCACACAACTTAACATGAGAAGGAAACACCGAGGAAACACACAATATGACTCCCCTGAGGAACTCCCGAGGAAGCGGTGAAGGGTGAGGATCCATCAGGTGGCTGGAAATCCAATCAGGGAACGACCCAAAAACCCACAACGACTCCAACAGCGCCAGAAGATGGCGATCAAAGACCTTCATTGGCCTGTCAAAGGCCTTCGCGCAGTCCTTCGTAATCACGTCAGTCTGGCAACAGTTAAATAAATATGAATTTTTCCACCGCCCTCGTCTCCTGCAACGCGCCGTTACGCCCCCAAGAATTCCCTACCCACTCGTTTTTGAAATTCTGATGTTCGCTGAATCGAAGCAGGACCCTCGAAATATTCCGCAATTTTCACCTAATTTGAATAATTCGTTTGGTCGTGAACAAAAAAACTTGTAGTTATCAACAAATAAGTAAAACCGTACCTATCAACAAATTAGTTAGTTTAGACTTACAATTTCCTTATTTAAACAAGTGATGCACCAATTATTCGGTTACAATGCAATACCAAAAATAATACCAAGAACAATACCGAATGGGCAGAACGCACCTTCTCGCTGCACTGTTATGTAGCACAAAGGCATCATCTGTTCCAATTTTCTTCAATATACACATGTGATACTTTATGAGGCCAGTTTGAGCAGTTGATTTACCTCAAAAATAAGCAACTGCACTATCCCTCCACGTAGGTATCTACGTATCGCATCTGTGCATTGTTGAATTAGGTAGGTAAATTTAGAACAGATTGTCTTAGTGATACTTAGCTGTAGTGAGCGTTCCTAGGGCGTAGGAGGATGGAAAACGACCCAGGTAGCGCATCCAGTAGAGATCATCAAACCCTTTTCCTTGAAAAAAATTCTTCCCCGTTTTTTAAAAGTATTAGGTAAAGATTAAACTCGTTGCAGTGTGGTCTTACTTAGACTCGAGCCCGGTTTTGGGTATTTTGAGTTGAAATTTTGATAGTATACTTATAGCAGTCCTTGGGCCCCAGAATTTGCTGTATAGTTTTTGGTGTCACGACAACGCTAGGGAGAGGCGCCACGCTGGCACCGGTGGTGCCATCTGTCAGAAAAATGTTTGCTTGGTATTCACGTTTTCATGTTTTCCAGATCGCTGAATCGAACGAGTAATTATAAAAGCTCTAACAATCATCCTTAAAGCGACTGATAAATATTTAGCCATATTACGAAAACTAGCTATCAGTGAGAGTGGTACGTAGGCAGGATTAGAGCCTATTTTCAAAATAGAGTGAGGCACTTGGTCAGCGGACCCACTAGTAATATTAATTATATTTCGTAAAAGACAAACTCCACTTGGAAATTATAAATTTTATTCAACTGTCCAGTGGAATCGTCCTTCCAATCATTCACAGATGAGGACTAGCTTTCTACAGAAAGCTAAATATATTTAAAAACAGTCATGCAACATGGCTGAAAGAGGGAATTTTCAAAGAAATATTCGCGTTATTGTCCCCCCCCCCCCCCCAACAACTCCCACGCACACGCACACAAGCACGACCATGCAACCATGACCATCGTGCAAGAATAATTTAGTTCCCACCTCTCTCGAAACTGTCTCTTCTCTTCTTCAATCCTTCAAGCGTCGAACTGGGTGTTGATTATTGATGAGATCACTAAGACCAATGAAATAATGAAAACCGCAGTTTTTCCAGAAAATACTTATACAGCGCACAGCACCTATCAAACAAACAAATCAGGAGCAATCACTCTTAACTTACCGCTACCGGATGACCGGATCAGGCATCAAGATCGTCACTTAGTAACATCTCTAAATACGATCAGCCGGTTCGACCACGAGCCTGATCCGACGGGCCAGGAGGTGCACCAAAGTACATACGATTCGTCGGATCTGAAGCATTTACACGCAACAAATTTTCCGTGTTAAATTCAAATTTAAAAAAATTCTCAAAATTTACAAAGAGCTTCGGGCTGGCCGCGGAAAAGATGCTCACGGGCCACAAATGTGACACCCCTGGTTTAGAATAATAAGACAAATAAACCGTCAGTTTACCCCAAATTTTTATTATTAAATTTGTGGTAAACTGAAGGTTTGTTTGTCTTATTATTCTACATCGTACGGTGGCTTACCACAGAAGGTGTGCAACAAAATTCGATGAATTAATGAACTGAAATGTTATTTTTCCGTCTTTACTCACTCTTCCGTACCACTTGCAGTGATTTTATATAAGCAGTTCGCGGTTTTAGCCGTTTTTACCGATTTTTGACCACTAAAACTTAAATTAGACCCCCCTTAGAATTTTTGAGAATTGCTCATCTATTCGAACCCATCCCTTGTTTGGCAATACAAACGTTTTGGCGAAATTTTGAATTTTTATCAGGAACCCAAGGACAGATATCGTCTGGATTGACACATAAATAAATAAATAAAGTATACATTTTTTTTAAAAACAGGGATGAATTCAGGATGCTCTGAAACGGATTTGCCTATAAAAAAAATTTCAAAAATGTTCTGAAAATTTTGAACCCATTGCAATAGCGTCATTTTCCTTGCAAATTCGCTACAAACGAGCTTGCCCAAATCTGTCTCGTACGAACACTGGAACAGCGGTATGTTCGATTCCCGATACACACAGGGTCGTAAATGCTGGTTTCAGATTTGACTTCAAACGTGATTACGAGTGATACCGGGTGGAGAAGCTTGATTATTTTATAAATAAAATAAATAAATAAAAATTATCATTGAGCTACTTCGTCAGACACACAATGGCTTTTTCGTCAAACATTTTAAATTTTGGTAAACTGATGTACGTATTGAGAGATGCACAACGACGTACGCTCGTATTATGTATTATTAGTACAGTGTGATGGGAGGTTTGTGTGTGGGTGCGGGTTATATTACGAACGAACGACCGAGCGGTAATGAAGGTGAGGTATAACCAAACCCACAGCACCTTCGCACGGCGCGATCCCAGTTTACTCTATCGACCCGCGTTCAAGGGGCAAATAGGCAAGTTGGCACGACTTCCCCGTGTTGCACGTTCGTATAAACATCGGTATTTAGCTTTCGGGAGACCGTTTTATCACTGTATGAGTTTGACAAGTATGCGAAGTACAATCGGGTCGAGAAAAGTTTTCTCGCCAGGAGGGGGATTCTCCATTCTCACAAGGGAAGAATAATTCACACCCCGCTTCCCGCCTTCCTAAACAAAAATCTCAACGCAACGAACTAGTAATACCCAAATACCTACTCACAAAAGGGAGGGAAAAAAAAAATTACACAAAAATACTGAGAAAGTACTAACATATTTATTTATTATGACACGGGCTGGTGCTCTGTTTACAACAGCAACAAAAAATAAGAAGAAAATAGTACTCATGAAAAACAAATAAAAAAAACCAGTCATGCAGCATGACTTAATGAGCGAATTTTCAAAGAAATATTCGAATTAATGGCTATGGTTTTGAATAAAGGAAAACTTCGGTCTAAAATTTGGTTTTCTATGTATATTCTCTTCGTATTTATTTTAATTTGTACGTTTTGTCCATCCTGATTCTACCGTTTGTTATGAGTAGATTCCTTGTTCCTTCTGAATGGCCTTTCCTCTTGACTACGATTTCAGGCCTGGTATCTAAAACCAGTTCAAGATTTGCTCTACTAGGTAGGTAGATCCTTCCTTCTTCATTGATATTATTTTTATCATGTTAAGTACCTACCTACCTTTGAATATCAAATATTCGTATGATACTGATAATAAATTGATAAGATACCTATCTAACCTTCTTCCTCCTACTGTTAGTACCTAAATTGAATAATTTGAAATAGATTTTTTCTTTCGTCTTCCTTCTAGTAATACGTGGGCCGGTACTTGTCTATCTATGAAGGTATCATAACAATTATATGTCAAATGGGAAATTCAAGGAGTTGTACTAATCGTTTGCCTCCCCCTTTTTTGCTTCGAACTCTCGTCTTCAATTAATACTTCTCACATTTTTCAATCTGACCACTCTAAGGGGGTGGGGGGGGGGGGGGGGGGGGTAAGAGTTTAAAGATTATCCTAGTTTTGGGTAATTTTTGCGCACTTTAAATGCTCTAATTTAAGAACGGATTTAGATATCTAAAATCCGATTTCACCATCGTGTTCAGCGTGCAAAAACCTTTAAAATGAGGGGTCACTTGTTAGAAAATAACATTTTGGGGATTTTTGGGTAATTTTTGCGCACTTTAAATGCTCTAATTTGAGAACGGATCAAGATATCTAAAATCTGATTCCACCATCGTGTTCAGCGTGCAAAAACCTTTAAAATGAGGGGTCACTTGTTGGAAAATAACATTTTGGGGATTTTTGGGTAATTTTTGCGCACTTTAAATGCGCCAAAACCCTCCTTAGAGTAGGCCAATTTCGCCCATCTTCGAACTTAGCCTTTCGATTGCCAAGATAGATTTTTTGTGCAAATTTGAGCTGTTTATCTCAATTCTATCGAGAGTTATCGTCTGGAGTGACACATATATATATATATATATACATATAAAAAAGTGTTAAATTTCAGGAATCGTTTTAGAATGGTCTGAAACGGATTTCTATGAAGAAAATTTCCAAAAATTTATATTATTTAAATTTCGAAGCCATTGCAATAGCTTCATTTTCTTTGAAAATTCGCTAAAAACCTGATTATCAATTAAATATTAAACAAAGGAAATGAAAAGGAAAACTAACATTTTAAGCAGAACGAAAATGAGATAAGGGTATTTCAACAATAGGCAGTATATTTATTAAGTAATAAATAAAGGCTGGTCTCAAAGAGGTAGATATTCATGGCATTAATTCTCTCTGTGTGCGATTCAATGGAGTAAATATTACTTAAATATTTACTGATAGGTCACCTGTAATGTTTAGCGTAGAAAAAACTGTACTTTTTGGTGCCAATATCAATTTAAGTAAGTACTAATGAATAAATTCAGTTGAAACTGTGGGACACAGTTCAGTGGAACTGTGTGTGTGTGTGAAACTGTGTGTTGTGTGTGTTTTGGTTTAAATTACAATAATTCACGGAAATTTTTTTTGATAAATATACATAATTACTAAGTGTCGTTCCGGACGGTATCGAACATTGGATATATGATGAAATTGCGAATTTCGCAAAAATTTTGCCATGCAAAACTCTGGTAGTTGCACAACAACCTGCCTATTAGAACAGCCACGCCTCCAAATATGACGAGATACCTTCATAATATTATTTCAAAAATAAATATCGCGTAACAAATCCCGAGTTCAAGATTTACTGACTCTACTGACCTCGCTTAAATGGAGCACGAGTACATTTTGCGTCTCTCGTACTGTGCAGCACACGAAAAAGATGTAGAGCCGACCATAAAACTGTTAAGTAGATATTTTTGGAATAGTTGAGTTTCTGAAATGACTGATTCTATTCAGGCGACAACATTTATGGTATGGGTTAACCGAGTAGGTTTCAATGCTTCAGGAGAGAGGATAGAAAACGCTGGTTTGTTAATTTTGTATTAAATAACTGATTTATTCCTTCAAAATAGATGTACCAACATTTAAATGAGTAATATATGTTATCCGGAAATCTAACGAGTTTTCGTTTTACTACTCAAAAATAGTAACACGTACAGTCAACCATTACAGCATCTTCTAAAGGCAAAGACTGTAATAATGTTTACTATATGCTTTACAGACATTTCGAATAAAAGGCAAAATAATAGTCACATGACACTATCCAATAAGACATTTAGTTATGTTACGAACAACATCACAATATATTCTAAATTCGGTGATTCATTGAGCACGATAAGAAATAAACACAACTCCAAGACACTTACATACACAAAACTTCATGATCTTAATGATTAGACGCCAACAGGTTATCGGAGTATACTCGTACACAAACAGGACTTGTAATAGGACAACATACATAAAATCCACACAATATGAAGGAAGTTATTCGTTCCAGAATTGATAATGATGTCATTAGTATTATAATTTCTTCCAGCTCAGTAATTAGTAATTATTATAATGCAGAAGCGCAGTGGAGGGGTAGGTATTGTTCACTATTGTCTGTTCACTGATCGGGGATACACCGGGGATCTAAATAATAATTGTCCTTCGCTATAGCAAATCTCACTAAGTATGATTCAATTACAACAATAGTCTTCATATTATAGGAACTAATATGAAATTTTCACAGAGGGATTTAAATTATTCAAGCTAGTGATTGAATATGGAAGCGTATTTCCTTTACGAAACATATTTAAGCTCAAGGCTGATAATGAAATCAGGTATACATAAATATATGAACATGATCAGATTCTGTCGGCAGTATGTGAAGGTGCTATTCGTGAGTAATGATACTCAAGTCTAATATATAACAATAAATTGATTATAGTCACGACATTGATAATACACACAGCTTTCACCATTTGTTTAAATTCTTGGACTAAGTAAAACTAAAGAAAGCAGAACAAGAAACAGAACAAAAGAAAGCAACACTTATGGTTTATGAAGTTTATCGAAAAAGAGATGGACGTGTGTGAAAAGTGCCATGAAAATATTTTTATCATACTTATGCTTTCTATTTTTATACTCGAACCCAAATTAGGCCCTGATGTCAACCGCATTATAACCAAATAGCCAACAGCTACATGTAATAATGGCATAGTAAACTTCTATGTGTTGGCAGTGCAGTGGATAAAGAAAACATTTCGAAGAATGAATTGATTTAAATTCAATTTAAATGCAAATATAAAGCGAAACAACACAACTGTTGCAGTACCTACCTGTGTCAGTGTCCTGTGATGTATGGTGTACCTGTGTACCTACCTGTTCTATCCAAGTGATCGAAGGGTGAGGTTCTCAACATTTTATAACCCACACTTACGTCTCCTTCAAGCTATTTGCCTCAACCAACTCCTGGAGAAATGAGATACGTGACATCCTCCATCGTACTGTGAAACTATATCATAAGCCAGACGTCTTTTCATGGATTTATCCAAACCAATCATCGACCCTGGAAGTGTTACGGCACCAACGTCATCTCCTTTATAATGCAACTCCTAGCGCTCCCTTGAAACAGCCCAATCAATCGCCACCTAAAAGTGTTCCGACACAACCATAAAGTGCGACACAACCATAAAGCCCATCCCAAAGAGAGATGAGCCATCGCAGCAACATTTTTCACGGGAACAGCGAATTTCCTAAAGTAAAATCAGTTTTAGTACCAAATGAAAATGAGTTACCCGTTCACGGACCTTTAGGAAACACTGGTCATCCTTTTCAACGACTGGATGTCTGTGAAGTCTACTCCACTGTGAAGCCAATAAGGTCTTCAGGGCAGTGTGCTAGGGCCCCTGCTGCATCTGTTGTATACGAGAGATCAACCTACCAAAATGGAGAAAACTTTGCAGGTGATACAGCTCTACTTATGATTATGATCCCCTATGTAGATGGCTTAAACTGAATGAGTCAAAATCGGGATCGTAATGCGTTTGGGAACAGAGGGCACAGTGCGTTTGGGGAAACAATTTTTACGACCACAGACAAACTCAAGTTGCTTACATCATCAAAACACGTTTTAGTAGACGGGCACACTTTCGTACGTTCCACATTTTTTCCCTCAAATGTACACTGTGCATGCAAGTATCAGAGGCTTCAATATCCCTGTTGTTTACGGGTTTTTGAAGAGAAAAACTAAAGAAATGTACTTGCGATTCTGGAATCACGTAAAAGAATTATGCCAGTCCTTGATTAGCAATGAATTAATGCCAGAGGTAGTTAACGTTGACTTCGAAAAAGGTGCTCATGTCGCATTCAAAGAAGCATTATTTCCTACCTGTCGTCTACAGGGCTGCATGTTTCACCTTTTTCCCAGGCATGATGGAGACGTATTCATCACGAAAAACCTTTGCGGAAGCACAACAATAAGAAAAGTGACGCTGGATTGTGGATGAAAGTTTTTCACGCTTCCTTTTCTCCTTCCAGAAAAAGTGTACAATGCGTTCCTCAGCCTGATGTATGCAGCACCTTCAGTGGGCACCTCATTTGCTTACTATGTGCACACGACATAATATTGAGGATGACTCGATGTTTCCCCCTCTACCTTGGGCGTGTCCACCGACCGAAGACGCGATACGAACAACAAATGCTGCAGAAAGCTTCCATGCAGATTTTAACCGTCAATTTTATTCACAACACCCAAGCATTCATGTCGTTATTGACGTCTTGAAGGAAATTCAAACAGAATCGTCCTTCAAGATTGTCAGTGTGAATAAGGGAATGCACAATAAGCCAAGGGCGGAGCAGGAGCACTACATCGAAATTCTTCTCGGAGCTTGGGAGAAGTACCAAACCGATAAAGATGTTTGCAAATACTTGAATACAGTGAGTAACCGCTCCCAGTTCAACGAAATCGAAAGAAGCTGTGATGAAGAAGATGCCTAACTTCAGTAACGAGCCATTGAATCCGACACACTCAAATCAAGAGTTGTTGTGCAGGTACGCTTTTCATGAATAAATGCACGATTTATTCTTTCCCCAAACGCATTGATCCTTGGCAAACGCCTTTCCCCAAACGCAACGCGCCCAAAATCGGCTCATGTTGATTTCACCTAGAAAAAAAGTATACATCACCACTACCAATCCTGAATCATCCTGATTGAACGGAAAATTCCTGTAGCTGATACAGAAAAATATTTGGGGACGACTACCAATACCGAAATAAAATGAAAATAATGTGTTATTTAAAAAAAAAGAATAGGCAGGCACGCTGCGTTCAACAAACTGCTCATATACAAGCAAGTTCTGAAAACTGTGTGGGCATACGGCTTTCAGCTTTGGGGCTGTTTAAAGGAATCAAACACTGAGATTATACAAACCTTCCAAAATATGGTGCTGAGAAGCTGACGCCCTGTGGTCTGTGGTATGTCAGTAACGACTGTCTCCAACGAGATACCGAAATATATACTCATCGCGTAGGTTTTGGATTCAAGGAATACCACCTTATAGCAGCCAAAGTTGTTTATTAGTCGGCGACGTTTCAATCCCCAAGTAGTGGGATCCTAATCATGCCTTATTGATAGAGTGGAGTTTTATCCATTGCACGTTCTTAATTAATATGTTTACAATATTTACAATATGTATTTACAGTTTTTGGTTGATGAGTAGGTTTGGAAGAATTATTGAGAAGATGGTAACATGATGATGTTACCATCTTCTCAATAATAATAATAATAATAACCATCATCATGTTCTCAATAATTCTTCCAAACCTACTCATCAACCAAAAACTGTAAATACAATTGTAAATAGTGTAAATATATTAATTAATAACGTGCAATGGATAAAACTCCACTCTAGCAATAAGGCATGATTAGGATCCCACTACTTGGGGATTGAAACGCCGCCGACTAATAAACAACCTTGGCTGCGTATAAGGTGGTATTCCTTGAATCCAAAACCTACACGATGAACATTCAAAATCAGCCGGGAATTAATCCCTCGACCTCCAACTATGAAATAAAATACTGTCAGCGAAGAGGTGACGGAAGTGGCAGATGAACAAGAGCAGCGGCTTTAGGTAACAGCGATTTGACAGAGAAAAACCCTCGATCACGTGATGTGACCACAGTGCAGTGATTAACCGATTAGCCCGGGTTAATCTATGGGCTGGGCGAGATTCAGGGGGGCGCCAAATATTTGTTCAAAGTTTTGTTTCTACAAGTTGTACAAAATTGTCATTTCGTATATTTTTCTTGATAATTTCGTACGTCTTTTTCATAAAATTCAGTAATAAAAGCCTATCAATAAAAGTCATTTCTTTGTCACTCTCAAATGAACTACAGTTCTCGGAATCGAGGCTGAAAACACGTTACTCGTGCTTTCAAAGATTCTGCAAGATACAAGTTAGAATGTTGAATAATCACAACAGTTTAGGAAGGGCTTCATTTTTCCCAGCTGACTACAAGGGTCCGATAACTCCCGTACAATACAATTACCTATATGTAAGTACAATTTAGAATTTAGAAAACGAAGAGCCAAGGGAAGAGCGTTGATAACTACCTGCGGATTTTTCCGTATACGGGGGGGGGGGGGGGGGGGTTTAGCCCAGGGCATTATTATCTAAATCAATTTGGAAAAAAACTTAGTAATGGGAATGGACCTAGTTTAGAGTGACAGGATAGGCTGTGAAATGAAAGCCATAACCACGATCTGACTCCTTAACATGTAGGTAATTTGGTGTTTGGATACCCTCCTGAAATGCGATTGAAGCAACGGTAGATCCGCATGCGCAGTGTTTGTAAATGGTAGCTCTATTTCCGTAAGTTCCTCCTTTTTTGCATTTTCCTAGGCGCTCTCCGTTGGTCAGTTATCCTAATCATTCAGACACCATCCGCGAGGACGGCACCGCTCATTCGCTTGCCATCAATTTGATATTTTGAAACGGAATTCATTTAATTTTAATTTTTAGAAAACCTTATAATCAATTTTTACGCTATCCAGGAACATTGGAATTTTTTACGACTGAAAATGAAAGCGTGGCGCAGTAATTAATAAGTTAATTAATTAATTAATGTAATTGAGTATGTTTTTTATGACTGATTCATGATTGTCATCGATGATGGACGAATATGCAAAATTTCAGCTTTTTTTAAACAGATTAATTAGGTACTAATTAATGTGTTTTTCATGAATGATTCATGTACTGTCACCGAAAATAGATGAACATGCAACATTTCAGCTCAACTGGATATCGGGAAGTGGGTGAAAAACAGATTAAGTACAAGGTTTGACCGCCACAGACAGAGCGAGTTGAATAATAATAATAATAATAATAATAATAATAATAATAATCAATGTTTCACAACCCAGCACTATTAATTAAGCGATCACAATACAGCAGCCGTTCATATACCTAGTCATCACTGGGAACAACTGCACATGATACCTAAGCCCTGAAGATGATGTACAAATACATCGAAACGGCGGCCTAAAACTATCTCATCCTATTTCTCGACCAAACATCAAGATCCCCATCCTTCACCTAGCCTGAACATCAACGGTCAAAAACCAAATCTCCTCCTCCTAATAATAATAATAATAATAATAATAAAGGTAGAGGTTGCAGAGCAATTGGCAGATTCTTATCACCAGCACTACAGCTAGATGCATGACACTTCCAGATACTTTAGAATGCAACACACGAGGAGAATCGTGTGGGTGCTGAAAATACAGTGAAAAGAATATTGTAGAGAGAGCGAGTATTTCCGATTCAACGAAATGGGGGGGGGGGGGGGGGGGGGGAATAAAAAGCGGTTACCTGTGCTAAAGAAACCTGACGAAGTTTCGAAACTGATTGAATCTTCTGTTAGACTCGTGAAGGTAAGGTAAAGCTACGTGCCCCGAATGTCGTATGGGGCTTTTGACTTTTTTCCTATTCATCGCACTCACTTGGTGAGCTGTCGCACTCTCAGCACCGGCTCAAACTACCTCGACCGTACATACCGACCGGGTTAAACTCCGGAATGGGGGCTATGGCTGACAACTTGTTAACGGAACATTCGTCTTTCGAGGGTTGTTTCAGTGACACAGTGTGAAACCAATTTGAATCGCGAGCCTACCAGGTCACGTGATAAAGGTCGATCAGGAAATTTCACGAAGCCCGTAGTAAATATCAAGGTATTTACCAGCCAATTAATCAGTGAATATTGACTCCGCTGATTTTCGATCGCCTTGCGGTTGCTCTCAACGTGGGACCTGAATTCCTTGCCCCACAACCATCAAGTATCCCTCCAAAACCGAGAACTCCAATACGGATATTCGACCGATATGGATAGATTCCGTTGAAATCTGGGGAATCTGCTCCAAATCAGAATGGTCAATTATCATTAATTCTTTTCGAATTTTTTCTCAATAGTTTGTGATGTTTGATCTATTATCGCGACAGTAGGGCTGAATCGGGAAAATATGCCTCCTTCATATATTGAAACTTTCAAACTTGAGAATTCAAAAACAAGGCGGAGAAATCGACCGTGCTGTTGTCCGGATAAGGGTTCGGATGGATGGCCGGTGGCATCAGACGAGAAAATGTTTTCTCGCCGCCGCCACCATCACCACATTCACAAGAATAAGGTTATACTTACGAGTAAGGGTTTGTTATAGATTCTGCGGGTTTGCTTTCTTTCTAATAATTTTTGTTTATTCATCATTCATTCTCTATAATGTTAGCGTCACCCGTCAGTGTTGCCTACATGAACGGATCCGAATCGGCTTCTTCAAATCGCCCTTTTCTTTTACTTTTTCTTCGTCTTAAAGCAACTTTCCCTTCAACTTCTTCAAATGCGTAGAATAAGATGATTATAAAATCAATACCAAGCTCTCTCTCTTGCCCATGCAAAAGCTTGCTTGCTTTTGAATTGCCCATTCAAAAGGCTGCAGCAGCAACAAAACAACATGCTACAAAGACAAATCATTCATACACCTCCTCTAGTACGGAAACGATTTATAACTACCTGAACATTGAGTTTCCACATGACTACCTGACGGTCAAATACTCAACTAATTTTAAACTCCGGCATGAAGGACATTCCAACTACCTAGACGTTGGAAGTTTTGAGTCACCCACATTCAGGCGCCTCGTCAGACCGAGATATCTTTCCGACAACATTAACGAAAGTTGAATACTCAGTAAAATTAATGGGGCAAGCCTAATTTAGAAACTAACTCTTCACCCAAAGACCATCAATATGATAAAAGTATGGAATAAATGTAAATGAATGTGTGCTGTCGTGCTCAACTGTCGTTGAGGTATATTACTTGTTCATTGTAGTAGTCTCAAACAAAATATTAGAAGAATAAGAGGGAGGTGGAACATAGAAGTAGACACTAGTTGGAGAGCTAACACAGATAATCTTCATTTCAAAGCAGGAATTGAACCCCTCGATCGCAGCCATCCCTGTCAATTCACCGGAACTTCCACCTAACCGATGCCTGGAAACGCCGTCTTCAAGTCTCACTCTTAGGTGACCGACATAGTCACTGGAGTGGACTACACCTCATTACATGCGCCAAGTGAATTAGTATTTTTCTAATCCTACTATTATATTGGCGCCTGATGATGTCAGTGGTGAATTCCCTTTCTCCTGTATGGAGCGGAGGTGTGGGCAGATGCCCTAAACGTTACTTACGAGTATTTCAGGAAGCTAATGATTGCAGTACAGCGAAGAGGGGCACTACGCATTGCATGTGCCTACAGGACAGTATCAGAACCAGCAATACTTGTCCTTGCAGAAGTAGCACCCATACACCTGCTGGTGGCAGAGAGGAAGCGGATCTATGAAAGAAAAGGAGAAAGTGAAAGATTGCCAGAGAAGAGAGAGAAAGTACGATGGCAAGTTGGCAGGAGACGTGGGCAGGCGAGCTGAGAGGAAGGTCCGTTGACATCCGAGTATGGCTTGAGCGGAAACATGGAGAAGTGAACTACTTCCTAACTCAGTTCTTTTCAGGGCACGGGCTATTCTATAGCTACCTGCAAAGGATGGGAAAGGTAAGTGTTCCTACATGCCGCATCTGTCAGGAGGAAGATGATGCGCATCATACATTCTTCAGGTGTAAGCAGTGGACAGTAGAACTGGCTTGCATACAGGAAGACTTGGGACACCAGAAACGGTGGTCGCCATGATGCTGCAAAGCGAGCAGCATTGGAATCAGGTGGCAGAATATGTAGAAAAGATCCTGAAGAATGAAGAAGAAGATGCAGCTCGAATGAGAGCGGCAAAGAACAGGGGGTGCGAACCGACAGAACGAGGACTGAAGGGATCTCCGTAGGACTCAGCCTGAAGTAATGTGTTAAACAGTTCCAGGCTGAGTTCCAACGTGGGAGAAGGTAGGTGAGGTTTTAGTGCGGTTTGAGCCGCACATAACCTGGAGGTGCGGTCCCCTCCAGGTATCTTACGAGGTCCAAATCCCACCTATGGACCTCAAAGATTTCCTCACCGCCCTACGCAAAAAAAAAAAAAAAAAATCCTGCTATTATATTGGCTTGGCAGGAGGAGATGGCAGGCGGAAACGCGAGGCCGTTGGACACGCCTGACAAAAGAGATTGGCCCGCGGCTCGAGAGGGAGCTTGGTGAGGTACTACCTCACTATGCTGCTCTCCGTCCATGGATGGGCAAGGTGGCAAGTCCGAGCTATAAAGTATTGTGGATGTGAAACAGATGATGCTGAACAAACTTTCTTTGTATGTCCACGATGGGCAAACAGGAGAGAAAGGCTGCAAGAGATGATGGGATTCACACCACAGAACCTGGTAAGTAAGAAGGAAAGGAGGAACATTGGAAAGCAACTGACCTACTGCAGATTAAAAAGAGAGAGGAACTAGAAGAGATAACGGAAGAATGAGACAATATTGCTGAAGGAAATAAAAAGATGACAGCCTAATGCTAAATTAATGATCCCACCTTGAAGTACTGCTGAAAAAGTCAATAGAAGGGAATTTTGTTTGGTTTTACTGTGTGGTTCCTGTAATGAAGAGTCCGACACTTCTTGATGTGATCGAGACGCACCACGAGTCCGTAAAAGAGGATTTCCACACAACTCCCACCGGAAAAAAAAATATATATTTTTTTTAAATCCTCCTATATGCGCAAAATCCTACAGTTTTGCGCAAAACTGTAATGTTTCTGAACAATAAAGTTTTCTTGGTGGTGGGGGGGACCCAGAAAGGCGCGCAGACCACGAGAGTCGCAAGCGGACGAGGAAACACGCGAAGAAAACGGATCATGATGGCAGGAAAGACCTCGTCAACGATATTTGCCGAGCAGTCCATCATAGCCTGTGTTTGCCCAGCTGTCTACGCCAGGCCCAGTGCGACTGTCGTTATTTTCTATCCAGGGCGAACCATCAAACAAACCCTCCTCCCCTCCACATCACAATCAAGGTTTCCAGCAAGCCCCAGACGGTTGAATGTTTTCTCTCGACCTAATAAAAAAAATCTCAAAATACCTACAACTGTCCCTTGAGATGGGTTCCTGAGAAACCCTCTACGATTGGGTCCGAAACTTTTCCACCCCTATAATACCTACGACCAACCTAATGCTTGCGGCCCACAGAGTTTTAAATTTAAATGAATTAATTTATACTTTATCAATGTTGAAGCTTCTGCTATAAATCATTCAATTTTGAAACATTCGGCTGACAGTTTTGACATCACATGCTCATCCATAATTTCACATAAATGTTGGAATATAATCTCATTCTGCTGATAAACTTTAAACGCCTGATTTTGTGTGAATTTGGAGAAAAAAAGTCTAAAATCGTGAGCTCTTCACAATTTATTGTTCCTATCGACACTCCAAAAATTGATGACCTAGTCCAATTTTTTGTTCGGTGCGAACTTGCATAAAAATATGCTTGCATAAATAGCTTGCAAACTCATTTATTCATTAGACATTCTGTTGTGCTATGCATTATAAATCACAATTTATCGTCGTTTAGACACTAAATCATACTACGTAATATAAGGCAATATTAAAATGAAGAAATAAGTAACACCTACAACGATTCGTTTTATAATAAAAAGTTATCAAAATAAACGTAAAATCGTACAGAACAACAAGCAAAATATTATTTAAAGAATACACAATGTCTTTTTTCTTCTTAAAATTTAATACAATAAAAATGAGTACGTATACATTAGTGCAACGAGTAATTGTAAAGCAAATCAGGGTATAATACATATTTCAAAAATTATTATGGGGATGGCTTCCCGAGGACTGTTAGTTCTCTGAAGAGTCAAATATCGGTGGGGAGGGGGGGGGGGGGGGTTACGTAGTGGCTTTTGGGTGTTTATTGAAGGAGTTCATCAGGGGTTGCCTCCTGTCAGAGCTTCAGTCAAAATTCCGTCGATGTGGAATAAACACAAAATAAATCAACCTTTAGCGTACCACTAATTTATTAAGTACAAAGCTTTTCGCTCAACTTCTGAGCATCATCAGGTAAGTACTCACATCATCAGTGAGTACTTACCTGATGATGCTCAGAAGTTGAGCGAAAAGCTTTGCACTTAATAAATTAGTGGTAAGCTAAAGGTTTATTTATTTTGTGTTTATTCCACATTGCAAGATGGCTTACCACATAGGGCATACAACGAAATTCGATGAATTGAAAGAAATTCCGTCAGTTTTTGCATGAAACCTCACGCCAGTATCATCAGCCCCCTGGAGAAAATGTGGTAAGTCGGTTGTTTTGGTGTTTGTTTAGGTTTAATATTTTCGTAGTTCTGATTGAGTATTACAGAAACCTAAATAGAGCTGAAGTTCTAGCCAATTTGGCTTTCGAAAATGATGCCTTTTAGCTGCTAATTCAGCTGCTAACGGTCAAGCAATAAAAATGGCAAAATGGGTGAACGTTCACATTGTCGATGGGGTAGAAGTACGCAGTGCGAAACCTTTACCTCATTTAGGAGCAGAGTGCGAACGTCTGGAATGGGCACTTTTCGTGGGTTACTAACTGTCATTTTTTTGCCAAACTCTGTTCACGGAATGACACTTATTGACCACATAATGAGGTGTTTATGTCGGAAAGTCTAGGCAGAAAAAGAGTTTGAATTTTGAATTTGAGAATTCCCGCTAGAAATGACGTTATTAGGTAAATCGCCGAGTAGTTCAACTCAAATCCCGCTTAGAGCGCTAGCGCATCACTTTAAAGGATGTACTGAACCGCAATGAATGGATGGATGGAACCGCAAATGTATAAATAAATTTAAAAAACACTCAAAATAAAACCGAGGGGAGGTTTACAAAGGGTCGCAGCAAAGGTTCTTGAAGGTTGCCAGGAGAGTTTTCCATTTCTAATGTTGGGTAGTTGGCAGCATTGTGAACCTTCGCCTCGGAAGCTTAGCTCTGCTTCCTTGGGCCAACAGCCTATCACATTTCAATAGCCCTGATGCGTCATTTCTTGCCGCGTTTTTACTTTTAACCACCCTCATTTGAAAAATACAGCTTATTTTCGAAAACGGGCTTCAAACTCGCTCCGAAAAATCCATAGAATAAAAAACAATAACCGCAGAAGAGTGCGTTTGGTCTCCAAATGCTGACAATGGGATGAGCTTTATTTTTGAAAATATAAATGAAAAAAAGTCACGGGTACCCCTCATTCGTCACTTAACAATTACGAATGGTCTTACTCGGAATATCACCCTTCACCCATTCCCCCACCAATACCCCCCCCCCCCCCTCCGCACAGGGGCTCTGCGTGTCCCAGTGTCCCAAGTGCCCAAGGCCAGTTGGGAACTTCCCCAGCACCCAAAAACACTAGGAGTAAAAAACCATCCATGTATTCAGTTGGCATCTGAATTTCCCATCGTACACTGTACATGGGTTTTTTTTCACAAAGTTTAACAGCAACCCGCTAGATTTGTCTGGCTATGGATATTCAATATTCTAGCAGAGCATCCATGGTGGTTCCTTCATGAATGTTAGCTGCCCTGTAACTCCGAAGACCAAGCATGTTATCGGAATGCAGCGACAGTAATCGATGTCCTGCAGCCGAAATCGAAACCTAGGCTCCTGAAACTGGCAGGCCCTGGGACCTAGTGCTCCCATGGCAACTGAGAAAAGTGACCCGTCTGCACATGCTCAGTCGAGTAAAAATGTTGTTCGCCAAGCCCCCTTTTGTGCCCAGATTTGGATTTTTGGTACCCACGGGCGTTTTGTCCATTTTGCTGTTCAAGGTGTTGTGGATTGATCGGGGTCGTAACACACTGATAAGTCAAGTTGCTACCTGCCGACGACGGGTTACTGTTTCTTTGTATTTTAATTTACTGTATTTTTGTATCACATGAATTCTGTGGCTAATTTACAGTAGAAATTTTTCGAGGTTTTCTTAGGACGATACAGAGTTGATTAAAAGTTTAGGAAGAGATAAGCCTTTGCTGAATATCAATCAGTAAATAAAGAGAAGGGTTTTGTTGCCGTGAGGTATTTTGTAGAAAAATGAAAAATGTGTTGGTTTTTGTTCTTGTTTGGTGAGCGTATAGCAGCTGCGCCGAGCGGCGGTTACAGGAGGAGGCGTCGTATAGCAACTGCGCGTGTTTACTTTTCCTCGCTCCAAACGGACTCCAGCATTTGCGCCGATCTTCTCTTATCGGGAGGATGGCCCGATATCGTCGTGACTGGCACGATCGTGTCATAGGGCCATAGCTCAGTTGCTACGGTTGCAATCAGGGGCGAAGCGTCCACAAGGCCACTTGGGCCACTGCCCCGGCACCCAAAAACACTGTATAGGTCCATTGTTCAGTTGGCATTTGAATTTCCCTCCCTACACTGTACCTAGAATTTTTTACAAAGTTCAACAGCGACTCGCCAGATTTATATGGCTATGGAATGGAAATTCTATGGATATTCAATATTATAGTAGAGCATCCATAATCCAAGCATGCTATCAGAATAAAGCGACAGTAGTCGATGTCCTGCAATCGAAATCGAAACCTAGGCTCTTGAAACTGGCAGGTCCTGGTACCTGGTGTCGCCATGGCAACTGAGAAAAGTGGCCCATACGCGCATGCCCAGTAGAGTAAAAATGTTGTTTGCCACGCCCACATTGGGCCCAGTCCCCAAAATCTGATTTCTACTCCATAACCGTTCGTTTTCACAATCGATTCGATCCCTTCGATTCAATTTGTCGTTGTTGTTTTTCTTGAGGGTGCCGGGAAGAAAAACTCATCATGCCGACAGTGGTGGTTGGAGGTTGCGTTTTTTCTTCTTGTGCATTCGATTCAATTTGTCATCTCCATACGAGATGCTTCTTCGTCTTCTGATTTGTTTTTGTTGTGAATTATATTCGCTTTCTCTGTTGAGTTCAGTTGTCAGTTTTTAATTTTTTGCGTCAAATTGAGCGCGTTTTGCGTTCGGTCCGGTTCTGATGACAGATTTGTATTCGTGGAACCTACGTGCATTTTGTCCTGTTTGCTGTTTGTGGTCTTGTGGATTGATTGGCGTCCCAACACACTGATAACTACCTACCCTCAAGTCAATAGCTTCTCCATTCAAGTAGGTACCCGCCGACGGCTCATTGTTTTGTTATATTTTACTTTACTATATTTTTATAACACATGAATTCGGTGTCTAATTTGCAGTAGAAATTGTGGACGTTTTCGTACGACAACAGATTGTTGATTGAAAGGGAATTTGCTGAATATCAATCAGTAAATAAGGGAAGGGTGTTGTTGCCTCGAGGTATTTTGTAGACAAATTTCTTGGTTTTGTGTTCTGGTTTGGTGCCCCAACGGACATCTTCCTCATAATTAATGGCGCAGATGTTCCTAAGCCGGACACAGGGGCGTTCAAAAAAACAAAAGAAAATGATTGATCAACTAATACTAAACTATCAGGAAAGGAAGATTGGCAGGAAAACATTCCTCCAAAACAGTGGCCGGACAATTACGAAAAAAACTGACAAGTTAGGAAAAGGTGACGTGAAGAAAGTGACACAGGTACATAATAATATGACGAGGATTGGATCTCCCCGCTGATGGTACGTAACTATGACGTTCTGTTTCTACATAATATAATTTTTTCGCCGGATTTTGCATTTAAATTGCGTACCTGGTCAACCTTCACGGTGCAGATTACCTATAACGTAAAAGTTAGATGAAATTCTAAAAAAAAGAAGGTAGTAAAGTATGACGGCGCAGTCGCTATAGTCTCCACCTCCGGCGCAGTTGCTATAAATTGCAGTTGTACTATGTTTCGGCGCAGTTGCAATATCCCCGGTTTGGTGCCCCACTGAGCCCACGAACCCCCCCCCCCCCCCCCCCCCACCGCGGGAACCTCTGCTCTAGGTGGTGAAACCCGCCCTGAGATACCCCAATACCAAAATATTTATGCACTTCTTATTTATTTATTTTTTATTTTAATAAAGAAAACCCAAAACTGGGTACTATTACCTCCACCTACCCACAAGCCATCTAATTACAACTGTTAACAAATTATTATAGAAAGGCGAGGGGTGTCAACTGGGGTAAAATTAAAGTTTTATTGTTTAGAAAAGTTGGTACGCCCAGTACATGAGTAAAATTGAAGTTCACACTCTTTATATTTATAGGTAATTTTTGTACTTATTTATACGCAGGTGGGGTTAACAGTAATGGATAAATAAGTTATGATGTTCCTGAGGTTCGGCCAGTAAAAACGACTTTCTTTAAGCCAATGTTTCGCTGAATTTATTCAACATCTTCAGGACTAATGACAAACAACATGAGTGAAAGTGAGTAAATGGTAGATCATGACTAGGGTAAAAATAAAATTAGCATGAATGAATGACAATGTGGTAGGCTTACAATACAGAATATAGGCAGTACAGAAACGTACCTTAGAGACTGTGATGATGATGCACTGATGAAGATTATGACTATGATGAACAGAAGTTGATGGTGATGATGAATTTTAAGCAGTTTGCTGTTCAAAATTCAAAATTCATCATCACCATCAACTTCTGTTCATCATAGTCATAATCTTCATCATTGCATCATCATCACAGTCTCTAAGGTACGTCTCTGTACTACCTATATTCTGTATTGTAAGCCAACAACACATGACATTGTCATTCATTCATGCTAATTTTATTTTTACCCTAGTCATGATCTATCATTTACTTACTCAATTTCACTCATGTTGTTTGTCATTAGCCCTGAAGATGTTGAATTAATTCAGCGAAACGTTGGCTTAAAGAAAGTCGTTTCTACTGGCCGAACCTCAGGAACCTCATAACTTATTTAATCCAGCGGTCAAGAACCTCATCATAGTAATGGATAAATGGATATTATGATCTTAATGGATATGAGAGGTGGGCGTGTACCGGAATGGCAGTTTATAATGAGAACTTGATATCAAGTGACGAACTGGCTCATCAGACTTATACTCTAAGAGGGGGAGGAGGGTGGGGGGGGGGGCACGTGAAGGTGACACAGAGGCTGGAAGCACGTAGGTTGGCACGTAGGTCGGTACTTACAGACGAGGCACGTCCGGCTCCCTCAGAAGAAGACGGTGTCCTGTGAGAAGAGGCCCGCCATCTGTAGGCCGGACTTGGAGATGCGGGCGGTGAGTCGGTGAGGGCAGAGGCGGGAGGCCTTGGCGGGGCGGGGAGCGGAGAGCCTGAGGACGAATTCCCGCTCCGTCGCCTCCCTCAGGATGGGGGGTTCGCCCGGCGCGGCGCTCGGTGGTGCCGCCACGCTCTCGCTCTGAGACTCCATCGACTGCAACAGTCCAAAATGCCGTGTAAAGCTAAAGCTCCCCCCCCCCCCCCCCCCCCGGCCACTGGACGCGAATTCGCGCAAAGAGGCGAAAACCTACGAACTCGGACTCCACTGGATGCGAATTCGCGTGAAAGGGCGAAGAGGCGAAAACCTACGAACTCGGACTCCACTGGATGCGAATTCGCGTGAAAGGGCGAAGAGGCGAAAACCTACGAACTCGGACTCCACTGGATGCGAATTCGCGTGAAAGGGCGAAGAGGCGAATTCGCAAGTTTTCGCCTCTTTGTCTCTTCCCGCGAAGGAACCCCGTCCACTGGACGCGAATTCGCGCAATGAGGCGAAAACTTGCGAATTCGCCTCTTCGCCCTTTCACGCGTATTCGCATCCAGTGGAGTCCGAGTTCGCAGGTTTTCGCCTCTTCGCGCGAACTTATCGGTCTTCGGACGCGCGTCTTATCATACTTCAAGTTGTTTCGGTACTAACTATGCCATTTTTGCAATTGTCAATTTTTCTACAATGGTGTCCAAGGATAAACGCCTTGAGGGGTTTTTCCTTTGAAAGATTCATAAAAACAACGAGATAAATTTAGTCAAGAACACCTTCTAAATACCAAAACTGAATGCCATATTATTTGTACCTACCTAATAAATCGGTACATTTATTATTTGTGCGATTAGAGAATTTGTAATAAAGAAGAGGAAAGGAGAAATATTGGACAAATAATTGGAGAAATAATGTTGTTTCGTTCGTCAGGGATTCTTCCGATGAAGATGTTTTGTTTTTGGTTCACTATTTTCAATAACGAACTTTTGAAATCGTACATGAAAAGAAAAAAAGTAACCTCCTCTCCAAATTTGATGATTTCTGTTTTAAGGTACCTACCACGTTGAATCCGAAATAATATAAATAAATAAAATTATGTCCGTTTGCCGTAATTCGCACTCCGTTTTTTTCTTAGTTACCCTGAACCATGAACCAAAATGAATGAAATTTGGTGAGAAAGTAACAGCTCATTATAATCACGTGAAATAGGTTGTACCTTGATGTTATTTAATTTTTTGAAAAGATTGTTATTTTGGATTATTACTTTTGTAACTTGAAAAAACTAACATTCATGCATAAAACAAATAATAATAATAGGTAGACTTCTTGATTTATGAATCTATTATTATTAGGTACTGATGACGGAAAACAGTGATCTACGCAGAAGGGGCATCTATACTGAAAATAATAATCCCTTGTGTAATAATTCGCAGCGTTTTGACCAGTAAAAACACTAGAAAGAAAAATAACTTCCCTCACTAACAATCCGACTGGTTATCGCACACTGCTACCGGGGCGGATCGGGTCGCGGCGGGCTGACGGAAAAATCCGCCTTGCGAGCGATGTTTCCGCCGCGGTGCGACCCGTCCCGCCACGGCACTCGTTTGCGCTTACCTTAGATGCACTGCCATCGGGTCAAAATGATTTGGGAGTTGGTCAAATTGTACCTGACGAAGCGAGACGGCGAAAGTCGTAAAAAGGGCTCGGATTCGAGCATATTCGCATATTGGTTTATTGTTCTGTGAATAATACACCTATGTATTCGCTCAGCAAAACATTTTCATAACACCCCCTCACAATTTTTTCTTTTCCGTTTCAAGATGCTTAGATTCCAAAAATGCAATGTCCGTCCGCCGTACGCCGTATCACGTGTCCAGGCTTCATTTTCTGTCTAAAAAAGTCGTTCTTTCGCACACAGGATCCATTTGGGCCCTAGTTGTGTCCCGAAACTTTGCAGCCCGATCGGAATATACCCAGGGGTGTTATGAATGAAAACGTGTATACAAATAGGTTTAGTAACATGAGCTTCTGAGGTACCGTTTTCCATGTTTTTTGGGACGAGAAGACCGAATATTAGGTCAAATTTGACCAAAGGGTGGAACATTGAGGTTCTAACGAAGTTTCAGCCTTAAATGTATGTAACATTTTGGTCTAAAATCTTCGTCCTTCCGCACACAGTTTGGTCCCCATTTGGGAACACATGTGGGTCCTAGTTGTGTCCCGAAACGTTGCAGCCCGATCGGAATACACCCAGGGGTGTTATATGAGAAAAATGGGTGCAAAAATAGGGGTTTTCGAGGGATTTTTGAGTTTCGTGAGGTGACAGGCTTCATTTTCGGTCTAAAAAATTCGTTCTTTCGCACACATACTCCATTTGGGCCCTAGTTGTGTTCCGAAACTTTGCAGCCCGATCGGAATATACCCAGGGGTGTTATGAGTGAAAATGTGTATAAAAATAGGTAATTTTTGTGTTTTAGTAACATGTTAGTAAAATGAGCTTTTGAGGTATCGTTTTCCATGTTTTTGGGGACGATTAGACCGAATATGAAGTCGTAAATTTACGTCGTAAGCAAGGAAAATATAAGTCATACGACTCCTGACAACTTACCTAAGGGAAACTCGAACTCATTTTTCGAACGAGCGCTCACTCGATTGATTTTCCAGAAAAAGTAATTTTATTTTTACAGAATGGAAGTTATACCTACCGTTCAATAATATACTACATGGTGTTCCGGCAACAGGTGTGCAAGAAGCCACAAATCGATTTTTCATGTGTATTTCAACAATTTTTTTTTTTAAACAGAACTCTTTAGTTCTTGTGTTTTTCGGCATTTTATTTAATTTTTCTATCGTAAATCACGTTTTTGCACATAAAACTGCACGACTGCACACCCTTTTTTGCTTCAGGTTTAATCAAAAATCAAAAAGGTTAATCCATTTCTTAAAAGGTAGGTTTGATTGGGGTTAGTTTGGCAAAAGGTTCAACTAAAAAAGCAAAAGCTATTAAACGGCTGTTTTATACACGTTGTTGAATGTAGGTATTTAACGGTGTTGAACTTCACCTTTAGCGCTTGGGTGAAGAGGAGCTTGACCCTCTGAGCTGCAATGGCACTTGGTCCTCCTGGAAGAGTGACTTCAGGCTCGGAGACCAACCGCCAGGCGATGGAAGGATCGACGCCCTCGCAGCACAGTTTGTACTCCAGCGACTGGATCTGAGAGACGACAGTCTCAACTTGGCCGAACTCCAAACACAGCTCCTGTAACACCATAGACAGCCTTGTTCAAGGTAAATATCACGAGTTTAGTTCCAAAAACTTTTGCCATAATTTCCCGCTTGAAAATGACCAAAAATCAATTTACCCTCCAAGTGGGTTGACAAACTTTGGAGTTCTTTGTTAATGAAACCAAACAGGTTGTTCAAACAGACGATATTCCATACTGCTTTCAACGTTCATGAAAAGAATGAGGAAAAGGGTAGGTATTTAAGGCATAGATTATTTTGAGGTTATTAATCGGTTAAAACCGGTAAACAGATTGAACGACAGGCAGAAACTACGGATAACAATAGGCGCCACTTAGGCCTTTGAACGCCTTGATTGTGAAACGGGGGTTTGCGCATGCGTAGTCGCTACTGTACAAATGAGACGAAATTCTTATGGCACCAACTAGAACCTAATCCTGACATAACATCAAATTTTGGGCCAATGAGCAGAAATGCGTACACACACACACACACACACAACTACCTGAAAGACCGGAAATTTCCATTCTTCGATGGGTCCGTGTTTAGCGTGGTCCAAAATGGGGAAACCGTGCGCACGTGCAAAATTTTAGCAATTCACCACTTTGTATTTTCATATGGGAGACCCAATGAAGTATTGCGAATTTCATGGAAAAATGAAAGAATTCTCAGAATTAAGGGAGAACTAATTAGTTAGCATTTGAAAGTTTTGTCTAAAATGGCTTATAAAATAATTAGGAGTGGCATTAGGGGAGGAGGGATCATTACACGAGACACCCGTACCTATTGCGCAAAAAAAAAAAAAAAAAAATCCCCCCCCCCCACCATTTGACGGTTTCCGTTTCAAGGTACGTAGAATCCAAAAATGGAATAAAAAACGCTGCAAATTATTACACAACGGTTATTATTTACCTGTATAGATGCCCCTTCTGCGTAGATCACTGTTTCCTATGGTCAATACCTACCCTCGTGCTCCACTCAGGTAAGCCCTAAAGGGCGTACTGGACCGGCCCGGGAATTATAGTTTCATAAAAATGAGCGGGATTCAATAATACAATAATTAATTATTTGCTGTTATTCAAGAAGCATATGGTAAATAATAAACCGGTGTGTAAGAAACCGTTGTGTAATAGATCACCTGTATACCGTTCTGCGTAGATCACTTTTTTCTGTGGTCAACACCTACCCTCGAGCTCCCCCCCCAGGAAAGCCCTAAATCGAGTACTGGAGCCAGCAAGGGAATTCCAGTTTCATAAAAATGCGCGGGATTCAATAATTCAAACATTAATATTATTTGTTGTTATTATAACGTTTGTTCAAGTTACAAAAATACCTATCAACAAAATCCTAAAGAGCCATCGTTTTTCAAATGAAATATATCACAGAACGGCCAACTCGACTTCATGCAGCCACCAGTGATTATAATCAGGTGCTCCCTAGCAATGATATCCGGGCCGGATTTATACCGTTTCATTCACGATATGTTCACGAAGCTTTTCGGTGGACATACAATGCTCCGGGTGGACTCAGAAAATGCATTACCTGGTTCAAGATCAATTTTAAAAACGTTTAAAAAAACCATACCCTTCTATCGAAAGTTTTCGAGCTACGGCGTTCTGAAAATTTCAACCCCTGTTTTTGACCCCTTAGAGATGACTGACAGTAACGCCGAGTTTCGAGGACCAACTAGACCCCAAACGGGACCTAAAAACCAAATTTCATTAATTCTGATTCATGGTAACTAAGAAAAGCGTGAAGTACGGCGTACGGACATAAATTTTTAGGTCCAAAATAAATACAAAACATAAATACCTACCCGTGCAACACCGGGTACCTACTTCTGCTAATTAATTATATATTAATAAGCTTGACTTCTTCCCTTCTAGTGACAGTCCACGTCGAAGAAACGTACAGTAGGTACTACAGGTTGGACCACTGTGCGGTAGACATTAATCTTGGAGGCTCTGCTGAGGAGTCTGCTTTTAAAAATCTTTGCGAGGACGAAGTAAAAGTTTTTGCCGGTTTTTATACTTGTTTGGATATCGTCTGTTTGAGCGCACTCATCATTGACAACGGCTCACCAAGTACAGGAACGTGCGACAACTTTCAAGTGTTTTACTATTCAAGGTGATGCTTGGTTCAGTAATTATTTATGACCTCCTGCTGGTACCAATAACCGCCTCAGCGACGGGAGTGAGTCGCATATTGATGACTTTTCACAGCATTTTATATTATCCTACGTTCCGGAGAGGGATTCCTCTGTAGTGAGATTATTGTAGAAAGTCATTATTTTTATGGACTGGGGTATTTCGTTTTACTGCCTATTCATTAAACAAACGACAAGGTTAATTCATCGAATTATACTAAGTTGCATAATTCGATGGGTTAACTGCGGTGAAGGACACCTCAATCAAAGAAAAGAACAAAGTCCAAAAGACGGGAAAAACTTACGTGTCATATCTAACTTTATAGGTACGATATTTTGGGTAGCGCAAACTCCCCTATATGATTTTTGTAATTACCTTTTCTTAAATGTATTTTTTAGCAAACTTCCCTGCCCTTAGGGCGGAGAGAACGAGCGAATTAAATGAATTGTGTGGTGGGCGGGGGGGGGGGGGCTTTCAGTTTAAAAAACAGCTCAGATAAAACCAAATGAAATTCTGAACGTTCCAACAGTATGAACAGCGTGCTGACAAAGTAAACAGTTCAACATAAACAAATTAACACGGACGTCGCTAGGGATGGCCAATTTGACGAATAAGGAGGAATTCAGGAGGTGAAACATAGCCAGAAACCTTCCCTGGACAATTCCAGCCACTCTGCCAAAAACTGCAATTGAAATGAGTCCAACCGTGCTAAACCGTGAACTTGCCAGAATTTTTCAATTATAGTACAGTAGAAGTCGCTTAGTAGAAAGGTGGTTAAAGGAATAAGTCGGATATAAGGATAGAAACATTCAGGTCCCGATCGGCTGTATGTAAACACACAGTGAATTGGACGGCGTTATGCAAATACCAGGTAAGCGCCAAAACCTCAAAATTGAGTTTTTGGTATGGCTGGATTCAGCTCTTCGAGATCTTTCGAACTGGAGTGGTCTCGCACTCATATCTCAACTGCATCGATTATTACGGCCAATCGATTTAACCGATGGCCGCCTAATCGATCATATTAATTTTGCAAATAACAGTTTAACGCCAGATTCATCTCATTAGTCCTCAGATTTCCAGGTAACCACCAAAAACAGAAATTTGAAAACCAGCTAAGCGCCAAAACATGCCACTCTAGTTTTGCAATTCCAAGGTAAACGCCATTTGATGTCGTTTACCTGCTGTTTGCATGACGCCAGCTGGCTCCTACAGCGAATGCGATAACCTGGTAAGCGACAAATTTCTCGATTCATCTGTGTTTGCAAAAACCAGTTAAACGACAAAACGGCGTTTACCTGGAAGTTGAATGTTCAAAAATCATCTTACATCAAATTTCGATAAACAGGTAAGCGACAAAATGGCGTTTACCTGGTAATTGGTTATTAGCGTACCCTTCATTCCGAGTTTTGCATTTCTCAGGTAAGCTTAAAAAGGGTACAAGGGCTCATTTTTGAGACTTCAGGACCCAAGAATCGTGTAGAGCACATCCAAAAACCCCTAAGTACCAACTTTCACCAAGACAACCCCAATACAATTTCCGTAACAGGCTGAACAGTCCTAATAACTTTGATCGCAATTTCCCAAAAATCAACTTTTGTCGCTTACCTGGTATTTGCATAACGCCGTCCAATTGGCCTGTTATAGTGATCAAAAGGTCGGTTATAGTGATTAGTTTTCTAGTTTTTGGATGTTAAAAGTCGGCGAAATAGGTAAAAAGGGCTGATATCTCCTGAAAATTGTATATATATTCACCAAAAGTGGTACCTATTGAACGATGATCCGAAACAGAAGATAACTAACTGCCTATAGGTTTTAATGAAGATTCCTAAAAAAAATTAATCAAAATTAGGTCAGTTCTGGGGTGTCACCCAATCTCGGTAAAAATGGCTAAAATCACCACAAAGTAGAAGTCGCTTATAGAGATTGGTCGCTTATAGTGATTGTTTCCAGTCGGTCCCAATTCGATCACTGTAATCGACTTCTACTGTATAGAACAGATGATCGGGAGATTTCAACCCCTATTTCTCACCCCTTAGAGATTACTAACAGTAACGCCGAGCTTCATGGACCAGCTAGACCCCAAATGAGAGGGATTTATTTTAAATGCTCATTTCAAAGGTTCATTATTGAAAATAATAAACCAATAACAAGGTAGGATTAGAACCAGTCATTTTTTAGACAAATAAGTGAGATGATCTCATTACTTCAATGTGATTGAGTGCCTAAAGAAAATTTTACTTTCATTACTTTGGAACGCAATTACAGAACTTTAGTAGGGCGTACCTAAAAATAATTTTGAGTGTTCGACTGTCGCAATCATATTAGGTTTGATTCCATTTTAAAATCATTCTTGCACGGGTAGGTACTATATATCTAGTTAATCCATCGTACTCTTCGGATTATTTGATGGGCTTGCGAGGAGATTGGTATACGGTACTTGAGTCCTTGAAGGAACGCTGGGTTAATCAAAGAGTAAGAGACTACGAACCACAAAAGGGATATTGGAGGAGACTAATCCTTTAATCCTTCTGAAATGGAAGGCACTAAATCAAATGAGTTAGAGGAGGTTTCATGTAGATAGAGCGAGCAGATGATTGTGTTGAGTAGACGTACGTGTGCGGGTGTGTGAGGGGGTTTGCAAGGAGGAGAGCAATCAATTACGAATGAACAGGTTGGTAGATTATAGGAGGCTGTTGATACTTGAAGAGAACACGATACGGCTTGTTAGGAGATGAATGTGTTCGAGGAGAGGAGGGATTTAGGTTAGCGATGCGGGTGATAGAGGGCCGAGGAGGACGAAGGTGGCGAGTTGGATGACGTGAATCGAGCAAGATCACCGACAAGGCAACCGGAGACGTCGGATAAATCCCCCGGAGGACGACGCGGAGCAGTGAAATCGGACGGAGGGGTTGGGCGGTTGAAGTTGAGCGCCGCTGAAGGTGGCATCCAATATAAACCCTTTCAATGTGGGACGGTGATGAAGGGAAGGAGGCAGTGGCATCTTATCTCCTCCTCCATCACGGCATCTGCACAAAAACAATACGAGAGAACGTGGGCGAGGATGAAGGGAAACGCGGAGGAGGCACGTCATATTCGCGCGAGGCGGCACACTTCGTGTACTATGGAAATACTGAGGCGATATTGGTATTCCAACCTGACGGAGCGAGTAAACTTCCTTATTACCAACGGATCCTCTGGAAACGAGAACACGCCCGGGAAGCTGCCAGCCGTGTACGAGTAGATTGTTTGGTCGATAACAAAAGTGATATTGACGTGCAATCACTCTTCCAATAAACCAGCCACCGTTTAGATTCTATAAAACTTGGGTGACGAAACGCGTGCCTCATTTCTCTCTCTTCTTTCACGTCATCCCGTAGTAATGAGCGATACATAAGCGTTCAGTCTATTTTCCTTCCTCACTACCGAAGGTAGGGAAGCTTTGCATTCGTGCAGGGGTAAGAGTATGAAAGAAAAACGCTGCAAATCCCTGCACAATGGTTTATTATTTTGTACAGAATAACCTTCTGTTACAGATCACAGCTCTCTGTATAGATAACCCGTCTATATAATATAATATGTACTACTCTATACATATTATGTGGTTAGTACCTAACCCTGTACTCGTTACTAAGCACCTACCTAAATCACGAGTTAAATGTTGCTAAAATAATACAGCCGATGACAAACAGTAACTAAAACGGCAAAAAGAAACGCAAATAATTTTTTTTATTTTTATTTTTTTATTTTTGTATTTAGAAATATACGAGCAACGCCCAATTACAAAGAGAAAACAGAATAAAAAACACAGCCTCGTACAGAGTACACAAAAAGGAAATAAAAAAAGAATACTGAAAAACCACAGTCATGCAGCATGGCTATAAGAGCGAATTTTCGAAGTTTTCGGCATCTTCCTTCTCCGCCTAAAATTTTCTGAAAATTAATTTTCGGCCAATGTTTTCCCAACTTGATACCATACAAAATTAAAACAGGAGTAGTTTTACGCAAAGTAAAATTTGGGGTGGAAGGAGGGGGAGGGGGAAATCAAAAATGTTTTGAATAGCAGAAGAGCAGGTATTGGATACGTAACAAATTTTTTGTTCCATTTTTTGCCGAGTAACACCTCGGTTTGTAGATTTTCCAACGCTGAACACGATGGTGAAGTCAGAATTGCAATATCCCATTCCGTTATCAGATTAGAGCAGACGAACCAGGAAGAACATCTCAAGAAATAACCACGTTCCTTCATCTTCAAAGTGCTCCAGTTTGAGAATGGAATGAGATATCGCAATTCTGATTTCACCATCGTGTTCAGCGTACAAAAACCTTTAAAATGAGGTGTCACTTGTCAGACTTTTTCATTTTGGGAATTTATGGGTAATTTTCCCCCCCTAAAATTCCCCAAAACTCCCCCTTAGAGTGACCCGATTCTGCCCATCTTCGAACTTAGCCTGTCGATTGCCAAGACAGATTTTTCGTGCAAATTTGAACTTTTTATCTCAATTCTTTCGAGAGTTATCGTCTGGAATGACACATACATATATAAATATATAAATATATATATATATATATATATATATATATATATATATATAATTTTTGGTGTCTTTCGGCAGTGAATTCAGGATGGTCTGAAACGGATTTTGGTATAAAAATCTTTCGGAAATTCGAGTTTTAAAAATTTTGGACCGAGAACAATAGCTTCCTTTTCTTCGAAAATTCGCTAAAAGTAACTAAAAAACTATTCAAAATAAATATGTGTTACTAAATTAAATGCTATTCCGAATTAATCTTTTCAGATGACCAATAGAGTCGTAAAACAAATCAAAATCGTCATCCGCTACCAAACGGTTTAGGGTTCGCTGTGCTCTGAGAATGGGATTATTAAAATAAATAATTACAGGACGGCGCATAAAATAAATCGTTACTTCTAGTGTGGTGCAGGGGGGCATGAATATTAATAATTAGCAGCAGGTGGGGGCAGTCAATCTTATTATGAAACAAATTGAAGATGAACACGCAGTCCGCGATCTGGCGACGCCGATCAAGAGTGTCCATAGCACAAAGCCGAAGGACACTTCTGTAATCAAAGCTAAGCCAATCGATGCGCTGCTTAAGGCAACGTAACGCGCAAAACCACGCTGAACACGCTCAATCCGCTCGCTCGCATTCGCATAGAAAGGGGACCAGATGATCGAGCCTTACTCCAGCACAGAACGCACAAGTGCATTGTACAAAGCGACCAAAGCCTTGACATCGGTAAAATCCCTAGTAGAAATAATGAAGTTCTAAAGGAAAGTTGTTGATGTGGAGTGAAATAGATGCTCTTCTGCGTAGATCACTGTTTTGTGTGGTCAATACCTATAATTAACCGTTGTGTAATAACTTGCCCATCAATAATACTTCAACGGTAGTTCAAGTTGCAAAAGTAACGATCAACAAAATCCAGCCCCTTCTTGGTAGATGAACCGTTGTGTAACAATTACCGTTATGTAATAATTTACCATTGCGTAATAATTTACCCATCAATAATACTTCAACGTTTGTTCAAGATTCAGAAGTACCTACCAACAAAATCCAATAGTCCATCACTAACTTATCAAATGAAATAATATCGCAGAACAACCAACTCGACTTCATACAGCCATCCTTGATTATAATCAGGTGCTCCCTAGTGATGATTATCTGGGCCGGATTTATACCGTTTGATTCACGATCGTGTTGACGAAGCTTTTTGGTGCACACGAACGGCTGGACGTACAATGCTCCGGGTGGTCCCAAAATTTTTTTTAGCTCAACACAAATTTAATAACGTAAAAAAAACCATAACCTTCGATCGAAAGTTTTCGAGATACGGCGTTCTGAAAATTTCATCCCATATTTTGGACCACTTACAGATGACGATGGTATCGTCGAGCTTCGAGGACCAACTAGACCCCGAACGGAACCTATAACCCGAATTTCATCAATTTTGTTTCATGGTAACTAAGAAAAGTGGCCAGTACGACGTACGGCGTACGGCGGACAGACAGAAATATTTTTATTGCATTCTCGGATTCTACATACCTTGAAACGTAAACCATCAAATTGGGGGGGGGGGGGGGGGGGGGAGGGGGGTTAGATTTTTTTTTTCATGCTCGATTCCAATGGTTCATTATTGAAAATAATAAACCAAAATGTAAGAGCTTGTCCTCCAAAATGAAAATGTCCACTCGCATTTTACGTTTCAGACTCCAAGGAACATATACTTATGGTTCCGTGTATGTCTGTCTATGGTCAATTCCTTGTCCCGGGCCAAACTATGAAATAATAGTGGTAATGAGTTGAAATTCGGAGGGTAGGTGTGGTCTTGGCCACAGATGGTCCCACATCAAATTTATCAAAACCGTGTAACTTGCGCTTTCGCATGCACAAACTCGAAATTGTCGAAAAGAAATTGTACCCTGATGGTTCCACATAGATTCATCAAATTCGGACTGTAACGCTCGGATGCGCATGCGCAAACACGAAATGTTTGCCAATTCTTAGTAACGCCTGTAACTACCCGAAAAAATATACGTAGTGAGTTGAAATTTGGAGGGTTGGCGGCGGTTGGAGCACATATGGTCCCATATAGTTTATTGAGAAAGAACTGCAACTTTCGTCTGCGCATGCGCCAATGTGAAATCCTTTTAGAGCCTCCAGTTACCCTAGAAATCGTCGTGACGCGATGATGATTGGAGGGTAGGTGGGTTGGGCCACAGATAGTCCCATATTAAAGTCAATGACATAGTACAGTAACTTCCGTCTGCGCATGCACAAACGTGAAATCTTAGTACAGTCCATAACTACCCTAGAAACTGCCGTAATGCGCTGAGATTTGGAGGGAAGGTGGAGTAAGGTGTCGGATGTTGCTGTCACAGGAAACAGGGTGGGGGAACGGGTGGTGGTGGCGGGACAGGTTTATATATGCACGCCCAAGAGCGAAGTGCGGAGTACCGAGGATCTACTTTGGCGGGCAAAATGGATATCATTCCTTTTTGCGGCTGAGGAGGTTTTCATGGCGGGTAAATTTTTACTACATCAGGGTTTTTTTTGGGGGTAAATTATTAGCTAACTATATCGACCTACCTGGAACCTCCGAGTATCTGAAGGGGCTTGGCGGGTGACAACTTCAAGTTTCTTGTTGATGTGAGATACGGATGACTGGACAATGGGCAGAGGAATTGATGCCGATTCTTCTTCCAGCCTTTTCAGACCCGCCTGCATCAGAACTGCCAGCAGCTGCAACAGCAGAAACTAGTGGATAAAATACCGCACCGCCCATTTAAAGGTTCTATCATTGAGTCAGTCGTTTAAACTGGATCATCGAAGCACTCAAAGAACTACTTATCGAATATCACTCACCATGGATGCAGCGGACCCTGGAGAGCGGGACTCAATGAAGTGAATGGCCTTCTCGCCCTCAGTCGTGTCGTCGAAGAGGCGTTTCTGTCGTTTAGCTGGGATGCCGCGAGCCATCGCCCAAACCTCCAGCCAAGTGTTCCCAGGAAGCTGCATCCTCGCGCTCAACTCTCCTACTCACAAGTGACAAACGCAACGTATGAACAGTAATACATGGCAACGGATGGAAATGGTGTTAAGTGCCAGAAGGAATTTGACTGAACGAGAGCCCACCTTTTTTCTGCCCCCATTCGTCCACATCCTCCGTTTCAATCCAGTCTCTGGGTGAGTACCATCGGATGAAATCTTCGATGACTGCCCCCGGATTTGCAGCCTGCAACATCGAAGCAACACATAAATACGTAGTGACAAACAGTACTGGTTTGTCACAGAACAGGTACAGCAAAAATCCACAACACGATAGCGATTACTTAACTATAGTATTTTTCAGTCAAATGAAACACTTTTACAAAACCAAACGGAACCTTGTACCAAAATGAAACTTTGTACCATTCAATGAAACTCGACGTAGCTACCACCGTTGAACACAGGGACACATGACAAAGGGACATCAAGGACTCGAAGTCCCTGATGCCGTGATCTCCATCGTATAACGGATAACGCCCATTCCAGTAGGGCGGTGAAAGAAACAGAAGAATTACCTTTGTCAGTGAAGTACCTGCCTCCCACCTTACCAACATTGAATCCTGTAGAAAATGCATTTTCTAAGGTCAAAGCTGTTGCTAGAGGCCTGCTGGGAGCTAATCAGGAACACGAATACAGGAAGTCAAAGTTCGCAGTGATGCAATTACTAGTAGGGATTGTTCAAACTACGTCACATGACATATTGCTGTTATAGGTACTGCTGAAACTTCCTGCGGCAGCTGCCGGACAGTCGGAATCACTACATAGCTATTTGATTGTCAGCATTACTTACTTTAGTACAATACAAACCGCAAACATTACGCGGCACATACGCTTTCCACTTTGCGTTATGAAAGGCGATGATTAAACCTGTTCATCTTTTTCTCTACTAAGCACATGTATGGCAAGGATCAAAATGAAACGTGTCATTTGACTGGTTGAAAAGAGGTTCCATTTCTTTTGTAAAAGGTTTCATTTGGTTGGGCAAAGGTTGAAAATTTGACTGAAAAAGGCTATTAAATAAATTATGTTCCTTGATAGGTTTTACCTTGAAAGCCTCCATATCAGAGAGGAGAGATGCTGACATCAACTTCGCCCTCAGTTGCGAGGCCTCCGCGTCAGAACCCAACTGTATTAGCGCCTGCGCGTCTTCCTCTAGCTGGTCTTCAGTTTTTGGGGTTGCGCCCTGTGGACACGATTCGTTAAATTATGTGGGAATTGTCAGCTGGAGAAATGAGGAACACGTTGAACATAATTATACGAGTAGCAAGCAAGTGCACATATCCATCGGCAGTATAAAATATCCAAAGATCTTCGACATCTGCCGTGTGGCGCACGTGGTTGGCTACCAAAAAATGCAGGTAGTACCTAGTGGACAGAAGAACCAGGAAATTACCCAAGCGACTAAATATGGCCTACTAGGTATAACAACAACATCATGCCGCGCTTCCAGTCGGTTCAGGAAGGCGTCTGCTATCTCTATTTATCAGTTATCTTCGCACCCTTCAAAAAGGATCGAATGGACAGGAGGTGAAACGCGGATCGTGAGCCATTATTATGGTAACAGTATATTTTCCTTGTCGTTCATTCATTTATTTATTACGCAGACGCAGAACCGTCGCTGACAATATTATTTGTACCGTACCAACCACCAGAAGAATACACCATACTGAGCAGCAATGACGAACCCCTTCGTTTACTTATAATATTATAACGTTCAACCTCGTGGTATTTCCTCTTACCGAAAAACAACAAATTCTTCTTATTACAACTTACTGCCTAGTGGTAGGTATAAGTCAAGTAAAAACTGACAGTGAACAGTTAGAACAAATGTTGAGAAATAACGATTTGCACATAAAATTCAACAGGTAGGTAAGTTGCCTGTTGATGCAAAATGATTGAGCTCGCGTGGGCGTGGAATTTCACCGATTTCTGTTCCCCTCAATCATCTCGCAGGTCACGTTCACGTTACGAACACGATTTATAGGTACGAGCAAGGTTACCGGGGTTGTGAATCGTCGGCGTAACGTTTTTTCAGTAGATACAAACATCGCAATTTGACAGGGCTCATTATTGATAGTGCGCGCTCCAGATTCCAGGGCGCCCGTGTAAAATCCCAGGCAATCCCAGGCACCGCACGTGACACACGTGTGCGCACGAGGCCCAGCGTGTAAACCCCAAGAGCCGAATTTCGAATTCACAAACCATGTAAAATGGGTTGGCAATGAAGTGTTGTCAAAAACTGATTTGTCTTAAAGATTCTCAAAATTGGTTGTTTGCAATATGGGAGTTTACAGCTTTCATTCTTTCCAGTAAGACTCAGCACACACACAAACGTTTTCTTTAGAAAAAACCACAATTATTTATTAGTGGATGTTTAAAACTGCTGCTACGTGCAGTGAGCCGCCAAGGTGGGTGAGTCGGGCAGGGTGGCAACCATCTGAGCCACATCAGTGTACCCAACCATGTACCTACACACCTGAAAACAACAGTGATCGAACTTCAACCCCAGCCCCACAATCAACCTAGTGGTGTTATTATTGTGAATGAAAATTTTACAGATTGAAAATGGTTTAAAAACTGCGTCAAAAGGTTCTTTCCTTTGTTCTCCTTGCCCCCCACCACAACATTTCTTGTCCCATCAACCTTCCAAGATGACAGCTGATTGCTCATCACCTCCTGATTACACACTGACATGCACGTGTTGCGTTCAGGCAGGTCCCGATTTCAGGTAGCTAGCGCCTTGGGCAGATAATATTATTTAGCCCCATCTACTTTTCAGTTCTCCCGAACATTATAAAAGCAGACCTATGGACGAGGGAGCGTCCCGCCCGCCAAGAAAACCGAAAAACTCAAGCGACCAAGAACACAGTTTGCACGACAGAACAAGTAGGGACCCCCCGCCGGTGCTGATATTCGCACATTCATTCTTGAAGGGCGCCTGAGGACTCAAATTTCACCTTAACTTTTAAAAAATGTCTCCGTAAAAATGTTTTTGACCGATGGGGTTCAGATTTGGAACACCTCCTCAGGGAGCCCCAATGAACAAGTGTGCCGACTTTCAGTTCTTAAAACCCTCTCTAACCTATTTCAGCTCGATCCGTTATGTCTGTGAGGCTGTAACCCTGTCAAATAACGAGAATAAGAACAACGACAACGACAAAAGCAACAAGTGCAAAAACTTGAAAAACAACTGTTTCCAAATTTCATCCCTCGGGACGGTACAGGAGTTATGGTAGTTTGGAAATAGCTATTTTTCAAGTTTTTGTACTTGTTGCTTTTGCCGTTGCCATTGTTCTTATTCTCGTTATTTGACGGGGTTACAGCCTCACAGACATAATGGATCAAGCTGAAATAGGTTAGAGAAGGTTTTAGGAGCTGAAATTTGGCCCACTTGTTCAATGGGGCTTCCTGAGGAAGTGTTCGAAATCTGAACCCCATCAGTCAAAAACATTTTTACGGAGAAATTTTTTTTAGTTAAGTACCTACGTACAGAAAGAAAAAGTTAGGTACTGGGAAAAAATGTTTACTTCATACCTATCCCTCCCCAAAAACAACCCTGCTGTAAAAATTTACCCACCAAAAAAACTCCTCAGCCGCAAAAAGGACTGATATTCATTTTGCACGCCAACATCAAGGTTTTTTAAAGACACAGGCTGCTGGTCTTTTTTCTTATTTAATAAATGTTTGTTGCGGTTTGATACAGCTGTTACCGTTAATAAAGCTAATAAAGCTAGGTACCGTTAATAAAACCATATCTAACGTACCTATATAGGTATGGTTTTAGACCTAATATTTTTAAGCGCACTGAAACGGTTAGTACAAAATAACATTTCTCTTAGGGCAAGCAAGGGGACATTATAAGTACCTACCTATTTCTGCTAGGCTCAAAATTGTAGGATTTGGCATGTGTATTTTTGAAAATAAAATCATAGCCGTACGACAAAAAACTTGTTTTTGCCCTCCCCTCAAAAAACCCACGCACGCCCCTCAAAAACTTTATTTTTTTATTTTTTATTTTTAAA
Source organism: Leptopterna dolabrata (assembly GCA_954871275.1). Lineage (NCBI taxonomy): Eukaryota > Metazoa > Arthropoda > Insecta > Hemiptera > Miridae > Leptopterna > Leptopterna dolabrata. Next base: position 67,416,659 of record OX940975.1, read on the forward strand.
CCAAAACCCAAAAGCGCAAATTTTTGAGGGCAAAATCTCGATGCCCTCGAAAATTGGCGCAGTGGGCAAATGCCTGCTGGTCTGTTTGTAACTCCGCCGCCTGCAGTATCGTTGATTACGCCCTGGGCCATCGGGGTACGGAACAAAACGAGTAGGTACTACGGACGCGCTGGTGTATAATTATTTTAAAGTATTTTTAGAGTTTGTTTCGACTGGCACAACACCAATGCTTCTAGCACATCATGGAACGAATCAAGATTGAAAAATATAGTGACCTAATAGATAACGTGTGTGTTAATCAGGTTAGACTACCGTTAAGTGGTTTTATGGTCATATGGGTTGCACTTTCCATGTATTTTAGAATGCTGAACCAATCGCAGTTGTTCCAACTTTCTATCTTTCACAGGATCGCTATGTATACGCAGTTTCACGACGGAAATGGAAAATGAAACAATTTTTTCCCCTCATAATTTTCTACGTTTCAAATAGTGTTTCAATATGTTCTTTAAAACAGCATGTTTCTCTTGCGAGGAATCGTCATTCTAAGAGGGTAAAGCCATATGACGCATCTATTCAGGTCAACAGCTCGAGCACTAAGGTTTTCGAGTAGCAACAAAATAAGCATATTTTCTAATGAGCATTTAAACCCTATTATTCCAATAAAAAATTAGTAAACGTAGGTTACTTTATTTGGCTTTAAACCGTCATACGGAAGTAGGTATACGAAAATAAATTACTAATAATTTCAGTACAAAACATGAACCTTGATGTTTGAATTGTCTGCAACCACTGGGGTAGGGAAGTGCAACCGTTTTCATAGAGGGAGTTAGAGTTCACAATTGGATTCCGCGTCGAATGAAAGGAACTGCAGCTCTTCAGCTATTGAGTTCGTGGCTACGTTAGTAAAGTGTCAAAACTATGAGATGATTAATTTGAGGTCCCACAAAAGATTGCTAGAACTTTTCATATGAAAACCAGTTTAATCGGGTCGAATGGTCATAAACGTGAGACAGTTTTTGGTTTATCATTTTCAATAATGAACCTTTGGAATCGGGCATGAAAATTTTTTTAACCCCCCCCCCCCCCCCCCCCTCAAAATTTGATGGTTTCCGTTTCAAGGTATGAAGAATCCGAAAATGCAATAAAAAATTTCTGTCCGTCCGCCGTAATATACCGCACGCCGTACTTCGCACTTTTCTTGTTACAATGAATCAAAATTGACGAAATTCGGTTTACAGGTCCCATTTGGGGTCTAGTGTTTTTTAAATGTTAGCGGCGAATGAGTTGTTCTAGTTACATGGCTATGGGGGTAAATTCAGAAGAAGCCTGAAATGTGCAGTAAGTAGCCTGTAAAACAGTTTTGTTCCTTTTACCGAATTTTCGAAGAAAAGGAAGCTATTGTTCTCGGTCCAAAATTTTTAAAACTCGAATTTCCGTAAGATTTTTATACCAAAATCCGTTTCAGACCATCCTGAATTCCCTGCCGAAAGACACCAAAAATTATATGTATATATATATATATATATTTATATACATAATTATATATTTATATATTTATATATTTATATATATATTTATATATGTATGTGTCATTCCAGACGATAACTCTCGAAAGAATTGAGATAAAAAGTTCAAATTTGCACGAAAAATCTGTCTTGGCAATCGACAGGCTAAGTTCGAAGATGGGCAGAATCGGGTCACCCTAAGGGGGAGTTTTGGGGAGTTTTATGGGGGGGAAATTACCCATAAATTCCCAAAATGAAAAAGTCTGACAAGTGACACCTCATTTTAAAGGTTTTTGTACGCTGAACACGATGGTGAAATCAGAATTGCGATATCTCACTCCATTCTCAAACTGGAGCACTTTGAAGATGAAGGAACGTGGTTATTTCTTGAGATGTTCTTCCTGGTTCGTCTGCTCTAATCTGATAACGGAATGGGATATCGCAATTCTGACTTCACCATCGTGTTCAGCGTTGGAAAATCTACAAACCGAGGTGTTACTCGGCAAAAAATGGAACAAAAAATTTGTTACGTACCCAATACCTACTCTTCTGGTATTCAAAACATTTTTGATTTCCCCCTCCCCCTCCTTCCACCCCAAATTTTACTTTGCGTAAAACTACTCCTGTGTTAATTTTGTTTGGTATCAAGTTGGGAAAACATTGGCCGAAAATTAATTTTCAGAAAATTTTAGGCGGGGGAGGAAGATGCCGAAAACGTCGAAAATTCGCTCTTATAGCCATGCTGCATGACTGTGGTTTTTTCTCTATATTTACCTTTCTCCCACTACGCATCCCTGACTCAAGCCGTGAGGAAGACTTGGGAACTGGATATAATTTATGAAAGATCCTCCGAGAGACACAAACTGCTGTGATCCGAGTTGAATTTCGATCCAAACCGGCGTCCTTGTTAAGTGGGTGGTGAACACTGTGAATAGCCAGGTGGTTCTAATTCACTTATTGTTAGTCGTGTTAGCGACTCCAGGCGCCAAACGCAGTGTTGAAATAGATCAACACTGTGACAAAATCATTCCGTTCACGGCCCATCGATACGTCGGATATCCCTCAAATTCCATTCTCCGTGGAGCCTTCCAACTCGGTTACATCTCAACGGTGATGCCAGATGCCAGGATGTTTATTGTCACTGCCTTTGGAGAATAGGTATGGGTTAAGGCGTCGGCGTGGATAATTTTCCCGTACGCCGAAGGGAAACCTGATCAATATGAACGGTCCCTGAGAGGCGAAAGTGTGAAAGGTCGAAGGTTTCATCATCGATAGCCGTCGATGACTGTAAATTGATATGAATTCCGGAGCCTGTGACTAAAGTTTACCTTTGACGTCGGAGTCACCTGGAGGCTGGTTCCTTTTCTTTGACGATTCGTCTCTCCGAGCGCGGGTTCTGGAGGAAACTCGATGGTCCTGTTTAGGAAATCGGCGTCCAACAGACGACAGTTGACTTCAAATGGATTCTTATTCCATCGCCAACGCGTACTGGACGGCCAGGCGACCCAATCAACAAACGCCTCAGCCAAGCAATTTCTTTACTACAACCCGGAGAGCGGATGGGAATTTTGCTTTCTGTCAAACGTTTTGAAGTTATTATTAACAGGTATTTGAAAATCCTATCTCTCGATTTCCTAACGTTTATTTGCAAATTTTTCACGATTTTGACATTTTTGACGTTATGCGATACCAGTAAACAAGCGTTACAGTTGATATTCTGATGATTTTCGCTTACAACCGATTCGTTTCTACGGAACTTCATGTTTGCCATTTTTCATCGTACAAAAACCGTTCACCACTCGTTGGAATCGTGTGATTTTATTGAACATTTTCTTGTTAACCGTACCCCCGTACCTGGCGCGGTAGCTGAGCTGAGCATGATGAAAAAAAGGCTGGTAAACAGTCAGCAACAGACTAGTGAAGAAAGTCAACTTACTAGAATCGAATGTGGTAACCTTGCACCACCATGTAACCCGGATCGTGGTAATCTTGCAACCCGTAAATGATACCGTCAATTATCCCTAAATTCCCATCGGGACATAAAATGTCCCAATGTGTTGCAGACTCGTATGCAAGCGTTTGATTTTACTAATAATATTTTTGTTACCAACATTTCTGATGATTTCACCAATTTTGGCCCCCAAAGCATGAAATAGGTAGGTACGTTTTTTATTTGCTGGTGTTTGGCATATCTAAACCTACCGGAACGTAAATAGTAGTCGCTCCATATTGTTAGTATTTGATATATCCGAACGTTATTGATGAAGACTTGTGCATGGACAAAGAGGTATCCAGCCTACCTACCTACCACTAACAATACTACTTATGTCGGGAGTCGCTGAAATCGAATGAAAAACGATTCGCATCTCCAGAAACGTTATGTAGGTACTTACTGTTTATATAACAAAAAGATAAAAAATGCAATACTCGCAATCAAATGTTTGGTTTAAAACGGAACTAGGGGGTAGGTAGTATTCAGTAAGTTATCACTCAGGAGAAACACGTTTTAGAAGTACAAACGTACTTGACCCCATGTGTAGTGAATGCGAAATTTGACGCACATCCACTACGAGCGGCGTCGACGGAGGATGTGCCCGGTTTGGTTATGGGCGGACCACCACCATGCCCGGGATCTTTTCGGAGTGTGTCAGCTTTGGTTATGGGCGTACCACCACCATGCACGGAATCTTTTAGGAGCGTTGCCTGGTTTGGTTATGGGCGGACCACCACCATGCCCAGGATCTTTTTGGAGTGTGCTCGGTTTGGTTATGGGCGACTAGAGGAGAGCGTAGAATGGTTAAAAAGGCGAAGGAGGCGAGTATAATATAGACCTCTAGCAGGTAGAGGATGGTGGGGATCTACAGGCTGGCCCTCAGCTCTCCTGCGTCTTCTGTCCCCACTTCTAAGTTTATTTGGCGAGATCTTATTTCTACGTACAAGAGTTGTGGTTTTGGGAGGATACCACACCATGATTGACTTATTTATATTAATTTGTTCTTGACTTATACCAACTCAACGTGTTCTTAGCCCTGGTAAAAGAAAACTAAGTACATTTTTGAGAAGCAGGAAAGAATTAAAAATACAGTAGAAACTCGAATAACCAGCAAGGGCGGGGATAAAGGTGTGCGTGTAAGTTAATCGAAAGGTATGAATATAACATTATGTAGGTATGTAGTTTATTATTCGCTGCAACTTGTAACTAGATAATTGTGACTCATAGTCTACGTACATGTAAACATTCGTCTAAATATTATAATGGTAATATAAAAAAAAAGATAATCACAAGTAGTAATGCATAATAATAAAAATACATTGGAGTCATAAATAGTCATCTTGATTTGAAATTCGAAAAAACTGTAATATTTCTTTGTTTAGGTGCCGACAGCCTTCCTAAAGCAGCATAGTTCCTCCACTTCTTCATGATGCAGACATTTCAATCAACCGCAATAGAAATGACCGACTCAAATCTAGTCGGCATAATGCCTTCAGCTTTTCTTCTATTGCCACAACAATGTATTTTCTTTCATTTGTGGACGAGATGCTATCAACAGAGACTTGGCCGACATACTAACCTGATCATGCGATGAGTGGGAGGTTAAGATTGTGACCGACGTAAGGTCAAAACAACAAAACAAATCGGCTTCGATCAACAGAAGTCAACAAAACGAATAGTTAATCGAACTGTCGGATGATCACGTGTGGTTTTCGGTTAATCGAGTTTCTACTGTACCAGTTTAAATGTAACGGTTTAACAATTTATTAAATTTCCATTTTTATTCATTGAGTAGGATTCATTATTCATAGCCATATTACGTACTGCATTAATAATAATTAATTATTAAACTGGCCAGCCGAAGTAACAGAGCGCTCGGCCACTGGCTCACCCCAGAAATCTGAGTAGATGAGTGCATTACGTACCTATTCAAAGTTTCGTCACGCAAGTGGCAACACAGCATTCTCCAATTTATTGGTCGCGTGCTCTGAAGGTTTGGAGCCCACAAGGACACAAAAACAACTTTGGTTCGATCAACAACAAGATTGCATTTCGTGTAACGGCTTTAAAAGACGGGCCATAGAAGGTTTTCGTTGTCCGCGAATGCGCAAACGCGAAATTTCGACTCGTTTGGCTCACGAAATTTTGAAAATAGGCTCAAATTCTGCCGATGTACCACCCTCGATGATAGCTATGTTCGTGAAGTTTTGTGGCTAAATATTTATCACTCACTATAAGGATGACTGACAGAGCTTTGAAAGTTATTCTATTCTATTCAGCGAGCTGAAAAACTAAAAAAACTATACCAAACACACATTTTCATGACATACGGCACCACTGGTGCCAGCTTGACGCCGTTATCGGGCACAATAGCGGCACCAAAACTATTCAGCAAATTCTGGAGGTTTAGACACATTTTTCTGACAGAGGCACCACTGGTGCGAGCGTGGCACCGTTCCCTGGCAACATGGTGGGAATACTACAGCAAATAACGGAATACAAAAAATTCTGGAGGCCTAAGGAGTATACTGTCAAAATGCCCTAAACTGCGGCGTGTAGCGTGTTACAGACATACGTACAAACATTCATACATGGATACGCAACACAACTTGCCTGAAACGGTGATTTTATGCTCTTAGTGCAATATTTAAACTAACCTTATTCAATTCAATTATCTACTAAGTGTGACTTTCTCTGAGTTTTCGTTCAACGAAATTTTCTGAAATTTACAAGTTACTCCAGACGCATAAAATGCAGATGTTACCACGATACCCCTGACTGAGGACAAGAAGCAGGCGTTACCTGAGTAATGGGAATCCAAAGCGGCTGCCCAGTTTTGAGGAGAAGGAGCGACGGGTGCTGCTCCTGACGTCCTTGTGGCACCTCTGACACAGAAGGCTTCCGCGCGAGTTCATCACCTCCTCCACCGCTTTCCTCGTTACAGTCAAAAAATTCATCTTCGGACTCGTCTGGACGCACATCATGAAACAAACGCAACGGCAACGTGGCATGCGATGTAAATAATCAGCATTGAGATATATGAACAGCTCTTTCTACTGTTTATCTCTAAGATTGATTACATACCTATTCAAAATCAAAAATTTGCCCTTCCGCTACACCAAGAAATTTCAAAATTTAGAGACCACAAGTAAAAATGCAAAATTTCATATTTCCACTGATATTTTGAAATATTAGAACTGGTCTCACTTCCCAGCTGAATGTATCCCCCACAAAAAATCTTGAGTCTGTAATTTCAAAGTGCAGCAAACAGGCTGATGAATATAATACAACTCAAGGCAAAAGTTTTTAGCCGGCAAGAAGGACTTGAGGAAAAATAAGCAGTTGTACATAAGTACGTGAACAATGAGATATCGTCGGCACAATGCCAAGGAGACGCAGCCTGCAGAATTAGATTTTGAATTGAATTGATTTTTGAAGATTAGAATTTGATTAGGTTTTGCATACCTCATGTATCTCTTGAAACCCAAGGATAAGCAGAGTAAAAAGGAAGTATCTGTAAAAATGGCGACAGCCGCAATGTCAAAAGTACGGAAAAGAAGAACTATTTGTTAGATGGCGACTTCCCGTTATTTTTTATGATAAGCAACTCTTTCAGTTATTTACGTTTTAGTTGATCAATAATTTAGAAATATAGGTAAATATGAGCGAATGGAAGAAGAAAATGCTGCGATGTAGAAGAAAAATAGGGATAGACTCGAGGAAAGAGGCTTTCAAATTATTCAAACTTGATTTTGGATTTACCAGTACCGACCGTAGAAATAAGTTAATGCATGCATTTATTAATTTAACGTTTCAAGAAAGAGAATAATAATTATAAGGATGTTGTACCGCTCAAATTAATCATCAATTTTTAGCAAATCTGTGGAAAATACAAAGCAAAGAGACGAAGCTGAAATGGTTGGCATAATGTGCAATGACAGAAGGAAGTAACAATGTAGAAGGGTAGAGACTTCCATTACTCATTCTGCCGACGATATATGACAATAAACTACAGTATGAAAAGTGGCAACGCAAATGCTCTGAGCTTTATATGTTCGTTGGTACACAGCACAAGATGCTTTAGGCAAGACGACAAGAGCATTCAAACCTAAGAATCTAAAAGAAGCCTGACTAAACAAAAACATTAATTGGATAATGAACGAAGTGGTAGTAGAACAATACGTACCTACCTACCTTCCTACCATCGTATGTAGGGCGGGCGGGCGAGTTCTTGAATTAAGAAGCCCTTGCAATGTAATAGGCCAATAAATAGTACATAGTATGTATTACTAACATTTCCCTGACAAATGGAGCGGAAATTTTGAATTCTTTACTAATCAACAGAAACATGAGGGACAAGCCTGAACATAATCTCTAGTCTGAAGGAAGCAGGAACTGGTTGCTAAAAGGAGACGTGATTTGATGTGACTGTATCAGAAAACGGTCGGTGAGGAGACCACCAATGACCACGATCCTCACGTCTCAGGCAGGTGAGTGTTAGTTCGTCGTCTGCGGTATGGGGTCCAGCCTCAAAACCTAGAAATCGGCTTCTTGGTTACTAAGGAATTTCCGTCGACTCCAGGTCAGCAGGAAGGTTACAGACGGTTCTAGTCATTACAGCTGCTGAACAAAGAGAACAGCGTTTGCTCGTACAATTTAACAACGTCGATTCCAGAACAGCTGTCTTCGTAGACGCATCCCAACGATTATTTCTGGCTATCGTCAAACAGGATTCGGCATAGCCCACCCAATTTGCCGAACCGTCATAAAATTTGTCACTGAAAGGGGGTGTTAAGCCTATGAGAGCTAAGACCCCATTCGCTGTGGTCCGACCAAATAGTCAATATATAAAGTAAGATGCCCAGATATTTCTCGTTACCGCGGGGTTTTCGAGCTAGATTGATTTTTCAAAATAAATGTTCGGAACGAGTGGTTCCGAAGAGTTTTCAAAATAACTTGGTATGCTCCCAATATATAATTTCAACTTTTCAATACCACAATTTTCTCGCGGGGTTTTATTATTTCACTTTTCTGAAACTGTTTTATAAAATAACATGTAACACTATGTACCTCGTGGGTTATGAGAAAACCACTGCTCTGCCCAACATAACAGGAAGTACCTTCATCCCATAACTTCACAACAAGAAGAGCAATGAATTGACAATACAGCTTTTCAATACAACGACGCAACAAGCTCGAACGAAACGCCATTCTGACTAACAAGATAAAAGTAAATTAAGAAGACGAAGAATTGGTCTGCCAGTCGTGCATTGAGGCATGATACGGCGCCCAGCTGTTGCAATGAAATGAATACAGTTGATGGAGCGAGGAGGAGGAACTCAAAGATGAAAATACTAAACAAGAGCACAGAGAAGTTAATTTTTATGTCTTCTCATTTTTAATACATTAAGACTCCGTGAAAAGCGCGAGGGAAAGAGATGAGAACAAATAATCCTTTTTCCAACCAAAAAGGGAGCGGACCAAGAAGAGAAGCCGCAGAGGTTTGAGGAGGGTTAGACCTACAACTCTCAGTGGATGAGCGAGACCATCAATCATTCAGTACGGGAGTCAGCCTTCAGGTTGTTTTTAGCTCCGTCTATCCACTCTACACATACAAATATAACATACCAAAGAAGTCGCTCTCAGGGTGCTCCTATAATGTCATCTGACACTAGGTCGGGATCCCGATGAGAACTCTTGAAGCATGTTAGAACCATTTACTCACAAAAAATAGTAGGAATCACGAGAAAAGCGCAACTGCTCTTAGTATGGGGCGCAGCTAGTATACAGCAATAGTATACACCAAATGCCTAAGGTTAGACTGAAATTTAGACCAAACGAAATCACGAGGCAAAAATGTTAGTCCTTCCACTGGTCTAACCATCGATCATATTTCCAACTACACATCATTCGATCAACGTCCGAATAAACCACAGAATAATTTGTTAGATTTGATAACTGGATACTAAAAGCAGAGAGGAAATATGAATACCAGAAGTCAAAGGATCGAGATAGTAACGCCCCTCACTCCAGCAACTGCCACATAAATAGTTGATGAGTGTGAATCGGTGGTAAATTATTGGTACCATTCAAGGAAGGGAAACCCAAGATTACCGTGCGTATGTATCTTACGGTAGTAATATATTTAATATAGTTACGAACAATGAAGTAGGTATATACGGTAATATTTTTTACAACCCTTGTGCCACCTCTACTGACGAACCCGAAGAAATCTACAGCTATGTTAACGTGGAAAAATGTACGAAATAGAGGTAGAACTCACCCCTAACCCTGAGAAGGCACTTGCTTTTGATGACCAACCAAGTTGTGGGTCGTCTGGGAGGGGATTCAGAGGATTAAAATTTCGTGCTACGACAAAAGGCCTTGTTAACCGAATTGAAAAATGTAACGCATCAGAGGGTCAGGGTTGGACAGGTGTCGAAATCGGAGGTAGAAGCAGACAGGAATAGTAGATAGGTACTTATATGATAGGTAGGTACAACTAGACAGTTAAGGGTATAGATGAAGGGCACATGGAATTGGTCACCAATAATACTCAGTAGGGACTATACTTTCTCCATTCCTATAGGGTTAATGAGGAATGGACTTGCATCCCCCCCCCCCCCCCCAAAATCTTTAAAATTGTAGCCTAACGGAGAGATTTCCAAAAGGGTGCTATGTGATGGGTTGGAAATGAACGGAAGTAAACGAAAAAGGGGAAGGACAAATCGTGTGACGCCATTTGGTGTGTATGTACTACCCTCTCACCCCTGCAAGTGGGATCCGAGTGAAAGGGACATACCAGAGAACATCAGCGTTTTTTCTTTAGCTTTAGCCCGCCAAATATTCGGATTTCGGAGCTGAAAATAAGTGGGACTCCGATTCTGAGGTCGAACGCAGCATACTCCACTGGGGTACGTGCGTGGGTCACAAAAGCGGTATATGTATATTGTTTTTTAATGAAGCTAGATTCCATTGTCCTACCCGTAAGTAGATCTTTTCCTATGACTTTTCAAAGTTTCAATCATTTCTGTCGTCACAGTGGGCAGGGGGGTCCCGCACAGGCTGAAGGAGTGAAATGACGTCAGAAACGTTGAAAATCGTAGAAAAATAACTACTTACCGTACTGCCGTTTGAAGCAAAAACGCCTTATCTCCGAAAACCACCTATTTCAGAAATCGCTTTTTAAGTTTTCTATATAAATCAGGCTGTATTTCCCATCCAGTTTGTGCTATCGAACCCAATTTTTAGAGACACATAGATAATGCTTGAATTGACACAATTATCGAAAAAAATCGAAAAAAAAATTGATTTTGAAACCAAAAACTCTACTTAAGGCGGGGAAATCAAATCGAATTGATTTTTTTGCCATGTTTTTGTAGGTGAACCGCCTTAACTATCATGTAGGTAGGGCCATTCACCTTCAAAAACAAGAGTGTTACCGACCTCTTGTTTTTTAAGGTAAAACACCTCAACTCTACAAGTCAGGATAACCTAATTATATTTTTCAAGATAAAAAAACCTCATCGCTAAGCCAGCTGAGCAAACATTTGAAGGAGAAACGCCTTGCAATTTTTGGAGATTGGTCTGATCCTAAATCTGAAGCCAAAAAAAAAGTAAACTTTTGAAGGTAAAACGCCTTATCCCAATTTTCGCTGAGTTGAGGCGTTTCACCATCAAACATTTTCACGAATCAACATAAGTTTGAGGCGTTTTTCAACAAAGTTAAGGCGTTTCACCTTAAAAAACAGTTAGATAAGGCGTTTTACCTTCAAATTCAACGATTTTTTGATTTCAAGGGTAGGAATTACCCCCACTTCTTAATGAAATTTTAAAATTTGGACTTCATCATCGAAAAGAGCATATAAAAAATAGGGGGGGTACGTAAAAATCTCATTTTTGTCAACATTGGAGATAAGGCGTTTTTGTTTCAAACGGCAGCGTAGCGCAGTGCGGTCGGTGTCAAAATTCTGAGGATGGAAAGTACTTTCGTTAAAAAAAAAGAATAAATGCACATACCCCATCCCGACCCACCTTCATTCCGATTCCTCACTATTCAACTCACGATCCCTTCAAATATTTCGGATTGTTTTGGCAGGTCTTCAATTGGAAAAGACTATTTTCCGCAATCGAGGAACAACCGCTGCTCATTGTAGTTCCCTACGTTCCAGCGGTACAATAATGTTATAGTAGCCCAATTATAGCCCAGTCAAATTAGGCTTTTGAAGTCGATAAATTCAGACAGAGATGGAAATGTTGTTAATTTACTTTGGGCATCCTAAATATGAGTACCTAATTCATGTTTAACGACAGTTTCTGAGCCGAGCTGAACTTTTGGGAGCCGAAAAACCACGAAATGTTCACACTTTTTTCAGTTTTTGTCAAACAACACCTGGAAATGTCACTCATACCAAAACTAAAGTGCATTGAATTCTGCGTCGAATGACATCTTTAAACGTTAAATTTCGTCCAGCGGTTTGGACAGAAACGGCAGTCAAATATAGGCCAATTTGACTGCCGTACTGACAGCAAACTGTAACATTCTCAGGTTTTATATTGAATACCTATTTTAATGAACAATTGTTCATTATTTACCTGTACAGTTGCCCCTTTTGAGTAGACCACCGTTTTCTGTGGTCAATACATTCCCTCGTGCTTCCTCCAGGAAAGCCCTAAATCGAGTACTGAAGCCGGCTGGGCAATTACAGTTTCATAAAAATATGGGGTGGATTCATGAATAGGCAATTTCTCCTGTTTTTTTTCTTAATTAAAAGATCTCGGCAAGTGCTTTCCGAAAAGGTGCTATATGAGGGGTACCAGATGATCGAATGTGGGCGATAAACCAGTGGAAAGAAAGCGAAATGACGTCATAGGTAAGCCCCCCCCCCCCCGACCACAGGGGGGGGGGGACCCTCAGCGCCGCCCACTTATGACGTCATTTCGTTTTCTTTCTAAACGTGTAGCCTAAGCTACACGGAGTTTTGAGATGAGAATTGGCAGTGAGGGATTTTCAAGGTTGCTAAATCCGATTATGATATCAAAAATAAAAAATTCCCACACACGGAAATTTCCCAATCTATCATTAATTAGGTACTTGTTGCTATTCATGAAGCGTGACGTTTCTTCATGTTACAACAGTATGTACCTAACTATCAACAGCATCCGAAATGACCATCGCTCTTCAAATGAAATGATATCATACACCCATGCGTGATTATAATCAGGTGTTCCCTGGCGTGACACTCATTCACTATCATGTTGATGAAGTTTTCGGTACAAACTTCAGAGCCTTACTGTGAAAAAATGCTCCGGGTGGTCGTATTTAGTATATTTACGTATTTTGAAAAATCGTAGAAAAGGAATTACTTATCGTAGGAGCGTGCGGTTGGTCTCAAAATTCTCAGGATGGAATCTTACTTTCTTTAAAAAAAAATAACATAAACCGCATTTGTGATCCATGCGAATAGCTCAATCAAGACTGAATTTCATTCTCTACGTTAGGTATTTGTGAGAAGAGCAGAAAAGTATCCGAAGGATTTCGCGATTCTACAATATCAAGTTTCACAACTGCGAAGGGAAGCCAATTGAGGATCGCTCCGTCAGGTCGGCTCGATGATTTTCCCCTTCTTTTTTCCACTCGCCAGAAATGAAACGAGGGATGAATATTTCCGCTGGAGTCTCCGGAAAAGTTGGAAACCCGACAAACGAATCCGGCGAATCATCAAACGGTCCGGAGCAGGGTGGGAGTCGCTCAGGGAGGGGAAGGACCGAGAGGGGTCGAGTCGAGAGGGAGAACAAGTTGGCCCTTCGCACCCCTCCCTTCACCGCCCTACGAACCAACAGCTCGCAATCGATAGGAACCCGCCGGCTGCCACGCGGCACACCCCTCTACAACCCCCCCTGGAAACTCCCCTCTCTACAACCCCCCTGGAAACTCCCCTCGACCAGCCCCCCCCTGGAAACTCCCCTCGACCAGCCCCCGCACCACAACCCCTCCGCCGCCTCACCCGGAAAATTCTCCTCTTCCCGGTTTCCTGTCACTGAAAGACGGGGAAAAGGCCGGTAGCGATCCACTTAACCCCGAGCCGAATCCTGTAGGCCTCACAGGAACCTTGTAATCCGTTCAAAATTCCACAAAAATTACCGCTCGAAAGAAACTGCCCGCTTGAACCGCCTCGTTTTTCTTGTAAAAGAAATTTGTGCCCAGTGGCAAAGCATTTTCAACGAAAATCCTCTAGAATAAGCTATAAGCCTATTTCATATAGTAATTATCATCAGATTTACGTAAATATTGGCCAATCCCCACTCCCCCCTCCAAGATTGAATTAGCTACAACTAATTACCAGTCACAACTATGGGAATTCGATAAAACCGAAATGGAACGTTAATATAAAAACTCTAATGTCATAAAATAGATGACGTTATAAACAAATAACAAATAATTTACTGATGATAATCAAAAGATGATTTGTTGGTAATCAAGAAGGAATGCATAATTTCAGTGTGTTCATGAAGAAAATTATTTAACGACACTACAAAAACGCTGCAAATTATTAGACAACGGTTTATTATTTACCTGTATAGATTATAGATGCCCCTTCCGGGTAGATCACTGTGGTCAATATCTACCCTCGTGCATCGCCCAGGGAAGCCCTAAATCGCGTACTGGAGCCATCCAGGCAATTAGTTTCATTAGTACGCGGTAGATTCAAGAATTCTGTCAATAATTATTTTTGTTACCTACTCATGAAGCATAACATTTGTTGAAGTTACAAAAGCTTCTATCAGCAAAATCCAAATGAGCCATCATTCTTCAAATGAAATAATATCACAGAACAACCAACTCGATTTCATACAGCCATGGGTGATTATAATCAGGTGTTCCCTAGCAATGATATCTGGGCCAAATTTATTCCATTTCATTCATGATAATTTTGACAAATCTTTTCGGCGCAAACGAACGGCTGGTCGTACATGCCCCGGGTGGTATAAAAAAAATTCTTTAGTTGGAGATCAATTTAAAAACGTAAAAAAACCAAACCCTTCTTGTCATGGTACCCTTTACAATATACCGTTCCTGTATAGTCTGGACTGATACCAGTAAAACAACGGAGAAGGCGAGCTGTGCGATGCAATGGTCGCTGGCCAGGTGTCTCCCTCCACCGACCGTTGGTGGACCGCGGGAAGGGTAGAGGCGCCTTTATAAGGCGCCCGGCTAGCCCAGCTCACCATTCATCCAACTTCTCTTTCTCACCTAACCTCAACCTCATCAACTCACCCTTCTCCTCAACCCTAACAACTTCAGTAATAAACACTGTAGCCCAACCCCACAATATTATTTGCCCGAAATCTTAAAAATACCAACTTACCATTCCGAGAGGATGAAAAAATTAAGGAGAAAACTGTCTGCAGCTAGAAAGCGGACGCGAAGGAGCCAATTTTGTAGGCATTCACTAACAGCAGATAGAAGTGCGAATGAAAATGTGACGGAAGTCGTTTAAATATTTGCTCAAAAACGACCAACATGAGTAAGGACAACAACAGCAGTTACAGATCATCGATCGTACAATACCACAAAAATTAGTTACCACGGAACAAAAATGTACAGCGCTTAGCAAGTCGAGGCTGCAAGTGAGCGCATCAGCCTAGGCGAGAACACGTTCAACTAGGAAGAAAAATGGAGAGAAACCGTGATTTGGTGAGATGGAAGACGTTTATCCTCCAAATAAGCAACTTACCTGAGAAACCCGCAGCTTCGGTGAACTCGTCATCTTCTTTTCTAAGGGCTAACAACAAGAGATGAACTACATTCAGTATACAGGTAGTGTGATCTGTGATAAATCTAAATCCTACGTGTAAAACAATAAACCAAAAAGACAGTGACTATCTGACGGATAGTTAAGTATCGCTGGGGTACCTAATACGAATATGGAATTAATAAGCTGCACTAGTGTACATGACATTTACATGATAGGTAAACGGCATCAATAGATCATCTTCGCCGCAGACCAAAACTTAGTTGGATTTGATGAGTTTGTAAGTAAACACAAAAGCAAGGCGGTATTCAGGGAATAACAATATTTGAGCGGCTACCAGTTTCTGTGGTCCTTTCCAACTCCTAACACTGAAATTTACATTTAAATACAAGTCGAACATCCATAAATCGAAACATGCAAGTCAAACACATTTGCCTGATCAGCAGAATATCGATTGACTAAGGTTCGAATGGAAAATTGTTTGTGTTTTGATTATAATAATTTGATGTTGAAAGTCATGTTGATTGCATGATCTTGCTAAGGGTGCTATGCGACTATGTGCAGCTGATCAACTCCACGTGTACCTAAGCATCGCCCTAAGCACGTGTATCAATAAGCATCTAGAAGCGAAACATTCCAGTGAGAAAAACGCTGCAAAAGCATTGTCACATGGGTTTAATAGTCTATTGGACATCCAAAAATGTTGGCTACTCATTTATTGCTTTTATCATTCCGTAATAATATTGACATAGCCATTTTTGACGGTTTTCACAAATTTTGGACCCAAACTCGAATTAGGCTCCTATTTTTGATAAATTATCATCGATCAATGAACTTATTATGAAAATGTTTCGAGTCACCTGTTAATTCTACCTCCTGTGTTATTATGTAAATTTCTGGTGATTACAGCCATTTTCAAGGGTTTTGGTTCATAAATATGGAATTTTGAGAGTTAAAACTTCGTTAGACTTCAATCCTTCGCGTAAAATGGTCAAAATCAACTTCATATTTGGTCTCCTCACCCTAAAAAACATGGTAAAAGATACCTCACAAGCTTAAGATCACTAAACCGTCAAAAATACCTAATTTTGCACCCACTTTTCTCTCATAACACCCCTGGGTGTTTACGATCGGGCTGCCGAGATAGGGGACACGACTAGGGCCCAAAAGGAGCCTGTGTGCGTAAGAACGACTTTCTGTAGGACCGAACATTAAGGTAAATATCGATAACACGGCGTAAGGCGGATGGACATTGCATTCTTGGAATCTACTCACCTTGAACGTAAAAGAAACAAATTTTGAGGGGGTGTTAAAAAATTTTTTTCGAGCCGATACCATACAGCCCTTCATTACGTACCTACTATAAATCGATCGATCGATCGATAATTCCAGGAGAATAAAATCACCTGATATGACATAATACGGCCATAGTAATATCGATCCTAGATTAACATGCGTACTGAAGGTGTGTACCAATCAAAATTTCAGTATTTGCCACGCGTTGATGAAGCTTGTGTTTTGGTGCTTGTTGCCTGGTGATAGTCATGTATTCATCATACTCATCGGAATACACCCAGGGGTGCAATGGCGAAAAATGGGTGTAAAAATATAGGTTTTCGAGGGTTTTTTTTAGGTTTGAGTAAACATGAGCCTGCGAGGCATCGTTTTCCATGTTCTTTAGGGCGAGAAGACCGAATATGAAGTTGATTTTCACTCGTGAAGAAGTGAAGTTCTAACGAAGGTTCAGATCCCAACATTCATTTTTTATGAGTCAAAAACCAGGGAAATGGTCTGAAATCACCATAAATTTGTATAATAACACCAACAGTAGTATTAAAAGGTGAATCAAGGACAATTAAATGGCACTATCAATGATCAAAGATAATTTAAAAAAAAGGAGCCTAATTCATGTTTTTGGGGGCTAAATTTGTTAGAAACCATAAAAAATAACTATTTACTGTACATGAAAGAATGTAGAACAGCGAACATTTCTTTAGGTATGTCTGATAGAATAATAAATCTATGTGACAAGGACTTCGCAGTGTTTTTACGTGTGTTTAAACGTAAAAGAATAAAATTTAGGGGGTGCTATAAAAATTTTTGCTGAGCTAAATAGGGGAATAAATGCACAGAATAATGAACAAATTTTATTACCATAATAATAAACCAAAAGATACGAACTGCAGAAGCAAGGAAGCTGCAAGAGGCAAAAATATCAACATGCCTCTTCCCATGCGACACGTGCCTCCTGCTTCCAGGAGGCAAGCAGCAAGTGTCGCTTCATTGTGAAGGCTCTCATTCATTTTATTAGGGTGGTTTTGAAAAATCATGTCTCCTGTCGTCATGGGTCGTGGCCACGACGTGTTACGTCGGCTACTCCTCCCATGTATTTTAATAGGACTGTTCCAGAGCGCAACAAGTTCCACGCTGACGTGATGCGCTCGAAGCGTTTGATCGACTGTTTCGAGAGCAGTCAACTGCGTCAGACGCAGCGTGGAATGTGTACCGCTCTGCAGGAAGAGAAAAATTTTGTTTGAGAGTGATTTCAACAACGGCAAAATAGTGCCGAAAGTATGTTTTTCGATTGATGAGGACGAAATTTTAATTGAGTTTGCACATAATCATACGATACTGACGAGATGAATATTTGACCTGATCAAAATGTAGAACCCTCGATCGGGATGTTTTCCTGATTTTTAAAGAAGAGCAAAATGTAGAACCCCCAATCGGGATGTTTTCCTGATTTTTAAAAAAGAGCAAAATGTAGAACCCCCAATCGGGATGTTTTCCTGATTTATAAAGAAGAGCAAAATGTAGAACCCCCAATCGGGATGTTTTCCTGATTTTTAACGAAGAGCAAAATGAAGAACCCCCAATCGGGATGTTTCCCTGATTTTTAAAGAAGATCAAAATGTAGAACCCCCAATCGGGATGTTTTCCTGATTTTTAAAGAAGAGCAAAATGTAGAACCCCCAATCGGGATGTTTTCCTGATTTTTAAAAAAGAGCAAAATGTAGAACCCCCAATCGGGATGTTTTCCTGATTTTTAAGGAAGAGCAAAATGTAGAACCCCCAATCGGGATGTTTCCCTGATTTTTAAAAAAGAGCAAAATGTAGAACCCCCAATCGGGATGTTTTCCTGATTTTTAAAGAACTCACTAACTTGCTTTCTAAGCCATCATGGGATAATGAGCACTGCAATAACTTTCTTTTGGTTTATTATTTTTAATAATGAACCTTTGGAATCAAGTATTGGGGTGGTGGGAGGAGGGGAGGTGGATTCCCTCTTCTCCCAAATTTAATGGTTCCTCAAGGTACGTAGAATCCAGAAATGGAATAAAAACGTTGCAAATTATTACACAACGGTTTATTATTTACCTTAATAGATGCCCCTTCCGGGTATATTATCACTGTTTTCTGTGGTCAATAACCCCCAGGAAATCCCTAAATCAAGTACTGAGCCATCCAGGCAATTACAGTTTCATTAGTATGCGGTGGATCCAAGAATTCTATCGTTCGTTCAAGGATAACGTTCGTTCAAGTTACAAAAGTACCTATCAACTGAATCCAAAGGAGCCATCATTCTTCAAATTAAATAATATCTCGGAACAACAAAATCATTTCATACAAAATGCGTGATTATAACCAGTGTTCCCTAGCAATGATATCTGGGCTGGTTTTATACCGTTTCATTCACGATCGTATTGACGAAGCTTTTCGGTGCAAACGAACGGATGGCCGTACAATGCTCCGGGTGGTCTGAACAAATTCTCAAGTTCGAGATCAATTTCAAACGATAAAAAAAACCACACCCTTCTACAGAAAGTTTCCGAGCTATGGGGTTCGGGAAATTTCAACCCCTATTTTTCACCCCTTTGAGATGACTGACAGTAACGCCGAGCTTCGCGGACCAACTGGACCCCAAATAAGACATACAAACCAAATTTAATTAATTTTGGTTCATGGTAAAAACTAAGTTCATGAATTTTGGTTCACGGTACAACGTGCGGTATCTACACTGGTAAACAGTAAGACGTTGTGAATAATTTTCAGCGTTTTTTTCTGTCCGTTTTGAATCGCCTTCTGTCTCAAACACTGTTCGTACGTCAAATGAATAGATCAACACCATCACGCCGCGTAATACTTTTCGCGTCCCTGCCGACGGGATATGGACAAAACCAGTACCTGCTGCGGAAAAACGCATCGCTAAGAAACAGACTTACCTACGAAGATGATCGTTAACAGTGAAAAAAACGTTAACTTGCTAGTATATTTACAGCACATTGATTCTGCAACTTCTCACTCGGACTTCAATCAAAATCGAACTTCCTAGTATTGGTGAATTCGAAAAATCAATTATGGTTAGCTTATGACCCCCCCCCCCCCCCTCGAATCAAGTGAACGGATTTTGCACAAACATTTTGTGTCTGGGTAACCTCACCAAGATTCATATCGTACTATGACGCATGCAATCGCAACTCAATTCAATATAAATAGGTACACGAACAATAATGGTAAACACTCGGAACACCTAGAAGAACATCTACACGCACATAAACAGAGTGTTTACTGATACAGAGAAAGCATTTGATGTAAAGCCAAACATCAAGAGTAACAATAGGAATCTGCTTCGAAGATTCTATTAAAAGTAACTGAAAGGAGGCCGTCGTTTGCGAAGCAAGTAGTGATTCGGATGTCTATATTATAACTACTCGCACATAAGCAGTTAACATTATAGAAAATAAAGATAGTTTCTCCATTTGATGTGAACAGTAAAATGTTTACCTGAGTCTTTCTGTTCTGCTTCTCTTTTCAACCTTCGTTCGATGCAACAGTTAATCATCTGAAACAGATTTCATATCCATCTGACACCAGTTTTCCGTAAGATCTTTAACGATCAGTAGATCTCTAGCTTACTGAAGTGGGAAATGGCTTGGACTGATGAAAGCAGAAGGGACGAGTGAGAAACCATCACCATTTTGATTCATTTCTAGATTTCACAAGGGAATAACTCAAACTGACCCTGAAATGTCATGTGGTATACCAATGTGTGCTGATTTTGGAAGGCATCGTCACCGAATGCGGTATTTATTATCATCTTTGTCATCATGCTTCGAATAAAAATTATAAAAAAGTAAGTAGGAACTTACTTGCAACTTTTGATGAAGGAGGCAGGTTTTAGGGTCAGGGAAACCCGGTGCGACTCTGAAATAAAGAAGAAAAATCGTTTGAGCAGACACAAATGACAACAAGAAGTTCAGTACATAATATCAACTGGTTCAAAAGCATAAGTTCAGACGATATTGTACTTATTGGTGATAACCCCTCCAAACTTCAGACCATGATTAGCAAATTAGAAACATATGTGAAACTGTGGAACCTAACTATCAGTAATCTGAGCAAGACTAACAAAGTCATATTTGGAGCAACAGGGGGAAGGCCTGGTAGGGATGAAGCTTGGGAGATGGGCGGTGAAAGAATATTGACGGCTTCCTAATACCTATAAGTAACTGGGATTTGGTTCTCTCGGGACTTGGCCACGAAAAAGTATCTTCACGGCAGAGCTACTATATGGCAAAGATGAGCATAAACTCGGTGTAGCGCAAACTATTCCTGGCTAAAGAGTCTACTCCTGAAACGAAATACACTACCTGTAGATCAGGCGTAACAGGCCATCTTGTGCTATGGATGTCAGTCAGAGACGGGCATATTCATATTCGTAAATATGAATAAGAATATATTCGCACGGCGTATTTTCTATGAATACGAATACGAATATATTCGTATTTTACACGTGTAAATATGAATATATTCATATTTACACGTGTAAATATGAATATCTCATATTCACACAAGTTCCATGTGAATACGAATATATTCATATTCACACGAATTTCGTGTGAATATGGTAGATATATATGATGGTATTTACCCGAATTTCATGTGAATATAGTAGATGTATGATGGTATTCAGTTGAATTTCAAGTGGATATGATAGGAATATGTTCATATTCACACAAATCTCGTGTAAATATGGTAGATATCTAGTGGTATTCTCTCAAACTTCATGTGAATATGATAGGAATATGGTCATATTCACACAATTTTGTGGAAATATGGTAGAAATATAATGGTATTCCCTCGAATTTCATGTAAATATTGTAGGAATATGTTCATATGCACAGGAATTTCGTGTAAATATGGTAGAAATATGATCGCGTTCCCTAGAATTTCATGTAAATGTGGTAATAACATGTTCATATTCACACGAATTTCGTGTAAATATGGAAGAAATATAATGGTATTCCTTCGAATTTCATGTAAATATTGTAGGAATATGTTCATATTCACAGGAATTTTGTGTAAATATGGTGGAAATATAAATGGTATTTACTCGAATTTCATGTGAATTTGATACAAATATGGAAGTGATATAATCTATTCCCTCGAATTTCATGTGAATATGGTAGAAACATGTTCATGTTCACGCAAATTTCGAGTAAATACAATACAATAAATTTAGTAGAAATAGTGTGTTCATGTTTTGGAGGAAAACACAAAAAATTTGATCACAAAGCTTCCGCTGCATTACTAGACTCAGAAGAAAAATGAATAGTAGCTACGGTTTTCAGTCCAAATACCCCTTTTACCCTGGTGGGACGTGTATGTCCCACCATGTTTTTGCACTCATAACCCTGCTAGGACATATATGACCCAGGAACTACTGCTTCAATTTTCCAATCGTTTTAGGGCCTGTTGAACACTACAATCCTTATTAAGGAACACTACAATGATTAGGTATGAATTCATCATGCTTCTTCCAACAAGGTAGGTAGGAAATGACTGTGGAACAGTTGAGTCCCACCTCAAACGCGCTGAAAAACGGAGGGGACTTGTGCTGACGAAAATAATTTATTATTCCCGGTTGGGCAGTGCAGTGAAGCTTGATTCTCAGCCGGGTTGAAAGGGAGATATTTCTACCATATTTACACGAGATTTGTATGAATATGAACATATTCCTATCAAATTCACATGAAATTTGAGTGAATACCATTTATTTCTACCATATTTACACGAAACTCGTGTGAATATGAACATATTCCTACAATATTCACATGCAATTCGAAGGAATACCATTATATTTCTACCATATTTACACGAAACTCGTGTGAATATGAACATATTCCTACAATATTTACATGAAATTCGAAGGAATACCATTATATTTCTACCATATTTCCACAAAATTGTGTGAATATGAACATATTCCTATCATATTCACATGAAGTTTGAGAGAATACCACTAGATATCTACCATATTTACACGAAATTTGTGTGAATATGAACATATTCCTATCATATCCACTTGAAATTCGACTGAATACCATCATACATCTACTATATTCACATGAAATTCGGGCAAATACCATCATATATATCTACCATATTCACACGAAATTCGTGTGAATATGAATATATTCGTATTCACATGGAACTTGTGTGAATATGAGATATTCATATTTACACGTGTAAATATGAATATATTCATATTTACACGTGTAAATACGAATATATTCGTATTCGTATTCATAGAAAATACGCCGTGCGAATATATTCATATTCGTATTTACGAATATGAATACGCCCATCTCTGATGTCAGTACATCGGTTCCGCGCAGGAACCGACTAGGTCGAGATTATACTGAGATTTTTCGTGAGGAAAAAAAGAAAATTAAAATCTCGGAGTAAGATTGGGCATGAGGCACTTATCCCCCCCCCCCCCCCCCTTTGCTATTGATTGACCGCGCTTTGTTTTCTTCGTCTTTATCTTTTTCGCTATATTATTTATTTGGAATGTTCCAACCTTTCATTCATTTTATTTTCCATTTTTTAACGATTTACAAATCTACATAATTATTTTGGCAGTGTGAGATCGACAATACTTATAGATATGTAGGTTCATCACTCATGCCGAAGTTTTGAGAAATCTTTGACTGCAGCCGGACCACAAAATTTCAGGAGGCTCATTATGTGCCGATATTTTGCTTGTGAAACTGATAGCAAAGTTGAAAGATAAAACCATGAGTATCTGCATTATATCAGCACAGCACTTTGTGATGTTGATTTAACTGCAAGTCGAAAAATAATAATGACTGCACCAGAAAAAAGTTCTAATTGCATTTTGAAAAAAATAAAATGAATAAATAAAAAGATGACCCTAGCTCTACTTTGGCAAACATTGAGGATTTGATTTTACATAGATTATACAGAGTTTAGGGATGTTATGAAGAATTGATCCGAGAATAAATATGTTTTGTGAGTATCGGATGACAGGTGAAATTGTTGGTTCTTTCCGTTTTGGGGGGTTAGCTCAGCTTTTTGATTTTTCAACAAGTAATATAATAATAGCGTTAACATTTGTTGGAGCACTTCAATAGATGTTTTATTATAACAGGCCATACTTCAATTTTGGTTTATTATTTTCAATAATGAACCACTGGAATCGAGCAAGAAAAAAAAATCTACCCCCCCCCCCCCCAAATTTGATGGTTGACATTTCAAGGTATGTGGAATCCGAAAATGCAATAAAAACGCTGCAAATCCCTGCACAACGGTTTATTATTTTGTACAGAATACCCTTCTGTTACAGATCACAGCTCTCTGCATAGATAACCCGTCTAAATAACATGTACTAGTCTATGCATATTATGTGGATCGCAGACCCTCCGTAGGTTACTACCTAACCCCGTACTCGTTACGAGGTACCTACCTAAATCACGAGTTAAATGTTGCTAAAATAATTCTGTCGGTGACAAACGGTAACTAAAATGGCAACAAGAAACGCAAATAATGAAGTTCCGAAGGAAAATTGTTGATGTGGAGTGAAACAGATGCTCCTTCTGCGTAGATCACTGTTTTCTGTGGTCAGTACCTACCCTCTGGTCAAGTATAATATACCGTTGTGTAATAACTTGCCCATAAATAATACTTCAACGGTTGGTCAAGTGGGAAAAGTACCGATCAACAAAATCCAGCCCCTTCTTGGTAGATGAACCGCTGTGTAATAATTTACCGTTCTGTAATAATTTACCGTTGCGTAATAATTTACCGTTATGTAATAATTTACCGTTGTGTAATAATTTACGATCTTGTAAAAATAATTTACCCATCAATAATACTTCAACGTTTGCCAATTCCCGATTGTTAGCGCGTCCCCGGTGACGAGATTCGGGCTGAATGTATACAATTTCATTCACCCTGCTGTCGAAAATGCCTGTCGGTGCAAACTTCGGGGCCTTACTGAGAACGAACGGCTGGACGTACGATGCTCCGGGTGGTCTTAAAAAACTCGTAAGTTCGAGAACTATTTAAAACCGTAAAAAGATCCATGTAAAAATAAGGTATAGGCGTTCTGAAAATGTCAACCCCTATTTTGAACCTCTGAGATGACTGACAGTAACGTCGAGCTTCGAGGACCAACTAGACCCCAAACGGAACCTATAACCCGAATTTCATCAATTTTGTTTCATGGTAACTAAGAAAAGTGGCCAGTACGGCGTACGGCGGACAGACAGAAATATTTTTATTGCATTTTCGGATTGTACATACCTTGAAACGTAAACCATCAAATTTTGAGGGGGGGGTTAGAATTTTTTTTTCATGCTGATTCCAATGGTTCATTATTGAAAATAATAAACCAAAAATTTCTCTCTGTACGCCGTACTGGCCACTTTTCTTAGTTACCATGAAACAAAATTGATGAAATTCGGGTTATAGGTTCCGTTCGGGGTCTAAGTTGGTCCTCGAAGCTCGACGTTACTGTCAGTCCTAAGGGGCGAAAAACAGGGGTTGAAATTTTCAGAACGCCTTATCTCGAAATCTTTCGATAGAAGGGTATTGTTTTTTTTACGTAATTAAATTTGCGTTGAGCTAAACAATTTTTTGAGGCCACCCGGAGCATTTTACGTCCTGTCGTTCGTGCGCACCAAAAAGCTTCGTCAACACGATCGTGAATCAAACGGTATAAACCCAGCCCATATAATCATCTAGGGAGCACCTGATTATAATCAAGGATGGCTGTATGAAGTCGAGTTGGTTGTTCTGCGATATTATTTCATTTGATAAGTGAGGGACTATTGGGTTTTGTTGGTAGGTAGTGAAACTTGTACAAACGTTGAAGTATTAATTGATGGGTAAATTATTACACAATGGTAAATTTTACACAATGGTAAATTATTACACAACGGTAAATTATTACATAACGGTAAATTATTTCACAACTTTAAATATTACATAACGGTAACTTATTACACAACGGTAAATTATTACACAACGGTTCATCTACCAAGAAGGGGCTGGATTTGTTGATCGGTACTTTTGCAACTTGAACAACCGTTGAAGTATTATTGATGGGCAAGTTATTACACAACGGTTCATTATACTTGACCAAGAAGGTAAATATTGACCACAGAAAACAGTGATCTACGCAGAAGGAGCATCTGTTTCACTCCACATCAACAATTTCCCTTCAGAACTGCATTATTTGCGTTTCTTTTTGCCATTTTAGCTACTGTTTGTCATCAACAGAATTATTTTAGCAACATTTAACTCGTGATTTAGGTAGGTACCTAGTAACGAGTACGGGGTTAGGTACTAACCTACGGAGGGTCTGCGAACTAGATAATATGTATAGAGTAGTGCTTATATTATATAGAAGGGGTATCTATACGGAGAGCTGTGATATGTAACAGGAGGATGTTCTGTACGAGATAATAAACCGTTGTGTAGGGATTTGCAGCGTTTTTCAATTGCATCTAGCCAAACACAATCGAGTTTCAAACTTTCAGAATGAGTTTTCTCATTTTTCATTACAAGTGACTTAGTTGGTTCTTTCCCTGGAACCTTCAAATACAGGAGCATTGCCCGTTGTGTAATATAACACGTACCTACCTAGTTGAAAAGTATATACGGCAGAAACCAATAGTACCGCTGATGATCGTGATTTGGGCCCAGATGCCAATGTTTGGTTTTTCCATTATTGAATTTACCGCGGAAGTCTGTTGGATCGGAACAAATACCGCCAGGAGGAGGCGACCGGACCGTGAAGCCGAAGAAGAGAAGACGACGAAGGACTCGGCCTGAGGAGGACGGGGCGGTTCCCAAGCGGTTCGCCAGGGGAGGAGGAGAGGAATCCAGCGTGCAGGCAAGTAAGTTAACCCAAGACTTTAAAGTGTGCACGGCCGGAGGGGAAGGGGAGAGGTTCACGGGTCATTGGCCGGTGAGAGGAACCGCGAGCGGACCGCTGCCGGTGTCAGTCCGTGCTCAAGTGATCCTGACGGCGAGCGCAGCGCGAGTGAAGTGAACCGTTTTATCGCTCTGATTCGTGAGCACAATATTGTGCACAGTAAAGACCGTATTCGCCACCTGGTGACAGCCCTATATGGACTAGGACGCTCCTTCAACTCTGATTCACCCCAATTCACCAGGTGAGTCAAGTCTTATGCCAGTTCGATACTTTACTAAATCCTGCCCGATGGGAGAACTCTACAATACGTAGGTACTACATAATGACACTACAGCAACAATTTTCTACAAAATTCGTTCTACTTGCTAATACGTATTGACCTCACCAAAATGTGATAATCGAATTTTTATAGTAGTCTACCTACATGTTGTTTTCGTAATTTACATTCAATTTATTATTCAGGTACGAAGGCAAATGTGAAACAGTACGTAGGTACTACATAATGACACTACAGCAACAATTTTCTACAAACTCGTTCTACCTAAAATTAAATCCAGTGAAATTTACCAACTCTACATGGCTAATACGTACTGAACTCACCAAAATGTAATAATAGAATTTTTATATTAGCGTACCTACATGATGTTTTCGTAATTTACATTCAATTTATTATTCAGGTACGAAGGCAAATGTGAAACAGTACGTAGGTACTACAATGACACTACAGCAACGATTTTCTACAAAACTCGTTCTACCTAAAAATAAAATCCAGTGAAATTTACCAACTCTTTACACGGCTAATACGTACTGAACTCACCAAAATGTAATAATAGAATTTTTATATTAGCCTACCTACATGATGTTTTCGTAATTTACATTCAACTACTATTCAGGTCCGAGGGCGAATGTGAAACAGTGAACCACTTATGTACTGACAGTTCATCAATGTTCTACAAATGTACAAATATGTACAATTCTATTACGGAACGTCCAACCGATACGATAAAACATGTAGGTATTGCAATAGGTGCAATCCCTGTCAATTTCAAAAACGTACAAATATGAGACCACAAAACTGACGGAAGTCTTTAAAACGACGGAAGTTTCAATAAAAGGTGCTGAAGCTCGATAACATTCGGTATACCAGGATAGCTGGGTAAGTAGAACACGCGAATTTGAAGGTAAGTTACGAGTATTTCGGTAGGATGCAGGTGAAAACGCTACGAACTCGCGGCTCGGCGAAGGGGTTTGTGAATCATCCAGCCGGCGTACAGTTAGGTGGTAGCAGATTTAGGTCAGATGGGTGATCGGGCTGCACAACGGAGCTCGCAACCTCATTAGAAGAAGAAGAAATCGAAGAACTATACAGCCGAACACATGGACATGAACTGCGTAGCTACATATTTACCATGAGAGTTGGTTTTTCTCTATAAGATCAAATAAGATAACGGCCAAGCTAACTCTTCCGTAAAAATATTCCATTAAATCAAGCGATCATCCTTCTCTTACCATCCTAAACAACTGTACATAACGCATCCACTTTTTGGGGATATCCGATAAAGTGGAATTTACAACGGATCTGTTAACTGCTGGACGCCTATTTGCTGAACGTTGGTCATAACGACACCTAACGACACTTTAACCACTCAAGAATCTAAACCTCAAATTACCCTTAATGCTTTTGAGACCAAGTACTGTAAAAACTCTCGCATAATTATTCACACATTCAAAAGCCGTCTTGAAATAATTGAAGAGCATCCTTCGGCCTATTGCCATGAGGACAATACCGAAAACCATAATCACTGTCTTGTATACAGTCCTAATAAATATTATAGACTTGACTGCCAGGATCTTATGCAATAAAACGCGAAACAGGGGCTAGGTATTATGAATAATGCATCATTAAAAGCCCCATTAAAATCTCTTCTTTTCCCCCACTCGGATATATAGGGCCAACTCTCTGTACCTTTGGCTATTTAAATAGCCAAATGTCGAATACCTATAATCTAAAACAAATATTTTCCAGTTTGTAGTAGCCGTTCATGACAACCCATGACATTTTACCATCCACTCAGGATGGTATTTTATTGAAGTTACTGCTACTGGAAATTTCTCACCCTATTAATCACTGGATGTGTAGATACCCGCAGTAATATGTTTTATGAATTACCCACTAATAACCCAACTTACCCCAAGATTAAAGAAAAAACTCGGATTTAAAATAATTTAAATCACGTTTTGGTTTATTATTTTCAATAATGAACCATTGGAATCGAGCATGAAAAAAAAAAAATTAAAAAAAAAATCTAACCCCCCCTCAAAATTTGATGGTTTACGTTTCAAGGTATGTAGAATCCGAAAATGCAATAAAACGCTGCAAATCCCTGCACAACGGTTTATTATTTTGTATAGAATACCCTTCTGTTACAGATCACAGCTCTATGTATAGATAACCCGTCTATATAATATAATATGTACTATTCTATGCATAATTATGTAGATCGCAGACCCTCCGTAGGTTAGTACCTAACCCCGTACTCGTTACTAGGTACCTACCTAAATCACGAGTTAAATGTTGCTAAAATAATTCTGCCGATGACAAACAGTACCTAACAAAAAGAAACACACATAATGAAGTTCTGAAAAGAAATTGTTGATGAGGAGTGAAAAAAGTTGCAAAAGTACCTACCAACAAACTCCAGCCCCTTCTACGTAGATGGTATAATGAACCGTTGTGTAATAATTTACCGTTGAGTAATGATTTACCGTAGTAATAATTTACCCATCAATAATACTTCAACGTTTGTTCAAGTTTCACTACCTACCAACAAACTCCAAAAGAGCCATCATTTTTCAAATTAAATAATATCACAGAACAACCAACTCGACTTCATACTCCGCCAATATAATCAGGTGATCCCTACCAATGATTGGCCGTATTCACAAATTCCTATTGTGGGCGCGTCTCTGGTTACGAGAATTGGTTTGATTTGTATACAATTTCATTCACACTGGAGTCGAAAATGCCTGTCGGTGCAAACTTCGGGGCCTTACTGTGAACGAACGGCTGGACGTACGATGCTCCGGATGGTCTTAATAAACTCGCAAGTTCAAGAATTATTTAAAACCGTAAAAATATTTACGTAAAAAAATGGTATAGGCGTTTTGAAAATTTCAACCCCTATTTTGAACCCCTTAGAGATGACTCACAGTAACGTCGAGCTTCGAGGACCAACTAGACGCCGAACGGAACCTATAACCCGAATTTCATCAATTTTTTTTCATGGTAACTAAGAAAAGTGGCCCGTACGGCGTACGGCGTACGGTGTACGGCGTACGGCGTACGGCGGACAGACAGAAATATTTTTATTGCAGTTTTGGATTCTACATACCTTGAAACGTAAACCATCAAATTTTGAGGGGGGGTAAGAATTTTTTTTTTCATGCTCGATTCCAATGGTTCATTATTGAAAATAATAAACCAAAATATTTCTGTCTATCCGCCGTACGCCGTACTGGCCACTTTTCTTAGTTACCATGAAACAAAATTGATGAAATTCGGGTTATAGGTTCCGTTCGGGGTCTAGTTGGTCCTCGAAGCTCGGCGTTACTGTCAGTCATCTCTAAGGGGTTCAAAATAGGGGTTGACATTTTCAGAACGCCGCAGCTGGAAAACTTCCGTAAGAAGGGTATGGTTTTTTTTTACGTTATTAAATTTGTCTCGAGCTAAACAATTTTTTGAGGCCACCCGGAGCATTGTACGACCAGCCGTTCGTGTGCACCAAAAAGCTTCGTCAACACGATCGTGAATCAAACGGTATAAATCCGGCCCGGATATCATCACTACGGAGCACCTGATTATAATCAAGGATCGCTGTATGAAGTCGAGTTGGTTGTTCTGCGATATTATTTCATTTGATAAGTGATGGACTATTGGATTTTGTTGGTAGGTACTTCTGAAACTTGAACAGACTTTGAAGTATTATTGATGGGTAAATTATTACACAATGGCAAATTATTACACAACGGTAAATTATTACATAACGGTAAATTATTACACAACGGTTCATCTACCAAGAAGGGGCTGGATCGGTACTTTTGCAACTTGACCAACCGTTGAAGTATTATTGGTGGGCAAGTTATTACACAACAGTTCATTATACTTGACCACGAGGGTAAATATTGACCACAGAAAACAGTGATCTATGCAGAAGGGGCATATATTTCACTTCACATCAACAATTTTCCATCAGAACTTCATTATCTGCGTTTCTTTTTGCCATTTTAGTAACTGTTTGTCATCGACAGAACTATTTTAGCAACATTTAACTCGTATGGTAACGAGTACGGGGGGGGTTAGGTATCAAGGTAAGGAGGGTCTGCGATCTACATAATATGTATAGAATAGTACATATTATATAGACGGGTTATCTACACAGAGCGCTGTGATCTGTAACAGAAGGGTATTCTGTACAAAATAATAAACCGTTGTGCAGGGATTTGCAGCGTTTTTATTTAGAAGAAACGTTTCAAACTCGGCGCTGCGCGACTCGCCAGGGGGCAAGCCCCCTGGACCCCCGGATGCTTACTGCTTAGAGCCTACGGCTAAAATTCAAGAAACATGGAACATGCTTTAGCCGCGCTTTTTATATAGTTATAGTATGAAACTACGAAATAAATACCAAGAACAAATACGAAATAAATTCGTGATAAATCAAGAGCTTTCCAACGAATGGAAAACGATTTTTGTCCGATGAAAATGAAAGAAGTTTCATTTCCCTAGCAACTACTCGGTTGTACGTGAAAATCATCGTTAAAATTTCGTGACACTTCCGCGTTACCCATCCCGCGTGACATTTTTCGGCTAGTTAGTCCAAGGCTAAAGCATGTTCCATGCTAATATGTTAAAATTTGTTCTACGGCTTCTTACGCCTCAGCAATAGAGAGTTCCTAAGAGATAAGTTCATTAGGGAACGGCCATATCTTTTGGCCACATCTAAGGCGAGCAGCCTTTGGATGCTAACCAATAAGTCCGGTTTGACAGAAGGTGGTGGGGGTAGGAGTGAATTAAAAAGTAACGTCACTTAACTTAGCACAACGCAAAATCCATTCAGCTTCAGTAGGTATACTAGTATCCGTAGGTATACTCACTTTTTTATCCTAAGTTGATATCGCAACAATCTAGCAAATTCTTTGAAAGACGCTTGGAGTAACTTTGAAAGACGCTGGCGATGGCGAGGACCGACGGCACATGACGCGTTAAAAAAAACGCTGCAAAGTCCTTGTCACATGGGTTTATTATTCTATTGGAGTTCTAGAGATTTTTGTTGGCTGTTAAATGTATTGTTTCTTTCATGTGGAATGATTGAAATAGCTATTTCTGATGATTTCCACCAATTTTGGCCCCCAAAACATGAAATAGGTACGCTTTTTTTTTTTTTTTAAGATCATCTTTGATCATTGGTAGTGGCATTTAATGGTCTTGATTCACCTGTTTACACTTTTTCCAAGGTTATTGTACACATTGATGGTGATTTCAGACAGTTTTCCAGGTTTTTGACTCATAAAAAACCAATTTTGGGAGCTGAACCTTTGGTAAAACCTCAATTTCCGCGTCTTTGGTCAAAATCGACTTCATATTCGGTCTTCTCGTCCTCAAAAACATGGAAAGAGATACCTCAAAAGCTCATGTTACTAACATGTTGTTAAAACGCAAAAAGTACCTATTTTGGTTTATTATTCTCTGAATAATACACCTATGTAATCGCTCAGCAAAAAAATTTTATAACCCCCCTCAAACTTTTTTCTTTTCCGTTTCAAGGTGCGTAGATTCAAAAAATGCAATGTCCGTCCGCCGTCCGCCGTATCACGTGTACAGGCTTCATTTTCGGTCTAAAAAAGTCGTTCTTTCGCACACATGCTCTATTTGGGCCCTAGTTGTGTCCCGAAACTTTTCAGCCCGATCGGAATATACCCAGGGGTGTTGTGAGTGAAAATATGTGTAAAAATAGGTACTTTTTGCGTTGTAGCAACATGTTGGTAACATGAGCTTTTGAGGTATCGTTTTCCATGTTTTTGGGGACGAGAAGATCGAATATGAGGTCGATTTTGGCCAAGGAGTGGAAAATTGAGGTTGTACCAGATGTTCAGCTCCCAAAATTGATTTTTTATGAGGCAAAAACCTGCGAAATCGTCTGAAATCACCATCAATTTGTAGAATAGCACTAGGAAAAGTTTCAACACGTAGATCAAGACGATTAGGTGGCACTACCAATGATCATGGATAATTTGAAAAAAAAAAAAAAAAAAAAGATCGTACCTACCTAATTTGTGTTTTGGGGGCCACAATTGGTGGAAACCATCAGAAATAGCTATTTCAATTATTTCACATGAAACAAACAATAAATGTAGGTACAGCCAACATTTCTGTAGAATAATAAACCCCATGTGACAAGGACTTTGCAGCGTTTTTATACACATTTTCACTCATAACACCCCTGGGTATATTCCGATCGGGCTGAAAAGTTTCGGGACACAACTAGGGCCCAAATGGAGCATGTGTGCGAAAGAACGACTTTTTTAGACCGAAAATGAAGCCTGTACACGTGATACGGCGTACGGCGGACGGCGGACGGACATTGCATTTTTGGAATCTACGGACCTTGAAACGGAAAAGAAAAAATTTTGAGGGGGTGTTATAAAAATTTTTTGCTGAGCGAATACATAGGTGTATTATTCACAGAATAATAAACCAAAACGACAAAACGCGGCAAAAAGCTGTGCACTGTTACCCCTGAGTAAGGTTAAAGACGATTCCTAAAGTTTGTGCTCTGGGAGATAACGCGCCTTATGTATAAGGCCGAATAAGTCGAACTTAAGGAAATAAGTTTGAACTTGGGCGACGCGCATGCGCAGTTGAGATAAATCCGAACACATCTTCCCGACTTTAGTCTTTAGGAACTCTCTAATGAGTAGTAACTGAAGAACCGAATTGAAAACCATTTTACCTAGCAACGAACAAATTCAACTTGATTACCCGACGAGGCTTTTCTGCTCAGGTTCATACACTAGCTAAGTAAAACCGAGAGAACCAGAGCAGGATGTGGTGCCATTCGTTTCCGTGTTGCCTCCGCTAATGGTTTAAAACACCTCGGTTAAAACTGCCATTTTCAAAGTTCACGGTCATGAAGGAATAAACGAGGGAAACCAGAGCTGAGGGAACTAAATGAGCAGGAAGTGGGGAAAACTCTCTCTGACGAAGGCGGTACTCAGCGCCCTACAGCAGGTGTGGATGATGACTAGTGGGGACCGAGTGGCTGAGAGGTTTTGCACTTAGTTGTCAGAAGTAGGAAGGTAAGTACCTCCTTCAACAATACAGACCACTTTAACTAATTACTCTAGTGACGGCTCGCTGCGCTTTCGGACGTCTCACGTCTTTTTTTCTTCCGTTGTCTCTTTTTCCTGCCGTAATTCAACGGTGCAGAATGGGCCTCCCCCCTTCAACAGACAATGCTTATCGTATTTACGTTAATATAACCTTATTAGACGAGAAACAAGACGCGGATTCAATTCAACGTTGATGCTAAAATGAGCGAAAATAAGAGATCTGCACGAAGCCAACGTCATGCAGACATGCAGCACAGCTACCAATCACTCCACGACGCATGTCTCACCACACCGATCCGCTCCTGACTCGCACAGGGAAACAACAGAAACACATTTTAAAAAAAACTTCAAACGGCGATGAACACGAGAGTTGTGATGGGAACGAAAGTGCGCAACAGTTTTGCTACAACAGTTGCGAATAAAAAACGCTGCAAATCCCTGCACAACGGTTTATTATTTTGTACAGAATACCCTTCTGTTACAGATCACAGCTCTCTGTATAGATAACCCGTCTATATAATATAATATGTAGTATTCTATACATATTATGTAGATCGCAGACCCTCCGTATGTTAGTACCTAACCCCGTAATCGTTACTAGGTACCTATCTAAATCACGAGTTAAATGTTGTTAAAGTTCTGTCGATGAAAAGCAGTAACTAAAACGGCAAAAAGAAACGCAAATGATGAAGTTCTGAAGGAAAATTGTTGATATGGAGTGACATAGATGCCCTTTCTGCGTAGATCACTGTTTTCTGTGGTCAATACCTACCTTCGTGGTCAAGTATAATGAACCGTTGTGTAATAACTTGCCCATCAATAATACTTCAACGGTTGTTCAAGTTGTAAAAGTACCGATCAACAAAATCCAGCCCTTCTTGGTTGATGAACCGTTGTGTAATAATTTATAGTTGTGAAATAATTTACCGTTGTGTAATAATTTACCATTGTGTAATAATTTACCCATCAATTAATACTTCAACGTTTGTACAAGTTTCACTACCTACCAACAAAATCCAATAGTCCATCACTTATCAAATGAAATAATATCGCAGAACAACCAACTCGACTTCATACAGCCATCCTTGATTATAATCAGGTGCTCCCTAGTGATGATTATCTGGGCCGGATTTATACCGTTTGATTCACGATCGTGTTGACGAAGCTTTTTGGTGCATACGAACGGCTGGACGTACAATGCTCCGGGTGGTCTCAAAAAATAGTTTAGCTCAAGACAAATTTAATAACGTAAAAAAACCATACCCTTAGATCGAAAGTTTTCGAGATACGGCTTTCTGAAAATTGCATCCCCTATTTTGAACCCCTTAGAGATAACTGACAGTAACGTCGAGCTTCGAGGACCAACTAGACCCCGAACGAAACCTATAACCCGAATTTTGTTTCATGGTAACTAAGAAAAGTGGCCCGTACGGCGTACGGTGTACGGCGGACAGACAGAAATTTTTTTATTGCATTTACATAACGAGAGGTGTTATCAACAACAAACTGTGTGCCTTAGACACAACAGACTGTTATTTACAACTTTTATTGGCAACAGTTATTCTTGGGCAACCAACAGCCTGTTGTCGTTTTCTGGAAATATCAGTAAAACCCACCACTACACGAGAGTTCTTCCCCATGAGATGATGGAATTCCTGACTATAATGACTTTAGCCATTTCAATAACTGGGATGCTCTATGAAAATTGTTCACTGGAAAAATGAGAAAAAATAACAAGTTGTCAAATAATAAGAGTCACGGATTCCCTATCATTCATGGCTTGCGCCTCACGAAGCTACGAGTTAACACAACTGCTCAGTCAGACAAGACTGAGACCGCGTGAGATGTTTTGATGTTATAGGTAGGTACCCAAAATTACTGTCAACTAACACCACCGAAACCACCAACCACCTGTCACTATCAACTAACGAAATTTGTTCATGGATTTATTTGATATTTGATTCCGGCATTCCAAAGGGAAAAATTATTCTGGTCGTATCCCAATAACAAATATCCAGAAGCACTTTCATCACAACTCGCAGAATTTATTCATTTACCTATTAATGGAAAAATTTGTTGAAATTCACTAAAAAGGTACATACATATACCTACATAATTATACATATACATATAGCATACATATACACAGTCGTATCTAGGAAGGATACATAGTGGTATTTATAGTAGGAAGGTTGAAGAAATCATAAATACGTCCATTTTCGGATGACTACTCATTTTTCAGCTGAATGCGGTAAGAGGTACGAGGAGGGGTCAGACAGAGATGGATTGGTGTCGTGAACGGATGTTCTGCGATACACTGACGTTTCGATAGATGGAGAAATTGAGGGATATATATCCATGCCCAGCACCGAGCAATACAAACGGAAGTCGGTGTGTCTCCTTTTTTTTGACAAAAATGCTAGGCGAGGGCGAGATCAGAATTGGCGAAGCTGGGAAGGATATATTGTGATTTCAGATGTACCTATTGAAGACATCCACAAAGTTAATAAGAAGGATTATGATACCTAAACGGAGACACTTCTCAAACAATCTGGTGCTATACATCTTCCATAAGTGTTCCACTTTTCAAGTTGCAAGATTCCATGATTTTCTCTGCTGGAAAAATTTCCCGAGTCCTTTTTCCCGAAGACGAAATCCCGAAACCGCAATATCGAACTACATTATTCCCGATTCAGACATTGATAAAATGATGTCCTGAATATCAGAACTTCCCGAATGGAATGATTCGACATAAAACATTACCTTACATCGCCACGTGGGTGGTGGTGATGCAATACCTTCGGGTTTTTGTAGAAATTCTTAAAAGGGAAAATGAGGAAGAACAGTTGGCAATTTATTACTGTTTACAATCTTAAAATGAGCGCTAATAAAACAAGTGATTATAGCCAGAAATAAATTAGAATTATTGCACATGGGAAGAAGCACCTTAACTCTACTACTCACACTATGAAACAGTGTAATGCCCCATAATAAACGATACACAAAGAATTATTTTTGTTCGAAAAAAGAATAGTACAGAAAATTGAAAATTCCGAAGGAAAAATGCAGACAGGGTTCGGGAAATTGTTTGTGGACATTCGTTTGGTACTCAGAATTCAGGAGGATCATACAGAACCGATCAGGAATTCATGAAAGAAAAAAAAAATACGATCATAAAGTATATAGCGAACCTCTTTAATAAAGCTAAGTGCTTTTACCCATTGTCTGGAGAGAAAAGCTCCCGCCTGAGGGCATGTATTACGGCCTTTCAGCTTCGCCCGGCAAGAGAAGTGAATAGCAGCGGAAAAAATGTCTTCAGGAGTATGGAACTAAAAACGAAAAATACATCATTTTCGCCGTGGAGCGGAAAGTCATTACATTCATTTCATTTAGATGACATAAAAGCCCTCGAGGTGATGGAAAAGGGAGCGTCGTATCTGTGTGCGGAAAAAACGTCTTTTCTAGGGTTGAGAGATAATTTTGGGATGAGACTACCTCTGAAAGCTTGAAATCTGAGGAGCCTTTGGTCGGTAATGAGGAGCGAGAAAAAGCGTTACCATCCAGCGAGTGTCGTGGGTGGGGTCAGTAATTAAGCACGATGGTTTCCATCACATACGACTTCTTATTATCAACTTTAATTAATAAATCCTTCAAATAATTAATGGTATACTTTTTCAACTTCCCGCTTCACTCCTTTATCCACGTTTTCTGGTGGTGAGTCTGTAAAATTTCATGTAACAGACGGGTTATGAGTTTCTTTGACAGTTACTCGACCCTCCTCCCCCTCAATACCGCTACGCGAACTGAAATAGCGACGAATTCATTACGTTCGTCACAATGGCTCAAATTTCCCGAGGGATTACACACGTAACACACACACACACACACACACACACACACACACACACACACACACACACACACACACACACACACACACACACACACACACACACACACACACACACACACACACACACACACACACACACACACACACACACACACACACACACACACACACACACACACACACACACACACACACACACACACACACACACACACACACACACACACACACACACACACACACACACACACACACACACACACACACACACACACACACACACACATATATATATATATATGTTCGATGGAAACGCAGATCATAACTTACATTACGAGAAACACAGTATAAGTTGGTATGTTGAACTGTACACTGCTACTAGAGATTTATTCAGTTTTGTGAATTACGAATACGTAGGCACTCCTGATGTACAATTTGAAACAAATGAATGAACCTAGGCATTTTCAAAGGAGAAGGCTTAACAAAGTCACCAAACGTGGGTAAACATTACTGCGTCAAAAGGAGTCAGAACGTCCCGAATGAACGGGCCATCGCTCCCAGTTTGGAACCTACATGTTCCGGTTTGAACGAAGTTGTGTCGCAGTCCAGAACCGAATCCTTACCTAACCATAAACGAACTTTTAGAGTTTGTTCGAGCGACCCACTTTATTCCGGATAATTCACTTCCCTTTCAACTACCGTTGAAAGGAAGCCCTTACAATTCGTTTCAACTGCTGTTTTCACAAACTGTTTTCAAGTTCAAGCAGTGAAGAACTTGGGAACCCCTGTCCCAGATAAATGACAGGAAGTTGGCTACAGCTCCGAACACAAAAAATATTACAATATACAACACAAATAATAAAAACGCTGCGAATTGTTACACAACAGCTTATTATTTACCTGCATAGATGCCCCTTCTGCGTAGATCACTGTTTTCTGTGTCAATACCTAACCCTCGTGCTTCCCACAAGAGAGACCTAAATCGAGTACTTTAGCCAGCCGGGGAATTACAGTTTCAGATATATGCGCAGGATTCAATTCTTCATCCAATCATTAATAATTATTTGTTGTTATTCATGAAGCATAACGTTTGCTGAAGTTACAACAGTACCTATCAACTGAATTTAAAATAAATACACTGCCAAGGTGATGGCACAGGAGCTTCCTCGTCACAATCAGAGTGACCCATTATAAAATAGAACAGACTCGGAAGCAAAATAACATAACATTACATTACATTACATTACATTACATAACATTACATAACGTTAAATATACATATTACATAACATTACATTACATAACATAACATTACATAACGTTAAATATACATATTACATAACATTACATTACATAACATAACATTACATAACATTACATGAAATATACATATTATACATAACATGACACCAATAATACATTACGTCCATTATACATAACTAGCCTGACCGCTCGCTTCGCTCGCTATCCGAGATTCGCTGTACGCAGTATCGTGGAACCAACAAACGACGGAAAAATCCCATACCCTACCGGGTATTTGTGCCCAATTTTATCAAAATCCGTCAAGCCGTTCAGGAGTTGACCATGGTCGACCATATTTCCGCTATGGTCAGGGAATTAGAAATGCGCCTACGTTCAACTTGGGAGGCTACCGGATATTGGTGCCAAATTTGGTCGATATCTGTTGTGCAATTCGGGATTCGACCATGGAGGGGCCCATGGATGCGCTAAGGTCGACCGCGGGGGTAGTCCGAAGGGTCGATCGTAGATAGAATTTCACGTAGATTACGAATACGCGATAAAAAATAGGGGTTACCATTTCAATTAACGAAGTTGACCATGGTCGACCATAGTTCCGCTATGGTCAGGGAATTAAAAATGCGACGTTGCACAACTTGGGAGCCTACTGGATACTCGTGCCAAATTTGGTCGATATCCGTCAAGCCATTCAGGAGTTGACCATGGTCGACCATAGTTCCGCTATGTTCAGGGAATTAAAAATGCGACGTTGCACAACTTGGGAGCCTACTGGATATTCGTGCCAAATTTGGTCGATATCCGTTGAGCAATTCGGGATTCGACCATGGAGGGGCCCATGGATGCGCTATGGTCGACTGCGGGGGTAGTCCGAAGGGTCGATCGTAGATAGAATTTCACGTAGATTACGAATACGCGATAAAAAATAGGGGTTACCATTTCAATTAACGAAGTTGACTATGGTCGACCATAGTTCCGCTATGGTCAGGGAATTAAAAATGCGACGTTGCACAACTTGGGAGCCTACTGGATATTCGTGCCAAATTTGGTCGATATCCGTTGAGCAATTCGGGATTCGACCATGGAGGGGCCCATGGATGCGCTATGGTCGACCGCGGGGGTAGTCCGAAGGGTCGATCGTAGATAGAATTTCACGTAGATTACGAATACGCGATAAAAAATAGGGGTTACCATTTCAATTAACGAAGTTGACCATGGTCGACCATAGTTCCGCTATGGTCAGGGAATTAAAAATGCGACGTTGCACAACTTGGGAGCCTACTAGATATTCGTGCCAAATTTGGTCGATATCCATCAAGCCATTCAGGAGTTGACCATGGTCGACCATAGTTCCGCTATGGTCAGGGAATTAAAAATGCGACGTTGCACAACTTGGGAGCCTACTGGATATTCGTGCCAAATTTGGTCGATATCCGTCGAGCCGTTTGGCCGTACATAGAAGGACAGACAGACAGACAGAGCGCATGCGCAGGGCGAACCGCTGGCTCTATCATGTTGAAATTTATATGGGACCTCAATGGGCCCTACCCGCTTAATCCCTGAGAATTACATTGAAATTGGGTGAAATCTTTGGTTACTACGGCTGTAACAAGGAAATTGAATCTATTTCACGCCAGCGCATGCGCAGAGCGCACCGAGGGTCCGATCATGCTGAAATTCGTACTGGAACTCACTAGGCCTTGTCCAAACAACCCTTGAAAATTTGAGCGAAATTGAATCAAAATTGTGAAAGTTATGCGTGTTTGTTGAATTTAACGTTAGCGCATGCGCAGGACGTACCGCTGGATCAATCATGTTGAAATTTGTATGAGACCTCAAGGGGCCTTATCCGCACCATCCCTCAAAATTTGAGCTGAATCAATTCAAAATCGTGGAAGTTATGGCTGTAACAAGGAAATGCGGACAGACTCACAGACTCACAGACTCACAGATTCACAGACTCACAGACTCACAGACTCACAGACTCACAGACCGACAGACACGGAACCAAATTTGTTCAGTAGGCTTTGAAACGCAAAATGCAAGTGGAAATTTTGATTTCTGAAGACAAAAATTTTTTGGCTCACGAAAGTGAACACAAGGCTTCCGCTGCTTCGCAGACTCGGAAGCAAAATCATTCTTCGAACGAGATAATATCACGTAACAACCAACTCTATTTCAAACAACCACGCATGATTATGATTGATATTGGGGCTGGATATATACCGCTTCAGTAACGATCATGTTGACGAAGCTTTTCGGTGGAACGAACGGCTGGTCGTACAACGCTCCGGGTGGTCCAAAAAAATTCTGCAGTCCGAGATCAATTTAAAAACGTAAAAAACCCATGCCTATCTATTGAAAGATTTCGAACTACGGCGTTATGAAAATGTTAATCCCTATTTTTCACCCCTTAGAGGTGAATGACAGTAACGCAGACTTCGCGGACCAACTAGACCTCAAATGTGACCTACAAAACATATTTCATTAGTTTTGGTTCACAGTAACTAAGGAAAGTGCGAAGTACGGAGGACGGACGGCATTTTTTTATTCCATTTATTTTTGAAATCATCAAATTTTGATGGGGGGGGGGGGGGGGAGATAATTTTTTTGTCTTTCTTTTTTCATGTTCGATTCCGAAGTGCATTATTGAAAATGACAAACCAAAAACGTGGCATCCACATAAAACATAATATATATAATATATTATATTGCATAGTTAATACGAACAAAATGAAATAAGATTTCATTCCACAGCAGCTGATCGCACGACTTATTCGCCTCACGAAATATTCATCCATTTTAAATTAAAGATGAGGTTATTTAGGGATTCCTACATTAGCCCACACCGCAATACGGTTTACGAATTGCCCCAGACAGGCAATTATCTCCAAGTTTTAAAGAAGGAACCTGTAGGCCTGTAGACCTGTAGGTGATCAAAAAGTTCGATAAGGTAAGGAAAAGTTGGGAAGTTATCTTGAAGAAAAAGTGTCACTGAGTTCTGCTGTAGGCAGGTACTTTTGAAATTAGATGAGCTCACGAAATCGAGAAGCTTTATTCACACCAACGTGAGTAGTTTTAATGCCCATTTTATTTTACGTATTGGGTATTAACCTACTTAGTTGAATTTATTGTTGAACGTAAGTAAGGCTCTTATTTTGACTCTAAACTGTGATAAATTTACTACTCTGCCTGTCTGTGAAAAGTTCTATAACTTCCGGGCGTCTACTTTTCAGATTTAGAGCAACTTGCTGTGAATAGTTCTGACGTTCAATAATGAACCACTGGAATCGAGCATGTTATCTGGAAGGTTGTCGAAAGAAGCCATAACTGTTACAGAAATGGCTATGATATCTAAGTATCTCCTGACTACTTCGTATATTTTTTACCCAACTCATT
This sequence comes from Leptopterna dolabrata, assembly GCA_954871275.1. Classification (NCBI taxonomy): domain Eukaryota; kingdom Metazoa; phylum Arthropoda; class Insecta; order Hemiptera; family Miridae; genus Leptopterna; species Leptopterna dolabrata. The sequence continues at coordinate 67,459,053 of OX940975.1, forward strand.
TCTTTGGCCTGTGGGTGTGTAAACCTTACGAAATTTCAAATGGTGGGATTAATGAATTGGGAATCGACTAACTGATCACAAACCGTTAATTTTTTTTTGGTCCACTTATATATACCATGAGAAATCCTAAGACAACCGAACAATAAAGAATTTAATTATGTATGAAGTTAAGATACCAAAAATGAATGAATAATTTGAGCTCCACCACTATTGAAAAGCAGCTTTTAGCTGAGGTGCAATGCATGAATGCCTGCCCGTAAATCGCTTTTGTCCTCTGTTTTGAGTCCTCTCTTGGGGAAAACTCAGATCGCTGGACCGTTTCAGGTTCTCTGCAGCGGTCTATCCAGTAGCATGCCTTTATGGCCGTAGGTTGTGACGAGGAGCGTTGGGATTCGAACCGAAGGACCGCAGCCGCCGAACCAATCCCAACCACCATGGGCATAATGGGCGTTAATATCGCGAAGTGCCTCGTCACTACGAACAATAAATTCCGATCGGCTCTACCAAGCTGAAGTTTATTCGGAGTAGGTGTATCATTCAGACTCCATAATACTTTCATGTTGGCATCTCCCTAGCCGAAATATTCATCGATGAAAAAACAAGGCTATTCTCCTCCCCTTCCCGACGGGTCCTCGGAATATTTTAACCCTCTCCACCCATACATCTCCGACGAGACCCCTCCAGGTCCGCACACACAGACTCGTCGCGCACTCGTAGTTCTCGCACATACACACGTGAACAAGCTCCTGTCTTTGTCGAGTTTTCCACTCAACGCCCATGGATTCGTTTTCATCGGGGATTTATGAATATGATTGTTGGTTGTGCGGCCCCCGCGCGGGTATTTCCGTTATCGCCCGCCTCCGGTACACTACACACCCGAAATCCTCCTCCACACGCCGCTTATTCACAACAGTCATCTATTTGCCCCATCTGTAGTGAAAATTCCGGTGCCCGCCGGCTTAGTTTACGTCGGCTTTTGGGAGTTTAGCTTCCTCTTTACCCAAGTCCACCAGCTTCAATGGCAACAATATCCTACGCCACACAAGTTTCTCGATTCATTTTATGAAAATCTTGATAACACGATACACAAGGACTAGGCAGTTAGAATCGCTTCAATGAATACATCAGTCATTGTTCAAATATTTCATTCGAGTTTTGGAATAAATGAATTTTATGTGCAGGTAATCTTGATTCCAATCATACGAGTAGAATTGATGCGATGACCATAGAATTAACAGTAGGTACTGTTTATTATTCGTGTTTTCCAATAAATCGAGACACTACATCAGATATGGATAGATAGATAGACAGAAGTAGAAAATTAATGTATGTTGGTGTTAACCGTGAAATAAAAATTTTTTGGTATAGATTCTGTCGGTAACGCAGTGAACCAACGATACGATAATATTATAGTATGACGAAATATCTCAAATGGGAACAAGTAGCCCTTAGTTTTTTCTGTAATCAGCCCTTAGTTTTTTCTACAATATGTCCCTATGTCTTCCAATTCTCCACCACGGATTCCTCTGTATGAGAGACAAATAATTATATTTTATTATCTCTGAGCGTCATATATGAAAAATTTCACAATAAACTCCAGGATCTACCTAAAATTTGCTGAGCAACAACTAAACTGCAAAGAGAAGTATGAAGAGATGACGTTACTTTGTGCAGGGTGTTAACTTTATAATTTAAAACAACACTGATCTAACTCTATCGGTGTTAGCAGTGAGAACTCCTGGAAAACATGAAAAAAAACCTAACAAGAAGCAGTGATGCTAGTCAAAACAAAAATGAGTAAGCTTAGATTAGTTGTTTGCACAATGGAAAACATAATGGTAATAACTTCAGGTGAGAAAGTCTCGCGGTTTTAACAACAGATATAATCAAACTAACAGGAAACAAGATCGGATTACAAGCGTTTGCTTGATTCTTCGGATTTTACTGCCGAGTCGTTAAAGTTGCGACTGTTATCACAGCGGTGTTGAATATCGCGCTATAAAACGGTAGGTAGCCTCTGATGCTCCCATAAAGGGCAGTAGACGAAACACAGAGGGATGCAGGTGACCGGCAAGGTCGACTCCAGCCCTTCTATTCCGACTTCCGCCGCCGAAGACATAAAACCCCGTGGGCTCTATAAGTACTCCGCGTTTTGCGTCCCGAGAGTAATCTCGAGTCATCCTCGCAACCCCCGCCACCAACCTCAGTCGACCTGAGTAAATATTATCACAATCGCAATTGCTCTGGGTGCTTGACGGGAATGCTGTGCAAAATCAACAAATAGCTTCGTGAGAAAGCCATGTGGTAAGTCAGGGCTGGCAACTTCTACTAACTTCTACGAGCTGCTGGAGTTTGATGGTCCTTCTTCTATTTACTTTATTTGACAGATGAGTTCTGACTGCCAATCTTCAAACCGCGTTAACTTGTCGAAACATTGTCGAAACTCGATCATAAAAACCAACTTCTTCTTGCCATATTTAGTGAATATTAGTACCTGTTTTTTGTCAGTTGAGGATTCCTGCAAGGCTCCACCCACCCACAAGTTCCATGTCAAAGAGTTCCCTCTACCCCCTAAGTTAACAAAAACTATGTATGTACTAGCATGACCGCTCGCTTCGCTCGCTATCCGAGATTCGCTGTACGCAGTATCGTACTTAATTCCGACGTTGCACAACTTGGGAGCCTACTGGATATTCGTGCCAAATTTGGTCGATATCCGTCGAGCCATTCAGGAGTTGACCATGGTCGACCATAGTTCCGCTATGGTCAGGGAATTAAAAATGCGACGTTGCACAACTTGGGAGCCTACTGGATATTCGTGCCAAATTTGGTCGATATCCGTTGAGCAATTCGGGATTCGACCATGGAGGGGCCCATGGATGCGCTATGGTCGACCGCGGGAGTAGTCCGAAGGGTCGATCGTAGATAGAATTTCACGTAGATTACGAATACGCGATAAAAAATAGGGGTTACCATTTCAATTAACGAAGTTGACCATGGTCGACCATAGTTCCGCTATGGTCAGGGAATTAAAAATGCGACGTTGCACAACTTGGGAGCCTACTGGATATTCGTGCCAAATTTGGTCGATATCCGTCGAGCCGTTAGGCCGTGGGAAGACGGACAGACAGACAGACAGACAGACTCACTCACAGAGATTCGTTTTTATAATATACTAGCCTGACCGCTCGCTTCGCTCGCTATCCGAGATTCGCTGTACGCAGTATCGTGGAACCAACAAACGACGGAAAAATCCCATAGCCTACCGGGTATTTGTGCCCAATTTTATCAAAATCCATCAAGCCATTCAGGAGTTGACCATGGTCGACCATATTTCCGCTATGGTCAGGGAATTAAAAATGTGCCTACGTTCAACTTGGGAGGCTACCGGATATTGGTGCCAAATTTGGTCGATATCCGTTAAGCAATTCGGGATTCGACCATGGAGGGGCCCATGGATGCGCTATGGTCGACCGCGGGGGTAGTCCGAAGGGTCGATCGTAGATAGAATTTCACGTAGATTACGAATACGCGATAAAAAATAGGGGTTATTATTTAAATTAACGAAGTTGACCATGGTTGACCGTAGTTCCGCTATGGTCAGGGAATTAAAAATGCGACGTTGCACAACTTGGGAGCCTACTGGATATTCGTGCCAAATTTGGTCGATATCCGTCAAGCCATTCAGGAGTTGACCATGGTCGACCATAGTTCCGCTATGGTCAGGGAATTAAAAATGCGCCTACGTTCAACTTGGGAGGCTACCGGATATTGGTGCCAAATTTGGTCGATATCCGTCAAGCCATTCAGGAGTTGACCATGGTCGACCATATTTCCGCTATGGTCAGGGAATTAAAAATGCGCCTACGTTCAACTTGGGAGGCTACCGGATATTGGTGCCAAATTTGGTCGATATCCGTTAAGCAATTCGGGATTCGACCATGGAGGGGCCCATGGATGCGCTATGGTCGACCGCGGGGGTAGTCCGAAGGGTCGATCGTAGATAGAATTTCACGTAGATTACGAATACGCGATAAAAAATAGGGGTTACTATATCAATTAACGAAGTTGACCATGGTTGACCATAGTTCCGCTATGGTCAGGGAATTAAAAATGCGACGTTGCACAACTTGGGAGCCTACTGGATATTCGTGGCAAATTTGGTCGATATCCGTCAAGCCATTCAGGAGTTGACCATGGTCGACCATAGTTCCGCTATGGTCAGGGAATTAAAAATGCGCCTACGTTCAACTTGGGAGGCTACCGGATATTGGTGCCAAATTTGGTCGATATCCGTTGAGCAATTCGGGATTCGACCATGGAGGGGCCCATGGATGCGCCAATGTCGACCGCGGGGGTAGTCCGAAGGGTCGATCGTAGATAGAATTTCACGTAGATTACGAATACGCGATAAAAAATAGGGGTTACTATATCAATTAACGAAGTTGACCATGGTCGACCATAGTTCCGCTATGGTCAGGGAATTAAAAATGCGACGTTGCACAACTTGGGAGCCTACTGGATATTCGTGCCAAATTTGTTCGATATCCGTCAAGCCATTCAGGAGTTGACCATGGTCGACCATAGTTCCGCTATGGTCAGGGAATTAAAAATGCGACGTTGCACAACTTGGGAGCCTACTGGATATTCGTGCCAAATTTGGTCGATATCCGTCGAGCCATTCAGGAGTTGACCATGGTCGACCATAGTTCCGCTATGGTCAGGGAATTAAAAATGCGATGTTGCACAACTTGGGAGCCTACTGGATATTCGTGCCAAATTTGGTCGATATCCGTTGAGCAATTCGGGATTCGACCATGGAGGGGCCCATGGATGCGCTATGGTCGACCGCGGGGGTAGTCCGAAGGGTCGATCGTAGATAGAATTTCACGTAGATTACGAATACGCGATAAAAAATAGGGGTTACCATTTCAATTAACGAAGTTGACCATGGTCGACCATAGTTCCGCTATGGTCAGGGAATTAAAAATGCGACGTTGCACAACTTGGGAGCCTACTGGATATTCGTGCCAAATTTGGTCGATATCCGTCGAGCCGTTAGGCCGTGGGAAGACGGACAGACAGACAGACAGACAGACTCACTCACAGAGATTCGTTTTTATAATATACTAGCCTGACCGCTCGCTTCGCTCGCTATCCGAGATTCGCTGTACGCAGTATCGTGGAACCAACATACGACGGAAAAATCCCATAGCCTACCGGGTATTTGTGCCCAATTTTATCAAAATCCATCAAGCCATTCAGGAGTTGACCATGGTCGACCATATTTCCGCTATGGTCAGGGAATTAAAAATGTGCCTACGTTCAACTTGGGAGCCTACTGGATATTCGTGCCAAATTTGGTCGATATCCGTCAAGCCATTCAGGAGTTGACCATGGTCGACCATAGTTCCGCTATGGTTAGGGAATTAAAAATGCGACGTTGCACAACTTGGGAGCCTACTGGATATTCTTGCCAAATTTGGTCGATATCCATCAAGCCATTCAGGAGTTGACCATGGTCGACCATATTTCCGCTATGGTCAGGGAATTAAAAATGCGCCTACGTTCAACTTGGGAGGCTACCGGATATTGGTGCCAAATTTGGTCGATATCCGTTAAGCAATTCGGGATTCGACCATGGAGGGGCCCATGGATGCGCTATGGTCGACCCCGGGGGTAGTCCGAAGGGTCGATCGTAGATAGAATTTCACGTAGATTACGAATACGCGATAAAAAATAGGGGTTACTATTTCAATTAACGAAGTTGACCATGGTTGACCATAGTTCCGCTATGGTCAGGGAATTAAAAATGCGACGTTGCACAACTTGGGAGCCTACTGGATATTCGTGCCAAATTTGGTCGATATCCGTCAAGCCATTCAGGAGTTGACCATGGTCGACCATATTTCCGCTATGGTCAGGGAATTAAAAATGCGCCTACGTTCAACTTGGGAGGCTACCGGATATTGGTGCCAAATTTGGTCGATATCCGTTGAGCAATTCGGGATTCGACCATGGAGGGGCCCATGGATGCGCCAATGTCGACCGCGGGGGTAGTCCGAAGGGTCGATCGTAGATAGAATTTCAAGTAGATTACGAATACGCGATAAAAAATAGGGGTTACCATTTCAATTAACGAAGTTGACCATGGTCGACCATAGTTCCGCTATGGTCAGGGAATTAAAAATGCGACGTTGCACAACTTGGGAGCCTACTGGATATTCGTGCCAAATTTGGTCGATATCCGTCAAGCCATTCAGGAGTTGACCATGGTCGACCATAGTTCCGCTATGGTCAGGGAATTAAAAATGCGACGTTGCACAACTTGGGAGCCTACTGGATATTCGTGCCAAATTTGGTCGATATCCGTTGAGCAATTCGGGATTCGACCATGGAGGGGCCCATGGATGCGCAATGGTCGACCGCGGGGGTAGTCCGAAGGGTCGATCGTAGATAGAATTTCACGTAGATTACGAATACGCGATAAAAAATAGGGGTTACCATTTCAATTAACGAAGTTGACCATGGTCGACCGTAGTTCCGGTATGGTCAGGGAATTAAAAATGCGACGTTGCACAACTTGGGAGCCTACTGGATATTCGTGCCAAATTTGGTCGATATCCGTCGAGCCGTTTGGCCGCGCATAGAAGGACAGACAGACAGACAGACACACAGACAGACAGAGATTCGTTTTTATAATATAGTAGAGATAGAGATATAATACAAACGAGAACCATAAAAAGCACCGATAAGGAAAAATCTGCCATGTTTTGAAATATCTGACCCCAGGGATTTACATGTCAACAGGTACAAGTGACAAAAAAAAAATCATAAAAAACGCTGCAGTCATTGTCACATGGGTTTATTATTCTATTGGACATACCTTCAGGAATGTTGGCTGTTCATTTATTTTTTATTTCGTGTGAAATAATTGAAATTGCTATTTCTGATGGTTTCCACCATTTTTGGCCCCTAAAACACGAATTAGGTACGCTCCTTTTTTTCAATGTATCTTTGATCATTGGTAGTGCCATTTAATCGTCTTAATCCACGTGTTGATACTACTTCCAGTGTTATTATACAAATTGATGGTGATTTCAGACGATTTCCCTGGTTTTTGACTCATAAAAAATCAATTTTGGGAGCTGAACATTAGGTAGAACCTCGATTTTCCACTCTTTGGTCAAAATCGACTTCATATTCGGTCTTCTCGTCCCCAAAAACTTGGAAAACGATACCTCAAAAGCTCGTGTTACTAAATGCTGCTAAAACGCAAAAAGTACCTAGTTTTGTGCACATTTTCATTCATAACATCCCTGGGTATATTCCGATCGGGCTGAAAAGTTTCGGGACACAACTAGGGCCCAAATGGAGCATGTGTGCGAGAGAACGACTTTTTTAGACCAAAAATGGAGCCTGTACACGTGATACGGCGTACGGACATTGCATTTTTGGGATCTACGCACCTTGAAACGTAAAAGAAAAAAATTTGAGGGGGTGTTGTAAAAATTTTTAGCTGAGCGATTACATAGGTGTATTATTCACAGAATAATAAACCAAAAGAGCCCGATAAGTTAGTGTGGTATAGTGACAGACTTCCTCATCTGTCATTTATGCGAAGCTGCTCTCCCCATGTAAAATCGATCTAGGTACGCTTAATTATACTCTGAATCAGCTCAGAGAAAAATCACTTGGAACGTACTGACAGTACAGCATAAAGAAACTGAGCTGCATAGGAACGGATGATGGTTAAGCGAAACAATCGATAGTTTCACGCTATACACCGCTAATGGTTGCATCCCACACCAGTTAACAAACATGGGAAGCTGATGCTCAAAGGAACAAAATAATCAAAACAAAAAACATAGTGAAGGTTGGGCGAAGCGATCGAAAAGGGGCGAATGAGAAACGAAAGAGCTCTTATTACTTACTTTCAATCAGTAGACTGGTAATATTTCACTTGTATTACCTATTCGAGTGTTTGGCCTAGTGAAACAAGAATTACAAGGAATGACACTACTCGAATTTCAATTAGTAGAAACTAATCGCATTTCTAGCTTTTTAACATATCAAACATTTTTTCATAATTAATTATTATGCAAAATTTAAAGGCATCTAATTTGTTCACGGGGCATAATTTGGCACCTTATTTCTTTATTCACTAACTCTTTCCATTTCAGTAAATTAAACGCTAAAAGATTATGTGCAAGTAGAACAGTAGGATTTAATTAACATCTGGGTATCAGCAATAGGATTACCGAACCCTAATACCTCCATTTAAATCCTTCAGCACGCGAGAGGGGCTGATTAAAACAGGATCATTGTACGGAATAAGTGTGAGAAGAGATCATAGCGATATATCTTCATGGGAGACGGAGCCTAGTGAAATAATGACTTTTTGTGATGGTGCCGTCCATGAAGTCAGTCGTAAGAAGCTCATGAGGGCGGGCTGGAGAGGTCGTCGGATCCCGCAGAGGGTAGGTACTTCTTGCCTTCAATAGACTACAAGATGAAGGGTCCCTACGTAGGAACACTAACGGGTTCTCAGGCATTCCGGCTTGGCCAGAAGTGGGACAAACCGCCGGAGCTCAGGTGAAGGACTCAAGAACCGCTTCCGTCATCAGACAACCTGCGCCTTCCGGCCCTTCTCAATTCTTACGCAAACGAAGTATAAGGGAGAATCCTAAGAAGGATATTTGCAGGAAAAGATACGTAACTGTGGTAAAACTTATATAGCTTTCTCAGCTTTCAAAGATGACTATTTTTTACTAAATCAACGTGTAAATACAGTAGTAAAAAATAGTCATCTTCGAAAGCTGAGAAAACTGTTTAATTTAAAATGAATACATGTAAATACATATTGACACATATTTACATTGACACATATGTTTAATATATTCAATAATGAACCTTTGGGATCGAGCGTAAGAGAAATTCTCAAATTTGATGGTTTGCGTTTCAAGGTACGTAGAATCCAGAAACGGAATATAAGGACTGCAAATTATTACACATCGTTTTATTATTTTCTGTACAGATACTACTTCTCTGCAGATCATTCCTATCAATTCCTATTCCTATTATCAGAAGACCCTGAACTAGTAGAGTCGTTTTTTCTGCGGTGCATATACATATCTCCTTGCCTACCCATGCACGCACACACATATATGTATACAGACACGACAAAAACGCCACCAGAGTCGAAGTATGAGCTCTGTAACGTCTGGCAATATACAGTTACATACTTTGTTGGCTGTTGCCGCTCAGTAACTTTGGTTCAGGGGTGAGCATAGGATCCAAGTACTTTCATCTCATCAGGGATATATAGTTTATAATGTTGAATATCTCGTGTATTAAATTTATTGGATGGGAGTTCATTCCCAGTCATTCACTGGGTTTTAATGTTGTACCATATAGCAGTTACACTGTTCTCACTTGAGTTGAAAATGGGTGATGCTAATCTTCATAAGTTGTTAATTGAGGATAGTTTGTTATCCCACGTGTAAAAAATAATTTATAGAAAGGAAACAAAAAGAAAATTGTTGAATTCAATTTTCTGATTTTACGTACCCTGTCGTGCCAACCATCAAATTTTGAGGAGGAGGGAATATATATATCTTTTTTTCGTGCTCGATTACAAAGGTTCGTTATTAATATATAATAAACCAAAATTCTGCCCGTTCGCCGTACCGACTTCCCCTAGCTACCAAGGACCAAAATTAATGAAACTTGGTTTGCCAACCCGAGGCTTGCCGTTACTGTCTGTTATCTCTAAGGGGTAAAAAATAGGGGTTGAAAAAAAAGGGAGTATCCACTCTACAAGTGGATACATAGGAACATGGATATGCCTTACGGCCGAGTAATCGTAGAATTTAATCACATTCACATTCCTACGTATCCTCTTGTAGATGGATATTTTAACCAGGTTTGCGTTGCGCAAGGTGAGGATAATGAGTAAGAGGCAGATATTTTAAATGTCATCGGTCGTCCGTCCAAATATGTTCGCAGTGCGTACCCTGGCTTTGTTTCTGTACTTGTTCTTGATGAAGGTGTATGAACATTTTCAATGGCTGGGCGACTGATCCATGAAAAAAATTGTGTACGATGGTCATACTACGAGTAAAACTCATGAAATTCAATTCACCAAAATTGCTCCACCTTCCGAGCGAGCTCCAGGAAAGCAGATACAAAAAAAAAAAAAAATCGAAATGTCCGCCATTACACTCATTTTTCCGCGCACCCCAGGTTGGGAATCGCTGTTCTATCGGATATACCTACAGAAATGCTGGCTGTTTATTTATTGTTTCGTTCGTATAAAATAATTGAAATAGCTATTTCTGGTGGTTTCTACCAATTTTTGCCCCCAAGACTTGAATTAGGTACGATCCTTTTTTTTTTCAAATTAGCTGTGATCATTGATAGTACCATTTAATCGTCTTGATCCACGTGTTGACACTTTTTCTAGTGTTATTCTACAAATTGATGGTGATTTCAGACAATTTCCCAGGTTTTTGACTCATAAAAACTCAATTTTGGGAGCTGAACATCTGGTACAACCTCAATTTTCCACTCCTTGGTCAAAATCTACTTCATATTCGGTCTTCTCGTCCCCAAAAACATGGAAAACGATACCTCAAAAGCTCATTTTACTAACATGTTACTAAAACACAAAAAGTACCTATTTTTATACAAATGTTCACTCATAAGACCCCTGGATATATTCCGATCGGGCTGAAAAGTTTCGGGACAACTAGGGCCCAAATGGAGCATGTGTGCGAAAGAACGAATCTTTTAGACCGAAAATGAAGCCGGTACACGTGATACGGCTGACGGACATTGCATTTTTGGAATCTACGCACCTTGAAACGGAAAAGAAAAAATTTTGAGGGGGTGTTATAAAAATTTTTTGCTGAGCGAATACATAGGTGTATTATTCACAGAATAATAAACCAAAATCATTAAAAATGTAACAGTTTTTGTCGTACAGAAATCGTTCTCCACTCCTTGGAAAGCTCTCCATTTATACAAAAATGTAATGCTGACTAAACCGCCATTAAAACAAAGAAACTCCTTCAAAACTCTTTCATTCTATGTGTCGTTCCGCACAGAATTTCTAACCGAACTCCAGCCGTAAGACATATCCACGTCAAAAACGCCATAGCTCGAAAACTTTCAATAGAAGGAACGTTTTTAAATTCATTCTGAGATTTTTGGAGACCACCCGAAGCATCGTACGTCCAGCCATTCGTACACAGAGGCCCTGAAGGAAATGTGGTTGAAATACAGTAATATATTATATCCGAATAATATATGATAATACATCATTATTTCCATTGTTATATTATATTATGGAAATACTGGAAATGAGTTTTAAATATATTATGATGATAATGCTTTTTTGCATTCCAGAGTTAAGACTGTCTAGGTTTTTGCCACTTACTTAGTGATTTTTTAATAGAAATTTTGGATAATTGTGGTTAAAAAATTGCAATAAAATCAATAGTAAAAATTTTGTGTTCAAAGAATTTCAAAAAAATCATTATGAACCGATTTTCTTGGACAATTTTCCTAGTAGAATATTAGAACCACCGCCTAACACCATTCTTGCTTTACCTTCCACCGCACATTACATGAGTTAGATTATAATAGAAACGCTGCAAAGTCCTTGTCACATGGGGTTTATTATTCCACAAAAATGTTGGCTGTACATTTATTGTTTGTTTCATGTGAAATAATTGAAATAGCTATTTCTGATGGTTTCCACCAATTTTGGCCCCCAAAACACAAATTAGGTAGGTACGATCTTTTTTTTTTTTCAAATTAACTTTGATCATTGGTAGTGCCATTTAATCGTCTTGATCCACGTGTTGACACTTTTTCTAGTGTTATTCTACAAACTGATGGTGATTTCAGACGATTTCGCAGGTTTTTGACTCATACAAAATCAATTTTGGGAGCTGAACATCTGGTACAACCTCAATTTTCCACTCCTTGGCCAAAATCGACCTCATATTCGATTTTCTCGTCCCCAAAAACATGGAAAACGATACCTCAAAAGCTCATGTTACCAACATGTTGCTAAAACGCAAAAAGTACCTATTTTTACACACATTTTCACTCATAACATCGCTGGGTATATTCCGATCGGGCTGAAAAGTTTCGGGACACAACTAGGGCCCAAATGGAGCATGTGTGCGAAAGAACGACTTTTTTAGACCGAAAATGAAGCCTGCACACGTGATACGGCGGGCGGCGTACGGCGTACGGCGGACGGACATTGCATTTTTTGAATCTACGCACCTTGAAACGGAAAAGAAAAAAGTTTGAGGGGGGGTTATAAAAATTTTTTGCTGAGCGATTACATAGGTGTATTATTCAGAGAATAATAAACCAACACAGTAACAGTGTATACTCGGTTCTCTACTCGTTATATAACAGTGTATACTTGTTATATGCGTGTTATAGGTTCTACACATTTCGCAATATGAGAGCTTATTACATGATCCGTTTTGTGAACCGTGGGTAACGCGTAAATGACAATCGGATTAATTGAGGACTCGAGGCAATTTCGAGGTCGTAGAGGAAGATCAAGAGGTAAATGCCGTTGCGATGTGCCAGCTCATTCCCCGGCGCTGAATCCCACCTGTATCGATGTCCTGTCGGACCGTTAGCCGGATTGGTTGGGCGACTGGAGGTTCAGACCATCGCCACACGGGCTCTTCACTCGACTACGATCTGACCGGGTATTCTTACCACAATCAAGAATCATTAGGATTTTTTCATGAAGGTGGATTTATTGATTTATGTGACTGAAAAGTGCATATAACAGTTCATGTAAATATGTAGGTAAGTACTGATGACCGTCCGATATAAATGACCAAAATCTACGACAATTTATTCTTACTACAAGAGTGTGTTCATTCAAATGCGTGCGTGTGCTTCATTCAGGAACGAACCGATACACCGATTTTGATGCAGTTTTTTGCAAAACTATAGCAAAGAATTCTGGCCATGTATTATAAGCATATAATATGAGAATCCTTAGATGCTCCCCTTTCTATGTGAACCCGACGGTCCTTCGCGATGAAATCTGAATAAATACGTCCGTAACTAACAAAATTCTCGATTTTAAGCGACCAATCGCTGGAAAGAACTTGTTGTAAAGATTTCAACGTCCTTCGAAGCGCATTTTGTGGACCGAGTTGATCGGGTTTCCTACATCTTATACGTCGTCCATGAATGAGGAAACCATTACTTAGAAGATGGAGCGGCTATTACTCCCGAAATTATTTACCCTTCATCTATTATATGAGGGAAAGGGTTATTGTCGGATAATCATTTCTACCTACCGCTCGTTTATAATGATAATAATCCATGAATAACTGTTCGGTCGCGCAAAATTCGAAGATCTATACAAGGGCCAGGACGTGTGTATGTCTTTAAATATATTTTTCCGGATGCCTTAACCTTGACCGAACTTTTCCAACACTCGCAACAAAATAATTTAATGAGTAAGGAAGGAAATTAAAATGATTATCAAGGTATACAATAAGCACAGCTAGATGTTGTCAACCGATAATACTTCTTTCTATCAAAGGACCTCAACAATGAAGTACGGACATGGAAATCCCAGGACTACTTCGCCTCTGCGAAATCAGTCAACAATGACTGATTGCTAAATTTCCCGGGTGATGTCAAGAAACTATAAATGAAAGTGAAACTGAAATAATGTTCTCACGAGCTTAATGCCCTTAGTGAACAGCTTTGAAAAATTAAACTTTAACTATTCAACAACGGTTAGAAACGCTCTAGGACACAGTGGTTTCATCACAAACACTAATAAGTCGAAAAACTAAAACGCTGCAAATCCCTGCACAACGGTTTATTATTTTGTATAGAATACCCTTCTGTTACAGATCACAGCTCTATGTATAGATAACCCGTCTATATAATATGATATGTACTATTCTATACATATTATGTAGACCGCAGACCCTCCTTAGGTTGGTACCTAACCCCGTACTCGTTACTAGGTACCTACCTAAATCACGAGTTAAATGTTGCTAAAATAATTCTGCCGATGACAAACAGTACCTAACAAAAAGAAACACACATAATGAAGTTCTGAAAAGAAATTGTTGATGAGGAGTGAAAAAAGTTGCAAAAGTACCTACCAACAAACTCCAGCCCCTTCTACGTAGATGGTATAATTTACCGTTGTGTAATAATTTACCGTTGAGTAATGATTTACCGTAGTAATAATTTACCCATCAATAATACTTCAACGTTTGTTCAAGTTTCACTACCTACCAACAAACTCCAATAGAGCCATCATTTTTCAAATTAAATAATATCACAGAACAACCAACTCGACTTCATACTCCGCCAATATAATCAGGTGATCCCTACCAATGATTGGCCGTATTCACAAATTCCTATTGTGGGCGCGTCTCTGGTTACGAGATTTGGTTTGGATTGTATACAATTTCATTCACACTGGAGTCGAAAATGCCTGTCGGTGCAAACTTCGGGGCCTTACTGTGAACGAACGGCTGGACGTACGATGCTCCGGATGGTCTTAAAAAACTCGCAAGTTCAAGAACTATTTAAAACCGTAAAAATATTTACGTAAAAAAATGGTATAGGCGTTTTGAAAATTTCAACCCCTATTTTGAACCCCTTAGAGATGACTCACAGTAACGTCGAGCTTCGAGGACCAACTAGACGCCGAACGGAACCTATAACCCGAATTTCATCAATTTTTTTTCATGGTAACTAAGAAAAGTGGCCCGTACGGCGTACGGCGTACGGCGTACGGCGTACGGTGTACGGCGTACGGCGTACGGCGTACGGCGGACAGACAGAAATATTTTTATTGCAGTTTTGGATTCTACATATCTTGAAACGTAAACCATCAAATTTTGAGGGGGGGTAAGAATTTTTTTTTTCATGCTCGATTCCAATGGTTCATTATTGAAAATAATAAACCAAAACACAACGTGGATCAGAGAACATATACATGCGAAGTTTGCATACTAATGCAGTCATCTCAATGGTAGGTGACGTAGTGATGGTGGTCAGCAATTCTTGATACGGCAAGCTCCCTCGTCTTTGCTCCATAAGGGAGAAAATAAAGGCTGCAAATTATTACACAACGGCTCATTATTTACCTGTATAGATGCCCCTTCTGCGTACATAGTATAATAAACCGTTGTGTAATAATTTATAGTTGTGTAGTATATTGCACAATAATAAACCGTTGTGTAATAATTTACAAATAATAACCGCTGAGTAATAATTTAATAGATAATAATTAATTAGATTAATTATTAGGATTTAATTTAATAGATGCCCTAAATCGAATATTGAGCCAGCCCGGGAATTACATTTCATAATTGCTGTTATTCATGGGACATAACGTTTATTCAAGTTACAAAAGTATCAACAAAATCCAGAACAGCCATCATTTTTCAAATAAAATAATATCACAGAGCAACCAACTCGACTTCATACTCCGTGAATATAATCAGGTGGTCCCTAGCAATGATTATCTCGGGCCAATTCCCGGCGTCCCTAGCAATGATATCTGGGCTGAATGTATACAATATGATTCCCCCTCCTGTTGACGAAGCCTGTCGGTGCAAACTTCGGGGCCTTACTGTGAACGAACGGATGGATGTAGAATGCTTCGGGTGGTCTCAAAAAACTCCCAAGTTCAAGAACTATTTAAAAACTTTAAAATTCGAGGTAACGGCGTCCTGGGGATTTCACCCCCCCACCTTAGCGATGACTGACAGTAACGCCGAGCTTCGCGGACCAACTAGACCCCAAGCGGGACCTACAACCCAAATTTCATCAATTCTGGTTCATGGTAACTAAGAAAATTGCGAAGTATGGCGTAGGGCGGACGGACAGAAATTTTTTATCGCATGTTCGGATTCTACGTACCTTGAAACGGAAACCATCAAATTTTGAGGGGCGGGGGGGGGGGGGGGTTAATTTTTTTTTTTTTTTTTTTTTTCATGCTCGATTCCAAAGGTTCATTATTGAAAATAATAAACCAAAATGGATTGATTATGATAAAGGAACTATTTACCAAAACATTTTGTGCGAAGATCTCAACTGAGCACCACCAAGAACGACAGTTGATTGCTAAGGTTTTTTATATTACTTCTGGTTCTCTAGAAAATCCAAATAGATAATTAGAGTTGAGGAAAGGCCAAACCAAACCAGCGATATTAAACGTTTCTGCAGAGAATTCGTTCAAGGGAAATTTAATGTTACTGATTGGGAACGCAGACTGCCGTGACCCCCTCCCACAACCGATACATAAGAAGTCCTCGCGGCAAAAATGCAAATTTCAGTAATTCATTTGCGAGGGCTAAAATGGAAAACAGGAACCGCCGAGAAGTCAAAAGCTGGTTTCAAATCTATGAAGAGGACATGGAAGTCAGAATATTCCAGTATCAGCCTCAGTCCACGTATATCGCTAGGCACACTAAAATTAGCGTAACACATGTGAACTCCGTATATGAAATATAAATGCAGATCGGATTTTATTATATAATTATATACGAGTATATAACGCAAATAAAATAAAACCTCCTCTACTATTAGAACACACCTACTTTTACTGTAAAGTGTTGAACGTGAATTGTTCATCTTTAACACAAAATCGCACTACATTTCGCTACCTCCTGGAAATCTCCACAACCCCTGCAATAAACACTGATTTGGAGATCAGGTTATGCTCTTCACAAGTGGCGGGTGTCCTTGAGGAAGCAACAGCTTAAAGGATGCGCGACACGAGAAATTAGGTCGTAAACTAGCATTTAAAAAACGGTAAGGTCGGGATGTAGAAGGAAGTAAGTGCGTTACCACTGAAAGATACCAGTTCGGCCGGAGGCCCGCTCGGACCCCATCCCTGACCCTCACGTAACGCCGAGGAACCCGTTATGTGACATAATCCCTACTTCTACCAAGAGAAGTTGAAGGTGATGGCTACCCCAGCCGTCTATAGGAGGTACGAGTTCGGATCCCCCTGTGGGATGGGAATCCAATTTCCCGAATCGCTCAAAATGACAACAGAGCAGTTATCTCCGCTCAGCACAGCTCGTCGAAAATTTAGCGCAACCCGCGGGAGTCGGCCTCGATGTTTTCACCAACTGGCCGACGAATGGGGTGTTTCGGATAAAATGAATCGGAAAGCTTTTACAACCAACTGGGGCTTGGCGGGTTCCCTACAAAACGAAGCAATAACGAACATAAACGAGAAATAAAACACCTAAATGGAAGTTCTCAGTCATCTTACAACAACAACAACAACAACAACAACGCACTATATTATTCGTTTTCGCATTTCATCGAAAAACAATTCATTTGGATCGGAAGATGGTGTTGGACTGTACTGGAGAGTGATGGAAGAATATGACAACTACTGAGTCACGCATTAATTAATTAAGTCATGTTATGTTAACATAAGTTATGTTATGATTAAGTTACCTAAGTTCATAAACCACAATGTTATACTAAAATAAAATGAATACAATACAATGTATATGATGTAGATAAGTGGAGAATGAACCAATGTAGATAAGTGGAGAATGAACCAATGTAGATAAGTGGAGTAAGTTTAATTCACACAAAGTTCCAGTTTTCACTCAACCGCAGGCAAAACCTCCGATGTCACTCAAGCAATGTGATAACCTGATAACACACCGACCAGCACAGAAATATGATGATTTATACTGACCAAACAAAAATAAATATACGCCAATACTCAATACATAGCTAACCAATGTAATTGATTCAGAAAACGTTTTAGTTCAGAGATTCATTTTAGATTCCGACGTTGCACAACTTGGGAGCCTACTGGATATTGGTGCCAAATTTGGTCGATATCCGTCGAGCCATTCAGGAGTTGACCATGGTCGACCATATTTCCGCTATGGTGAAGGGGACCGAAAAATTCCGACGTTGCCCAACTTGGGAGCCTACTGGATATTCGTGCCAAATTTGGTCAATATCCGTCGAGCCATTCAGGAGTTGACCATGGTCGACCATATTTCCGCTATGATCAGGGAATTAAAAATGCGCCTACGTTCAACTTAGGAGGCTACCGGATATTGGTGCCAAATTTGGTCGATATCCGTTGAGCAATTCGGGATTCGACCATGGAGGGGCCCATGGATGCGCTATGGTCGACCGCGGGGGTAGTCCGAAGGGTCGATCGTAGATAGAATTTCACGCAGATTACGAATACGCGATAAAAAATAGGGGTTACCATTTCAATTAACGAAGTTGACCATGGTCGACCATAGTTCCGCTATGGTGAGGGAATTAAAAATGCGACGTTGCACAACTTGGGAGCCTACTGGATATTCGTGCCAAATTTGGTCGATATCCGTCCAGCCATTCAGGAGTTGACCATGGTCGACCATAGTTCCGCTATGGTGAAGGGGACCGAAAAATTCCGACGTTGCCCAACTTGGGAGCCTACTGGATATTCGTGCCAAATTTGGTCGATATCCGTCGAGCCATTCAGGAGTTGACCATGGTCCACCATAGTTCCGCTATGGTCAGGGAATTAAAAATGCGACGTTGCACAACTTGGGAGCCTACTGGATATTCGTGCCAAATTTGGTCGATATCCGTCCAGCCATTCAGGAGTTGACCATGGTCGACCATAGTTCCGCTATGGTGAAGGGGACCGAAAAATTCCGACGTTGCCCAACTTGGGAGCCTACTGGATATTCGTGCCGAATTTGGTCGATATCCGTTGAGCAATTCAGGAGTTGACCATGGTCCACCATAGTTCCGCTATGGTCAGGGAATTAAAAATGCGACGTTGCCCAACTTGGGAGCCTACTGGATATTCGTGCCAAATTTGGTCGATATCCGTCGAGCCATTCAGGAGTTGACCATGGTCGACCATAGTTCCGCTATGGTCAGGGAATTAAAAATGCGACGTTGCACAACTTGGGAGCCTACTGGATATTCGTGCCAAATTTGGTCGATATCCGTCCAGCCATTCAGGAGTTGACCATGGTCGACCATAGTTCCGCTATGGTGAAGGGGACCGAAAAATTCCGACGTTGCCCAACTTGGGAGCCTACTGGATATTCGTGCCAAATTTGGTCGATATCCGTCGAGCCATTCAGGAGTTGACCATGGTCGACCATAGTTCCGCTATGGTGAGGGAATTGAAAATGCGACGTTGCACAACTTGGGAGCCTACTGGATATTCGTGCCAAATTTGGTCGATATCCGTCCAGCCATTCAGGAGTTGACCATGGTCGACCATAGTTCCGCTATGGTGAAGGGGACCGAAAAATTCCGACGTTGCCCAACTTGGGAGCCTACTGGATATTCGTGCCGAATTTGGTCGATATCCGTTGAGCAATTCGGGATTCGACCATGGAGGGGCCCATGGATGCGCTATGGTCGACCGCGGGGGTAGTCCGAAGGGTCGATCGTAGATAGAATTTCACGTATATTACGAATACGCGATACAAAATAGGGGTTACCATTTCAATTAACGAAGTTGACCATGGTCGACCATAGTTCCGCTATGGTCAGGGAATTAAAAATGCGACGTTGCACAACTTGGGAGCCTACTGGATATTCGTGCCAAATTTGGTCGATATCCGTCAAGCCATTCAGGAAATGACCATGGTCGACCATAGTTCCGCTATGGTCAGGGAATTAAAAATGCGACGTTGCACAACTTGGGAGCCTACTGGATATTCGTGCCAAATTTGGTCGATATCCGTCAAGCCATTCAGGAGTTGACCATGGTCGACCATAGTTCCGCTATGGTCAGGGAATTAAAAATGCGACGTTGCACAACTTGGGAGCCTACTGGATATTCGTGCCAAATTTGGTCGATATCCGTCAAGCCATTCAGGAGTTGACCATGGTCGACCATAGTTCCGCTATGGTCAGGGAATTAAAAATGCGACGTTGCACAACTTGGGAGCCTACCGGATATTCGTGCCAAATTTGGTCGATATCCGTCGAGCCGTTTGGCCGTGCATAGAAAGACAGACACACAGACTCACAGACAGACAGAGATCCGTTTTTATAATATAGTAGGGATTTTTATCTGATCTTATTACACAACGGCTAAGTACAGGGTGGCGCAATTGGATCGGACACATTTTGAATTGTTCTGAAATCGTCAATTTTGAAGATATCGGGATGAAATAAAGCTTAAAATGTCGAGTAATTAAGGGAGTTATTAGTCATTACTTAGTCATCTTAAATGTGAAAAATGATATCCACCAAATGCCTTCCTTGCTGAGCGTAACGGTGAATTCTGAGCGTTATGTGAGGATGATCGAGGATTTTCTCATTCCACAACTCGAGCATAACGATTATGACACGGACAGCATGTGGTTTCAGCAGGATGAGGCCACAGCCCACACGGCAAGAGTTTCGATGCAGGTTGTTCGCGCTCATTTCCCAGGGCACGTGATGTCGCGTTTCGGAGATGTCCCGTGGCCCCCACGCCAGAGATGGGCAGATTCGTATTCGTAAATTCGAATCCGAATTTGATTCACAGCACCTTAACGTGTCAATCCGAATACGAATGCATTCGTATTCTAAAGTGTGAATTCGAATAGATTCATATTTCCAAGTGTGAATCCGAATACGAAATTTGGATTCACACCTATGAATCCAAATCCGAATCTATTCGTATTCATACCTATGAATCCAAATCATTTCGGATTCACATCTATGAATACGAATCCATTCGGATTCACACTTGGAAATATGAATCTATTCGAATTCACACTTTAGAATACGAATGCATTCGTATTCGGATTGACACGTTAAGGTGCAGTGAATCAAATTCGGATTCGAATTTACGAATACGAATCTGCCCATCTCTGCCCCACGCTCACCTGATTTGACAGTCTGCGATTTCTTTTTGTGGTGCTACCTGAACGCCAGGGTTTACGCCAGCAAACCCCCTAACCTTCAGCAGTTGAAGACATCAATGATACAGGCTGAAATCGCCTCGATCCCGACCGATATGCTTGAGCAAGCCATGCGGAACTTCCGTGACCGACTTCAAGAATGCATAGCTCAGCAAGGAAGGCATTTGATGATCATTTTTCACAATTAAGATGACTAAGTTGTAAATAAACTCCCTTAATTACTCGACATTTTAAGCTTTATTTCATCCCGATATCTTCAAAATTGACGATTTCAGAACAATTCAAAATGTGTCCAATCCTATTGCGCCACCCTGTACATTAAGGACCATCTCAGTATACAGCATGAACTGAGAACAAATAGGTTTTCAGTGGGCGGGTACTCCCGTTTCATTATTCAATATGAGCTTACCGTATGCTGTATACCTACTCCATTCAACAAACGATACAACTACCTCGTATTCGCAGTTTCTGGCAAAGATCAACCCACCCACCCACTAATTGCCGGCCCCACCCAAATATCAGTTCGGAAAACAACAGATAGGTAGCACAAAATAATACCCTTAAAAACACGAGTAATAACCAAGACACGAGCTTCCAACATTCCGTTGAGGTCAGAAAGCATCGTTAAAACCGATGACTACCCACTTCACAAGCCGTCTGAAGACCTATAAAATGTGTACATCTGTGAATCCCTCAGCGGGGATTGATGAAGGCCTATGTGTACAACTCCCGTGTATCTGCTCAAATGGGTATTTTTAACATTTCCGAGTCAAATTTAAGGGCGATGCAAACAAATTCAAGGTTTTCCGAAACAAATTTTCAAGGTTTTTTCCAGTCAAATTCAAGGGTTTTAGTCTCGTCTCATCAGAAGTGGCCGAGGCCTTGTTTTCGGTTTTACACGTTTTATACTGTTTTCATAATTTTGAGAGAGAACAAGCGGATTTCCCCACTTTCGACCACGCTAAACACGAATCCATTGAAGAAAAAAAGGGGGGAAAAAGCAGCTCCTTCAGGTAGTTGAGTACCTGTGTGTGTGTGTGTGTGTGTGTGTGTGTGTGTGTGTGTGTGTGTGTGTGTGTGTGTGTGTACGCATTTCTGCGAACTGCCATAACTTTCAATTCAATTCAATTTTTTTATTCAGCAAATACTTTATACAACAAATATAATGATTTTTAGAGAGTCTATATACATAATACAAGATCTAAAACTTATGTTGGTTTATTAGCCTAAGGTCAATGACCCGTCCAGGCTCGTCTCTTCCACCACTATTTATTACTGCGTATGTATGTACCAGCAGTTTCCTTGAAAAAACACACCGTAAGTGTTTGGAGAATGAGTTACATTGATCAAGAACCAACAGAATTTACAGAGTAGTTAGTTAATACACTTAATGCTACGAAGGCTGATTTGTATTTTTATCCTAATTTAAACTTTTTTATAACAACACTTTCGTTATTTTCAAGCTCAAAATATTCTAGAACTAGTTTTTTAAATTTTCCTGTTGATGTTGAAGTCTTGGTTAGGAGCGGTAACTGTTCAAATAGGGCTGGAGCCAGCCATGGAAATTGTCGTGTAGAAATCATTATGCGCCTGTGGTATCTGGAGGACATAGTTGGCGTTTGTACGCGTCGGTCTAATCACCGCTTGCTTAGTAAATAAATGCAGGTGTTTATGCACATATAAAACAGTTCTGTGAATACAAGCCATTCTGGGAGTGAGAACACCGAAGTATTTGTATAGGTACATAGTTGAAGTACGTTTATGGGAATTAGTTGCAATTCTCAAAAGTGTATTCATTGCTATGTTTATACTATTAAAGGTCAAAACTCACTTCGTAATGGACCAAATTGGCTCAAATTGTGAAGGTAGTTCGAGGATATATCCTTGTTGGTCCATATGAATTTCGTCACGTTCAAATCAGTAGTAGAGACTGCGCATGCGCAAACGTGAAAAACGTCGCACCCACATAGCTCACGACCCAATGGACCAAACGGGCTCACATTTTAATGTTAGTTCGGGGCAAGGTTCTCGTTGGTTCAATATGGACATGGTCGCATTCGGATCTGTGGAATAGACACTGGGTATGTGCAAACGTGAAAAACTCTGAACCGCAATATCCTACAACCCAATGGACCAAATTGGCTCAAATTTTGACACTAGTTTAGGGTTACGAAATACTACCTACTATTAATACGGATAACTAATTCCACCCATACTACCAAGGCCGAGCCACGTACTCCATGGATTACTTTAGTGAACATGAGCTTGTATCGTTTTCCATGTTTTTTGGGGCGAGAAGACCGAATATTAAGTTGATTTTGACCGAAGAGCAAAGAATTGAGGTTGTAATGAAGGTTTAGCTCCCGAAATTCATTTTTATGACCCAAGAACCTGGGAAGTTGTCGGAAACCACCATACATTTAGCGAATTTTCGAAGAAAAGGAAGCTATTGTTCTCGGTCCAAAACTTTTAAAACTCGAATTTCCGAAAGATTTTTATACAAAAATCCGTTTCAGACCATCCTGAATTCACTGCCGAAAGACACCAAAAATTATATGTATATATATATTTATATATTTATATATATATTTATATATTTATATATATATATATATATATTTATATATTTATATATATATTTATATATTTATATATATATTTATATATTTATATATATTTATATATTTATATAATATGTATGTGTCATTCCAGACGATAACTCTCGACAGAATTGAGATAAAAAGTTCAAATTTGCACGAAAAATCTGTCTTGGCAATCGACAGGCTAAGTTCGTAGATGGGCAGAATCTGGTCACTCTAAGGGGGAGTTTTGGGGAGTTTTAGGGGGGGAAAATTACCCATAAATTCCCAAAATGAAACAGTCTGACAAGTGACACCTCATTTTAAAGGTTTTTCTACGCTGAACACGATGGTGAAATCAGAATTGCGATATCTCATTTCGTTCTCAAACTGGAGCACTTTGAAGATGAAGGAACGTGGTTATTTCTTGAGATAAAACAGTTTTACATAAAATCAGTTATTTCTTCGAAAATTCGCTCTTATAGCCATGATGCATGACTGTGGTTTTTTGTTTATCAGTTGATTATATTACAGAAAAATCAACAAAGCTGCCCAACAACAAATGAACACTCTGTGGCACACTACGAACGTATATATGCACCCGAAGCTGTACGAATATGCCGAGAAACTTACATCCAAGTTCCCCGATGAATTACAGGTTCATTTAAAACTATCTAGACATGAGTTATGCCCAGTCGTTCATTCACGTAAATTAGGCACCTAGGTGGTAAGTGTTGATCAGTAGAGAAGGTAGGTAAGTTTAGTTTGCAGTAATACCTACTGGCGTATAGTTTAGTTTGTAAGCAGATAGGGAGGCTGTAGGCACCATCAAGGTGTTGAAAACTTCGAAACAAGTTCCTAATGAGTTGTAGGCGGTAAAAGTATCAACATCGCAAGAACCGTTCTAAATTTCAGTTATTAATTAGTTACTCAGAGCTCGTTAACACGCGTTTTGCATATTTTATTATAAAACTAGAAGTCGGGTCAGCAGGTGAATCAAAAGACAATTAAATGTCACTAGCAATAATCAAAGATAATTTGTATTTAAAAAAAAGTAGGAGCCTAATTCGTGTTTTTGGGGGCGAAAATTGGTGGAAACAATCAAGAATAGCCATTTCAATTATTGCGCACGAAAGAAACAATAATGAACAGCCAACATTCCTGAAGTATGTCCAACAGAATAATAAACCCATGTGGCAAGAACTTTGCAGGGTTTTTCCATGACGCTTGGCACCTTATGTCTTTGATGTGGTCGATATACAGCTCATCGGCTTGACAAAGTAAGATGCGGTACCTCCTGGTGAGGGTGGTAAAGGCAATTACACATCAACCTACTTTACCCCCCAAATCATTATCGCAGGTACTGAAGGAACGAGAAGCTACTCCAATACACATAGGAAATTATAGAATTTTTGAGAGTTCAAAGTGGCCCAGTGAGCCTACTTAGCATGAGCGATTCCAGCTTGAAAACTGACCTACTTCGAATTAAAAGAACCACTTGACCGTGTAATATATATGTTATTTGTTAGTAATATCTCGCATCTTCGCTAGTATGAAATAACAAGCCCGGAGCTGGCGGAGAAGACCAACACTTATTTCTGGTCCAATAACCACCACATTCTCTTCCACCGCCAAATCCTGAAAGTGAAGGTTGAGGATGCTGAGGACGGTTAGCTTCATTCGCCACAGGTTGCTCCTGCTCCGTGACGCCCCACCGCCAACACAAACGCAGATTCGCCTGTTTCAACGGCACAATACTAACACACACTATCTCAAAGGAAGGTCAGGTAGCCCCTGCTCGCCTCACCATAACCACCGTCAATGAGGAGAAAGTATTTTCTTTTACTTTTATTCGGTGAATGTTTTCCCTTCGTTACTCATCACTTCAACCGAACCGCTGAATCCGGTCAACAAAAGTGAGACGACAGACGTCATCAGACGGTACAAAAAGCATTGCCATAACTCAGTAACGTATCACAGTAGGGCGACATGGCGGTGGAAAAAAAAGAAAAGATTTTCTCAATGGTTCAGTCCAGTTGTAATCCAGTGAGCAAAAACAGTTTCACCTCAAAGCTATAAAGAACTGAAGGAAAAAACGCTGCAAATTATTACACAAATTATTTACCTGTAGGTATAGATGCCCCTTCTGCGTAGATCACTGTTTTCTGTGGTCAATCCCTCGAACTCCCCCCAGGAAAGCCCTAAATGGAGAACTGGAGCCGGCCCCGGAATTAAAGGTTCATACAAATGCGTGGGATTCAATAATTCACTCACTAATTATTTGTAGTTATTCATGAAGCATAAGGTAAATAATAAACCGTTGTGTAATGATTTACCTGTATAGATGCCCCTTCTGCGTAGATAGTATAATACACCTTTGTGTAATAATTTACTCAATAATACTTCAATGTTTGTTCAAGTTGCAAAAGTACCTATCAACAAAATCCTAAAGATTCATCATTTTTCAAATGAAATAATATCACAGAACAACCAACTCGACTTCATACAGCCATCCGTGATTATAATCACGTGCTCCCCAGCGATGATGATATATCTGGGCCGGATTTATACCGTTTGGTTCACGATCATTTTGACGGTTCTTTTCGGTGCAAACGAACGGCTCGTTGTACAATGCTCCGGGTGGTCTCAAAAAATTCTTTAGTGCAAGGTCAATTTAAAAACGTAAAAAAATCATACCCTTCTTGTAGTGATTGGGAGTCGGATAGACGAGTCGATCGATTACGAGAGAATGGTTAGTTTATTGGTGGCACCCTGGCTCTTATATAGTCCCCTGACAAGATCAGAGGGGGGTCGGGGGGTCCCCACTCTGAGTTACAGCATGTTCAGACATAGATTGAGTTGTGGAGGAGCAGCCGATCACAACACTGCTCCCCCCAGAATTTAAGTAATTTTCAATTTTAATTAAATTTTGTTGATGTCGCTGTGGCTGTGGCCGGGCGTGGGAGGTGCGTGTGTTGGGTCCGTGTGGGCTGTCCGGGTGGCT
This sequence comes from Leptopterna dolabrata, assembly GCA_954871275.1. Classification (NCBI taxonomy): domain Eukaryota; kingdom Metazoa; phylum Arthropoda; class Insecta; order Hemiptera; family Miridae; genus Leptopterna; species Leptopterna dolabrata. Next base: position 67,485,578 of record OX940975.1, read on the forward strand.
GCTGTGGTCGGTGTCGTGGGGCGGTGGCGTAGAGCGCGTAGCGTTGGCGGGCGAGGCTCGGGCTCCGGGCGTGGTTCCGCGGGAGCGGTTGTTGCCGTGGGTGCTGTGGTGGTGATGTTGTGGCCATCGCTGTGTGGTTGGGGGCGATTTGCGGCGTCGTGGTGGGTCCCGTGTTGTGCGTAGGTGGGGGTGCCGGCTTACATCGGTCGATTGAGACTGATGGTGTTTGTCGATCGTCCGTGAGGTAAGTTATCGTTTTTCCATCGTTTGTCAACACCTGATGGGGGCCGGTGTAAGGTGGCTCGAGTTTACCCCTTGGCGTGTCTACGCGCACGTACACGTGGGTCGCTGTGCGCATAGTTGCTGGCACGTAGGACTGTGTGTAGTGGCGGTACGATTCGTTGGTGCGTAGGGGCACAGTTGATGGTGGCGGTTGAGTGAACAGATCCCCTGGGAGGCGTGGTGTGGCCGAGAAGAGGCGTTGGGCCGGTGAGTAGCCGTCGGGGCCCGGGCGGTTTCGTAGGCCGAGGAGGAGGCCGCTAAGTTGGGTGGCCCATGTGCGGGAAGTGGCTGTTGCGAGAATTGCGTCTTTTAGGACCCTATGCAGTCGTTCGACGAGGCCGTTGGCTTGAGGGTGGTAGGTATTGGTATGGTGTACCTCCGTGCCCATGGACGTGCAGTATTTATGGAATTCGGCTGAGGTGAACTGGGTGCCCTGGTCAGTGGTTACGCGTGCCGGGGAGCCGTAGCGGGCGATCCAGTGGTTGTGTAGGGCCGTAATCACTGCGTCGGCGGAAATGGTCGAGAGGGGTGCGCATTCAAACCAGCCAGTGGCGCGGTCAATCATTGATAATATGTACTTTTTTGTAGCCGATGGTGGTAGCGGGCCGAATAGGTCGATATGTAGGTGTTCGAGTGGCGCGGCGTCGGGAAATTCGCCGAGGGGAGCCCTGATGTGTCGAGTTGTTTTCGCTCGGTTACAACTCGGGCAGGCGCGGGTGAACAACCGTATCGATGAGGTCATGACGGGCCAATAATATCGAGCGCGGATGAGGGCTGTGGTGGCCTTTATCCCCGGATGTGTCATCCCGTGTATGTGTTTAAAAACCGCGAGGCGTAGCGGCGTAGGGATGTAGGGGCGAGGCGAGGCGTCGGTATTTTCGCACATGATCTCGTGGCCTTGTATTCGGTGTGGTGTGAGATTCATATTGGCGATGTGGTCATCGGCGGCCTGTGCGTCGGCTAGCTGTTGTAGCGTGAAGGGGGTGCCGTAGTCCGTGACTGCGTGGGCCATGTTGGCTGTGGGTGGTAGTCGCGAAAGGTAGTCGGCGACGATGTTTGTTGGGCCCTCGGCGTACCTGATGTCAGTCGTGAATTCTGAGATGAATCGAAGGTGCCGGAGCCGTGTTGGTGGGGCCGTATTTGACTGAGTCGTTAGTGAGGTCGTGAGGGGCTTATGGTCCGTATATACGGTGAGTGGGCGCCCTTCTATTTGTTGGCGAAAATGTACTATGGCGAGGTAGATAGCCAGTAGTTCGCGGTCGAACGCGCTGTAGTTACGTTGAGCCGGGTTGAGGGTGCGTGAGAAGAAACCTAGCGGGCGTAAGTGCGTGTTGTCGATGAAATGCAGCGCTGCGCCGACGGCGAAATCCGACGAGTCCGTGTGTAGGACGAGAGGTTGGGTCGGGGCCGGATGGGCGAGTGTGACGGAGGTTTCGAGTAAGCGTTTTGCGCGGTCGAATGCGTCAGCTGCGTCGGTGGTCCACATGAGCGTACGTTTGTCCTTTTTCTTCGCGTCGGGTGGAATCATTTCCACTAGGGGGCGGAGCGTAGGTGCGGCTCGTGGTATCGCTCGGTGATAGAAGTTAATGAGGCCGAGGAATGTTCGAAGCTCGTGCACGGTAGTGGGTCGCGGGAATTTCTTAATGAGGTCCGTGCGTTCCGGTAGGGGTGTTATCCCGTCGGCTGAAACGTTGTGGCCGAGAAATTTGACTGAGGGCCGTGCGAGCTGGCATTTGGCTGTATTTATTTGTAGGCCGTATTTAGCGAGGGTCTCGAGGAGCGTGCGTACGTGGGTGTAGTGTTCAGACGGGGTGGCCGAGGCGACCAGTATGTCATCGAGGTAACAGTACACGAAAGGTAGGTTGCGTAGGACGTGGTCCATGTAGCGTTGCCACGTTTGCGCTGCGTTTCGTAAGCCGAAATTCATTCGCTTGAATTGGTAGGCGCCGAAGGGTGTTAAGATCGTTGTTTTTGGCACGTCGCGTTCGCTGATTTTGCAGTGAAAAAATGCACGGGCGAGGTCGAATGTGCTGTACACTGTAGTCCCGTACAGGGCCGTTGTGAAGTCGTGTAGGTGTGGGACGGTGTAGCGATCGGGCACAGTGAGTCGGTTCAGCGCTCTGTAGTCACCGACGGGGCGAATGTCACCGTCGGGTTTCGGAACGATGTGGAGCGGGCTGGACCACGGCGCCTCCGAAGGTTCGATGACCCCCGCCACTAGTAATTCGCCGAAATGGGCCTTCGCTTTCGCGTATAGGTCCGGGGATAATCGGCGAAGTTTTGCGTGACACGGGGGGCCCTTCGTGACGATGTGATGTTCGACAGGAGCATCGCATGGTGTCGATGAAGGTTTGTAGGCGTCGAGGAGGGCTTGAAAACGGGGCTCGTTCGCTGTTGTCGTACAGATGGACTGGCTCGGAGGTACGAGGTCTACTGTCCCGGTGATGTACCGCTGCGTGGCCGCGTTGATGAGTCGGGCGTTGGGTAGGTCAACGAGTAGGCCGTGGTACGTCAAGAAGTCGGAGCCGAGGATCGGGGTTGATACGTCGGCGACTGTGAAGGTCCACTCGTACGGAGGGAGATCTGGTAGGTGTACCGATGCGGAGTGTGTGCCGTACATCTTGATCTCGGTGCCGTTTGCGGCACGTAGAGCGCTTGGACGTGTTGTTTTTCGGTTGAGCAGGGTGTTCGGGACGATCGAGACGTCGGAGCCAGTGTCCACGAGGAAGTGTAGCGAGGTTTTTTTACAGCGGATGAAGAGCCGAGATGTTGGTGGGTTGCTCACGGCCGTTACGGCTGGTCGGGCCGTGCGTTGTCGTTTCCCGTCGGTTTCGGGCGCCAGGTGCAGGGGCTGCGGCATTTCTGTGCTCGTGGGCCCCATGTGCGGTGGTAGAAACATAGGGTGTTCGTTGTTCGGCGTGTGTTCGTCGCCGGCTGCGTCGGGGATCGCCGTTGTCGTCTATCGTTGATCACTTCGACCTCTTCGGAGACGGTAGCCACCCGAGGAGGCGGGGCGAATGGTAGGAGGCGATCGGCGAGCGCAGCGAGTTTCAATATGTCGGGTTCGTCACGGGCCGCTATGTGTAGACGTATGCTCTCGGGTAGGGCGCGGAGGAAGAGCTGTCGGACGAGCAGTGCGGGTGTGTCAGCCGGAAGTGCTCGGGTGAGTCGGCGAGCGAGGATCGACGGTAGTTCGTCGTCGGATGTCGGCTGGAGGAGGGCGGTGAGCCGTGAACCATCGGAAGGTGCGTGTGTCGCTAGAAGGCGAGTTTTGAGCGTCTGGTAACTACTGGTGTGCGAGGGGTTGATGTCGGCGCATAGATCCGCTTGTCGAGGTTCGAGGGCGAGGAAGGCTCGGGCGAATTTCGCATGTGGCGTCGTGAGGCCTTCGTGTGCGAGGATGAGCTCGAGTTGGGCGAACCAGACGTGCGGGAATGCGGGGTCGAACGGCTGGAACTTGAGAATCGAAGGAGCGCTCGCTTCGGGCGTTTTTTGCGGTTTCTGCTCCGTCATCTTCGGTTTTCTCTTCGGTGCCAGTCCGGTGAGGTGTCAGCTTGAAGTGTGCTCGGCGCCGGCGTCCGTTTCCTTATATAAGGATCGGTGATGGTGGGGCGAAGTAGCGGGAGGCGCTGCGATAGCCGTCGAGGCGGGCGTCGGAGTGGGGCGCCGCTGTGGCGTCGGTGGGGGCCGCGCGTGGTGGGGCTCGTTGAAGCGGAGGCGGAGGCTGCGACGCTGTCAAACGGCGGGCGCTGGCGGTGGAGCTCACACGTCGGATGTCACCAGTGTAGTGATTGGGAGTCGGATAGACGAGTCGATCGATTACGAGAGAATGGTTAGTTTATTGGTGGCACCCTGGCTCTTATATAGTCCCCTGACAAGATCAGAGGGGGGTCGGGGGGTCCCCACTCTGAGTTACAGCATGTTCAGACATAGATTGAGTTGTGGAGGAGCAGCCGATCACAACACTTCTATTGAAAGTTTTCGAGCTACGGCGTGGAAATGTCAACTCCTGTTTTTCACCCCTTAGAGATGGCTGGCAGTAGCGCCGAGCTTCGATGACTAACTAGACCCCGAACGGGACGTACAAACCAAATTTCATCAATTTTGGTTTATGGTAAAGGAAAGTTCGAAGTACGTCGACCAGACAGAAATTTTTTTATTGCATTTTCGGATTCGACATACCTTGAAACGTAAACCATCAAATTTTGAGGGGGGGGGGGGGTTTAATTTTTTTTTTAAATGCTCTATTCCAAAGGTTCATTACTGAAAATAATAAACCAAAATCAGATCTAAGTTCATACCGTGGAACCAAACTCGAATGTTTGAACAAGTGCGTGCTGTCTCAGGCACAAACGAAAGCGAAATGAATTTCATCTGCCTGGTTTCTCCCGAGAGAAAAGATGTTAAGTATCCCTCTTTTCATCGCCGTTATGGAACTCCATGGTAAGTAAACTGAACATAAAACAAATCGCTCAGCCACAGCAATGTCATTAATTGAAAATACCAACAAAACAGTAAATTTTCATATTAGGGTTTGACTTTTTGGAAAAAAAGTTACAGAGTAACACGAAGTACCATTGCGGTTTTTTAAATTTTTCGTTACATCGGGTTGTTTTCTCCTCTTTTTGAATGTATTTGGGGTTTTCCGCATTTTTCAGCGAAAGAATTCAGTTTTTCTAGACAATATTTCGTGCGGATTTGGATGGAGAACAAAGGTCAGGGACTACGAAGGCTTACAATAGTTTGATTGAAAAATTGGATACTATCGATCCACAAGAAGATTCGGTGAAAAAAAGTAAAAACAAAATTGAAGTTTTCGTATTCAAAGGTAAAAGACCAGTCTTATAAATTATCATACCACGCGGAGCGAGTATTGGAGAATTTGAGCTGGGCTGATGGTGAGGATTTGAAATTCACGTTCGTAAGTGAAAAGAAAATTTGAAGAAATGTCGGATCTGGTCGACCCGAAAAACCGTTCTCCCTCTGTGGTGAAAAGGCGGAAAAAAAATGAAAATTCAGGGGACCTTTTACAGCCAAGCTGCGAAAAACTCACGAAGGCTGCGGAAGTTTCCCTCCGTGAATCTGGCATGCGGGATGCTGGATACTTGGTACGTGAAATTACGGATCCCACCACTTCGCCATCACCCACAGAAAAAAAAAATTTTTACTAAATAATGCGTCCTGTACTCAGAAAATGATAATAATAGTCCTGATGAAGCGACGGCTATATATTTCGACTGTATATGGACAACATATTTAGACTGTCGTAGACTCCTGCAGGATAGGTCGGTTTTTGAATTTTTCCACCTAGATTGGCCATTCGCCCCACTGTTGTACGCATCGAACTTCCAAGAGGTCCTGACACGGAAGAAACCTTGCTTACCTAACCATCGAGAAGTACCTAAATACACCAATTAGGTACTTCCCCATGGTTCTTATCTTCTACACATAGACCAGCAACTACCCTGGAGCCCACGACCACACTACAATTTCAACGAAACCGACCACTCACCGCTACTGTCAACATTTGTGGTCACCGCTCACGAAAGTCGCGGTTTCCTGAGGATAAAGTATCGGGGAGTTGGTTATGCCGACCTCAACTTCAACTGTTCACCATCCTCGAATTTCTTTTAGAGGGAAAAAAGAGAAAGTCTAAGTTGAAGATTCCACGCTAATTTACAACTCGGCTCCGAATTATTACTGAAAACTCCAGCAGACGATTATACCTACCTAATTTGGTTCCTCCTTGTAACTTCTTTCAGTAGAGATTAACACAAAAATAACGCCATTTTTATTTTCTCAATAGCTCAAATTATTTCCTTCTTATGTAAATGAAAAGAGAGACTGAATTCACCACGTGATTCAACATCAAGTAAGCACGTAGTAGGTAATATGTACATACACGGAAAACATGAAATATGCGTGGAATACAAATATTATTCATTAAGTTTATTACAACAATATCTTATAATTATATTGTTAACTATAGGTAAAGTTTCTCGGTCTGACATACAAATAAATATCATAGATAATTTAGGACCAAGGGTTAACTCGTCGGGGGGTAAGCTTATAACATACATGAGTAGGCGATGAACCAGATATACAGTTACTGACCATTTTACGTAAAGATGAAACAAACAAAAGCTGCATATAACTGAAACTAAAAGAGTCACTAATACCGAAATCGTCACAGAATCTCAACGTGACATCTTCAAGTTTATCTACTCGTACTTGAGCAACATTTCTACGGTATTTTTTACTTACGAAAGATGCGTCAATAGGAAACAAGTTTTTACCTGAAAAATAAAGAGAAGTAATTGTAATAATGTGATACATCTGGTTGATAATACAATTTACAATCTCTCAATCGAACAATTTATGATGATGAAATGAATAATGATTTGACGGCTTGCTGAATTATGAAACTGAATAGTACAAGCGAGCACTAGATCAATATTTATGTTTTCATTCCTCCTACATTCTACCGAAATCTCAGCGTAGCGAAAAACAAGGAGTACCAAATCATATCTCTATTCAACTTCTAATCAATGCTCTCCTACTCGGTACATACTTCATTTTGAGTTTAATAGAGGAAACATATTGCAAATTTTGCCCTACACAAATGTGGTACCTAACCATTCAACACAAATGTAGTAAAAATTACAATGAGTGAAAAAAACAATAACGAAACTAAGCTAATGACGGGTTCACATACAATAAATTCTGAAAGAATATAATTGAAAGCACTAACGAATGAAATTTGAACCAAGTAGGTATACATATATCCTATGCATCGCTTATTATCTGTGAGACCCCATATGCTTCAGCATCGCTCAATAAAATTATGATATAACAGAACCGTAACTACAATGAATGAACCACTTTCTAAAGCACCTCATCACCATAACCTGTTCCACTTCCTCCAACCTGAATGTTCCACAATATCCGTGGGTATCTATTTGATTTTTTTTTTTTAATAAAAAATTTTAAAAAACTGTTTTGAAATAATGTAACCACATGATCTTGAGCCTCTGAAACTGCATCGAATCCACGGTGAAACTACCATTTGTCACGCGTAAGACACGATAATGCGATAAATACATGCGTGCTACCACACGCGTACATGACACGTTATTTTTCCATAATAATTAGGTCAATCTTCAAGAAACTTACTCGGAGGGGATCGGAAAACTACGCAGCTTTTAGAATAAAATGGATGAGTTGGGGTCCGCCACTGTTCGCAGCAAGGATCAGCATGAGTGAATTGCACGGCTCATTTCAACATGTTTACCTAACAATAAGCCTATTAGCGTTGTTACCAGTATCCACTTCGCTCCACAATTTGGTCTCCGCCATTCATATTAAGCTGTCGTTAATGCACTGAGATGTAGCCGTCATGCACGTTACCGCTTCTTCTCGCAGTACAGCGCTTTAGAAACCCACGGCGGGTTACAACGCTCCGAACGATAGATAAAAGCCGGGTTTTTTTTGCACATTGGTATTCGGGGTTCGCAGAGGTTTTGCCACACCCACGCTATTTCTTCACACTGGAATTCCTGTGTGCACGTCTTCGACAGCTCATGCATTCGCTTCGTCTCGAGGAGTCTGGCGGGTGCACTGAGATCCCCCATATATTCATATGGGGTTTTTCAAAAGCCCATTCAAGCCATCGTTTTAATTTTTTTTTTTTTCCAAGTAGGTACCTTGCTTGGGATGAACGAAAATTGGCTTTGCCTGCTGTGAAAATTCAAGCATAATAAAATGAGGAAGCAAAAATAAGAATAAGGAGTTCGAAAGGGGGTGACATTAGTTATGTTCCAGCCACCAGAACTGGTTTTAAAAAGTTTCAAAATCAGAACCCAAGGTTTTTTGAAGGATGGAGACGAGTTTTAGAACTGTTTCAAAGAGCTCACCCGCTGGAACACCATGGATCGCGCCAAACGATTAGGGATTATTAAGGACGAAAAATAGCTGATTAAGTACAGATTAGGTAGTACCACAGAGACTTTAAGATCCGTTTAACATGAAGGTTGGAAGGAAATGACACACTGGGGAGGTTCAAGCGGGGATACCTTCAGCTCTGCAGAGAAAACCATCCCCGATTGAGTGCTGAAAGTTACGAAACTCCGAGAACTCAGTTCCCGGACCTGACACGGCTGGAAACCTATCGACAAAACCTATAATAGTGAACAGTGAACAGTTTCAACACTCAATGTAGTTAGAACACATTTTTTGAGCGCAGGGGGTTGTGCCCTGAACTCATTATGAAACTCGCGTCGGGTGGGACAAAGCTGTAGACGTTTCAGATCCTCTTGGCTAGGATGGATACTATTACAACGAAGCATAAGCATCCATGCTAGATGTTGGAGACGAATGTTACAAGTGAAGTCAAATTCAAAATGGAATGGAAAAAAGCCGCTGACTCGGGCGGTCCTCGTGAATTTGACACGGGCGGTGGGAGTAGGAGAGAGGAGGGCCTTCTGCGCCTCTCCCCGAAGCAGATAGAGGGGGGCGAGTGTAAGTATCTCCACTCCCTACCGCCATGACACTTCAACCGAGATATTGCCTGAGAATAAACCTAGACCCCTTGTGACGTAGGCCAGTGAGAGTAGTAGTAGTAGCCATTGTGACCCCAGTTTTAGATTCAGTTGTGACTTGGAACTTTGAAATTGACAGCCCCTTTGAATATAATTTATAATTGTTGATAAGAGATCGGGAGAGAGAACCTTGCGAGAGCAACCACGGCCAGGAAGCACTCGGCAAACCTTTGGGAACCACACCCAGGTGCTGCCGTAATCCTCATCCTGTTGCAGAAGGAGATGATCCAGGAGCCCAGGACGACCCTAAAGGAGTTCCACCCTAGACGAGCCAGGACGGAATCAGGAGGTAAGACCCGAAACCCCTTCATTTCACCTTTGGTACTTGAGTGGCACTTGTCGCGTGATAGCGCCCTTCAGGCATTCTCCAGACACATCAGTCTTCCAACAGTAACCAGGACGTTGTCTTGTTTTGTTCCAGTACTCCGTCAACTTCTCCCAAATTGACCCTTGGTCCCGCAGAAATAACCCCAAAAGTCTGCCTGCTGGACCCAGTGAACCCAGCCTTAGAACCCATCTTGCACCCACCGAAATCGACCCCGACTCTGGTGCCCCATCGACAATTCACATCTTACCACATTACATGTAATCTCATTCTCACTTATAACTACCATTTGCAATTGTATCGTACAATCCCGTCTATCCGCGTAATCAACTTAACTTCACTTGATCATTTGTATTCATCCATCCAACCCCGGGAACCCCCAACTTGTATGCTTGTATTGTTCAATATAATCTTTTGTCTTACTGAAGTCCTTCTGTTTAAATTCTTTCTATCACACGTAGAGTCACAAATTCCGGTAGCCAACAGGCACCACCTTTTGTTAGCCTTTCAGCTGCAGTTATACAGCCCTGCAAAAACTAAACCTGTAGCGGTACTGTGCAAAGCCGTCTACAGGGCCATCTGCCCGCCTACGAAACTTCAGGTAATATTGCGTCAAATTACATTTGTAAGTTCACCTCTATTCACTCGCCATCCATCCTCAGAGGTATCAATAGGAATTTTAACACATTTCACAAGCACTGTTGTCTGACATGAAGGTTACTTATGTAAGTTTTGTGGAGTTTGTGTGAGGAAGAAAGATGCCAACGGTGTGAATGATAAAGTAACGTTTGTGGGGATGAGTGGGAAAAGCACTAGAAATAATGGATCAGTATGGATACCTACTATATCATATTAGGTATCCATACGCGCCTGTGAGCTCGCGAGTTACATTACAGCCACCGGGATTCTCGGATTCCTATTTTATGTATGTATTTTCTTCCTTCTAATATGAAATGATCAATTTTTCGCAAACTTTACGTTTCACACCCCTGAACGTTTTCCTGTGAACTGTGAACTGCCGAAACACATCATATTTCCAGGCCCACTGCAGTACCCGATTTACTGAAGAGAATGCAAACGGTGAGAATTGTACGAACTCTAACAGATTTTATGAAGTTAACACTCGCGAGCCATAATGACCTATACCATCCGAAAATCGCCTTTTCGATTTCTACTAAAACACCAGATGACCACATAGAAATAAACAGTACCTACTACTTCTAACGTAGTAGGTATATACCTACTATTTTTAACGGCTCCACGGAATGGGGAAGTAATAACAATACATCGCCTTACGTACCTAGCGTGCCATTCACTGCTTCAATCCGGATCTAATCAACCAACAGACACTGTGTACCCGTGGATCTGAAACTGACTTTTCACTCAATTGTTTATATATAGTTATTATAAATTTCTTGATTGTTTTTCTGTTTAGTTCGCTGAGATATTTATGTAAACAAGTGTAACTGGGCTTGCCCGCAATTTCAAGTAAATTATATAAATCGTTATCTATGCTATACAAAAATGTCGGGAGAAATAACGAATTTCTACTTGGTTTCCAAAACTACATAGTGGCATGGTAACTAACCAGGGATCTTATAGGGATGTGAGACCCCCATGTTTTATGGAAAAATATTTACTATTTATTATTTAAAATATATTTTACGCGCAATTTCGTGGAGAAATGACCAATCACTCGTGTAGTGATTCCCTCTCAGAATAATAAATAAAATACCATGCGATTTTACCAAATAAACGCGGAGAACGCCGAGCTTGGGTTTCCCCAACCGCCATCCGCCTCAACCGACTTTAAGGGTCGATTATGGACCGGGGACGGGTGGAAAAGTCCATATAAATACTCGCCCTTTCGGCCCAGCTCAGCATTCGACGACTCGAACCCCGACTTGCGACATCACTCTCTCTCACTCGCTCTCTCGTCATCTTCCAACACCTTAAAAGATCTCCTGCTGTTGGTAAAAACCGCGGGGAGCACGTCCCTAACTTTTCCTGCTGTTGGTGAAAACCGCGGGGAGCAAGTCCCGAAAAGATCTCCTGCTGTAGCTGAAAACCGCGGGGAGCACATTCCGAAAAGACTCCTGCTGTTGGTGAAAACCCGGGGAGCATACTAACTCCTGCTGTAGGAGAAAACCGCGGGGAGTTAGTCTACAAATCCCATAGGAGCTCGTCTTCTCACTCTTCTCTCCTCATCCTTTACTCTCTTCAACACCCCGCTCCTATTCCGTGAATCGATTCACGATTTTCTGGTGACCACATCACTCACCGACCTTACTGTCGTGAAAACCCATCGTTCACGACAGGTGGTGAGCAAAACCTAACCCCTCACCACAACTCGATTCCCCCAAGTGTGCCCAACATACGCTTTATGAGCCCAAATTTCACGGTTGCCCAGTAAATTTCACCTCTGAAACTCCATCGCAGCACCTGATGTTGCAGCATATATTCAACGAAGTTAGTTTCTCATTTTGATAATTTCCTATGCATATTTCAGTCCGCCCTACTTATTTTTAGGCCTAACTACCCATTTTTCGCTTACAAAAGTTTCAATACCAACTTCACACAAGATTCAGCGTTCGACAATAACGCAAATCATGCGCGATATCCCGGGAAACCAAAACCATAGAGTCCACTCTCATAATACGCTTGCTGTACGCACTTAGTGTTGGGTCATGTTATTTTCCATTACATTTTGCGTACAAATCAAATTTGCAGTAACGCATTGGGGCATTTCAAAATGTTCACACTGAACTACAGACCTGCGAGAAAACCATGATGAGTTACAATCCTTCAGCTTCCTAAGAAAATAATAATGAAGAGGGGGGGGGGGGGGGGGTAACATAGCCGGTGTGGTTTTTCTTAAAGGTTATTTTCCAGTTTGAATTATTTTCGGTATTTTGTTGGCTCCAGCTCCAACAACATTGGAGCACACAACCCCTGGAGTAGGTTTGTGTTTCATAATGTTCATAATGTGTTCATAATGAGTTGTGTTTCGAGAATTTATCGCCAGATTCCTATTTCCTCAACATTGAGGAGAAAAGTGGTCAGCTGAACAAACGATGGAATTTGCATAAAACGTGGCAAATTGAACACCTCACGGTTTTTGAGGTTCAACAAGTTCAAAAGGATTCGAAAGAAACCAGTGCCGGTTGAGTCCACTAGGGTTCCGCTAAATTTATCAAGACGATCACAACACAACACAAGGCATTCCGTGCTTCGGTGGTTGTCGGGGACGGCAGTGGCCACAGGGTCGACCCTAGCGTATTCGACCTGGTCTAATTGGCCCCGCTCACCTCTGCCCTAGCAATCTAGTTCACAGGGCCAATAACCGAACTAGAAGGGGGGAAAATACTCAAAAATTATATCAAAACAACTATCCCTAGTTATTCATCAATATTTTAAAGAGCCGGAAATGCGCCAAAAACAAGTTAATGGAAAGGAATACGCAAGTATACATATACAACAATGTACTAGGAAAATATTATATACATAAGGGTATCTAGTGATAGAATATATTACTCAAGGTGCCACGATTCATATAATAATATCATTATTTTCGTGAAAGGTTATATTCCCGCATATTCATAGCATAAATCTTAGAGTTTCTTATGTCCCCCTTTCAGGCGTTTCTCCCTCTGTTTCATGGTACACTCAGGTTACAATAACTTTCTATTAACGCGGTACTATCATAATATATATTTATATTGTAACATATTTACATCGCAAAATATATATTTATATCGTTACTGATGGTTTGATCACCGAACCGGTATATAACAACGTATTTTGTTCTTATATTGGAAGTAGACAGTTTATCACTTACTCTGTTTTGGTTTATTATTTTGAATGATGGAACTTAGGAATCGAGCATTAAACCCCCCACAACCCAAATTTCAAATTTGATGGTTTCGGTTATTTTTTGTTTTTTAATCAAAATTTGCCGGAATAAAAAAATTGCTATATACGTCCGCCGTACGGTTTCCGCCGTACCTACGCTGTCGTTCTTCGCACCATAACTCAAAATTAATGAAATTAAGTTTGTCGGTCCCATTTGGGGGCTAAGATGAAGGAGAATCATACGTTATAAATTCAGTCCAGATATAATATTATCACTGCATGGTTATAACTTATAACCATGCATAACTTTATGAAATCGAGTTATTTGCTCCGTGATATCATTTCATTAAAGAATTATGGTTATTTTGGATTTTGTAGACAGGTCTGGTAATTTTATAACTTGAACAAAATAACATGCATAACAACAAATAATTATAGATAGAATCCTTGAATCCACCGCATAATTATTTAATGAAACTGTAATTGCCTGGACGACTCCGGTACTCGATTTAGGGCTTTCCTGGGAGAAGCACGAGAGTAGGTATCTACAGACCACACAAAACAGTGGTCTACGCATCTAAGTATAACTGAGAATAATAAACCCTTGTGTAATAACTTCCAGCACAAGGGTTAGGTACTGACCACAGAAAATCATACCCTCCACTATGAATGTCAAAAAACTCGGATCATTGGTATTGGTATGGCCACTGCGCATGCGCAAACTGAGGTAGGTACTTAACTTCTCATGAACCTATGGCCCGATTTTTATGACATTTTCAGGACTTTTCTTCTAACTACGCAGATGAGTTTTCGTTCAACTTTTCTAAACTACACTTTTTTTTAAACATTTTTATGGTTCAAACATAACTACTAGTAATCACAGATCGAATTCCTGAACCAACCGCACATTTATGAAAATACAATTTCTGAGCTGGCTCCAGTTGTACTTGTTTTGGGGCTCTCCTCAGGAAAGCACGTAGGATAGGTATTGAACTCAGAAAACAGTGATCTAAGCAGAAGAGGCATCTACACTGAAAATAATAAACCCTTGTGTAACAATTTCCAGTGTTTTTTTGTTGTTGTTTGAAATGAGTTCCGCGATTTCATCGCTAGCTATCTAGTTCGTACTTATTTAGAAGTTCAGAGCTGTCCGTTGTCAAGCCTACACCACTTCCACATCATAGTGACGTGCGATTGCATTTTATGTAGGGGGAAATTTTATGGAATGTCTTCCCTTAATTTCAGCTCTAGCAGAGCCAAGTCTGAAAACCGCCGGATTTGGCGATTAAAATCCGACGCGGTATTCAATGTGAATTAGCCCGTGTAAGCCGGAATGACCGACAGGGTTAAAACCGCTGGCTTTATGGTGATGAGACGGATGACGTAGGGGTGGTCGAATTGCCGAAACCTCTGGCTCGGACCTGCCAACACTCACAAATCCATTAGCTGAGAGGCGACGGGCTTATGGGGGGGGGGGGGGGTTCCTGGTGGAATGGGGGAGGGGTGTTCGTTACACCATGTGCTTGCAAGCGACCCAAAATGGGCCAAAGGTCCGATCAAGGCAGACAGAATTATTTGATAAGCCTGCGTATAGGATATTTCAAGCTGATTCCGAATATACCCTATGCTGATGGACCCAAATAGCCTTTCAACGTGTTTTGGTTTATTATTCTGTGAATAATACACCTATGTATTCGCTCAGCAAAAAATTTTTATAACACCCCCTCAAAATTTTTTCTTTTCCGTTTCAAGGTGCGTAGATTCAAAAAATGCAATGTCCGTCCGCTGTACGCCGTCCGCCGTACGCCGTCCGCCGTATCACGTGTACAGGCTTCATTTTTGGTCTAAAAAATTCGTTCTTTCGCACACATGCTCCATTTGGGCCCTAGTTGTGTCCCGAAACTTTTCAGCCCGATCGGAATATACCCAGGGGTGTTATGAGTGAAAATGTGTGTAAAAATAGGTACTTTTTGCGTTTTAGCAACATGTTAGTAAAATGAGCTTTTGAGGTATCGTTTTTCATGTTTTTGGGGACGAGAAGACCGAATATGAAGTCGATTTTGACCAAAGACGCGGAAATTGAGGTTTTTCCATTGGCTCATCTCCCAAAATTGGTTTTTTTTAGTCAAAAACCTGGAAAACTGTCTGAAATCACCATCAATGTGTATACTAACATTAGAAAAAGTGTAAACAGCTGAATCAAGACCATTAAATCGCACTACCAATGATCAAATATGATCTGGGGGGGGAAAAAAAAGTGTAGGAACCTATTTCATGTTTGGGGGGCCAAAATTGGTGGAAATCATCAGGAATAGCTAATTCAATCATTCCACATGAAAGAAACAATAAATTTAACTGCCAACAAGAATCTCTAGAACTCCAATAGAATAATAAACCCATGTGACAAGGACTTTGCAGCGTTTTTTCTTAGTAAACCTCGAACTATCCGGATTCCGGACATACATATTTTCCCAGTTTACTGGTCAATGAACTATTCCTATAATACTTAGGCACATTTGATCAAGTTGAATACAGTGACAGTATAATACAGAGGGGGAGGGATAATTATCGTGGACCCAATAGCAGTCAGTAAAATAAGCCCTCATTAGTTATATATATATATATACATATATATATATATATATATATATATATATATAAAGGGCACAGTCGTGGTACCCCTTTAAGAATACCACTCAATGAACATAGTTCAGATTGTCCTAAAGGGCCTATCTGACACAAGAGGCATAGGATAGGTAGTCATATCCCTCCATAGATCCTCCAACGGCTCTCCTAATGACTGCCGGAGGGCCGGGGATGGATAGAAGAGCTCCTTTATAAGACGCTCTCCTTACCCAGCTCGTCATTCTACACTCAAACCTCAAGTCAATGACTTCTCTCTCTCTCTTCTCCTTCTTCCTCAAACCTCTCACTTAAAGGTTCTCAGAGTGGTGGAACCGGTCTGGTGATAACCGACGTGGTGGAACTACCTGGGCACAACCTCTAGCGTTTTTAGTGGAGTTAACCTTCCTGGCCTAGCCATAGGTGTAACCTTTCAAACGCTAGCTATTCAACACCTCAAGCTTCACATCTCAACCTCACCAATCCAGGCCTAGCCTCAATTCTCTATCACCACAGGTATCTAAACAGAATTAGATTTAGATGGGTTTAGAAATGGAATAGAAAATCGAAGAAAAAACCCTTCGTCCACAAGTACCACAGTTTTGGCTCGTTTGCTACATGGAATTTAAAAATTTCGCAAGCAGACACCATTCGAGCTGGATGATCTATGAAGCAGATTTTTCTAACCCTCAGTTCACTGGAAAAGCCACATTCGACATTTTCAAAAATCCGTAGCACCAAAAATTCAGATGCAGAGTAAATTGTTCAGTGCACCTATATACATTGTTACATGCACTTCCATTTTTCCATATGGGACTTCCCATAATTCAGTATGATTATTCGTTCATTATTCATAATTCGTTCATTATTAGGACTTATATTATTTTCTCGTTCATTCAATATCAGAATCCACTAGAAAGCTCTCCCCGAGAACTATATCGCTCAATCAAATTTGGAGAGCACTTCTGATTCTCTTTGCATGTTTTCAGCTACACAAGTGTAATACCATTTGGAAATGGTTGAGCATTTTGTGAATATTTTGAGGTACATGGTTTCATGACACGCAGCAGAACACAAATAAATGTACCTGATGCTCATCAACAGGCTCCTAGTTGGTTCCTCATGGTGAGGACCACCCTCGAGGCAACTGGATCAGGTCATATAACGAGCAAGCGTAGTTCGGTTATCTTATCACCTCATGAGTTTTTATCTGCTGATAAAATATCAACAGCTGTTTCATATAATTCCACTTGAACCACGTACGTACCTTGACAATTTCTCTAAACAAACCTACTATCATCTGGAAAAAGGAAGGCTTTTCAAGATGAGGTACCGACCAAGATGACTGGAAGTGATTTTCAAATATTTACTATACGGATGAGGCGACGAAGATCCTAAGTTGAGGAGAATGAATTCAACCATCTATACAATGCCAACTGTTGGTCTAGTATCTGTAGATTCAAGTTTCTACGTGCAACATGTTCAGTTTGGTTATTCTCTCACCAAGTAAGAACGAGGGATAAGCAGTAAAAAAAACCTCAACTTTCAAACCAAAAAATACATAACTCCACAAACTGTTACATAGTATCCGTTACCTTCGACAGCTCGGTAGCAGAAATATTGGACGCTTCGTCAGCAAAACAGTGTGTTCTTTAGGTTGCTCCTTCGTGGATCAGTATAACCTCTCTAATAAGTAGAGATAAACGCTTTACGTAACCTGTTATCCGTCCTGTTCGACGAAAACCAATCCGTCAAGCTGCTTCGCTTGCGACCGGTATCGACGTCAATGTAACGGAGGTACGAGCTGGTGTTCCCAGCGGTGTGTAGAGCGAGGGTCAACTAAGAACCCATTCAACACTTCACTTCCTCTCGATAACGAAGAAGAAAGCATAAGTCCGCCACTATAACTCTGCTGCTCGGTCGTAATGGATGACAGCGGAGGTAGAGGAGGTGCTTCATAATTCCATAATAAAAGCGGTTTTCACTTAGAGTTTTCTCCTAGACAAGCTTTCTCCGGTAATTTCTTGAATAACATCATAACTCAACGGGCGCGAGCATTCGAAAAAATTCGTTTAATAGGGAAGTTACTCATTAAAACAAGTAATACCGTGCGAGGCTTGTGCCTCATCGAAGCTTTTACGAACAATTCCAGTGTAAAATTGAATGACCGCACATGAGCAATATTTTGCATCAATTAACCTCGTGAAAAATTAGTTTTTACGGGTGAACGTTATGTCTTCCGTACGTAAGTACGAGTATCAAGCCTGGTGGGGATGTATTTAGAGGTAATTACTATCAACATGATGAAACAGATTGGCTATAAACAGTTGTTTTTCATATTTAAAACCTCGGAGACTTTTCGGGCTATGCTCACACAGCATCCAACGTCGAGACCGGATCCTCCGAAGAAAATTGCATGTGCAATCTAACAATTTTTCTATATATTGCCCGATCAGTTTCATCCTTAATAACAAGTAAGAAAGTCGCCGCTGGCAACGTCGCCTTTCGCATCTGTGCTCCTGTCTGCCAGAGAATTATCGTCGCAAATGGATGACCCGGTGATACAGATCATGGGCGGATACGCTATCAATATAACACCGTGGAATTCCATACCATAAAGAACGAGGACTCCGTACTCCGATCGCAGTTATACCTACGTACCTACTACCAAAAACGAGAAGCTACAGTACGGTTTCCCGTAGGACTATAATGTAGGTACGATGTGCGAGGTGATTCCACCTTGCTTTTGGTTTATTATTCTGTGAATAATACACCTATGTATTCGCTCAGCAAAAAATTTTTATAACACCCCCTCAAACTTTTTTCTTTTCCGTTTCAAGGTGCGTAGATTCCAAAAATGCAATGTCCGTCCGCCGTCCGCCGTATCACGTGTACAGACTTCATTTTCGGTCTAAAAAAATCGTTCTTTCGCACACATGAACCATTTGGGCCCCAGTTGTATCCCGAAACTTTTCAGCCCCATCGGAATATACCCAGGGGTGTTATGAGTGGAAATGTGTGTAAAAATAGGTACTTTTTGCGTTTTAGCAACATGTTGGTAACATGAGCTTTTAAGGTAGGTATCGTTTTTCATGTTTTTGGGGACGAGAAGACCGAATATGAAGTCGATTTTGACCAAAGAATAGAAATTTGAGGTTCTACCAGATGTTCCGCTCCCGAAATTGATTTTTTATGTGTCAAAAACCTGGGAAATCGTCTGAAATCACCATCAATTTGTAGAATAACTGTGGAAAAAGTGTCAACAGGTGGATCAAGACGATTAAATGGTACTATCAATAATCAGAGATAATTTATTAAAAGGAAAAAAAAAGAGCGTACCTTATTCGTGTTTTGGGGGCCAAAATTGGTGGAAACCACCAGAGTTAGCTATTTCAATTATTTTATATGAAAGAAACAATAAATATACAGCCAACATCTCTGTAGGTATGTCCAATAATAAACCCATGTGACAAGGACTTAGCAGCGTTTTGTGTCATTCCAGAAGGTGACCTTGGCTAAGAGACGATTTCCCCACAATGTTCGTATATTATCAAACAATTTTTCAACAACTTTCTGGGACACCCTGGATATGGTAATAGTAAACTTTGAAACAATAAACAAGGATTAAGGCTAATACGAAACAGAGAGAAGATGGAAGAAAGCCAACGGAAGTACGACCAAGCAGCCAACTCCAATATACAGCTATTAATCCATTCATCCAATAATCCGTTAATTGGATGGCTACACCGTAGTTAAAGCTCAGGATGACGGAGAGAAGAAGTAGGATTACCAAGGGGTTTACTAAGGAAAAGTTTCATAAATTAATAACCTCTAAGGAGGGAGTCCTCGAGAAGTCGAGGGGAGGTGGGAGGACTCCCAATTTCCCCTAATCGTTCCGTTATGTTTTTGGGAATATTTTATTAGCAACAGAAGTAACTCGAAAAACGGTCTAAATAATAGTTTCCCAATTAGCGGACGGAAGCTACCCAATCTGGTGGGAATGTCCAATTGAGCGAGGGCGCCGTTATCCGCACGGTGAGCTTTCTCACGGAATGAAGAGCTTGTGTGAAGAAGATTAAAGCCAGATAAATTGGGTAATTTGTACAAAACCGCTCGTATCCGCAAGACAATATAACAGTTCAAGAACGTTCCAGTCATGCAGCATGACCATATGTGCGAATTTTCCAACATGCTGACTTTTTTTAAAACCATTTTTGACCCACGGAAACTTGAATCGGACCCACTTTTTGTTTTCAAAAATTTCGTACTCTAAACTTATCCTTCTGTTAAGCATTGAAACATGTTTAACGGTTTTTAGAGACATAGCCATTTCTACAGATTTTTGCAATTTCAAGCTCGAAAACTCTTTTGAACTCAAATTTGATCTACTATTACGTATTTCCCATCTTCGACCTCATCGTTTCGTTCGATAATAATGATACAAGGATGTCTGTGCAGTTTTGAATATTTCATCTGGGGTCTCACAAGTTCTATCGACTGCCCTTCGGAACCCGCACGGGAATCATTCGCAACTCACGGAAACGATGATTTCCCATTCAGTTAGCTCACATCAATAATATTACCACATAATGACATGAATGGACGAATTAGGTATTCGCAGCAGTTACTGCGTATATTATAAGAAAATTAAATTAAAGAAAGACGATTGACGATTGTTCGGGTAATCGGCGGCGCGTGTGTACAGGGAGCAAGTGGAGCCATTATGCCAGGCAATAAAAATGCACACATCGTTTCCTTCCTTTATAATTGTTCAGAATAATCGCTTAACTTTCCGCGGGAGAATAGAAAGTGCATGTCTGTGGAGCATTGCACAGGCCTGGACGAGTTCGTCCACCCTTGAAATCTCGGGATCCGTTTAGTGACGCGCTATTTATCCCGGCGATTTCACATTTGCGTCGCTATGCGTTGAGGATGAGCCACACCGCCTCACAACGAAAGCACATAATTCACTGGATGTATTCAACATTCGGAGGGCACAAATTTATTTTTGATTAGATTCTTCGTTTTCAAGTCCTTCTCCACATTTTCTCTCTTATGCCAATGCATTTGCCATTTTTCGCCTTACTATAGCATTTCTCAATATTATAATTATACTCTCTTAACTTGAACATCAGTACCTCGTATATTGGGCAATGCCCAGTTTGGAAATAAATAGGTACCTACATGAACTCTGAAACCTCTTTGCCGCTCTGATGGTGATGATTTTTTAATAGTTAAATTTTTTGACCTGGTCCCGGAAAAAATCTATATTCTATTAGGGAAATTATAATCTATATAAATTCTTCATAATATGTTCATCTTATTTTATATTTGCATACTTTTATTATAAATTACCGAACAATCAGAAATTAATAAATTTAACTCAATGAGCACTCAACTGAAATTCAAACCCCCGGAGATACTCGTTATAATTTGAATTTCGACTCAATAGTCGGGGCAACCGGACTACATGGACCAGAGAAATGAATGAGTTCCTTGTCCGGGTGTACTTCGATATCACTGATGGAGGAGCTGAGACTGGCGGATATCGGCAAGAACTGCATGAAAGATTTGTCTGCCAGTACCCCCAGTACTCGCATCTCACCAGGCAAAAAAATAAAAAAATAAAAAATAAAAATAATAATGGCTCCTACACAGCGGAATTGCAAGCTTTCCAAGTACCACATTGGACAGATTTTTAGATGCTGAAATTGGATCTGAATACGATCTGCAGTTCTTTGAGGATAACATGAAACCTCATGAAATCGGTCGACTCGGTCGACTTTTTTTAAAACCTGAATCTGTAATTAAAACAATCTAAACGAATTTGATAACGAGTTTGTAGTGGATGACTGCAAATGGCACATTTCCAATGCAAGTTAATCTATCTTGGAACAAAAATCCACGGAGTGAATTAATTAGCATATATTCAGCACAAATTACGTCGGTAACAAAGTAGGCATTTAAGGGTCAACAGTTCCCTTTTCAAGAGAAATCCAGTTCTCGTACACATCAAAAGCCCGTTGAAAATATAAATAATATCACAGTACGGACGTTTCAGAATATTTTCCGGAAAGCAGAACGACTTCTTGAGAAGTTAAAAGGACATTTCTCCCTTGAAAGCCCTTTTGAAAGGGCCGTCGTTCCATTGCCACTCGAAAATTACATTCAGCGAGAGAAAAGTCAGAGAGAACGACGACGTGACAATCTTAAATTCCGGTGAGGAGTTTCATTATGGGGATTTCAAACACATAAAAGAACCCGGCGGATCCGGTTAGGATGAACTGATGCCCTGCCCCATGGATGACGGAGCGAGGAGAGGAAGCCTGATACACACACAAGCGTACAATTATAATCAGATGTCAACAAACTCATTGCATGTATGTAATGGAAATTTCCTTCGACAAGTTGAAGAAGCCTTAAGCGGATTTCAAAGAGTTTTGTTCTTGTGATATTAAAGAGTTTATTATATGTAAGTAGGTAGCTATCCAAGTTAACTGGATTGACGTGGATTATTTATTCAGGTCTACGGGCGGATCCAGAAACTTCAAGCTTTCTCTAGATACGTTGACGATTTTAGGACTTCACTTGGGTTGACTTGTCTCAGCCGAATACAAATCTCAGATAGAAGAAGAAAAGAAATTTAGAAAATCTTCTGAGTCTATGGCACAACTCGCGTGCTGCTCAACTTGAACTAACTACACACCGCCCTCTACCTAGCACTACCTACCTCCAATAATTTTTTTTCATACTAAACCATTTTACTCGTTATTTCGATTATAAAGAAACAATCATTGATTTTTCCTCTTACGTTCTTCAGTAGTAACGCTAGCTTCAATCAGTACATTTAATTGTAATTGTAATTTTCGTCGTTTCGCTCCCTCTGGTGCCTTCATGTTGGTAATCCCTTCAAGCTTACGAACAAAAATGTTATTATCTAACTAAATATTGAAGTAATACAGCTTGCTATCCAAAAATCACCAGCATAGTCACCTGTTTCTTATTTTTGCCATTACATCTGAAGTTAGTTTGTTACCTTGTTAAAACAGATGAAATTTGAGTCCCCTAAGAAAGATGGTGCATAACTTTTAGTACCTATGTACCTACCTCTATATCAATTCTCTGGTTTAGTTAATTATTTTCAATAATGAACCTTTGGAATCGGACCTGGAAAACAGTGAATCCCCATCAACATTTAATGATTTCCGTTCCATGGTACGTAGAATCCAATCTGTCCGTCCACCGTCCGCCTTAGTTCACACTTTCCTTAGTTACTACGAACAAAATTAATGAAATTTGGTTTTTAAGTCCCATTTGGGCTCTAGATGGTCCACGAAGCTCGGCGTTACTGTCAGTATCTCTAAGGGGTGGAGGAAAATAGGGGTTGAAATTTCCAGGACGCTGTTATCTCGATTTTTTAAAATGTTTTTTAAATTGATCTTGAACTTGGGAATTTTTTGAGACCACCCGGAGCATTGTACGCCCAGCCGTTTGTTCACAGTAGCCCAGAAATTTGCACCGAAAAGCTTCGCCAACAAGACAGTGAATGAAACGGTATACATCCAGCCCAGATATCATTGCTAGGGAACACCTGCTTATAATCATGCATGGCTGTAAGAAATGGAGTTGGTTGCTCCGCGATATTACTTCATTTCAACAATGATGGTTATTTTAAATATCATTAATACGTAGGACTTTTTTTTAAACTTGAACCAACGTTATGCTTCATGAATAACAATAAAAATAATAATTAATGATAGAAAATTCTCAATCCACCGCATATTTATGAAATTGTAATTGCCCGGCCGGCTCCAGCACTCGATTGGGGCTTTCCTGGGGGGGAGCACGAGGGTACGTAGTGACCACAGAAAACAGTGATCTACGCAGCAGAGGCATCTATACTGGCAATTAACAAGATTTAGATTCATTACGATAAGGAGAAGCGATGCTCGCTCCATGGTTTCAATGTTGCGAAGAAAAGCTTTTTCATACCAACTCAAAACCCAATTTCCTTGTTTCAGGTCTTTCGGGTCAAGCACGGATCGGACAACGGAAAATATCAGGCAAGTACAGCACATCTACCGTAATATATAATAAGATTTCACAATCATTTCAGTCCATTATTTTCATTCATGACTGAACAGTTGGAATCGAACGAAAAATCAGGTTTTTCAACCTCCTCCACAAACTTTACTGGTTTACCTTGCAAGCAGAATTGTCACGATGGGAACAGATGATTCAAATAACGAATAGTTTTTGTGAAATCCAGTTTCCAGTTCTACAGTCAGTTTATTGTTCTGCAGTCATTCTATAGTCGTCAATGAAGACAAGAAGCTTGTGCAGACGAAACTAACAGGCGGCTTTACATAAGTATCCAGGACCAACAGAGGACAAATCCGCCCATACCCTCAATAAATTAATAATTATAAAGAATGAATAATTATTCATTTCTTACACAACGGTTTATTACACAAAGTTTTATAATTTTACCGCTTGCTTCATGAATAACAACAAATATTTAATTATTTAATTATTGAATCCCTCTTATTTTTATGAATCTGTAATTCCTGAGCCGGTTCCAGTACGCGATTTAGGGCTTTCGTGGGGGAGGGCGGGAGGGGGGCAAGAGGGTAGAAATTGACCACAGAAAACAGTGATATACGCAGAAGAGGCATCTATACAGTAAATAATAAATCGTTGTGTAATAATTTACAGCGTTTTTTCTTCAAATTTATATACAATGTAAGGATATTGCGAGCAGATCAATTGAATCTTTACAGAAAATAATAGACCGCTGAGAAGATTTTACAAAATTTGTCAAGGATGAAGAACAAATCTGGATAAATGACGATATATAAGAGAACGAGTAGATAAAATTGATCAGTAAATCTGAGGATTTTTGGCCACAACTGTTTCCAATCCAACATTTCCTCAGACAATTATTATGAAGGGTTATTCAGGTTTAAATTCATTATACCATCTACGTAGAAGGGGCTGGAGTTTGTTGGTAGGTACTTCTGCAACTTGAACAACCGTTGAAGTATTATTGATGGGCAAATTTTTATGCATCAATTATTCATGGAATTTAAACCGCAGACCTTCTGTGGTAAGCCACCACACGATGTGGGATAATAGAACAAATACACCTTTCGTTTACCACAAATTTATATTTAAGCACGGAGCTTTTTACTCAGGTTCTGAGCATCCTCAGGTACAAAAAACTGACACACGGATAAAAGTTATCTGCGTTTATGGGAGTTTTATGTATCTGAGGATGCTCAGAACCTGAGTGAAAAGCTTCGTGCTTAAATATAAATTTGTGGTAAGCGAAAGGCTTATTCGTTTTATTATTCTACAACATTTTTATCCCTCACACATACCCCAGCCGAATAACAGTTGTGGATTTCACTTGATTAATGCGATTTTCAACAGCAATTCATTGACGAATTTGGGACAAACAGACAAACAGGGGCGGGGGAGCACTTTCCTCTCTGCATATTTCAACGACGAATATTGATTTTGCCGCCGACAGAAGGCCTTCAAGTAACTGAATCATATAAAAAGGGTGTGGAAGGCTCCTATAACGGTGGGATCGTTAGCGAAGCTCCTTCTCGAGGATCCCCTCGAGGATTCTTTGAACCCGTTTCCTTTTTCCGTCTCACAGCGAGAAAAGGCTCGACTCATAATTTTCTCCAATTTTCTACACTCCACCGAGAAGGCTCTTCGGGTTTATTTTGGATAAAACTCGAACGTCTACCCCTATTAGAGCAAGAGAAGATAACTTAAACATGAAATAGGTACACGTACATAAACAAGTGTGTAAGGTATATGTAGCCAACTAGTTACCTACCATACGGTTTATTCGTTAGGTACCTATGTAAAAGTAGTTTTACATAGATGTTAGTAACAAATGTCTCATGTTGGTTTTGGGTTTGGAATCATCAGAAGCTCCCCTCGAACTTCTATGTAGGTAATTGTAGTGACATACTCGGCTGGAAAACAGGCGCGTTATGGAGTATGTAACCGCTAGCAGTGGATTTTCAATGGGAAATGGCAAAATGGACCGCGTCAGTTTTTCAGCGCCGCCCATCTAGTGACGTTTTGGCTGGGTAACAGCAGAAGTTGTCGCGTTTAGAAGGGGAGAACCTTTGTAAACAGGTAGCTAGTGACAAACTGCTAGTATAACAAACTATGTAACTGTTTCCATCTATTGCGGTGCTGGCTCTTGAGATGTCCTGCTGTACCATCTGGCTGATTCCAGCTGCAGCCGTAATTAGTCATAAAACGCTGCAGCGGTTTTCCAGCCGGCGGCAAAACAGCCTAGTAGGCACGTCGCTACAACAACGCATGACGGGTCCGGATTTCGACCACTTTTAAAGATTTTCAAGGGTTTCGGATTGGATTGTACATATTTTATATATTGTATATATTTTTGTATATTGCATATTGTATATTGTATATTGTATATTGTATATTGTATATTGTATATTGTATATTGTATATTGCATATTGTATATTGTATATTGTATATTGTATATTGTATATATATTTTATATATTGCTGGACAAGTACACTGAACTAATAGGAAAACTACAGGAAACAGACTGCACATGTGCGTCTCAACGGATCTCTTTCAGAAGAAGCCAGCACTGCGGAAGGCGTGAGAGAACTGTTCACTGTTCTGTTCAATATCTACTCGGAGCAGGATTTTAAGGAAAACGTAACATGAGGATCCTCCAACATTGTGAATTACAAGTTAAGGCATAACGGACGAGGCAGTGCTCCTTGTACGGCTCGTTCAGAGAAATTAGAGCTTCAAACAATCTTGGATCGGGTGTCCCTGACACGGGAAGAATATGGTCATAACATCTATCTGGAAGACATGTGTGCAAACTTAACTACATAGCTGGAAATACAAGGGAAATATCGAACACTTGAATACATTGTGGGCGAACAACGGTACAAGTTACATGAAATTATATAGAAAAGTTAGAAATTTCACAATCGGGCGGAAATTTTACATAATATGAAGTGGATCTTATATATTGAGGTCGAGGTGTGGCACAACGTGTGCAACTGGGTGGTGTATTTGAATGCGCAGTTACTTACTGATAACCACAGGACTGAAAATATATACTGATTGACAACCAGAGGATTGAGCTGATAATCTGCTATAGATATCCCTGGGCCAATGGGTTTCTGAACGGGGAGGTCAGCAGTCAGGAGACTTTCCCATTGAGTCTTATCTAAGTTTTCAATCGAGCTGTCACCTTCTAAAATGTTATATCTTGTACATAGTTTTAGGCCTAGTTGGTACGCGAACGTCGGTGTCGGTCATCTCTAAGTCATGAAATACAGAGGCTGAAATTTTCAGAACACCGCAGCTCAAAACTTTCAATTGAAGGGTGATTTTACGTTTTGGGATTTTTAACGTTTTTAAATTGATCTCGTACTAAATAATTTTTTGAGAACACCCTGAGCTGTACGACCAGCCGTTCGTTTGCATGTCAACATGATCACGAATGAAACGGTGTAAAATCGGCCCATATATCATTGCTAGGGAACAGCTGATTATAACCATGGATGGCTGTATGAAGTCGGGTTTTTTGTTCTGTGATTTTATTCCAATTGAAGAATGATGGCTCCTGGATTTTGTTGATAGGTACTTTTGTAACTTGAACAAATGTAATTTTTTATTCATTATTTATTTTGATACATAACAGGCAAAGCCCATTTTACAAGAAAATAATGAGGTTGTGACGATGTAAGTTGGCGGAATAATCAGGTAGGTAAAGGAAAAATAATACTTCAGAAAAATAATTTATAGATAATAAGTGCTTTATAGGTCATAAAGGTAACATAAAGCCACTACACAAGACAAAAATGGAATGTAGGTAAACATACTGTTACAAAACGTCACTGGCGGTATAGGTAGGCAGGAGGGGCGTTGCGTCCATAAGGCCACAAATGGCCCAAGGGCCACTGCCCCGGCACCCTAAA
Source organism: Leptopterna dolabrata (assembly GCA_954871275.1). NCBI lineage: Eukaryota > Metazoa > Arthropoda > Insecta > Hemiptera > Miridae > Leptopterna > Leptopterna dolabrata. The sequence continues at coordinate 67,513,256 of OX940975.1, forward strand.
ACACTGTATAGGTATAGGTACTTTAAAAAAACTCCATTGTTCAGTTGGCATTTGAAATTCCCTCCGTACACTGTACGGCCCGATTTCTCTGGCTATGGAATGGAAATTATATGGATATTCAATATTATAGTACAGGTGTGCTCCATAGACCAAGCATGTTACCGGAATAAACCATCAGTAATCGATGTCCTGCCATCGAAATCGAAACCTAGGCTCTTGAAACTGGCAGGTAGGTCCTGGTACCTGGTGTCGCCATGGCAACTGAGAAAAGTGGCCCATACGCGCATGCCCAGTAGAGTAAAAATGTTGTTTGCCACGCCCACATTGGGCCCAGTCCCCAAAATCTGATTTCTACTCCAAAATCGTTCCTTTTCACAATCGATTCTTTCGCTTCAATTCAATCTGTCGTTGTTGTTTTTCTTGAGGGTGCCGCGAAGAAAAACTCTTCATGCCGACAGTGGTGGTTAGAGGTTGCGTTTTTTCTTCTTGTGCATTCGATTCAATTTGTCATCTCCATACGAGATGCTTCTTCGTCTTCTGATTTGTTTTTGTTGTGAATTATATTCGCTTTCTCTGTTGAGTCAGTTGTCAAGTTTTTAATTTTTTGCGTCAAATTGAGCGCGTTTTGCGTTCGGTCCGGTTCTGATGACAGATTTGTATTCGTGGTACATAGTACGTGCATTTTGTCCTGTTTGCTGTTTGTGGTCTTGTGGATTGATCGGCGTCCTAACACACTGATAACTGCCTAGCTTCAGGTCAATAGCTTCTCCATTCAAGTAGGTGCCGTCCGACGGGTCACTGTTTTGTTATATTTTACTTTACTATATTTTTATAACACATGAATTCGGTGGCTAATTTGCAGTAGAAATTGTGGACGTTTTCGTAGGACGACATATTGTTGATTGCAAGGGAATTTGCTGAATATCAATCAGTAAATAAGGGAAGGGTGTTTATTGTTGCCCCGAGGTATTTTCTGGACAGATTTCTTGGTTTTGTGTTCTGGTATGATGCCCCACCGTTTTCAGAGCCCACGCACCGCTACTGGTTGGGAGTGATACTGAGGAGGTAATCTGCTTGACGGGGGAGCCTGACCAAGGGTTGATTGTACAGATAAATTAGTGTGCGAAGGGTGTGTAAAAGAGAGCTGACTGACGGGTGTGAAACGAGGGCAAATTAAGAGATATTTTTCCGAGCAGCGATGGCCAGTCGAGACGACCATTCATCAATCTGCATCCGACATTCCTCTCCTGGCCTCGAGCGAATATACACCGCGTTGCTTTGTGGTGGGGTGAGTGATGCTCGTAGTTCACGTTGAGTTTGATACAGCAGCACACCGAATGAACCTCCTCTGAACGTTCTCCAGTTTGCCTTTATGGGCGGAGTAGTGAGGTGGCCATACTACGAATGAGTATTCACGCAGATCGGACGAACTATGGTTTTATAGAGGAGCAATTTGGCTTCGATACAGTAGAATTTTCCCTTTTGGTGCACTTTAGGAAACCAAGAGAACTGACGGCTACTGGTCTTTTCGACCCCAAGTCCTTGCCAAGTAATGCTTCATGAATAACAACAAATAATATTAATGCCACTAATGACATTATAATTCCTGGGCCGGCTCCAGTACTTCATTTAGGGCTTTCCTGCGGGGAGCTCGAGGATGGTTATTGACCACAGAAAACAGTGGCCTACGCAGAAGGGGCATCTGTACTGGTAAATAATAAACCGTAGTGTAATAATTTGTAACCTTTTAATTCCAAGTCGAACAAAGCAGAATTTCCAATCGCATTTTGCGTTAAGACATTTCGGAACGAATTCGGTTTTGTGTCTTTCTGATAATCGGACTGTAGTCGGAAGCACAGCAGGTAGGAAGAAACAAAACTTAAATGACCTTGGAATATCCAGCACAAATACGTGAGATTAGTAGAGTTATGTATCTTCAATTGATTTTCATCTCGGGAACCCAAAATAGAGTGACGCTACACTTCTATCGATCTACATTTAAAAACGCTGCAAAGTCCCTGTCACATGGGTTTATTATTCTATTGGACATACATACAGAAATGATGGCTGTTCATTTATTGTTTTTCCGGGTGCAATAACTGAAATAGCTACTTTTGATGGTTCCCACCAATTTAGGGCCCCAAAAACTCGAATTAGGCTCCTATTTTTGACAAATTTTCTTTGATCATTGGTAGCGCCATTTAACTGCCTTTATTAACCTGTTGATTTCCCAGGTTTTTGACTCATAAAAAATGAATGTCGGGAGCAGAAACTTCGTTACAACCTCAATTTTCCACTCCGGTCAAAATCAACTTCATATTCGGTCTCCTCGTCCTAAAAAAACACGGAAAACGATACCTCACAAGCTCATATTACTAAAACACAAACCCTATTTTTACACTCATTTTTCAACCCTAAGACCCTTGGGTATATTCCGATTGGGCTGCGAAGTTTCGGGACACAACTAGGGCCCAAATGGAGCCTGTATGCGAAAAAAAATTTTAGACCGAAAATAAAGGTAGATATGAATGATTTTGGAACGGACATTTTTGGAATTTACGCAACTTGGAACGTAAAAGAAAAATTTTTGAGAGGGTGTTCCAAAACTTTTTTGACGAGCGAATACATAGGTGTATTTATTCACAGAATAATAAACCAAAAACTATTGTAAATGCATTCAGAAAACCGGACACCAGCCCTGCCCACTGACACATAACCCGTGCTAGAAGCTACCGATCGAGTTATCGAACAACTGGAAATATGAATCATTGAACTGCTCCTCGATCAAAAATAAAAGTTGGGCGTCGACTTGACTCAAGAGCCTGTTAGCGTAATTATCCGCACGGCCTCAAACCTGTTGGGCCGCGATTTCGCTCAATGGGACGACTCGCGATTTTTGCATCCAGTTTCTAGAGTGAAAATAGGATCTAATCTTTTTCAAACGCGATTTTGCTTTCGTTGCAAAGATTTCTACCGATCCAAGTTCACTCTCAAGAGGTCATACAATTTTGATGTCTCTCCGTGGAAACGTATTCCTTGTAACTTCAAGCCAACACTAGCGTCTAGATCTTAATGTTTTATCGAAGTTTCAAAACCTTAATAAATTGAAAAATTCCGGTCAGCATATTGTAACAAAATATGCCGTTGGGTTCAACGAAACTCGTATAATCAACAATAACAATAATCCTTTTTTTAGATCAACAACCCCGAATTCTACCAAATCCAAGTCCCACAACTCGGAAACTAAACATGTGATGAGTTGCCACCGCATTACCCCCGTCTTCTTCACATCAGCGCGGGCCATGCGATTAACGTGAATGTACTTTTTCATTCTTCCAAGTTGTACTTGATAGACGTCGTTTCGCTTCTGCCGAACGGTCCATGGGCCTGTCCACTGCGGCTGTAGCTTTGGGCATCGCCCTACGGTTCTTCGCGGTTCATGCACCCACACCCAGTCCCCCTCCAGGAAACTCACTGGCTTAGCATGCCTATCAAACCTGTCCTTCTGTTGTTTCATTTGGTTACCCATGTTCCGGCGGGCGAATTCCCGAATTTCACACAAATCCTTCCACAACGGGAAGGCTTAGGTTGTTGAAACCTGGGGTTCATCCCGCACCGGCCGCACTAGATCCTAGGGAAGTTGGAGTTTATGACCATAGACCATGAGGGCGGGAAAAAACCCCGTGGTAACATGAGGGGAGCTTCTATGCGCCAGCACGAAAAACGGCAATAGCTTGTCCCAGTTGTCCTGTTTCGCACTTATGAATGCAGTCAAGTACTTAGTTATTGTGCGATTTAAACGTTCTACCAACCCTTCGGACTAGGGATGAAGTGGGGTGGATCGGGTGTGCCGTACCCCCAGCAGTCTGCTCATTTCATTCACTAGCTTTGAATCAAAGTTGCGCCATTGATCCGTATGTATTTCTGTCGGAACTCCAAGGCGGCTGACGACTTGTTCCACCAGAGCTGAAGCAACACTGTTTCTGCTTTTGATTGGGGACAGCTATCGCCTCAGGCCATTTAGTGAAATAGTCAGAAATTACAAGAACATAGCGGTTACACATTTTTGTGCGAGGGAAGGGTCCAAGAATGTCCATGCTCAAAAAGGCCACGATTACCTCTCCAGTTCTGGCATTTCCAGACTTGGCAAAGCCTTACTACCAGGATTGTGATGCCAGTGCCCATTCTGTTGGAGCTGTCTTATCACAATGCATCAATGGAGAAGAAAGAGTGGTTGCCTACTACAATAAAATTTTGTCAACACAACAGAAGAACTATTGTGCAACAAGGCGAGAACTTTTGGCTACGGTGTTGAGTATTGAGCATTTTAATGAATATCTGTATGGCACCCGATTCACATTGCGGACAGATCATGCCTCTCTAACATGGCTGATGTCATTTAGGAGACCAGAAGGGCAGCTAGCAAGATGGTTGGAGACACTTCAAACTTACTCATTTGACATATTCCATCGACCAGGAAAATCTCATGGGAACGCCGATGGACTCTCAAGACCTCCTTGCGGGAACACATGTTCATTCTGCGACCGAAAAGAGAGGCTATTCAGTTAAAAAGAGGTCGATTTCATTGCTAAGGCAAGAGTACAGACGGAGGTTTGGCAGGACGATGTCATCCGGACTGTAATTGCCAGATTGCAAACAAAATTAAAGCCATAAATGGAAGAATTGACTCCAATGGATCCAAAAGTTAAGCAGCTAATGGCAAGATGGGACTCCCTGCAAGGAAAGGATGGAATTTTGTGGCACAGGTGGGAGAAACCACACGGCAGGAGCTATTGGCAAGTGGTAGTCCTAGAGAAACAGACCACCCAAGTACTCCAGCAATGCCACAATAGCCCCACAGGGGGTCACTTTGGATTTTTCAAGACACTTGGTAAGGTTCGCCAGCACTACTTCTGGCCAAGTATGGCATCAGATACCAAAGCATGGTGCAAGACATGAGCTGATTGCCAAAAGATTGTCAAACAAAGCCAGCGCCTCTCAAACAGTTCATGGTAGGGGGTCCATTTGAAAGAGTTGTCATGGACATTCTTGGACCCTTCCCACGCACAAAAGCGGCAATAGACGTTGGGCGGCAATAGACGTTGGGCGCCAGTGTAAAAAAATATGCCGTTTGGTTCAAAGAAACTCGTATAATCAACAATAACAATAATCCTTTTTTTAGATCAACAACCCCGAATTCTACCAAATCCAAGTCCCACAAATCGGAAACTAAACATGTGATGAGTTGCCATCACAATATTATCTAGAGATCTGGAAGTATTTTCATTAGGATCGGCGAATTTCAGTGAGTTCGGCAGATGGATCAGATACGTGGTTAGAGCCTCCAATAAAACAGAAGAAAAATTATCTCCTGTCAACCAGACACAGTACACTACAGGTTCCCAACCAGTGTTACAACTAAATGCATAGTAAATACAATGACAGACAGCCCCTAGACATACCTATTTCAAGTCTAATCACGGCGAATGAGCATTTCATCTGAAAAACCTGACATGCCGAAAGCGCGGATTTTCGAAGTGCCATCCTATACCAATTTTAGTGATTTGAAAAAATTTTTGAAGAATTTTCATCAGTTCATAGTTACTTAACTAACGATTTATGACACCCCAAAAAACTCAAATTTGACTACCCCCCCCCCCCCCCCCCATTGTGGACAATGTTTTTGATTATTAAAATAGTCTGTCTCTGTATTGGCTCATTTTATAACACTTACGGTGAGTTCATTTCTTGATACTGATCTTAACTACCTATTTTTCCGATTTTTAGCAATGCTAACACCAAAAACCCAACTTTGACACGCTTTATTATTTTTTTTCCAACTCTCCACCTATATCCACTTCCATTTGTTTGCAATTACCTAAAAACTTTTTGGCGACATTTCGTCACCAATCTGTACCTATTATAATGACTATCAATATTTGTAGCGATTTTTGACAAAATAAAACTCAATTTGACTCATATTCTAACAAAGAATGTCACTTGGATGGAAAACGGCCAGAAACAAAAATCAGGATTGATCCAGTAATGACTATCGACCGAGCACATCGTTCTGGTCCCCAATTCAGTAACGAGTGAACAACTTTATCTTCCAAGAGAGGATACTGGCAGGGATATCCGTTTCAATGCGCTGGCACGGATCTCCGTTTCAACTCCAAATGGTCAAAATATGTTACTGACGTTATTAAAGTTTATAATGATCAACCATTAGACCCTTCATTAATAAGAAGAATTAGACGAATTAGACTTCTGGGAGGCGGGCAGCGGGGAGCCACTCGACACAAGCTCGTGGAGGCGCGACCCAATTGCCGTTGGGAGCCGCTGCAATGCCTACAAAAATCACGATGGACGGTTTAATTCCAAAACGTAAACATCCCGAAAAATTGGAAAAGAGAATATTAAATTTTTGAGCCAGTACGTAATGGAGTTACAACGTGCCGGGGGACGGAACAGCCCCTGCACAAAGGTTCGCCTCGTTCGAGCCGAGAAAAACATGTTTTCAGTTGTCATCTCCATAATTCTCTCGCGTTAGGAGATGTGTTTTCCACCCCAGGCCTATGGCCACTTAATATTTCTCTCCCCAGATTTATTATTATAGCAACCGACAAATCTGCGGAGGAGTCGAACTGGATAAAGGAACAAAGGAAGAAGTCAGATAAAGGATCTACAGCAGCCTGATACGTAAATCCATGAAATGAGCAAACACGTTGTCCAAACGCAGTCTTTTAAAAATAATTCTTGAGTTGAAATGAAATGAAATTATTTATTTGTACAAGCCTTCCGGCGTTACAAGGTATAATTCTTGAGTTACCCACAAGATCAAGACCGGAAACCTACACCTAGACAAAACAGAAATTGTCTATTTGTATAGTGGTACACATTTGAATAACCACAATTTTATTAATAAAGAAATAATTTACTGTACTTGAAGTGAAGGTTGTTCGCTAGTGGTGGGGATACTACGGAGGTGTAGTACTAGGTAAAAACCACTGATGTACCTATTTAACAATGATTATTCATAATTATATTATGCGCAAATGAATCCTCAATACAGCCTAGAAACAAAATAACGGAGTTAAATGATGTTTCAGCTCACAAGATATACTGAAAGATACAGAATCACGAAACTTGATACTAAAAATTAATAACGTGGTAATGAAATTTAAATTCTCCGGACGTAAAAAATGCACGATTTCGATTATGTGCCGAACGTCAATGAGGCTTCCTACTCGAGCGACATTCGCGGGTGACTAAATTTATGTACGTCTGTACCTCGCTACAAACAGCAATTTTGGGTATTTTGACTTGTAATTTTGAGAGTATAGTCCTTGGGCCCCCAGAAATCGCTGTATAGTTTTGGTCTTTCGACGACGCCAGGAGAGGCGCCAAGCTGGCACTACTGGTCAGAAAAATGTTTTAAGGCCTCCAGAATTCGCTGTAGTTTTTGGTGCCACGAAACGGCGACACACTGGCATCAGTGGTGCCATTTATCAGAAAAACTTGTGTTTGGTTATTTCATGTTTTTCAACACGCTGAATCGAACGGAATAACTTTCAAACTCTACCAATCATCCTTACAGCGATTGATGAATATTTAGCCATAAAACTTTAGGAAAAACTACTATATCTAATTGGGCGTGGTACATTGAGACTATTTTCCGAACAGCGTGAGGCGCCTGGTCAGGGGACCCACTAGTTTTTAATTCGATCAGAGCGCCTATTATGCATCTACTACGATATAAGCCCGCGTGGTGGATGATTAAGGCTTAGTAAATAGGCGTTTTATACGTCCTGAGGAATAATATTTTCACCAATAATCGTAATTCACTGTAAGCGCCCGTCACATTACTCAAAGAATATTACAAAACAAAACGCCTGAATCAGTGGGAAGGCAGCGACTGAGTGCCGGTTCCAGGTGGAGCCCAAAATCGGGGAGGTTGGTCTTGAACTCCGCTGCCCACTCCAGTGACCTCTCGTTCAGCTGGCCTTGTATTGAACGAGTATTCCTATAGGCGGCGGACGATAAGTCCGACTTGAGAGATTTCATATACCTGAATCACCCGTGCGCTGCACAGGGAAGTCAATATGGGTCTTTTGAATCGTAAGGTCTCCATCCCCCTCACAATAAATTATTATTACCCTCTATTGTTCCAATCATTTACGATTTCAATCATCAACTCCAAGTTTCATTCAAATCAGACTATCTAGGTAGGCACTTTATTACAATATCAGAGAGTTTTCCTCCCCCCTCCCATTCGTACCCCCTCCCCCCCTTATCAATATTTACGGTTCTGACTGGCTAAGATTCATATCTGGACTACCCTGGATCTGGAATACATTCAAATCGGGACATCAGATTAGGTATTTTATCCAAAATGAACAGCCTTCATCCCAACTGGCTTGCCTCAGACATATTCTCAGTTTCATCTCGTTCGGAAGAATCGTACAGCCGGCTGTACGAACAAAGACGGAGAAAAACTGGATAGCTGTGCCAATATTTAGCCATAAAACTTGAGGAAAAACAGCTATCATTGAGCGTGGTACAGAAGCAGAACTTGAGCCTATTTTCAAAATTGCGAGGGGCACCTGGTCATCGGACCCACTAGTTTATCTACCTCTATCGTTGGGATCACAGAGAATAGAAGATAAGTTTCATATTCTATTCTCAGTTTATCTTTTATTTTTATATTCTACTCTCAGTGCGGTTGAGATGTCCCCTACGGATTTTTTCTCCCTTCTCCGTGCGTTCTTACCTTGAATAAGCAGACATTTGTGGCAGCCTCAGGTAAAAGTAGCTGTTACATGGTAGGAACAGGAATGTCGTGGTACCCCTCAAATTCTACATTTACCACTCCTAAGTAATGTATAAGATTTAACCAAATAAACGAGGAGAAATACGAGCTGCGCGACGCCGCGGTTGAAACCCAGAAGTAACGGCCGTTGTGACGAGGGACGAGGTGGAGGCACCTGTATATACCACCCGGCTCGCCCAGCTCTTCATTCGACCAATGTCGCTCTTACCTACGACTTCTCTCTCACTCGACTTACACCTCCTCTCTCTTTTACCTTTCCTCTATCGGTAACCGCGGGATACTCCCTCTCCACTAATACTCCCCGGGGTGATAACCGCGGGGCATTAGCATCCTCATCCTCCTGCGTCTGCTGTGGTGATAACCGCAGCACGCTCCTTCCTCTAGTACTCGCTGTGGTGATAACCGCGGGGTATTAGCCTCCTTCTTCCGGGCGCCTGCTGTGGTGATAACCGCGGGACGCCTATCTCTCCTCTAGCATTTGCTGTGGTGGTAACCGCGGGGTGCTAGCCTCCTCTTTCACTAATTCCTGCTGTGGTGATAACGGGTTAGCGATCCGAAAAGACTCCTAAGGAGCACATCCTCCCTATCTTTGTGCGTATCTGTTTTCCACGTTGTTTCTCCAATAGGGGTGTACCTTCCCACATCCGGCATTTACTTCTTTGGAGTTTTCACCTATATCTCATTGCCCCACTCATCAATATCATCACATCATCACATCTGATGATGATGCAGACATAAATTACTAGCGACACAGCATACGGTGTACTGGTACAACGTGTATGCAACACACATATCTCTTTGAAATCTCTGTGCCCAAGTGTTTCCAACAACCCCTTTGTTTCCAACAAACATGTCCACCACAAGTTTCGTCACTATTTCGCTCATCTTCAAGTTTGCATTTTGTTCGTTTCGTGTGATTACGCCTTATAAGTGCTTCCCAATTATTAATTTTGCGTCAAACAGAAGGGCTGTTCCTACAAACCAGATTTGTAAATGCCAGAATGTGCATGTAGCTTCCTGGATCCAGGTCGCGCTATTATTATCCCCCTCTACTTACCTTCTTTGTAAATGCGAACCCCCCATCAAGAAGCTTTAACCCTTCAGAAAATCCCCTTTTTTTCAGCCCTTCACCCCACATCGCCTTTTTTCGCGGGGCACGTTAAGAAGGACAAAAGAGAAAAAGGGCGTCTGTTTTGAGATAATCGCGACACGGCTGCTGCGTAGAGTCAGCAGCGCGAGAGATGGGTAGGGGGGGGGGGGTCGTTCAAACCCCTCGTCGGCATAGAAATGCGGAGGGCAGGGTCAGAAGGGCGAAGGGCTGAGAGAGAGAGAGAGAAAAGCGAGGGAAGAAAGCCCTTTTACACAATAGGACATCGAATCCCCTCCCCTCCATTTCTCCACTAAATACCCCCACCACTACACCACCTTTTTTTTTATACATTCCCCCTCTTCAACAACGCAAACTTTCCCGGACAGCTAGCTTCCGAGATGGAAGATTTACAACAATTTAACCCCCTCCCCGCAATCACGTCCCTCTGACCTCCTTGATCCCCCCCCCCCCCCCGAACACCACACCGACACCTCACGTCCCGTTATAAAATTTTCAAAATTCCTCCCTCGTAGAAGCTCGTAAATCATCTGGTCCGGCTCAGCTGCTCCTTTTGTCTGTTTTCGAGGGAAATTTGACACGAACGATGAACGGCTTCTGTGGTTTACTCATTACGTTCCCCGACGAAAAGGGCATTCACATGGACTATAACCTACACTCACATAGGCACAATATCAAACGACGTAGGTACCTAACATGAACATTCTTAGTGTTTCTCATTGAAGGGGGTCGCCAGGTGCTCTGTGTTAAGGATCTGCAGAAGGATGTTTCAAGTACCCAAACTACTTTTAATCAGAGGTATATTCCAGCAAGTGCTTAGATGCTATGTTCCACACAAATAGGACATTTTTTATACCTCAAACTGCTAACTGGCTACCTTACAAAACCACAAAAACCCGTATTTTAGCCACTGAATGGAGGTTTCCTATTTTTCAGGCAGACCCCCTTCCAGCGTATCTGCGAAGGAAAAGAGCTCTTGCAAAGGAGTCGAAATGTTAAAGAACATGTACATAATGCATGTAATTACGCCTTTTTAAAAATCATTTCGCTTTTTTTCATTTCAAATTTTGCCAAAATATTAGTTATCGTATAAATAGTATATGGATCGAGCTCGGCGATGAGCAATTTCATTAATAGAAAATGGGCCAAAACCGACTTTAATGATTTTTTTTCGGGTAGTTATGGGCTTCACAAGGAATTGGAAAACATTTCGTGTTTGCGCATGCGCATCCGAAAGTTACAATCCGAATTTGTTGAAATCGATGTGGAAGCATCAGAGTACCACTCTGCATCTACCCTTCAACTTTCAGCTCTTTTCGACGATTTCCGGTGTAGCTATGAGCTTTACAAGGATTTAACGTTTGCGCATGCGCCGACGGAATTTACAGCAATTTTTTAATGAATTTGATAAGGGATTGATTATCTGCGGCCAATCCCGCACCTACCCTTAGAATTTCATCTCATTACCGCTATTATTTCGTATAGTTTTGCCTGGGACAAGGAAATGACCACAGACAGACAGAGGCGGAACCAAATATATATGTTCCTTGATGTCTGAAACGTAAAATGCGAGCGGAAATTTTCATTGTGGAGGACGTAAGCTTTTTCGATTCTGAAAGGCTGAACATTGCTAAAATGTGTATAAATCACCGAAAGAGGTCCTCAAAATCAAACCGACGGAAAGATCATGGCAAACGTACTTGAAGATTGCCAAGGTGATTTTCCATTTCTAATGCTGGGTTGTTGGCTGCATTGAGAACCTTCCCCTCAGGGGCTTTGCACCGCCTCCTTGGGTCACCAGCTAATCAGATGACAACAGACCTGATACATTATTTATTGCCGCATTTTTACTTTTAATCGTCCCAATTTAAAACACCGCTTATTTTTGAAAACTGGCTTCAAACTACCATTCTTACGACAGTTCTAATCCCCCTCAAATTTTTTACCTAAAATTCCCCATTGCCACCAGCAATCGATTTAGGGCTTTCCCAGAGGAAGCACGGGGGGGGGGGGGCCTACGCAGGAGGGGCGTTTACATAGCTAAGTAATAAAACGGTGTGTAATAATTTGCAGCGTTTTTTATAGAAAGTGTGTACCTACCTACTTATGTTTTATTAAACGCTGCAAATTATTACACAGCGGTTTATTATTTACCTACACAGACGCCCGTTCTGCGTAGATCACTGCTTTATGTGGTCAATACCTATCCTCGAGCCCCCCCACCACAAGAAAAGACCTAAATCGAGTACGGAGCCGACTCGGGAATTTCATTCATAAAAATGCGCAGGATTCACAAAAAAGCTCTGGATTCAATAATTCAATAATTGTTTATTTGTCGTTATTAATGAAGCATAACTTTTGCTCAAGCGACAAAAGTACCTATCAACAAAATCGAGATCAACCATCATTCTTAAAATGAAATAATATCACAGAATAACCAGCTCGATTTAATATAGCCATCCTTGATTATAAACAGGTGCTCCCTAGAAATGATACCCTGGCCGCAATTATACCGTTTACCCACAATTATGTTGACGAAGCTTTTCGATTCAAAAGAACAGCAAGTCGTAGGTCCCAAATGGAACCTAAATACCAAATTTCATTAATTTTGGATCATGGCAACTCTAAGGGAAGTGCGAAATACGGCGGACGGACAGAAATTTTTGGCTCATTATTTTCTATAATAAACCTTTGGCAGGAAAATTTAAACCCCCCCCCCCCCCCCCAATTTGATGGTATCCGTTTGATGGTTTGGGCATGAAGAATCTGAAAACGGAACAAAAAAATTTCTGTTCGCACGCCGTACTTATTCACATTTCCCCTTTCATGAACCAAAATTAATTAAATTTGGTATGTGGGTCCCATTTGGGGCGTTACTTTCGGTCATCTGCAATGTGCGAAAAATGAGGGGCTGCAATTTTCAGACCGCTGTACCTCGAAAACTTTCAATAGAAGGGTACGGCTTTTTTTACGTTTTCAAATTGATCTTGAACTAAAGCGTTTTTTGAGACCACCCGGAGCACTGTACGACCAGCCGTTCGTGTGCTCCGAAAAGCTTCGTCAACAAGATCGTGAATCAAACGGTATGAATCCTGCCCAGATACCATTGCTAGGGAACACCTGATTATAATCACCGATGGCTGTATGAAGTCGAGTTGTTTGTTCTGCGATATTATGCCACTTGAAAAACACATATACCTAGTACCTGCACTGAACCACTAGTGTTGTTCAATTTAAGCCTAAATAATGCAACACAAATTTAGTAATGGGTTTCACAATTCAGTTTCTTAAAATTTATATTTTTTGCTGAAGTCGGGGAAGGTTGAATTTGAAATCGAAACATAGCAAAATTTTTCCACTTCATGGAAAAACATTGAATCATGGATATGTTTTTGGGCGGATTCGGCGCATGTACTGTTTCCACACCATCATTCGCATGATGGTGTTCGCAATATGGACCTAATGGCCGGTGGCTATTCGGATCTAACAAATTCCAACATCATCATCATCATTTCATTATTAGAAGGCACATTTTTAGGTGCTACCTTCCAATCGCTACCTTCCAATTCGTTCAATAAAATGGTTTGTGCTCATTTCATTATTGCTTCGCTGGGTATTGTCGGTAACTACACACGCACATCTCCAAATTGTTTATCGGTTGCAGCGTTGCATTTTTTTTCGGTCGCAAATTTTAGAATGACCCCCAGGGCAAAAACATATCCATGTTAAAATGATGGCTCTTGGATTTTGTTTATAGGTACTTTTGCAACTTGAAAAAACGTTATTTATTTATTTATTTGGTAAAGCACGGGCGAGCCCAATTACAAGGAAGTTGTACTATATATAATAGAACAAGTCGTGTTATAATAATAATACTAATAATAATTGAGTAGAACAAGTAGTACACACTGAATTGAATGAGACGGGAGATGAGTTGATTACCGGTATAATAACAACAAGTAAATTAATGATTGAATTATTGAATCCCGCGCATTTTGATGAAACTGAAATCCCCAGGCCGGGTCCAGTACTCGATTTAGGGCTTTCCTGTGAAGTGGGGGGGGGGGGGAGGGCTGGAGGGTACTGACCACAGAAAACAGTGATCTACGCATACAGGGCATCTATACAGGTAAAAATAAACCGTTGTGTAATAATTTGCAGCGCTTTTATTCCATTTTCGGATTCTACGTACGTTGAAACGGAAACCATCAAACTTTGAGGGTTGTCTGGAGGGGGTTATTTTTTTTGTTTTTGTTTTTTTTCATGGTAGATTCCAAAGGTTCATTATTGAAAAAAGCGAACTGTTTTGATTGCATTATTTTGGATCTTTTAAGCTCTTTCATAGTAAGTAGGTGAGTGCGTGTCAAACCGCTGCTTTAGAGGCTCAATGCTATTTAATTTGTGTTATGTTTACTCTCGCTTGAGGAAATCGCGAAGGGCAGGTGCTGCAGGGAGGCAACGAAATCTGCCCCGCAACTGTTCGATTTGTGTCGTTGCAAGTGAAAGCAACTTGAATCGCATGAGGCGGCAGAGCGTGGACTGTTTAACCGAAATGTTCGATAGGTTTGGAGAAATGTCACATCCCTCAGCTTTCTTACGAATTCGCGGGCGTCGGAACTTCGTGCGGAAATGAGATGAATAATACGAGGGGGGGGGGGGGGGGGGGTGTAGGAGGTTTGTTGGTCAGTGGGCCCGGTTAAGTCGTGTGAAACAGTCCGGACAGGAGCGTGAGGATCGTGTGTGGCCTCGACGACTTGTGTAGGGAAAACACTCGAAAAGGGTCCGACGCTGCTCTCAGCGGACTCGGTGACGAGTGAAAACGGCTCGGAAGACCCCGCCGGGCGCCCAAAACCCGTGTGGAGCCCGACTTGGAGTACTTGGTACGGTTTACTTGTGTAGTTGGGGTCGTTTTCATGCAGCGGTTTACATTCGAACACCCGAGGTGACTCTGGCAGTTAAACGGTTTTAGCGGAAGGCTCCTATTAGACGTCCGGAGGGGGGAGCGGGAGCCGTCTCACCGCAGATGTAGGTGACGAGGAGGTTCGTCAAAATAAACTATTTTGCGGATGAACCGCCGGGGCGGGTTTTCAGAGGCGGGCAGCGAAACCGTTTAATTCGACGATGGGTCGCGTGCGAGGGGGTTAAAGACTCCGGAAACGGGGAAAACCGTGAAATCGGAAGAGAACGAGAGGATGGAACTGGGGTGGGACGGAGGGCGGGGACGAATGGCGGACTTGAGGGAACACACACCCAGCGGAAGAGGGAATTTTCGCTTCACTCGACAAACGTCAGCGCAATTCGATTACTGACAGATCAGGGCGATTCCCTCAAACCTCGTGAACGTCTGCCCCACATACTCTTCCCCCCCCCCCCCCCTTCATACTAATCCTCTCAACACCTAGTGGGTTCGCTGACCAGGTGCCTCTGGAAGCCTAAACACATCTTTCTGACAGATGGCACCGCGGACTGGCACCATGGTAGCACCAACAACTATACAGCTAATTCTGGAGGTCTAAACACATTTTTCTGACAGATGGCACCACTGGAGCCAGCGTCACGCCATTAACTGGCACCACGACAGCACCAAAAACTATACCGAAAATTCTGGAGGCCTAAACACATCTTTCTGACAGATGGCACCGCGGACTGGCACCATGGTAGCACCAACAACTATACAGCTAATTCTGGAGGTCTAAACACATTTTTCTGACAGATGGCACCACTGGAGCCAGCGTCACGCCATTAACTGGCACCACGACAGCACCAAAAACTATACCGAAAATTCTGGAGGCCTAAACACATCTTTCTGACAGATGGCACCGCGGACTGGCACCATGGTAGCACCAACAACTATACAGCTAATTCTGGAGGTCTAAACACATTTTTCTGACAGATGACACCACTGGCTGGCACCATGGTAGCACCAACAACTATACAGCTAATTCTGGAGGTCTAAACACATTTTTCTGACAGATGGCACTACTGGAGCCAGCGTCGCGCCGTTAACTGGCACTATAATAGCACCAAAAACTATACAGCAAATTCTGGAGGCCTAATTTTTCTGACAGGCGGCACCGCTGGTGCCAGCGTGGCGCCGTTAACTGGCATCGTGGTAGCACCAAAAACTACACAGCGAATTCTGGAGGGCTAAACACATTTTTCAAACAAATGGCACCACTCGTGAGAGCGTGGTTCTATTGACTGGCACCATGATCGCACCGAGAACTACAAAGAAAATACTTTTTTTTTAAGCCTTTATTAAAAATAAAAAACAGAAAAATACATTAAAAGTACTTTGCGTTTGCAATAAACAAAAAAATGAGAAAACAATTGGCAGTTACTGATCTCCAAAATTTTAAAAATTGACCGGAGATCAGGAGTTGACAAACAAAAATAAATTAGCTTAAAACAAATTAAATGCTACTTGAGAAGTTTGTACAACACAAAAGGCTTGGATAACAAATAATTACATAATTAAAACAAAAATTGCGGTGAGAAAAACGGTAGGTAGTAAATTAGTTAGTTAGTAAAGCAGCTAAGAATGGAAATATTGCGGGTATAGTGCTCCATGAGGAAGATGCTCAAGCCACCTCTAAACTTTTGAAATGATTGACTGCACCTCAGATGAGGCGGAAGAGCCACAAATAAACGTGGAGCATAGAAATTGTACTGCCTTTTGAAATAATCACTTTTTGGATCCGGGACATGTACGTGAACAGACGAGTGAAGGCGAGTGACGCCATCATCACGAGGGAGATTAGGAAGGATTAGGATACTGGATAAGGGAGATTAGGATACTGGAGGACTGAACACATTTTTCTGACAGATGACACCACTGGTACCAGCGCAGCGCCGTTCACTGGCACCAAAACAGCACCAAAAACTATACAGCAAATTCTGGAGGCCTAAAAACATTTTTCTGACGGATGCACCGCTAATTGGCACCGTGGTAGCACCAAAAACTATAGAGCAAATTCTGGAGGCCTATACACATTTTTCTGACAGATTGCACCGCTAACTCGCACCATGGAAGCACCAAAAACTATACATCAAATTCAGGAGGCCTAAACACATTTTTCTGACAGACTGCACCGCTAACTCGCACCACGGTAGCACTAAAAACTATACAGCAAATTCTGGAGTCCTAAACACATTTTTTCCAACAAATGGCACCACTGGTGCCAGCGCGGCGCCGTTAACTGGCACCGCGGTAGCACCAAAAACTAGATAGAAAATTCTGGAGGCCTAAACACATTTTTCTGACAGATGACACCACTGGTGCCAGCGTGGCGCCATTAACTGGCACCAAGACAGCACCAAAAACTATACCGAAAATTCTGGAGGCCTAAACACATTTTTCTGACAGATGACACCACTGACTGGCACCATGGTAGCACCAAAAACTATACAGCTAATTCTGGAGGCCTAAACACATTTTTCTGACAGATGACACCACTGACTGGCACCATGGTAGCACCAACAACTATACAGCTAATTCTGGAGGTCTAAACACATTTTTCTGACAGATGGCACCACTGGAGCCAGCGTCGCGCCGTTAACTGGCACTATAATAGCACCAAAAACTATACAGCAAATTCTGGAGGCCTAAACACATTTTTCTGACAAGCGGCACCGCTGGTGCCAGCGTGGCGCCGTTAACTGGCATCGTGGTAGCACCAAAAACGATACAGCAAATTCTGGAGGCCTAAACACATTTTTCTAACAAATGGCACCAGTGGTGCAAACGTGGCGACGTTAACTGGCACCAAAAACTATACAGAATATTCTGGAGACCTAAACACATTTTTCTGACAGACAGCACCACTGGTGCCATCGTGGCGCCCTTCCCTGACACTATGGTGGCAAAAAAAACTATACAGCAATTTCAAATTCTGGAAGCCTAATGAGTAGGGATGCTGTCAAAATCTCAAGTCAAAATACCCAAAATTGCGGTTGTAGCGCGATCCAGACATAAAATCATACATAAATACATAATAATATACAGCTTTTCCAAATCGAATCCACATTTTCAAAATTGAATTAAAGATAGTTCAAATTGAATTCAACATTTTCCAAATTGAATCCAACATTTTCCAAATTGAATCAAACGTATTTCAAATTGAATTCAACATTGTCCAAATTGAATCCAACCTTTTCCGTCAGTCATCTTGTCAGTCATCTCTAAAGGGTGAAAAATAGAGGTTGAAATTTTCAGAACGCCTTAGCTCAAAAACTTTCAATAGAAGGGTATGGTTTTTTTTAACGTTTTTAAGCCAGCACTGTACGACCAGCCGTTCGTTTGCACCGAAAAGCTTTGTCAACATGATCGTGAATGGCACTGTATACGTCCGGCCCAGATATCATCGCTAGGGAACACCTGTCATCACGTATGGCTCCACGAAATCGAGTTGGTTGTGTCGGGTTAGTTGTTCCACTTGAAGAATTGTGGTTATTTTGGACTCTGTTGACAGGCACTTCTTTAATCTGAACAAACGTTATGCTTCATGAATAACAAAAAATAACAATTAATGACTGTGTTCATGCAGCTACATGACCATGGCGTCATGTGACGTATATTTTATTGTATGAGGAAATGTCTTATTTTATTTTATTTATAATTAATTTAATTTGAAACGCAAAAGGAAATGTCACTTGCTTGATACAAAATAAGGAGATGATTATGTGCACAAGTAGGAAATTAAGGGACTATTTTGTGGAAGTGTGCCCGTGACGTCATCGCCGTGTCGTCGACGACTACATTTTACCACGCCGTCGCCATTACGAATCCATCTCGTGCCTCATGCAGTTATCACCCGCCGCTCTCTCTTGAGAAAATATTAATTCTTTCACTTGTTCGACGACAGGTCGCAGTATCCTGCGTCAAATTGGCATCGCTGGGTCGCTGCATCTCGCTTTTCTACCAAGACTTCGGCCGAAGCATACAATCAAGATCCAAAACTCATACGACCTCCTGGACAGCCTATCCGGACTTCCATCCATTCCCAGCAGCATACCTGGAGTTCTGGACAACGACGGAGAGCCTCCACATACAGGTGGGATCGTACAGTTTTAAGCTACTGCCCAACTGTCTACTCGCGTACGCGCTAATTTCGCGTCGCAACGCATTTATTTACGGGCGAATCGGGCGTCGGAAACCTATGGCCGGATCGGTCACCTGCCATTTATTTAGTTTACTATTTAAAAGGAAAGCTTTCTTTAAGATTTTAGAAGAACAGGATTTGATTTAATTTCTCGTGTATGTGAGCTCAACGATCATTATTTAATTTTGTTAGATTAAATTTTGGTGCGCAAAATTGGGTGTCTTAATTTCACCTGGAACCCCTTTGCCCCAACATTTATGGTAGCAGAGCGTGGTTGAGCTTACGTATTTTAATCATTTATCCCAACAATATTTATTCTGTTCAGCACAAATCCTTACCACGACTGAGCAAAAATTGCATATCGAATTAGCTCCGTTGTTATCTCTACTAGTCAACACTAACAAATAGCTGCATGAGCGTCGAGCCCAATTTATCTTGCTTGCCCGATTCATCTGGTAGAATCGCTACACGCTTTCTAATCAGTTCGCTCCCGATCGTTGAAGGTACAAGATGCCTGATCCACCTCCCGCAGTTGTCGCCGATAACCCTACTATAATTTCCCTTTCGCGGAAGTTAAATTCTGCTGCTAATTCCGTGAAGGATATACATGATTCAGGATGGAAGGCCAAACAAACGAATGATCCGAATGACATTACCCTGTTTGAATGTAAGTACTCCACGCTTGAACGATATTTTAATAAGTACGAAGACACGTGGGATGCATTGTTAGACGCATTTGTGGCTATAAAAAGGGAAGACGAGTTTCCGTCGGAAGGTTATAGGCAATCTCGTAATAAACTTAGAGCTCATTACTATGAATGCATTAACCTATCAAAACACCTTTTACGAGCACCTGCGTCGGTACCTACCGCTCTTGCTACGGGGGGCGGTAGTGGGGGTAATATCACCTTAAGTGATTCACGCACATCCGACAACTTACCCAAAATTAACCTACCTACATTCGAAGGCAGTATACTTGAATGGCCGAAATGGAGAGATACTTATCTAGCGGTCATCCATAATGATGATCACCTTTCGCTTACTCATAAGTTTCACTATTTGTCCACCTCTCTAAAGGGTCTGGCCTCTAACGTTATTAGTCACTTCAAAATAGAAGCCGTCAACTATGAACTGGCATGGACCGCACTCACTGACGCGTTTGATAACAAACGTATGTTAGCGAATGCCTATCTCCATCAAATATTATCGTTTAAACCGATAACTGGCAAACCCACTGGCGAATCACTGAAATCCTTCATGTCGAAAATCTCTGATAGCATTGCAACATTTAAAATGTTGGAGATCCCAAATGAAGGAGATTTTATCTTGTTCTATTTAGCAGTCAGATGTTTAGACTCGTCTACCAGAGAACAATTTGAAGTAGCCAATAAGCATTTACCTTTCCCAACATTCGATAATTTGAATAAGTTTATCAAAGATCGATGTTTAGCATTACAACTTTCTCAAGGCATATCTATTCCTAAAGTTGAAGAACCTATCCCCGATAAACGGGATAATAAACAAAACAGAACTTCGTCCAAAGCTTTTTTAACCAAAGGTAAAAGGGATCAAACCTCTCACCAAAAGGATTCTAGGATATGTTGTGTCTGCAATTCGGATTTTCATCCATTACGCGAATGTACCGCTTTCAAATCTGCCACTGTCGACCAACGACATGAATTCATTAAAAATTGGAAGGGATGCAAGAATTGTTTGGCTAGTAATCATGCCACGTATCAGTGCGAATCCAAATGGCGGTGCAAAGAATGTTCAGGCAAGCATAATTCGTTATTACATTTCCAAAAACCTGCTCAGGAGTTGGATGGGAATACTCATGCTCTGAATACTGTCCCTAGGGCTATGACTACAATTGCAAATACAACTGTAAATTCAAGTGACCCTAAGGTCATTTTGGGCACTCTTCGGGCAGAGTTTAAAAATATCCAAGGTCAGTTTGTATCATTTCGAGGCATCGTAGATTGTGGCTCAGAACACTCTTTCATCACTTTAAAGTGCGTTAATAAGTTGGGTTTGACATTCGATCCAATGTCTAAAACCATCTCAGGAATAGGAGGGACCATTTTCGATGGAGCCAAAGGCCGAATTCAATGCAATATACGACCTAAAGGCAAATCCTCTTCGATTTTCAATTTCGATGCTATCGTTGTGCGTAATATCACTGGGTACCTACCCAGCACTACTTTACCTGCCGTAAGTGCAAATCGTTTCTCACAATTTGATCTAGCCGATCCCCAATTTTGGAGACCGGGCCCAATAGATTTCCTATTGGGAGCCGATTTATACGCTCACATAATACTGGGCGGCCCCATTACCATAGGGCAGAATATCCCCAAAATGTTTCCATCTTTATTTGGTAATATAATAATGGGTACCATTTCTGAACCTAATTATTCTGATCATGGTATTACTTCTCTTCTAGTGTTCAATTCGTGCGATGATTTGAATGAAAATCTTTCTAAATTTTGGGATCTCGAAGAAGTTCCACCTTGTTCGAATCCATTGCCTGATCCGGAAGACGAATGGTGTGAAAACCTTTTCGAAAAGACTCATCGTCGATTACAATCTGGTCAGTATGTTATTCAACTTCCTTTCAAATCCGATTTGCCCGACCTACACGAATCGGATAATATGGCTCTTAAAAGATTCAGTAATTTAGAATCTAAGTTGAAAAAAGATGACAATCTTTATTCTCAATATCGAGACTTCATGAATGATTATATTCAGTTAGATCATATGAATAAAACTAACTCCTTTTCCAAGTACATTATTCCCCATCATCCTATAACAAAGGAAGATAGGAATCAGATAAAACTACGTGTCGTGTTTGACGCCTCTGCTAAAACACGAATGGGCTCATTAAATGAATTTTTATATTCCGGCCCTAAATTACAAAATGATATTAGGAATATCCTATTGAATTGGAGAACTCATGCCGTAGTAATAGTGGCCGACATTGTTAAAATGTACCGGCAAATAATTGTTGATAATAAGGATAGGTGTTTTCAACACATTTATTGGAGAGGGGATCCAAAGGACGCTCTTCAAAAATTTGAACTAAAAACCTTAACTTATGGTATGACTTGTTCTCCATGGCTTGCATTGCGTGTACTCAAACAGTTAGTTAAAGATGAAGGTTCTTCCTATCCTACTGCTTCAAATATCATATCACATGATATTTTCATTGATGATGTGGTTTCCGGAGCAAAGACTATAACTGAAGCACTAAAAATTCAGCAAGAGTTAATTGAATTATTAAAAAAGGGGGGATTCGAATTAAAAAAGTGGGCCAGCAACAACAAACAAATATTAGAACAAGTCAGCGATAACCATAATCCGAATGAACCTGTCTCGTTCATTCATGAAACGGAACCTACGTTGAAAATATTAGGTTTAATATGGTTTCCAGACGAAGATTGTTTTTCTTATCGTATCAAAATTGAAAAACCTATAGTTTTTACTAAAAGACGAATTTTATCGTTGGTTGCGAGTCTATATGATCCTTTAGGTTTTTTGGCACCAACTACCATATTAATGAAGCATTTTATTCAACGCTTATGGAAGGCGAACGTTGGATGGGATGATCCGATTCCCATTGAAATTCGCGATTCATGGATTGACATAATCCATGAATTACCCCTTCTATCCAGTATTAGAATTCCGCGATTCGTTTGCGATGATAATACTGATTCATACCAATTAGTAGGTTTTGCTGATGCGTCCAGCAAAGCGTATTGTGCTACCATTTATATACGAACTATGAAATCGAATGGAATTTCAGTGTTTTTGCTGACTTCCAAAACACGATTAGCTCCCGTCAAAACAGTATCAATACCACGGCTTGAACTCTGTGCCGTTGTATTGTTAGCTAAACTGTATCATTCACTGAGTTCCTTCATAAATCATTTGGACAAACCCGTTCTTAATCCTATGTTTTTCACAGATTCTTCTGTAGTTTTGGGATGGCTAAATACACTTCCCTGCAACATGAAAGTATTTGTGGCGAATAGAGTCACTGAAGTTAATGATTTAACGGAAGTCGCTTCATGGAAACACGTATCGACAAGACAGAATCCGAGCGATATTGCTTCAAGAGGTATGAGGCCTAGTCAATTACTTTCTAACGATTTATGGTGGAAAGGTCCGGAATGGCTTGAACTACCAGAAAATAACTGGCCAAATTCTAGCTTTGTTCTTTCCAAAGCTCTACCTGAAATGAAAGGCTCAAAGACTGCTTTAATTAGTTCAACGGGTTCATTCACGATAGATACTGACTGGATCAAACGCTTTTCTTCTTACTTCTCACTTTTAAGAGTAACATCTAGGATTATGAGACTGTTTCATAATCATAAAAACCCTCATTTAAAGATAACTGGGGAACTAAAGCAAAACGACCTTGATGCCAGTCTGATGCTTATTATCAAACAAATTCAGCGACAATACTTTGGGCAGGGTAACAAGCACTGTTACAAGTCTACACTGATAAAATATAGTTCGTTGGATATTTTCATAGATGAAGAGGGTATCCTCAGGGTGGGCGGACGTCTACGTCACTCGCCTTTACTTGCCAGTCAAAAACATCCAATATTATTGCCCAGAAAGTGTCATTTTTCCAAATTGGTCGTTGACATGTACCATTATACCTATATGCATCCTGGCCGATTATTTTTACAAGGTATCATTCAGTTGAAGTACTGGATTCCTGGTTTGAGGACTTTGATTCAAGAACGCATATTTCATTGCATCGTGTGCTACAAATACAAGGCAAAAACTCACGAAGTCAAAATGGGTGACCTTCCATCCTACCGTTTCTTTTACGGTAACGCATTTGTGCACGTAGGCACCGATTTTGCCGGTCCATTCATGCTGAGAGAAAGTTTAAGAAGAAAAGCTCCCCTATCAAAGGGATATTTATGTTTATTTGTATGCTTATCTACCAAGGCACTTCACCTCGAACTGGTTACAAATTTAACCACTGAATGTTTCTTAGCGGCTTTCAACCGTTTTGTATCTCGTAGAGGCTTGCCCACCGCGGTTTATTCCGATAATGGGAAAACCTACGTTGGAGCAGCTAATAAAATGAAAGAGTTTTGGAACTGGTATCGAGAAACGTCCACCGTGGACTCCATTATTAGGCATGCTTCGAAAACAGGTGTTCATTGGCACTTCATGCCAGCGTACTCCCCAAATTTCTCTGGCATGGCCGAAGCAGGAGTAAAATCCGCAAAAACGTTGATTCGCAAAGTAGTAGGTGAGGCTTATTTGTCCTATGAAGAGACATTCACCTTGTTTCATAAAGTAGAGGCTGTATTGAATTCACGCCCAATTGGGCCTTTATCAGCTGACCCTTCTGAAACCAATTATTTGTCACCTGGTCATTTTCTGATCGGTCGACCTTTGATATCCAACCCGGTGCCCTCTGTGTTAGATTTGAAAGAGAATACCCTGAGTAGGTGGCAATTAGTGCAAAAAATGTCTGAACATTTTTGGAGTAAGTGGAGGGTTGAATATTTGTCTACCTTACAAAATAGGGTTAAATGGCATGAATATCGTCCTGACCATCCTGAATTGAAAGTGGATGATCTTGTTTTGGTCAAAGATGACCACGTTCCCATCATGCATTGGCCGATGGGCCGTATAGTGGAAATTCATCCGGGTAAAGACAACCATGTTAGGGTGGCTACTATCAAAACGGCATCTTCTATTTTCAAAAGACATGTTCGAAAACTGATACCTCTCCATCCTGCCACAATCCCGTCTTATCAGGAATGATGAAAAATTTATTTTGATTCATAAAATTTTGATGGGCGGTATGTTCATGCAGCTACATGACCATGGCGTCATGTGACCTATATTTTATTGTATGAGGAAATGTCTTATTTTATTTTATTTATAATTAATTTAATTTGAAACGCAAAAGGAAATGTCACTTGCTTGATACAAAATAAGGAGATGATTATGTGCACAAGTAGGAAATTAAGGGACTATTTTGTGGAAGTGTGCCCGTGACGTCATCGCCGTGTCGTCGACGACTACATTTTACCACGCCGTCGCCATTACGAATCCATCTCGTGCCTCATGCAGTTATCACCCGCCGCTCTCTCTTGAGAAAATATTAATTCTTTCACTTGTTCGACGACAGGTCGCAGTATCCTGCGTCAAATTGGCATCGCTGGGTCGCTGCATCTCGCTTTTCTACCAAGACTTCGGCCGAAGCATACAATCAAGATCCAAAACTCATACGACCTCCTGGACAGCCTATCCGGACTTCCATCCATTCCCAGCAGCATACCTGGAGTTCTGGACAACGACGGAGAGCCTCCACATACAGGTGGGATCGTACAGTTTTAAGCTACTGCCCAACTGTCTACTCGCGTACGCGCTAATTTCGCGTCGCAACGCATTTATTTACGGGCGAATCGGGCGTCGGAAACCTATGGCCGGATCGGTCACCTGCCATTTATTTAGTTTACTATTTAAAAGGAAAGCTTTCTTTAAGATTTTAGAAGAACAGGATTTGATTTAATTTCTCGTGTATGTGAGCTCAACGATCATTATTTAATTTTGTTAGATTAAATTTTGGTGCGCAAAATTGGGTGTCTTAATTTCACCTGGAACCCCTTTGCCCCAACAGACTGTTTTCAATTAAAAAACTCGACTACTGTTGATTTTTTTACAGATAATAATATTTGCGGCTCTTGAAACTGTTCATTTTCTTTTCGTCACCATTTTTGACACACGAAAACTCAAAATCGACTATCTGTTTCTTAGAACTGTTCATCTTCGAATTCACTCTTTCGTGTGCCATTAACAAACATTTTAGACTTGGGGGAGACCTGGAGAATGCTGTATAACGGGACAGTCCTTGAAAATGTTCAAACAGCCAATTTTGGACCGACTGCTATAGCGTAATCTCTCCGAAAATTCTTCAAAGATGCGAAAACAGCCACACATTTTATGAAATGTCATCTTACATTTAATAATTTTCTGTGGGAAGGAACCAAAATTCCGACATCTATTACCTTCCTTTGCATTCCTACAGCTTAAATAGACAGGATGACCAATCACGCTGTTCATTGTTAATGCTGAACAATTAAGAAGGTCAGCAGTGATCCAATATCCCGCGCATTGGTATTTGGGTCAAGGCGAGGAACGGGATTCTCCACTAAGCCAGATAGTGTAATTGTGAAGGTGTGAGAGAGTTTCAGGTGTGAAAGAGCCTGTTGGACAGAGGAGCATGTGTGTTTGTGTGTGGGATAACTGTAGGGAGTTCGTTAGAAGTCCTCGGAGCACAATGGCAGCTAGCGGGCCACCCCGAGGGGCTTATGGGAGCTCCCATGTTTGGCGACGAGTCGCTTTGTGACGTCACCAATCGGCACTCGCGACCTACAGACTCACACAGGCGGTCACCAACACTGCCGTCCAAAACAAGAAATCCGTAGAACAATAAAAACGCAGGTAAAGTTTTTGGGCTGTAAACTGAGCATTCTTCAATATTTTCCAATTTTTTTGCAATTGATCTAAATTTGGTTTCTACGTCTGTAGCAGCAAGGCGCATCAATTTTGGAAGAATACACATAAATTTAAGTAAGCAACTGTTTTTTCTCCGTTGCAGAAGATAAGGTAAATTTTGCTTCAAAAAACGGTAGAGGGTCTGCTACCGCTTTTCCTCGTTGGATGCTCGAACTACGGTTGTTTCCCACTGTAGTTGCTGGAGTTTTTTTCACTCCTTTCCCAAACAGAAAAACAGTACATTTATTTTTAGAAGCCACCCACAGTCGACCGCTCGAAGCTTTTGGCGCTCATCAAAAATTGAAAAACGGTACCGCCTGACGAATTCAGACAACTGTGAGCGGGATACGACAAAGAAAAACAGTACTGTCCTGATGACCATTAAATTAAATTCACTGTTCCAATGAATTAACACTGAAGGCCTGGGATCTACTGGTTTTATTCGGTGGAAGAACTACTACTGCGTTTCATCGTTGGAAAACCATCAAAAACTTGAAAAACCGTAGATGTTTTCCTTGAATAACTTTTTTAGGGTAATTTTAAAACTACATAGCAAAATAGGTCTTTAAGATAAGAATCCAGCCATACAAAAATCTCTAAACTAGAAAAAATCGAGTCTACGGCTTTTTTACTTTGGAGGGCAGCACAGGCCAACTATTCCCCAACGCGAACTCAAACGCTCTGACAGCTATTTCCACTCGTTTTTTCATGCTCGATTCCAAAGGTATATTATTGAAAATAATAAACCAAAAATTTAAAACAATGTTTCCACGGTAACAACCAAAAATACACTGCCAAGGTGATGGCACAGGAGCTTCCTCGTCACAATCAGAGTGACCCATTATAAAATAGAACAGACTCGGAAGCAAAATAACATAACATTACATTACATTACATTACATTAGATTACATTACATAACGTGAAATATACATATTACATAACATTACATTACATAACATTACATAACATTACATGAAATATACATTTTACATAACATTACGTCCATAATACATTACGTCCATTATACATAATTGCGAAAGTTATGCGTGTTTGAAAAATTTCACTTTAGCGCATGCGCAGGGCGAACCGCTGGCTCTATCATGTTGAAATTTATATGGGACCTCAATGGGCCCTACCCGCTTAATCCCTGAGAATTACATTGAAATTGGGTGTAATCTTTGGTTACTACGGCTGTAACAAGGAAATTGAATCTATTTCACGCCAGCGCATGCGCAGAGCGCACCGAGGGTCCGATCATGCTGAAATTCATACTGGAACTCACTAGGCCTTGTCCAAACAACCCTTGAAAATTTGAGCGAAATTGAATCAAAATTGTGAAAGTTATGCGTGTTTGTTGAATTTAACGTTAGCGCATGCGCAGGGCGTACCGCTGGATCAATCATGTTGAAATTTGTATGGGACCTCAAGGGGCCTTATCCGCACCATCCCTCAAAATTTGAGCTGAATCAATTCAAAATCGTGGAAGTTGCGGCTGTAACAAGGAAATGCGGACAGACAGACTCACAGACTCACAGTCCCACAGACCGACAGACACGGAACCAAATTTGTTCAGTAGGCTTTGAAACGCAAAATGCAAGTGGAAATTTCGATTTCTGAAGACAAAAATTTTTTGGCTCACGAAAGTGAACACAAGGCTTCCGCTGCTTCGCAGACTCGGAAGCAATACTCATAACTAAGCAGAGGTAACACTACATAACTAAAGATCGAATCCCATACGTACATTTCATCATTACCATACACAATACATTTTAGCATTATCATATTAAATAGGTATATATTTTATTGAATGCATGTCGTTTGTGGATATCTGTAATTACGTGTATAATAACAGATCTACAACTATATAAATATGTAGACATTCACGATAGGAAACGAGTGCTCATTAAAGTGATACAGAAATACAGAATGTGATACGAAGTGATACAGAAAGTGAATTAGTAGACATACGTATTGCAAATGCCTACATACTATCGTCCCCTCGTGCCGCAAGCGGAATGGGGCGGTGCCGCATTGGGAACCTCACGTGTGTCCACAGTGGCACGATATGTGAACAATAAAATTATCAATTTAATTTAGATAATAACGAAACTTTTCGCTATAACTTGCGAAAAGCTGATTCGATGGGTCCTCCATTAATTTCGTTGTCGCTAACAGTAATATTTGACTTTTTCTCTCTTTTTTTCAAGCCGGTCCCTAATCGACGAACCAACCCGGGGAAAGAACGAGAGAAATTGATATTTCAAAGCGGCAGCAAGTGTTGCTGGAATGGAAGAAAATAAAATAAAACCACGAGGGTGTCGGGAAATTAGGGCGGAGGGCTTTTCGCCTCTCCGGATACCCCTCCCGCTTCATCCCCTCCACTTTTTACCATAACCACAAACCACCTGACGCGGGAGGATGAATAATGAAGTATCCCCTCTCGTGGGCAACCGGCTCTTCCACGGCCTCCCAAATTAGAACCAAAACTTCTAAAAAAATTAACTGTCAGATTTCGATGCGGCCCCGCCCACGTATAACTAGCCGGCTTTCTTTCCAGGGAAAATTTTCATTTCGATAGGTAACGAAAAACGCTGCAAAGTCCTTGTCACACGTGTTTACTATTCTACTGGACATACCTGCAGAAATATTGGCTGTTTCTTTCATGTAATAATTGACATAGCTATTTTTGATGGTTTCCACCAGTTTTGGCTCTTTAAAAAAAAAACATATTATCATTGATCATTGTTACTGCCATTCGCTTGCCTTGATTCACCTGTTGATACTACTTCTAGTGTTGATATACACATTTATGGTGGTTTAATATAATTTCCCAGGTTTTTGACTCATAAAAAATTAATTTCGGGAGCTGAACTTTCGTTACAACATCAATTATTCACGCTTTGGTCAAAATCAATTTCATATTCGGTTTTCTCGCCGTAAAAAAATAAACATGAAAACGATACCTCACAAGCTCATGTTCACCAAAACTTCATTTAAAAAACCCCTCGAAAAACCCTATCCATTTTACATCCATTTTACCCCATAACACGCTGGGTGTATTCTGATCAGGCTGCCGAGCTTCGGAGCACAATTAGCACCCAAATGAGTTCCCAAATGAGTTCCCAAATGGGGACCCAAACTGTGTGTGGAAGAACGACGATTTTATACCAAAATTTACGGCTGAATTTAAGGCTGAAACTTCGTTAGAACCTCAATTTACTCTTTGGTCAAAATCGGCTTCATATTCTGTCTCCTCGTCCTAAAAAACTAAGAAAACGATACTTCAGAAGCCCATGTTAATAAAACACCAAAATCCCCTACTTTTACACCCATTTTTCACCCGTAACACCCCTGGGTATATTCCGATCAGGGTGCATTCCGGGACATAACTAGGGCCCAAATGGAGCCTGTGTGCAAAATTTTCCGAAAATAAAGTAGATATGCATAATACGGCGGACGGCGTATGGTGGACGGACATTGCACTTTTGGAATCTACGCACCTTGAAACGTAAAAGAAAAAATGTTGAAATGGTATTATAAACTTTGCTGCACTAATACATAGGTGTATTATTCACAGAATAATAAACCAAAAATTAGAGAATCGACGTGAAATCAGTAAGAGTTGTTTGCAAGAGGGTTTAACTTCACATTTCAAGATTTTAGTTCGTTAGTGCTCAAATCGAGTGCCACATGTTCGCCTTTCTCTTTGTGGTTTGGAAGGATGGACTTTAACAAGTGGGTGGGAATCGTTGGATACATGCATTTAAGTAGACTTCTGAAATACACCTTCGTGGGTTGCTAAGGGGACAAACACAGAGGTAATCCAAATAACGGGCAGTCGAAGTTCTTGGCAATAAAGATAAATAGTACATCGCTCATGCACTGAGGAATTGCCAATACTGGCTGAAAATGGACTTCAAGGGTTAAACTGCTGAGCAAACTGTTTTTTCATGAGAAAAAAATGCCAAAGATCAGCTAACGTTATTGATCACCGACTTCTTTGCCCAGCGACTTCTGAAAGTGAAGAACCCTTTTTTATTCGGGTGAACTGCGGAGGAGTGGACTGTCTTGGTCGACGTTTATTGCGGCTTCGATGAGATACAGCGAAGATGCCTAATATTTAAATTAAGAAAAGGTACGCGTATAAATGGAATGGCCGCTCAGACAGGGGAACGCATAGCCCACCATCTTCAAAACTTGCTATATAGACTGAGGGCAGAAACCAAGACCAAGACGACGCATGCCATCATTAACCCAACCGTTTGGAATAATCAATGGTAAACAATCATTTATACTCGTATTTATGACTCATTTCTTTTCACTCCCCTGGGAAGCATAGGGCCTCTACCAACATTCTCCAACCGAACATGTTCCGCAATTTCATAGATAGATGGGTTTCAGAATTTCATAGGTTTTCATAGGTTCAGCATTCATGATTATGAGCGCGTAATATAAAAAATTACAGTTATACTCCAATTACAAAAGGACGAGGACTTAGCAAAGAAACCACGTCGAGATGTAAACCACAGTATATAGCTCATGTTCCTGGAGGCTGATCCCAAGTTTCCCATGACGATTCTATTTGCAGAACAAACCTGACCTAGAATTTACCTAAAATTGTATTTGTACTTGAACCTAAATTATAGATATTAAACACAGGGTGTACAGTTATGATTCAAGAAGTAAATTACAGATCACAGCTCTATGTATAGATAACCCTTCTATATAATATGATATGTACTATTCTATTATATACATAATATGTAGATCGCAGACCCTCCGTAGGTTAGTACCTAACCCCGTACTCGTTACTAGGTACCTACCTAAATCACGAGTTAAATGTTGCTAAAAAAGTTCTGCCGATGACAAACAGTACCTAACAAAAAGAAACACACATAATGAAGTTCTGAAAAGAAATTGTTGATGAGGAGTGAAAAAAGTTGCAAAAATACCTACCAACAAACTCCAGCCCCTTCTACGTAGATGGTATAATGAACCGTTGTGTAATAATTTACCGTTGAGTAATGATTTACCGTAGTAATAATTTACCCATCAATAATACTTCAACGTTTGTTCAAGTTTCACTACCTACCAACAAACTCCAAAAGAGCCATCATTTTTCAAGCGAAATAATATCACAGAACAACCAACTCGACTTCATACTCCGCCAATATAATCAGGTGATCCCTACCAATGATTGGCCGTATTCACAAATTCCTATTGTGGGCGCGTCTCTGGTTACGAGATTTGGTTTGAATTGTATACAATTTCATTCACACTGGAGTCGAAAATGCCTGTCGGTGCAATCTTCGGGGCCTTACTGTGAACGAACGGCTGGACGTACGATGCTCCGGATGGTCTTAAAAAACTCGCAAGTTCAAGAACTATTTAAAACCGTAAAAATATTTACGTAAAAAAATGGTATAGGCGTTTTGAAAATTTCAACCCCTATTTTGAACCCCTTAGAGATGACTCACAGTAACGTCGAGCTTCGAGGACCAACTAGACGCCGAACGGAACCTATAACCCGAATTTCATCAATTTTTTTTCATGGTAACTAAGAAAAGTGGCCCGTACGGCGTACGGCGGACAGACAGAAATATTTTTATTGCAGTTTTGGATTCTACATACCTTGAAACGTAAACCATCAAATTTTGAGGGGGGGGGTAAGAATTTTTTTTTTTCATGCTCGATTCCAATGGTTCATTATTGAAAATAATAAACCAAAAGTAATAATTACAAACCTGATAACAAAACAGCATGTAACGTACAAGTAAGAATACAGAATAACATCGAAATAGCCTAACAATAATTTTTATTTGAAGAACATCCTAAATTACCAGTAAGAAATAACAAAACAAAATAAATAGGTAGCCTCCATCAAACAAGAACGATACGACACTAAAATGCTTAGCATTCTGAAAGACAGAAATGAAGATTCAAAGAAGCAAATGAATATCCAAAAAAACAGATCCACAATAATATACAGGAACATGTATGTACTTACATAAATTAATAGATAATAACTACATGAATGAAATGTCAAAAACCAAATATTACAACAGTCACATTCCCCCCATGTATTACCCCCTACTTATTTACGGCTTAATTAAAGATTATAAACCAGAACCACATTACCCTCTACGCCCAGTAGTCTGCACCATACCCTACATGCAATCTTAGCACACACTTCAACAATATATTGCAACCCATAAATCAAAATATCCATTTGACACATAGTATGCTGCGGAGCTACGGACATTCCTACCCAGAAGCCATAAAACTACCTCCTGAAGTCTGGATTTAAGTAAATTCATTTGATGTAGAACATATTCGGTTCACTCAACATTAAAAGATAGGTACTAAAATTTGAAAAAAATATGATCCTCATAAACAGAAACTGATGTTAAGGCTGAGTGTTTCAGTAAAAAACACCAACTGCACAGATCAATTCAACTGTTCATTGTCCATGGCACAAGCAGCACACAAATGCAAAGCAGGTAGCTATTCCAGACTGGATACTTTTTATGGGTGTTTCTTGCAAGCTGAGATCTTGTACCTAGTGGGAGTAGGTTTCAAAAGCGGACACCATCCACCGTTAGACTGGAGCCATAGAGCCCCTGTGGACGGCATCACAGTGGTGAGAAAGGAGTAGAATAGAACTTGGTGTTTTTCGTTATCCTCAAACAAAGGTGAAAGTTAATGAGTGTACAGCTGTGGAACAGGGGTACCTGGTCATTGGTATCGTTTTAGTGAGATCCTGGCATTTCCTTTCCTATACATGGAGAACCAAATCTATTCAAATGGAAGACTCCTTTCTAAAATTTACTGTACGTTTCCATGCTGGAGGCAGTGAGTTTCTCTCCGGCTAGCCCTTGAGATCGATCAATTCGGTTCATCAGTTTACAGCTTTATTGGCGATACCTGACGAAGCAATGAGGCTTCATTTCTGCTTGTATCATAGGGGAAGATGATCTCGAAAAATGATCTCTCGGATTTCCAATAATCGAGGAGGGAGCTCTCACTCGCCAACTCGCGACGTTCAATAAGCCACGGGTTCCGAGCGAGCGCTCATCCCGGTCACAGCTTCTCCCGAGGCTTTCCAACATTCCATCTCATCTAATTGACTGCCCCATCATAACAACTGACGCTTCTTAATGAGAGAAAATCCGTCGATTTTTTTCATTTTCTAACGCCCCAAACCGAGACTCGATCCTTTACTCACCGACTGACTGGCTTTTTCCTCTGCACGGTGGAGTGCTCCTGGGATGGCTCCGATCACGGTCTGATTCGGCGAATTACGAAGAGCTCATCGTTAATCGCCGATTATCATCTTGAATTGCTCGGATAATCACCTGGATCAAGATGAGCAATCATCGGCACTGAAGGACCACAGAAATGCTATTCCTGTATCACATTTTGATGGACGCTATAATACATGGGTAGCCAACCTGTGAAGGATTGATGCGACGACTCCGCTTCCAAACGAGTGCGCATGCGCCAGGACTTGGACAATTTTCTTCTAAACTTCTGGTTAGCTTCTACTAATACTAACCGTGGTACAGCAATAAACAGCGTGCCCGGCGATGCTGGCTTATCCTTATCAACTGTTCTTTTTCTTTCCCTAAGTTCCGAATTAGATACCAGATACACACTTTCTACTACGTTAGATACTCTTTCGACACTCTTTCTTTTTTAACTTCTTTATTTTCAATGCAAAGGCAAAAGAACGTTGGAAAAATACCATCCGTCGGGTAAATCTTCTACCATAACTACAACACTCGTGTCCGACAACACTGCCTTGTAATCAATCTCTATAAGGCAGGGACACAAGTGTTGTAGTTACGGTAGAAGGTTTACCTATGGATGGTTGTTGCACTGAAGAATAAAGTCAACATAAAAACTGTTTTATGTCATGGATATGTATTAAGAAGAACGGTGCATTTATTTATATTTGTCAAATTCATCAAAAAGTTCGCAGATCGAGAAAAGAAGTTCGTAGGCAGATCTGAACTTCAGTTCGCAGTTGGCAACTCTGGGGTCAAGACAGCATAGTAATCAAAGTGGTCGCTAAAAAGCGCTGAGTCCAAGACATGGTTTGAAAGATACGCGAGGACGCTGATCTACGGGCAGTATTATAGCAGCTAACCAGAAGTGGAGAGGGGAACTGAAAAACTCTGAAAATGGGGAAAGTTCTCCGTTGCTATGTTCGTTGGCCCTCA
The DNA here is from genome assembly GCA_954871275.1 of Leptopterna dolabrata. Taxonomy (NCBI): domain Eukaryota; kingdom Metazoa; phylum Arthropoda; class Insecta; order Hemiptera; family Miridae; genus Leptopterna; species Leptopterna dolabrata. The sequence continues at coordinate 67,548,048 of OX940975.1, forward strand.
AGAGAAAAGTCTTAGGAAAGATTCTGGAAAATCCGGACGACCCGAATTCTCGCTGTGCATTATGGAACACGAACGAGCCCGAGGATCTTCTGCATTTCATGGCAACATGTCCTGTGCTGAGATTTTAGGATCCGGCATCGGGGACGCGCGGAGATGGAGGCAGAAATAGCTGTTCGGATGTTCAATGAGAAGGACAGCTGGCCAAATTCTGCAGACCTGCAGAGCAGCAGAGCGTTACCGTAAGGAACTTGCGTCGGGTTCAACTGGGGACTGGTGGACTCACAATGATCGTGATTAGGGATATCCGATCCCCAGACAGTGTCGATATCGACATTCAATATAGTATCAAATCCCATACATCGATACGATATCAAATAATGTAAAGTACCGATACCGATCGGTATCAATCAATACGTGTCAGCAAGCGGGAAAACGCTGGTACGTAAACTAAATGGAGAAAGTGTCGCTACTCAAAGTAAGTAACCGTTTAAAATTAGGTACAAGCAGGTACCTCTATGTTTTTAGCGAATTTTCGAAGAAAAGGAAGCTATTGTTCTCGGTCCAAAATTTTTAAAACTCGAATTTCCGAAAGATTTTTATACCAAAATCCGTTTCAGACCATCCTGAATTCACTGCCGAAAGACACCAAAAATTATATGTATATATATATATATATATATATATATATATATATATATATATATATATATATATATATATATATTTATATATGTATGTGTCATTCCAGACGATAACTCTCGAAAGAATTGAGATAAAAAGTTCAAATTTGCATGAAAAATCTGTCTTGGCAATCGGCAGGCTAAGTTCGTAGATGGGCAGAATCGGGTCACTCTAAGGGGGAGTTTTGGGGAGTTTTAGGGGGGGGAAATTACCCATAAATTCCCAAAATGAAACAGTCTGACAAGTGACACCTCATTTTAAAGGTTTTTGTACGCTGAACACGATGGTGAAATCAGAATTGCGATATCTCATTCCGTTCTCAAACTGGAGCACTTTGAAGATGAAGGAACGTGGTTATTTCTTGAGATGTTCTTCCTGGTTCGTCTGCTCTAATCTGATAACGGAATGGGATATCGCAATTCTGACTTCACCATCGTGTTCAGCGTTGGAAAATCTACAAACCGAGGTGTTGCTCGGCAAAAAATGGAACAAAAAATTTGTTAGGTATGTATGCCCATATTTGATGCATACCGAATTAACCGAATGGCGTCATACTTGAATACCTATAATTACCCAATAAGTTTAAGATTGCCCATATTTGAATGGGATATCCCAAACATCACATTTTACATGAAATCAGTTATTTCTTCGAAAATTCGCTCTTATAGCCATGCTGCATGACTGGTTTTAATAACGTCACGTCGAAAAAGTGTCAATATTGGATAGGTCATGGCATGGTCTCATAGTCATAGGTACATGTCATGAAAATGAAGCCAATTTTCAAATCGGAACTATCTACCTTCACTATTTATTTTTAAGTTAGGTATTTATTTAATTATTTATTTTATTTAATATCTTTATAATCTCACAAACAAGCGCTGGGGAAAAAATCGAACTTCTTCAATTCTCTTTTATTTGTCCTGGCGAGGCGCTGCCATGGCAGACAGGAAGAATGAAGAAACAACAGTATGTTCCTTTCAATGAGGAATTCATTTAAGCTTTTCAAGTGTCTAATAATTGATTTTACAGCTTCATATGTACGTTTTTTTATTAGATACTGTAGAATAATATTTTTTTAAACCATAATTTTTCTTTTCGGTATTTATTTTGATACCGATAAATGTTTCTGATACCGGTACCTGTATCACATTAAAAGTATCGATACGTATCGGTATCGATAGGTATCGGATATCCCTAATCGTGATGCTCGTTGAACACTTGGTGATCGCTCAAAGCTCTCCATCTCGTGTGTTGTGGTTGTCCCTATATTAGTCCCCGGCCACTGCATTGTTAGAACTCTCCTACTGCACTACATAACTATATATAATGCACTAAATTTGTATCCGACAGACGGGCATAACTTTGCCCATTGTCGTATTATGGTTTTGTATTTGTACTTGGTAAGCCTGTGATTTAAAGTAATAAACGTATTTTTCTTCTTCTAAAAGAATATGAAGAACTTCCTCACACCTCTACAATCCTTGAAGACGATGAATGGCTAGTTAATCTCGCTTATCTTTGTGACATCACTGCGCATCTAAACCTGTTGCACACTTTACTGCAAGGTAAATAAAAAATCATTACTGACACTGATGACTCATGTTGCACCGTTTGAGGCAATGCCCTTTTATCTGAAATATTTTTCTGAAAACCGACAGTCTCATTTCCCTAGTACGCAAGAACACGCTGCTCCAATTGAAGTGGACCACGACAAAAAAAAAAAAAGACACAAAAAAATAAATAGCTTCCTTTTCTTCGAAAATTCGCTAAAAATTCAAGCTGTTTGTTGTCGTTTGTTTTGATTGTTGTTGTTGCTGTTGTTTTGACTGTTGTTTGATTGTTTTTGTTTTGAATACCAAGTTGTTCTGATCATGTTTTCCTATTGATTGAATTCTGCTGAAAATAAATAAACTAGAATAGAATAAACTAGAAACACCTTCAAATTTAGGCTGCCTCCTAGGTAAGTTTACTGGAATGATGCGAATTATTCTATGCTAACGTTATGAGAATAGCTACTGAAGTACTGAGGTTAACCCAAGTTTTTCCAACAAAAAAATATTACGTAACGAAGGTGAAAAAATCCAACAACCACATCAGCCGATTTCTTAACACTGCATTGTAGGTACTTTCATTTGATGAAAAATGTAGGCACGAACGTGAAAAAACAATAACCACATTAGCTAAGTGCTCAAAACTTTTGTTCAAAACAAAAATAGCATTTAAACTTTATAGGATTAAAAGCAAACACATATCAAACAGAAATACATATTTATGTCATCAATACAACTGATACTGCAGAGCTGATAGCTCTTGTGGCCGTGGTGCTCAGCAAGAACCGCTGCCATTTGACACTCGCAGAACACTGGTATAAACGAAATTCTGCTAATCATACTCGGAACATCCCTTGTTAATTACAAAACTCAAAAAATTATGATTTTTGTATCATTTAGATATTAATGACAATCATATTTATCAACCATAAAATCTAATCATTATAAATGCTAGTAAGGATTCTTTCACATCCATCTCTACCTTTCTTTAATCCAATCTCAAACAATGGTCAGCCAATATTGCCATACTGATTATTAGGATCCTTTTTGGGCTGGAGACATGGAAATCATTGTTTTCGCCGGAACCCAGAGGTGGGAGGGTAGTCCCAGACTGAACTATTATTGAAGAACTAACTCCGCCAACTGAACTACTCCTCGACTTTGCTCACTTAAATGAACGTTCGTTCACTAGGACCACAGAGTAAAAGAATCCAGGACCCAGTGTCTAGAGATGGATGTAGGAAGGGAGAACTAAAGAACTATGCTTTGCGCATTATGAACTAAGAACTAAAAATCTAGTTACTCACTCACAAAGCGAATGAGTTACATAGTTCTTTAGTTCTTGTAGTTTATAGGAACGGTGGATACTACTGGTGAGGAGTTGGATACTAAGAACTAAACAACTAGTAACTCACTCACAAGGCGAATGAGTTAGTTCTTTAGTTCTTGTAGTTCATAGGAACGGTGGATACTATTGGTGAGGAGTTGGTAGTATCCACTGAACAATAGTTCCTTTACAACACGAGGAGTTGGTAGTATCCACTGAACGACAGTTCCTTTACTACATGAGGAGTTGATAGTATCCACTGAACGACAGTTCCTTTACTACATGAGGAGTTGATAGTACCCACTGAATGATAGTTCCTTTACTACACGAGGAGTTGATAGCATCCACTGAACCATAGTTCCTTTACTACACAAGCAGTCGATAGTATCCACTGAACGATAGTACCTTTACTACACAAGCAGTCGATAGTATCCACTGAACGATAGTTCCTTTACTACACGATGAGTTGATAGCATCCACTGAACGATAGTTCTTTTACTACATGAGGTGTAGCTCCTTTAGTTAGTTAGGAGTTGTTGAGATGGGGTCGATACAAAATAAGGAGTTTACAGTATCACGGAACGACGGTTCAAAGGAATAAGGAACGAAGCTGGAGTCGTTCAGCCGTTCCTTTGTCCGGTCGCTCGTGTATCCATGCCAGAAGTCAATCTGATATTCAACTATTGATATCGTTCTTAGTTTTAGTTCAGTGTTTGTGTCGTGTGATTGGAAACGAATTTGGAATGAACTACTGAACTAATTCAAAAGAACTACTCATTTTAAGGAGTAAACTAACTGAAATTGAGTCTTGAGTCTTGAGACTACTCTTAACCATCACTACCGGAAACCCACTCCACCTGCGACGTACCTCAACTGGTAGGTGCTGACACCACATTACTTCGAAAATTCGCCCATACTTCCATGCTGCATGACTGAAACTTTTTAGATGTGAAATTCATGTAGCTACACGGATTTGTTCGAGTGGGCATAAATGTAAGGGGATCGGGTTAACACTGCTAACTATTCACCGCCTGTAAATTTGGTCAATGCACAAAAATACAGGTAATTACACGTGGGTTACTGTATTTATGTTTATGATTATGGACTCATAAAATCCACTATGAGATGTTCACTCTCACTTTCGGATGAGAGGCTCAAATACATGCATCGACAACAATTTTAGTGATGTCCTTTTCATAAATATTAAAGATGTACGGAGTTTAACATTATAATACGAGAGAATCCCTTGCGTCATCGCGCTGCCTCACGATGAAGAGCCTGTGTTTATCTCTAATTTATGGGGCGTTCAGACTCAATTTGGATGTCCAGGAGGGTTTTATACAAGATTTATGTAACAAGAGCATCATCCGACTGTGGCCAACGGAATGTCGAGATATCGAGGGTCCAACTCAGATTGATTATAGGTATAGAGAGGATTGGAACATAAGAAGAAAACAAAGAATGTGCTTATCAAAGGGGAGATAAGCTGGATTGGAGGACTTGAGGGTTGTGGTTTTTATTGATAAACGACCAATTGAGGAGATTGATGGACTGTTTTTGGTAATATTGAAAAAGTTAAACTGTTCTGTTTTGAGACAATTATGTGGAGGGTTGTTGTTTTGGTCGCTCAACTATATCTGAACCTACCAGGAACGGGGTTTGAGAGCATGTTTTAACACACTCTTAAGTTATGTGCGGACTATCTTAGAAGTTCTGAGACAACCAGCGCACCGATTTACCCGAAATAGTGCCGTGGTAGTATTGGAAAAGAACTGCTACTGGGCTCTCAGCGGCACAATCTGGCTTTGGAACATGGGGTGGCGCTGGATTTTGGGAGGAAGGATCTGTTGCCGGATCAGCTAAACGTGGTGCAGGAGAGGGTTAGGATAGATTTTTGGGAGGAACTCCGGATTAGGGCGACTGCAGCGGAATACAAGGACTTCGGACTGAATGATTTTTCGAGCGAGATGCGAAGTCCTCAATCTAAACCATAAACCACGGATAGAGGGAAATGTAAACCTGTGTTCACTGAGCTACATGAGAGAAAATGAAACGGTGGAACATTTCATAGGACGCTGCCTCATACAAAGAAACTTTAGGATGTTGTACCTAGGGAAATCAAGTCTATCACACGAGGAAGTCTTATTTAAGTGGGGCAGATTGGAGTTTATTGGCTCGATACATGAAAGCAGCGTGGAGCTACAGACAGTATCTTGTATCCCAATTCAACTACAGTAACAATGGATACATCACTAAGATTAAGATAATGATGAAAAGTGATATGTAATATAAGATAAATGTGTGTAACAATCATGTCAAATGTGCCAAAAATTATGATGATGATGAATGATGATGATTATTATGTTATTATTTTTTGATTAATTTTTTTTTAGATTATTATTTTGCCACGTGCTAAAATTATGTAAAACCTATTACATGTAATGTATTAATTATTATATCTAAAATACCATACAACTGATCTATAATTTATTATAATCTGGAGTTTATATAATACTATAAACTATAAACCGATTTCCTTAGTATCTTCGTAATTCTCCTCTCCGTTGTCATTTATTTATTAATAATTGTTGTATGTTTTGTGAGTGCTGAATGAAGACGAACCCGCCGAACTCCCAGTTCACGGTAAATTTACCAAAACTGTACCACGTTATTATTATTATTGTAAGTTTGTTGCATATATGTTAATCCAAGATAAACTGCACCGTACTTATCGTGGGGTGACGACGTGGGCACAAAGCCAAAACCACGAATCTCAATTTTTGGTCATTTTCACTTCAATGCGTCATGGCCCTGTTATTATCTGTCCCTCTGCCCACTGCACTTTGACGCCAAACCTCTGTCTGCTGCCTAGCAGTCTAAAACCATCGATGTGCACTGCCGGAATCTCCAACACTTCCAAATCATTCAACGTCAAAACCACGTAATTGAAGGAGCAGAGGTATGGAGCAAGCCATCGGAGAAATATATTGGAATGACACTAAAATTACCTTTTGGCGTCAGATCAGGCAAGCGGCAGATAGGGCAGCACAGCGAACTACTGCTCTGAAGAAACATGAATGGGCCTAGGCCGTGCAAACGGCGCCTGATGATGTCAGCGGTGCATTCGATTCTCCTGTATGGAGCGGAGGTGTGGGCAGATGCCCTAAACGTTGCTTATTACAGGAAGCGAATGATTGCAGTACAGCGAAGAGGGGCAATACGCATTGCATGTGCCTACAGGACAGTATCAGCAATACTTGCCCTTGCAGGAGTAGCACCCATACAGCTACTGGCGGCAGAGAGGAAGCGGATCTATGAAAGAAGAGGAGAAAATGAAAGATCCCGCACTGCCAGATAAGACATAGAAAGTACGATGGCAAGTTGGCAGGAATGTGGGCAGGGTATGGCTTGAGCGGAAACATGGAGAAGTGAACTACTTCCTAACTCAGTTCTTTTCAGGGCACGGGCTATTCTACAGCTACCTGCACAGGATGGGAAAGGTAAGTGTTCCTACATGCCGCATCTGTCAGGAGGAAGATGATGTGCATCATCCATTATTCAGGTGTACACAGTGGACAGCAGAAAGGAGTTACATACAGGAAGAACTGGGAGTTTCAGCAGCCAGCGTGACACCAGAAACGGTGGTAGCCATGATGCTGCAAAGCGAGCAGCATTGGAATCAAGTGGCAGAATATGTAGAAAAGATCCTGAAGAAGAAGATGCAGCTCGAACGAGACCGGCAAAGAACAGAGGGTGCGGACCTACAGAATGAGGACTGAAGAGATCTCCGGAGGACTCAGCCTGAAGTAATGTGTTAAACAGTTCCAGGCTGAGTTCCAACGTGGGAGAAGGCAGGTGAGGTTTTAGTACGGTTTGAGTCCCACATAACCTGGAGGTGCGGTCCCCTCCGGGTATCTTACGAGGTCCAAATCCCACCTATGGACCTCAAAGATTTCCTCACCGCCATACGCAGAAAAAAAGTCAAAACCACGAATGCGAAGGTACTTTTGCGGTTTTGACATTGCGTAGCAACGATGCATTGTGCGTTTCGTGAAAATGTAATGACAACCCAGCTAGCTGTACATACAGTGAACACTGTTAGTCCTATTTAAATATCTGAACCATTTCCCCCGCCCCGGGTTATCGTTCCTAGGGCTCATTCCACCCGATTTACCCGTAATTTTTGTTTAAATTCTGTAAGTATTTGATGTAAATAACATTTCCGAATATTTCTATATTACTTTATTGATCGACCCTTCTCTGGTTGCGATATGTATTGTTCTCAGTTAGGATCTAAACCCGCCCAATCACGAAAGGATTGATGACATTTGGTGAGCGGCATCTCATTTGATTTATTCAGCTGAAAAACAGTCGAGCTATTCATCAGGCTGAGCTGTAACGTCTTAATCCCCCCTTGATGAGCATATTTCTCTCCTTGGAAGTCTTGATTGCGCCGTCTGCCAGGTGATTCTGCGGAGCTCCCGAATTGAATCCGTCACTCAACCCGGCTTCCTTTCTGTTCCACGACGTGAGAAGAATTGAGTTTCAGCGGTTCGCCAGCAGTTCACGGAGGAAAATCCTTTACGACTCGAGAGCCCGGGAACCGGCCGTAAAACATGAGAGGAAATGTGACGTGAAACTGAAAACCTTGTGCAGAAATCACGGCTTTCTTGATGAATGGAAGTCTCGGGCTGCTACCACCCGGTATAATTCCCTCTGCTGTAGAACTTCACTTCTAACGCTAAATCTAGGTACTAAATCTAACGAATTATTTCCGTTAGTACTACGGCAAACAACCTTTCGCTCACCTTCACTCCCTTTGTTCCCCTACGCCGAAACACCTTTCACCTCCTTTCACCTCCCATAAATAGGGACAAACTGACTAAAATATTCTCTCAACGACCTGAAAATGATGTCCTTACGAAAGATGAAAGAAAACGACGTAACCGGCAAGAATTGTTCATCTATTAAAAACTAAACTGGCGAAACAGCAAGAATGATAAAATGACACTCATAATGATGAATCGATGTACCAAGACTTGTCACTAAAAATCGCTAGATCCTAAGTAGAAAGGTGACAAAGGTGAATGGATATTAAAAGGATGAGTTTAAAGATGGATGATTTTCGAAAACAAACAGACGGTCAAATATCAGTTCTTGTGGGTCAAAACTCGGTAAAGAATGTTAACAATTATTATTTCTGGAACAACGCCAAAAATCACCAGAAGTCACCAGAAGCGGTATAAAATGGTGACAAAATTTCGACAAAATAGTTTTAATGATGCCTAAACAAAAGAATGAGTTCACGGATATCTACAAAAAGTGAGATGAAAACAAAAAGTGGGTCATTAGCGAATTTTCGAAGAAAATATAGCTGTTTGGCTCGTTCCAAAATTTAAATTGAGATGCTTCTTGTGAACCGGAAACCCCTCCAAAATCCTTTGGTCCAAAGAATCAAAATAAAAAGGATCTCAGCTACATAGGCTTGTGGGGTGTTGTCAATCATGATTTTCGGGGCGCTGAATGACTGCTACTGGTCCCAGCCCGATTATCGCACACCTCGTACCAAATTTACAAAACTGTTTCCGAAATCCAAGAAAATCGCATATTTTTTATGTAGGCAGGTGAGGTGCCGTTTACCACGTTTCTTAGTCGCTGAATCGATTGACCAATTGAGTAGTTTCAGCATGTTCAGACTGCATCGAGTGACCAAAATCACAATTTTTTTGTTCAAAACACCGAAAAATGATTTTTTTACATAATTTTTCTACACGATGTGCCACTCTAGTCTCAACGACTGCCCAGTCAGGCCGCAATGGGTGCTCTGTCAGATGACCATTAATTTAAATTCTCAATTTCAAAAATTCGCTCCTTAAGCCATGCTGCATGACTGGAATTTCTTTGTGTTCATGTGGGTCGAAAATGGGTAAAAATTGGTTAAATCATTTGTTTTGGTAATCAAAAGAATGGGCTAGGTATATCTGAAAACCAAAAGTGGGTTATATTTGAGTTGCGGTGGGGCAAAAATCGCTAAAAACCGCTAAAATTTAAAACGACAGAATGGCCAGTGTCGAAATGTTTGCCAAATGTTTCGCCGAAATGTTTGCAATGGCAACTAAAATTGCAAAGATGGACGATTTTTAAAAGAAAAAAATTGGGTCAAATTTGAGTTTTTGTGGGCCTAAAATGGCTAGGACCGGTAAAAAGCGATAAAATTTGGCAAAATTTTAGCTTTTGTTGGTCAAAAATTTGTAAAACGTTTTGAAGGTTGAAGGTTGAAGGTTGAAGGTGTTGAAGGCTGAAAACTGCAGCGAAAAACAACGTAGATCGAACCACACCAGCATGAATGAGTGCAGCAGGTTAGAATTTCAGCTCTGAAATCCCATTCATAGTTGGGACAATAATTAACACGTTTTCCCTGTGCCTACATTTTTTGGTTTATTATTCTGTGAATAATACACCTATGTAATCCGCTCACCAAAAGATTGTATAATACCCCCTCAAAATTTTTTCTTTTACGTTTCAAGGTGCGTAGAGTCAGAAAGTGCAACGTCCGTCCGCCGTAGGCCGTATCATGCATACCGGCTTCATTTTCGGTCTAAAAAATTCGTTCTTTCGCACACAGGATCCATTTGGGTCATAGTTGTGTTCCGAAACTTTGCAGCCCGATCGGAATATACCCAGCGGTGTTATGAGTGAAAATGGGTATAAAAATATGTGTTTTGCGTTTTAGTAACATGAGCTTCTGAGGTATCGTTTTCCATGTTTTTTGGGGTGAAAAGACCGAATATGAAGTCAATTTTGACCGCAGAGTGGAAAATTGAGGTTCTAACGAAGGTTCAGCCATAAATTTACGTTAAATGTTGGTCTAAAATCGCTCTTCATCCGCACACAGTTCGGGTCCCCATTTGGGAACACATTTGGGTCCTAGTTGTGCTCCGAAGCTCGGCAGCCCGATCGGCATACACCCACGGGTGTTGTGGAAAAATGAGCGTAAAAATAGGGGTTTTCGAGGGATTTTTGAGGTTTTAGTGAACATGAGCTAGTTAGGTATCGTTTTCCATGTTTTTATTAGTCAAATACATGGGAAATTGTCTGAAATCACCATAAATTTGTGTAATAGCACTAAAAGTAGTATCAACAGGTGAATCGAGACAATTAAATGGTTAAAGAAAAAAACGCTGCAAAGTTCTTGTCACATGGGTTTATTACTCTACTGGAAATACCTACAGAAATGTTGGCTGTTCATTTATTGTTTCGTTCATGCGCAATAATCGAAATAGCCATTTTGGCCCCTAAAACACAAATCAGGTACACCTTTTTTTTAAACTATCTTTGATCATTGGTAGTGCCATTTAATCGTCATGATCCACGTGTTGACACTTTTTCTAGTGTTATTCTACAAATGTATGGTCATTTCAGACGATTTACCAGGTTTTTCACTCATAAAAAATCAATTTTGGGAGCTGAACATTTGGTAGAACCTCAATTTTCCATTCTTTGGTCAAAATCGACTTCATATTCGGTCTTCTCGTCCTCAAAACATGGAAAACGATACCTCAGAAGCTCATGTTACTAAACACAAAAAATACCTATTTTTAGACGAATTTTTCACCCATAACACCCTTGGTCCGATACGGCGGACGGACATTGCATTTTGGTTTATTATTCTGTGAATAATACACCTATGTATTCGCTCAGCAAACTATTTTTATACCACGCCCTCAAAATTTTTTCTTTCACGTTTCTATGTGCGCAGATTCCAAAAATGCTATGTCCGTACGCCGTAGGCCGTATCATGCATACCGGCTTCATTTTCGGTCTAAAAATTTCATTCTTTCGCACACATGCTCCATTTGGGCCCTAGTTGTGTCCCCAAACATTGCAGCCCGATCGGAATATACCCAGGGGTGTTATGAGTGAAAATTGGTATACAAATAGGTATTTTTTGTGCTTTAGTAACATGAGCTTCTGAGGTATCGTTTTCCATGTTTTGGGGACGAGAAGACCGAATATGAAGTCGATTTTGACCAAAGAGTGAGGAATTGAGGTTGTAACGAAGGTTCAGCTCCCAAAACTCATTTTTTGTGAGTCAAAAATCTGGGGAAATTGTCAGAAATCACTATCAATTTGCATACACTAGAAAAAGGGTCAACAGATGAATCAATACAATTAAATGGCACTATAATTGATCAAAGACAATTCGAAAAAAAGGAAGGTAACTTTTTGGGGTCCAAAATTGGTAGAAACCATTAGAAATAGCGATTTCAATTATTACGCTTGAAAGAAACAATAAATGAACAGCCAAAATTTCTGTAGGTAAGTCCAATAGAATAATAAACCCATGTGACAAGGACGTTGCAGCGTTTTTTGTGCTGAAATTTACAATTTCCTGTGACGTCTCCGATGAGTTGACCGCAATGCGATAGCTCAAGTCGGTTGGAGAATTCTGTGGACGATCTTCGGGAGCAGGTGGAAATTGGGGGGGAAATTTCAGGGGCGGCGAGTGGACACATGCGATTACGATGTGTAGAGAGCGCGAGGTGAAGAAAGCGATGAAAGTGGGTGAAGGAAGGTCAAACATCTCCGGAGGCGCCGCGCCGCACGAACTTTGTGGATACCGTCGGAAACAGGTAGGTAAACAGTGGGTAAGTGGTGGTGGGCCGTGGAGGGGAGGGGGGAGGGGAATTTCGCTGGAAGGAAACAATCGACTGGACCCCCCCCCCCCTCACAACACTCCTGCACCGTTCTTCGAGATGCTCCTGGAGAAGGGAGCCCCCCTCGGACCCGAGATCCTCCAGGAGAGGGCCCTCCCCTCCCTCACAACACAACTCCACGGAATCCCTCGTCTGCGGTCCTCAGGTGCCTCAGCGACTCCTCTGACCAGTTTCAGGCCCTCGGTGGTGCCGCGTACGTTACCCAGTTACCAGCAGAAGGGCGCCGCTCGAAGATCGCGATCTTGAGACGTTCGTTTCCCCGTCACATTTCTCGACATATCGCGTGTGTCAAGTGACTACGGACCTAACACGACTGGACGCCTCACGTTACTCTGCGTACGATGGAATCCAAACCTCAGGTACCAAATTGAAACACTGCACATTATTACACAACGATTTATTATTTACGTATATAGAGGCCCCTCTGCGTAGACCACTGTTTTCTGTGGTCAGTACCCTCGAGCTCCCCCCAGGAAAGTCCTAAATCGAGTACTGGAGCCCAGGGCACATGGAGTACTGGAATTAAAATTTCATATAATCGCGCGGGGTTTGTATTTATTCATGAAGCACGAGGCAAATAATAAACCGTTGTGTAATAATTTACCTGTATAGATGCCCCTTCTGCGTAGATAATATAATAAACCGTTGTATAATAACTTACCCAATAATACGTCAACGTTTGTTCAAGTTGCAAAAGTACATCAACAAAATCCAAAGGAACCATCATTTTTCAAATGAAATAATATCAAAGAAGAACCAACTCGACTTCATACAGCGATCCGTGATAATAATCAGGTGCTCCCTAGCGATGATATCTGGGCCGGATTAATACCGTTTGATTCACGATCGTGTTGACGAAGCTTTTTGGTGCACACGAACGGCTGGACGTACAATGCTCCGGGTGGTCTCAAAAAATTGTTTAGCTCAACACAAATTTAATTACGTCAAAAAAACCCATACCCTTCTATCGGAATTATTCGACCTACGGCGTTCTGAAAATTTCAACCCCAATTTTTCACCCCTTAGAGATGACTGACAGTAACGCCGAGCTTCAAGGACCAACTAAACCCCGAACGGGACCTATAAACCAAATTTCGTCAATTTTGGTTTATATTAACTAAGAAAAAGTGCTAAATGCGGCGGACAGAAATTAATTTTTTTATTGCATTTTCGGATTCTATGTACCCTGAAACGGGAACCATAAAATTTTGAGGGAGGGTTAAAAAAAATGTTTCGTGCTCGATTGTAAAGGTTCATTACTGAAAATAATAAACCAATAATTATAATAATTACAAAACATTAAGACTGAGTTCTTTCCACACGTAGCTAAACACACGAAAAATATAAAAAACAAATAAAAACTTTTTTTAAATCTCGCTTACCTACCTAACAATATTTAAATGCACTAAAATAGAGAAAATAATTGTTTCCCTGGTTCTCCAACAAATACGAGTAAGTAGGTACCTACCTACCAGGAAAAAACAAGTTTAGAAGAAATTGAATCAAATTATAATACTAGTGGCTAAGAACTGAAAAGCGTAGAGCGCATGAAAATCAATTTATAGTGAATTAGCGCACCACGTTTTTATTCATAGCCACTGATATTATAATTCGATGAAATTTCATATCAACCTGTTGTTTTTTCCTTGTAACTACTTGTTATATTTTTGTGGGAACCACGAAAAACCTTTATTTTCTCCTTTTTTGTGCTTTAAATATAAGCTTGGTTTTTGAATTTTTTCTAACACTTTATAGTTTTTTAGAAAATCTTGTAACCAATTCGTATGCCACCCTGGAACATTGTGGCTAAAAAAAAACGCGAGGCAGTAATTAATTAGTTAATAAATAAATAACTAATTACATTTTTTATGATTGATTCATGAATTGTCATCAAACATAGATGTTTATGAAAAATTTCAGCAAAATTGTATTATAGGAAGTGGTTTGAAAATCGAATCAAAGTTTTGACGCAGAAATACAAACAGTGCAAATAAGCGTGGTAAAAACGTCCTCGTTCCACTAGTTTTTTCCCAAAAGTCGAGGTGAGGCCATGTTACACTGAAAATGAAAATTCATAGAGCCTCAATTTCATAAAGCCACGTGTGATTATAATCAAGTGCTCCCTAGCGATGATATCTGGGCCGGATTTATACCGTTTGATTCACGATCATGTTGACGAAGCTTTTCGGTGCAAACGAACGGCTGGTCGTACAATGCTCCGGGTGGACTCCAAAAATTCTTAAGTTCTAGATCAATTTGAAAACGTGAAAAAAACCGTACCCTTCTTTTGAAAGTTTTCGAGCAACGGCGTTCTGAAAATTGCAACCCCTATTTTTCACCTCTTAGAGATGACTGACAGTAACAACGAGCTTCGAGGACCAACTAGACCCCAAACGGGACCTACAAACCAAATATCATTAATTTTGGTTCATGGTAACTAAGGAAAGTGAAAAGTACGGCGGACGGGAAGAAATTTTGATTTATTATTTTCAATAAATGAACCGTTGGAATCGAGCATGAAAAAATAAAATTTAACACCCCCCCTTCCATTCAAAATTTGACGACTTCTATTTCAAGCTATTTAGAATCCAAAAATGGAATAAAAAAATGTCTGTCCACGCCTTACTTCGCACATTCCTTAGTTACCATGAACCAAAATTAATGAAATTTGGTTTGTAGCTCCCGTTTGGGGTCTAGTTGGTCCGCGGAGCTCGGCGTTACTGTCAGTCATCCTATGGGGTGAAAAATAGGAGTTGAAATTTTCAGAACGCCGTAGCTCGAAAACTTTCAATAGAAGGGTGCGGTTTTTTGGTTTATTATTCTGTGAATACACCTATGCAATCGCTCAGCAAAAAGTTTTATAACACCCCCTCAAAAATTTTCTTTTACGTTTCAACGTGCGTAGATTCCAAACATGCGATGTCCGTCCGCAGTATCATGCGTAACTACTTTAATTTTGGTCTAAACAATTCGTTCTTTCGCACACAGGCTCCATTTGGGTCGTAGTTGTGCCCCGATCGGAATGTACCCAGGGGCGTTACGGGTTAACAATGAGAGTAAAAATGGGGTTTTCTGGTGTTTTAGTAGGTAATATGATTTAGTAATGAGGTGTCGTTTTTCGAGGAGACCAAATACGAAGTCGATTTTGACCGAAGAGTGGAAAATTGAGGTTCTAACGAAGTTTCACCCTTAAATTTATGTTAAAACTTGGTCTAAAATCGTCGTTCTTCTGCACACAGTTTGGGTCCCCATTTGGGAACACATATGAGTCCTAGTTGTGCTCCGAAGCTCGGCAGCCGGATCAAAATAAACCCAGGGGAAACGGGTGAAAAATGGGTGTAAAAATAGTGTTTTTCGAGTATTTTTAGGTTTTAGTGAACATGAGTGCGAGGTAGGTATCGTTTTTCATGTTTTTTAGGGCTAGAAGACCGAATATGAAGTTGATTTTGACCAAAGAGTAAAGAACTGAGGTTTTAACGAAGGTTCAGCTCCCAAAATTCATTTTGTATGAGCCAAAGACCTGGGAAATTGGGAGCGGTTACACTGGTTGCGGCCGTTCCGAACGATTCGTGCATGCGTTCAAGAAATACTTTATTTTTCGTCAGTCTTCATGCGAACCGCTGCACCCGCTGCACTCTGGACTGATGACAATCTTTGTACCCTCCCGCATCTTTCAGATTGTTCAATAAGAAAAAATCGAGACAAAGGTGAGTAACATCATGACATATTGGAGAATGTCCATCGTCCTCGCTGTCTTGCGAAACACTTGAGTTCGCACGACCCGTTCGCGCGAGTTCTACAAAACCCACTGGTACGATTTCATGCGAACGGTTTCATATCAAATTCGTACGACCGAAGTTTTTGACCAAATCCGATCCAATGTAACCACCGCCTAATCCTCTTGACAGAACCGCCGGATCACGTCCAAGAGCCGGCACAGTAGTTAACGTACAGCCCCGGAGTGAAATGGCTGCGACCTTTTTTTCTCTCTCTATCTCCATTTTGTTACTTACTCCATTTCTAACGTCCGGAAAAACATTCAGAGAAATACTTTCCCACACAAAAATTGGGATCGCACGAAAAAAACAGATGATTCAACGTCAAAATAAAATATTGGTGTCGACAAATCCATTCAGTCAGTTATTCCATGTTCAGCGATCAGGAAAAAACAAATAAGTTACTGAAGTTGGCTATTCGCTTTTTTTTTTTTTTTTTAATGCAAATACCATTCTAAGAATTTGGAGACCTACCGCACTATCCTACGATTAACAGTACTTTTTCTATGATTTTTCAAAGATTCCAGCACTTGCTACGTCACATGACAGGGGCGTCCCGCCCAGGCGAGAGGGGTGCAATAACGTAGGAAGTGCTGGAATCTCTGGAAAATCTTGCAAAATAACTATACATCGTAGGAGAGTGCGGATGGAACCAAAATTCGTAGAATAGAACCTAATTATTATTGAATTTTTAAATTGGATTTTTAAATTATATATTTTTAAATTTTAGATTTTTAAATTATTAAAAACAATATATATAAACCTCTTAACTGTCACCCATGCGCGTACCCCATCGGTAATTCTAACTTGCAGGCAACTTGCATTTTGTGGCCGATGAGATGTACCAACGGTAGCAAATCCGCTGGATGTATGTGGTGATGTGTGGTGGCTTTGCTGAGCTCTCTCAACTGATACAGTGGTACAGGCGCCCAGCTGCTGCTATACGGTTACATTATTATATATGCATTTTTATTTTAATTTCACGTATCTATAAAAAATGGGTCGTAGGTCGAGCCCCTTGTCACTGAGACCTTGGGAACTATCGCGACACAGTCCCTTTCGTGCACATATTTCGAAGTTTCTCTTAGGGTTTTCGACAATACTACTTATACTTATGAGATGGAAACTTACAACGCAATCCGGCTCGTTCATTTCATTGCCCACGTTAAAAGATGGGTGAATGGCCAAACAATGGGACGACCGATGGAAATCTAGAAAGAACAGAACCTTGAAAGAGCCGCGGGTGCTGCCGTTGATCAACACCGATGATCGGAGGTATCTGCATTAATTAGTCAAGTCGGTAAAACATCCACTGAATGTCCCTGATCATGGGATCATCACTGATGAATGGCATGATAATTCAATGCTTCCAGCTATTCCGAATTTTCCCTTGAAGATTGTTGGGAGAGATACCAATCCGAACTGCCACACCAACCAACTGCATTCCACTCTATAAATACGAACTTCAAATACAACTAGGAAAATTGTACAATAACAAAGATAGGATACCGGGTAAGGGAAAATTAATCGTGGATTTTAGTTCTATCCCACTGATGACAGTTAATTAAGAATGCGGGGGAACTGCAATCTTATCTTATGCATAATAAATCAAACTTGAATCGATAAGGTAGGTAACATATCACGAGTCGAAACTACATTGTTCATTTATTTATCTAAATTGTCTCCAGCGTCTGAGTGTTCATACTTGAATCATAAATGCCTCTACATAAACAGCGCAGACTCGAACATGTCGTCAACAAAAATAAGAGATATTGATAATTAGAATTTGTGGACATATATAAGAGAAAACTTGAAGCAGGTACCTTCGAGTATAAGGACATAACGAGTCTGAATGACTACCAACAGTGCTCCCAAACACATGGCATATTACGTAATGCACAGGACCGCGTTTGTCTCCACTGCTCCGCAAAATCAATATAAATCCCCCTCACACAAATACTAAAAGGTGTATTACCGATTTCCACAACTGCCACTCTCGTCAGAATGCTATATATTATATAGGTTCATGATTAGCCCTACGAGTAATGTCGAAGCGCACTGCAGAAAACAAAATGAAGGGGAGAGTAAATAATGGGTACCAGGAAATTTAGAAACTTGATTTGGATCGATACCACACAGACCTACATTTGTTTTGATTGATGATGGGTGATTTGTTCAAAGCTGGATTTCGCAAGTCTGTTGAAACAACAGTTATGGGAATTATGAGGTGCTAAACAAATTCAGCACTCTTCATGCCTACAGCTACAATCTGATAAGACCGATGCTCTCCACAATGACGGCAAGCGCTGACTAATGACAAGATTTACTGATTAATATTCAAGTGCCGTCATCGTCACCCAATACTCCACTCAACACCTTATTATATTCTATCATGACCATCTCAGTTCGTGTTACTTACGTGCCTAAGATATTATGGAGACTGGATTGGGATATGAACAGGTATAAGAATATGGATATGCACAGGTCTTAGGTATGTTACTTTGTTGGAGAAGTACAAAACCATATACAGCAAATTACGGTCGCATCATCAACGACAATCACCCTATAAGAAAACGCTGCAAATCCCTGCACAACGGTTTATTATTTTGTACAGAATACCCTTCTGTTACAGATCACAGCTCTCTGTATAGATAACCCGTCTATATAATATAATATGTACTACTCTATACATATTATATGGATCGCAGATCCTCCGTAGGTTAGTACCGAAACCCGTACTCGTTACTAGGTACCTACCTAAATCACGAGTTAAATGTTGCTAAAATAATTCTGTCGATGACAAACAGTAACGAAAACGGCAAAAAGAAACGCAAATAATGAAGTTGAGGATGTGGAGTGAAATAGATGCCCCTTCTGCGTAGATCACTGTTTTCTGTGGTCAATACCTATAATAAACCGTTGTGTAAAAACTTGCCCATCAATAATACTTCAACGGTTGCTCAAGTTGCAAAATTACCGATCAACAAAATCCAGTCCCTTCTTGGTAGATGAACCGTTGTGTAATAATTTACCGTTATGTAATAATTTACCGTTGTGTAATAATTTACCATTGTGTAATAATTTACCCATCAATAATACTTCAAAGTTTGTTCAAGTTTCAGAAGTACCTACCAACAAAATCCAATAGACTCAAGACAAATTTAATAACGTAAAAAAACCCATACCCTTCTATCGAAAGTTTTCGAGATACGGCGTTCTGAAAATTTCAACCCCTATTTTGAACCCCTTAGAGATGACTGACAGTAACGTCGAGCTTCGAGGACCAACTAGACCCCGAACGGAACCTATAACCCGAATTTCATCAATTTTGTTTCATGGTAACTAAGAAAAGTGGCCAGTACGGCGTACGGCGGACAGACAGAAATATTTTTATTGCATTTTCGGATTATACATACCTTGAAACGTAAAACATCAAATTTTGAGGGGGGGTTAGAATTTTTTGGTTTATTATTCTGTGAATACCTAATACATCTATGTATTTTTTTTTTTTTTTTGCTCGATTCCAATGGTTCATTATTGGAAATAATAAACCAAAATCAACCAATTCACTAATGAATGTTCCAAACTGGAGATGAAGAATTGCTATGCTGTTCGTATGACCTGGGAGCAAGAACTGAGAAAAACTGAGAAACAGTATGAACTTATATGCGTATCTACACAATATATATCTAGAACAGACATATTATAATGTTAGACCTCTCGAATGGGTGCTTTAATTGGCATACTCCAGGGCTGGTTCCTTCAAAGGTATACGGACGTAAGATGCCCGGAGAAGATACGCGTAAATTTCACAATCATACGTCGGTCGACTGTGGGCAACTCAGTAAGGTTCAAATGAAAGGGAGTCAGTCAAATCATCATGTGACGTAAGAAACGATACAAAAAGGAATGAGATATTACCCTAGAAGACGAGGATTGGGAAGAACAAGGACGTCTTAACGGTAACCTCATACCTAAACTGGGGTCTATGGCCAGAGAAGGGCTCATCTTTTGGGCGGTTCGTCACGGTGTTTTCTTCCTTCGTCCAGTTTCCGTCTTTTTACTCGAGATCACTCGAAGAACATTCTTCACTCCTGTACGTTTTTGGAGCTTCTCCACACATTCTCTTCCGCCTTTCCAGCCTTCCTCGAGCCTCCCAATACCAGGACCTCCGGGCGGCAATAACGACTTCTCCCTCCAACCTGCCGACGTCACCCGAAGAGAATCGGCGAATGCTCTTTTGCCGCTCTGCCGCTCGCGATAATAATAACGGGCAAAGAAAGGCCCCTCTCGACAATCCCTGACCACCCGTTCGCCATCGATCCCCCAAGTCCCCCTTTTTCCTGATCACCGGTTCGATACTGTTACTGCAATCAGTAGTGGCCGAGATCAGGATCACGTTCTTCGGATTCAATCCAACTTTATGACATCACATTTCGGTAGTGATCCTACGAAAGCGCAGTCCACACGACAACAATCTCCCTCCACCACTCAATAACTGTAAAATCTTGGTAAGTAAGAACTCGGTCCAGCTCTCACCCTAGAGTAGTGCGAAAAGGGGAATATTTGGTCAAAACTAAAATTTTCTGCATTCTTACAAGAAAATTTGCGGGCATTATGAATATAAACCACAGTTGCAAACCTAAAATAACTCACTGCCCTCACGAATCCCAAAAACCTCGAGAATTCACTTGTGTAAGTCGACTGGTAACAACCGTTCTGGTTAATGAACAAATGAAAAATGTAAAAAAATTAAATTCTGCGCCGAAGTGAGACCAACTCAAGTTCTCGAAGTACGTAACCACGATTTTTTGTGATTTTTCAAAGCTTTCTCGATGAACGCAGAAAACTTAGGAAAATCGCCCGTGTCGAACTGCATATTCAAGGGCACTATGTTTCAGGCTAATCGAATCACTTTCCCATAACCCATCAGGCGTAGAAGAAAGTCAAAATTGCCACGAACGACTCGTGTCAACCTTTCTTTGACCCACGTTTGTGCCCCATCTCTCTATTCTGCAATTTCCGAATTAGTCGATCTTACCGACAGGTTAAGCCTCCATTAGCTGAGTGATATTATATATATATATATATATATAAACCTATAGGTATTTCATAATGGAGCAGTCAAGAATAGCGCTGGATTCTAACAAGTCAATTTCCGCGGGCCATCGTTCTCTAGGTGTGCATGGTAAATGTACCTACGTGAATAAATTTAACTATTTACCTTTTTTGTCAATATCAGGCAAATAATAATCATAAAAGCATTATATCAAGTTGCGCAACTTACTTTTGCTCAAGAGAAACTAACCAGTCACGCACTAATAATGCAGGGGCCTTACCTGAAACAAATTGAAAACGTTCATTAGTATATACAATGGAACAAGATTTTAATCAGGAGCACTGATAAAAGAGACAATAGAATCACCAGTCATTCAGTTAGGAAATCGGAATGCCCTTCTTATACAAGTAATCAGAGAACAATATTTGAAGACAAGGAGCGCTCAATACCAAGAACTTCCACATAATTATTCGCATACCTTATCAAGTCGCGTATACCTACATCACCTTCCCGAAGAACGTCCTAATAACTGTCTTAGTGACCAGAGAGATAACTAATCCTCCACTCTAAAATGGAAAACGTTTCGTTTCATTCGTTTTTTTCCAAATTATGCTGCACTGATGTCAACTCATTTTTTTTTTCAAAAGTCGGCAGATATGTATTTATATGTCGTTGCCTCTTGCCTGGAGATTGAAGCGTGCATTTTAAATTGAAAACGACGGCAGCAGCTGGATCGAGCCGGTCTGATTGGATAAGCTATTTCCCATAATGCACTCCGATGAAATGACACACAGCTGTTCCAATGGAACAAGTTGCAAACGGACAGACCAAAAAGGTGGTTGTGTGTTTGATCGCCATTATGGATCGAGACGCCTGTTCGAATCCGAGTGTAGCTCAAGAAGTGTCCTGGAGGTTTAGAAAGGAAAATACCTTATCCAAACAGAGCGGCTCGATCCAGCCGCTGGCGACGTTTTCAGTTTAAAGTATACACTTCAATCCCCAGGCAACGATAAAGTTTAAATGGAGACCATCCACCACGTAGACGTCCTACTCAGCTTCAGAATCACAGCATCATTATCATCTTCATACTGCATCAAAACAGCACACTCGCGGATAATGGTTTCCAAAACGACACTGTTTGTTATGGCCACCTGACGATCGGAATTCAACACCTGTTTGGAGAGGGAGGAAAAGGGAAGGTATTTTGCACTTTTGACTTACAGGTAGGATTTGGCACTCTGAAAACCTCCAGGTGCCAACACTTCCTTCGGGATAAGCGAAAAAAATGGGTGGAAACTTGCGAAGGACAATAATAAAACAATTAAAGACGGAGAAAAATAGTCAACATGAAAAACTTATACCTAAACTTCTCATCGTGATGAGATGTGAAGAGGATAGCCACCTTCTTTTTACAGAGGTTACTCTCTTGCCAGTAACACGGGCTTCGGCCAATATTATTGTGCTCTATGTAATATTCTCAGTCTCTGTGCTATATTGTACACGTTCTCACCAATAAA
This sequence comes from Leptopterna dolabrata, assembly GCA_954871275.1. Taxonomy (NCBI): domain Eukaryota; kingdom Metazoa; phylum Arthropoda; class Insecta; order Hemiptera; family Miridae; genus Leptopterna; species Leptopterna dolabrata. Next base: position 67,570,675 of record OX940975.1, read on the forward strand.
GGCTATTCTATTCTACTCTCTATTCTATTCTATTCCACTGTGCCCCTTGCCGTGTAAGGGGATAAATCGGGTTCATTAAAAAAGTATTAGCGCGAATTTTCGCCCAACAACGTAAGGATGAATGGCAAGGGAAAAATAAATTAAATAAAAATCAAGATTATTCAACTGAAAATTTTAATTACACACTTGGATTATTAAAGATTATTGGATTATTAAAGATTATTAAAGTATCTAAAGTAACAAGGACCTCCAACTCTGACTTATTCCTTCAATTTAGTACTGTTTTGATATCTCGATCGCAGGGATAGCTTTGATCCTTTGGATCCGATCGTCGATAATGAAACGTTCAACTTGCACAAATCGCGAACAACTTGCGTCGGTAAAGGTGGGTATGAGACGGGTTGGGGTTTTTCTGAGCCCAATACAGCCGCGCACGTCCTGAGGAGCCGGACCCTTCGGTATGACGGCTCCACATTGGGAATGACAGAAGAATGTCACCAGTTCTTCTCGTCTTGAGGACACTGCACTCACTACACCTGGTATATATTTCCTCGCATGTCCCACCACGACCTTGACTGTCCCCTCATCATCAGTCCCCCTCGCCGAGCCTGCAATCTCGCTTGGCCGTTCCAAAACGTTCAACTGCATCCTGCCCTTTTCTTGAAGTTCAAGAACAACCTGGCGACTGAAATGGGAGACTAAACGCAGAGGTCATACAAAGCGTGGAGAATGTAAGGAAACATCCTGAGCCTGCCACGAGACATTTGGGGGCCATTATGTCGGTGTCTTTCCACAAGGCCCTACCTACAAGTAAATAAAACGAGAAGAGCGAAGTGCAAAATGCTGTAACGACGTATTCACAACATATCGAACATCAAAGGTTTTAGTTGGAGATCTAAATCACCCACCTCTCAAACAATTGTATACAATGTACCAGTAAGGCTTAGGATAAAATTAACCTGGTTTAGAGGCAATATGGTTGTTACTTTATTCATTTATAATTCCTTCCTGCATTATTCTAATCCATCTTTCAAATTTTTCTATATTTCTCGAACATGATTACTGAGTAAGTTTGAGACGCGGTAAACACAGCATCCAGATTCCAGACCATTTATCGATCGAAGAAGAAAGAAAAAAAACATTTACCAAGATTCCCCTCCAATCTATACTTGTCTATTCGAAGGACTGTTCGGGGATATGTTTTATTCATTTCAAGATGCCGGTGACAGCGACGTTGTTGCACTCAGAAAGGTGATTTAGAAACTGTAAAATCTGTCTTTCGAAAAGTATTAGTAGGCCTTCCGGTGCGGGTATGAGCTAGGGGAGAATTTCCTCAGCTCACAACACCAAACGCCAACATTTCTTACTTGGTGAAATAACCGCTAACCCATCCCAAACCATCTTCCTGGTGGGAATATTTTTTTGTGTTGGAGTTGTAATAATATTTTTAAAACCGACCTACTCATTACCTACCACTATTGGTACACCTATCAAGTTGAAACCCGAATAAAGTGGTATTTCGGTCGTAGTTTGTAATTTCGAGGTTCACACTGATAATAGCTTCATTTATGAAGCATTCTCATTTTCTTAATATTAATAAGAACACGAAAGGAAGCAGGCATAAAACAGGCCAAAATCTCTCCGAATTTGACTCTATACAGTTCATAGTGTATTTTGATTGGGGATTCTATTAGATACACAAATCTTGTAAATAACGCTCATACAATAGGTTGGCATCAAAGTGGTAGGAATTCAATCAAGGACGAGCTGCTTGTGGTAGCTATTATCTACACAAATACAAACCGCGCCCTCGTGGAAGTAGTTTGTGACTGAAGCAGACTTCCGAACAGCGTTTTGACCCTCCGTGGCAGGAAAGGGGATAACATATTGTGTGATGTCACTGCGGCATAACTCCAATCTACAGGTCTCCAGGGCCATAAATATGGATTTCGGACCTGGTTGCTAACAATGAATCGTATCAAATTACCTTCGTTCCCTATTCTTGTTCATTTTAAGGAATTGATTCCAATTTTAAGCAACTAAACGGAAAAACATCACAAACAAGTTGTTTCGGACCCACTACTACAATGTTAGCTTCACAAATTTGGATTTCTGCAAACACTAATGCTAAAATGTTTTTTTATTTCCGCTTGAACCCTCCGCCATGTCAAAACGCTGGGACTTCCTCCACAACATTTTCATGGTTTACGTTTCAAGGGACGTAGAATACGAATATCGAATACAAATATTTCCATCCCTCCACCGAACGCCGTCCGCCGTAAGGCTTTTTCCTTAGTTCCCATTAACCAAAATTCACGAAATTTGGTATATGAGTCCCGTTTGGGCTCTAGTTGGTCCTCGAAGCTCGGCATTACTATTACTCTTTACTATAAGTGGTGAAAAATAGGGGTTGAAATATCCGGTGTATCCATACCTCGGAAAATTTTATTTTGAGGTGTGGATTTTTCGCATTTTTAAATAGTTAATTTTTTCTGAACTTTTGAGACCATCCGGAGCATTTTATGATGTTGTCATAAAATTTGCTATACAATTTGTTGTAAAGAGCAGGGTCTATGCAGGCATCAAGCTGAGTTGAGATAGCATCTCTGGCCTCTCGGCCAGGTGGGGCTGTAGCGCAGTGGTCTAAGTGATGCGCTGTAACATCAATGTTCCCGAGATCGAAACCCTACTGGGACCAGATGTTTTTCATTCCACATCAACATTTTCCCTTCAAAACATCATTTTTGTTTCTATTGCCATTTTAATTACTGTTGTAATTGATAGAATTGATAACATTTAACACGTGATTTAGGTAGGTAGCAAGTAAAGAGTAGGGATTAGGTACTAAGCTAAGGGTTACCTATACATAGAGTTGTGATCTGTAACAGAAGAGTGTTCTATACACAGAAGTGTAATCTGTAACAGAAGGGTGTTCTATACAAAATAATAAACCGTTGTGAAGCGTTTTTCACAAAGTTGGAGTGGTGGTTTGCCTTACCTTACCTCATTCTCGATCGCCGTCAAGATTAGCGTACCAACCAGTATATTAGTCCCATATATAATATGTATCATGCATACGCCAAAGTTCAAACTCTATTTGCACTGCGTTACAAACGTTTCATGGATGTCATGACTTAAATCGTCACGACCACTGAAATTATTTCCGGAAGGGACTCCCGACGGGAGGCTCCACAAGGAAAACACCCAGGAAGTCCCTGGACTTACGTGAACGCGAGACAAGACGCAAGGGTTGCAAAGGAAAGAGATACGAAAATAACTGGAGTTACACCGACACAATGGTGGAAACGGAACGCGGACAAAGGCCGACGGTAACTTGTGTCTTCATTTCTACACAATGCGAGAGAATATTATCTGGGGTAGAACCTCCTTTGATGCTTGATGGGCTTGCGTGAAGCTGATGCAGCAGAAATTAAACTTCCATGTTGTAGCATTCTTTGCTCCTTTGACCAAGCCACTAGCACACAACATTTTAGTTCCTATTCTTCCTCGCGTTTTGTAACAATCACAGCTATAACTTAGGTATAGTTTTGCGAATTCTTAGCAATGCATGTGGAGCATCACGAACATCACCCGAAAACGGACCAACGACTCTTAGACTGACGGACTTAGACTGTAGATCCCCAGTAATGTAGGTACCCAAAACCTCCACAGAAAAAGAATTAATGAAAATGTGCCTTTCTAAATAAATAGATTTAAAAGTTATTGTCGATTATGTCTCCACATGCCGAATGAATGCAAGCGGTGTATGGATGCAAAATAAATACAACTAATGATCGATACTAAACACCCAGGAGTAGGCATGTTTCTCAGATGACAAACGTTCTTTTTGTATAAACCCAGGCATTTCCAAAGTAGCAAATCGTCCGGATGATGGAACGTGCTGTTCACTCCTGCAAACACACATTCACTCTACCCACAGGCGTCCAACGCAGCTTCAGTATCTTCATACTGTAAAATAGCCCGTGTCTCTATAAAATAGCCCGTATTCACTTTCTCACGGAAATTCCGTATTAGTACCTACGAGTAGAATTTGGGAACGACCTCAAAACTGTTTAATGTTTCACTATTTGCCTTCAAACAATATCGACCATGCCCATTAAAGTGCCGTTACACAAACGACAGTAAGACAGTTTTTAAGGTTGGTACAGACGTTGATGTTTCATGTGTGCCTCTCGGATAAGCACTCTCCCAAAGAATTTATCAGTACCATTGACGTAAAACGAATCTACAACAGCCAAAAATCCCATTGGGGTGGTTCTAGTGAATCGAGGTATTACCCAACATATTATGATCCACTAATTAAAAAGAATTTGAATTTAAAATGATTAATAATAATAATAATAAAATAACAATCACGATCATCCTTCCATGGGTGAGAAAAATAAGAAGGACAAATCAAAAGGAAAAGGGAAAAGCGAGTGACGACCTCTCAAGGCAGAATAGGACGAAAAGCAAAATGATGTACCAGTGTAACTCATAATTTATAAATCCGTAGTTCAACATCTCTCAGGTCCGATTTACCTATCAGTATCATGAACCACCGATAATGAATTGAAGCTGATCTTGGATGAAATTGGAATGCAATTCAGTTCGAGCAAATCAATTCACATTTCCAGAGCTGATTACGAGCTACCTACGTATTCTCTGAATATGTTCGGAATGTACCTAACGGGTAACAGTTCTATTCAGTGAGAGGGCGCACGCCAGTCTATCACTTGGCCGGCGGCACCTCAGGAACAATGAAAAATAGGGTAGCAGTACTCGATGAGGAACACACCAGGGGTCTAAAAGATTAAAAAACAAGTTGATCGTTTTCTTTATGATCGCCACAATACTCCGCCCTTCATCCACCAGAGCTTTGTCTCTTCACAAATAGAAACCTCTGAATTGTTAGAAAATAGATCGTTTGACGTGCCCATATTCACAGGACGGTCATAATGGATTCTTCAGTTTTCCAATTTCCATTCCCTTTTGTTGAAGCCCGTTGGCGATAGCCACATGGGGGAACGGGGGGGTCAGGATCATTTAAGTGCGTTGTTCGGCAGAGGTTAAGCAACGCCGGGTCACCTTTCAGCAGCCTCCGTTCATAATCATCAATAGTCTCAAAACCTCCATAATAAAATTCGCCTTGTTCCACCGGTACTGACCTTGTTCTTGTTTCTTCACTTTTTAACCTTCTCACCTTGATCATTCCTGCTGGTCACCGCTCTGGAAAGTTTCCTCACTTCAACAGGGAACAACGACCGTGACCGCAGCGCGAGCGCATATGGAACTTTCGACGGAAATTTATCGACAAATTCCGGTCGAGCTATTTGTTATCTGTTAGGTACAACTTCCAATTTTTTCCAAGGATGTCGAGTTTCGAAATGGTTAGATCATGTAAGCTCCAAACGTCCAAATTGCAGACGAACGAGTAGAATGATATGCTATTAATCGCGAACTCATGGTGAAGGCCCATTGGGGCATATGAGGAGCTAGCTCACATTCTTTCACTTCTTCCTCTTCAAGTACGTTTTCTAAACCTTCCTATCCGATGTATCCGAGGTAAGGGGAAGAGGGAGACCTCAGTCCACCCGTTTGGAGTGGACTTAAGTGATCTAACCATTTCGAAACTCACATCCTTGGAAAAAATTGGAAGTTGTACAACAGATAACAATTAGCTCGACCAAATACACCAGTGTTGTGTACCCTACTAGTCACAATAACTGCATTGTTAATATCGACGTTGTTCCCATAAAAGAGAGGCGGAACTACGGAAAAGACACATGTAAGATGAAGTACGAGTAAAAGTCATTGCGAGGAGGCTAAATAAAAGCCTCCTTCAATATCGCGCATAATGAATTGAATGAAATGTTATTGCATTACATCAGGTGTTGGCTAAAAAGAGGGGAGGAAAGGACGCAATTTTTAGGGCGTTGCGAGCCCACACAGGTAAGCAGGGGGTCGGTGAAGTCGTAACTTTTAATGCAAAACCCATTTTCACTCACAGCAGACCCATCGTACTGCAAGTTTTTGGAAACCCAAACTGAGATCGTCACCAATGGCTATCCTGCGATGCATTTACCCGACAATGTACTTCCCCGCCTCTCGACTTTTCCTTTAGTTTTTGCGCTGTTTCGCATTACAGGATGCTCGTAGCTACTTGTTGTGGCTGACGAAGATCCGAGAAGACGGATGAAACCGATACCATAAATGTCAATAAAACAAGTCACTCACAGGCAAGAGTGATTTTTATCGCCCCACCCTTTGCAGGATAGCGATTGGTGACATATTATTAGATAAACAACAAATCTTTTATTTGGAAAACCAAAGATTACCTACAATAAATTAATTCAATTACCATCAGAGGACTTTGAAAAAATAATTATGCTTTCTAATGAATAATTATGGATAATAATGAATGTGGTTGAGGTAGATGTTAACCAAGCACACAGCTTTTGAAGGTGGCAAAATATAATCATATCATCGGCTAAAAGGTAAACTGACCAAGTGAAATTTGGTAATTTTGCCGACTTTTTGGTATTCTGGTCCGTTATTTACTAATCTTCAGGGGAAAACACGTAGGTACAACATTTGAGAGTTTTCAGTGACCAAGTGGCACTTGAGAATATTTACTTGAAGTACTTAGCAGCAAGTAAATTATCATCGAGTGCTACAAAAAACCTTTACCAGCATCGGAAGTCGAGATAAAGGATCTCCTAAAACATTGCTCCACCCACCAGAATACCATTACTAGTACATATAAATAGATACTATCCGTTGAGAAAGGAAGTAGATACTATCCTCCGGGGAAAAGGAAGTAGAAGAAGATGCTGACTTCAATGGGTCCCTCTCATCATTTCCATTTGGTTTTGAAAGCTTTTGTGACATTATTATTTTATTCGCTGGGTCTAATAAACTTGATTTCATTCTATTTAAAATTTTTAAAAATACCTATAAAAGACAAGAATTTTCTATTTTAATACGTTTTTTAATTGAAACTACTAACTGCTAAAAACATGGAATCAGATAAAAAATACGAAGTGTATATGGAAGCTGCTCGAATTGTCATAACGTATAATAATACAGCATATCATAATAAAACGTATAAGTATAATAAGTCCATCCAACTACGAGTTGCTTCGCAGTAAAATATTACCTCTACGCCAGTATTTCATCGTTCGACCAACTGTTGGCAATGCTTATGATTCGAGGGATTTCCCACACACCTCTTCGATCCAGTCGAAGAAAACCAAAGGGGTGAACGGGAAAAAAGCTTTGTTCAAGAGGAGGTTCCCACAAGAATTGAGAGGTTCACAATAGATAGGACTCGCGAAGTGGGATCTCTAGCGCTACCACTGGCTCACTGCTCTCGAGGTGCAACGACCGCGACGCTGCGCGTCCTATGAATGGATTTTTCCTGCAGAATAACCCAAACCGTGCACCGAAGAATACTCGTGAAATTTTTGAACGAGTGATGCAACTGTTCATAATAATAAGATTTGGGGGATGGATGGCTTTTAGACACGAGTGGGCACATGTTGTGAGGGCACATTTAGCGGACATCTGCAGAGACGACCGGGGATCGGTAACACCAAAACACCGTAAAATCATCAGCGAGGCACGAAACTTATCGTTCTTACAATGCAACGTGAGGGATACGCATGGATTATAAATGTCAAGTTCGGTTCAATCCATCAACTCGCGACTACAATTATAGTTTAGCCATATTAACGGCAACAAAAACAACGCGTAACGTCAGACCGACCAACATACGTATAACAAAGTATAGTTAAATAGCGTTACTCTTCCATCATCCTTGAATTCGTCCAGTCATGCGGACATCTCTATTAAGTATTCGAAATTAAGGGCTTCTCGCAAGAACTGAGAAGAGGTACACTCACAGACGCTATAAAGAACTATCGGTTTTAGATGAGACACAGCAACCAGCGGAGACGTACGGTCACCATGGTTAGGCTTATTATCTGCGACCTGGGATTTATCACATGTGAGCCTCCCAAGAGCATAAAATCCTTGCAAGCAACATTGACGATATAGTCCCGGCCTACGAAAATAGAATTAGAGCGGAAGATAGGATGCAATTATGAATCTACAGCAACAATAGCGACGTATTTAAACAACAAAGTCGGTAACAACATAGGCTTTCTGGACGGGGCAGCTCCATATGTGGGGATCAGTCTAGCGGTGGAGGTGGAACGGCTTCCAAGTTTTGCCTGAACCTAAGAATAGGTCAAATTACGTACACGGTAGACCAAACAGTGAATTGTACAGAGTGTAATTTATGTATGTTCCTGAGACTCTGGTCACCTATTGTACGAATGTCCCATAACATTAGGTAACAACTTTGATGCGCAAAATAATTGTATAGAAAACCTAGTGAATCTTTTCACAAAAGTTGTCTACAACTGAAGCTCTTGAAATGAGAGAATTTGTACATGGAGTGTACGTGTGAAATGGGAACATGTTGTATTTTGTACTGCTTATATTTATTGTACTTTTATAATGATTTAATTTTTGGGTCCTATAGTGCAGCATTCTTGAACCGATTTTTGAAATTGTGAATTGCTAATTTAGAAACTGAATGTTAAAAAAGTTAAAACTGATCGATTCAAATTTTTGTTTATATATTTATAATATCATATGTCTGTTTACACATATTATGAGCTACTCGACATTTTCGGGGGGGGGGGGGGGGGGGGGGAATCCAACATTATTGTGTTTTACGGTCAGTTTGATCGAGCACAGGACAGTGTACAAAGAAAGGAAACTCTAGCAAGCAGCTGCGCAGCATGTCATGTCATCTTCAGGCTCAGCAACAAAAATCTATCAACAACGAAGTTCCTTGAAAGCTGTTGACTAGTAGATTTGATTACGTGAGGTTGAATATGACGATGACTGGAGGAGAGAAAAGAAAGCGCAGTTGATAACTGACATTGACCATGGCGACTTGTATTTTTCTATGGAAACATGTTGGACAGAAGAACTTGTTTATTGATGTTTATAGGTTTTTTAAATGAGGATAATACTGCACAATTTTTTATTGACTCTTTCTAAACAGGAATAATTCTGTCTTCAGATTTATTCTGTTTCAAGATTTAGACATCAAACAAATATATCTGAATTAAGGGGATGTAGTACTGCAGTGCCTATAATCAATTTTTTGCTTTTTAACACTTCACAAGGCGTGAAGCATCACTCCATTCTTTGAATCGCTTGCAAGAAAGAACTTCTCTCCATCCACTGTGTTTCTCTGCTCAACCAAACTGACTATAAACACAAAGTAAATAGAGGAAATCGTTGTTGTATTTATTTGGCGAATTTCATGCCACTATGGAATCTCATACAATCTATTATTGCTAGTTACCTACGTCTTAACTCGGCCATGTGGGTCCAGATAAAACACTATAACGATAACCATCTACTACAATAACCAATGAGGCTGAGGACATGATTACTCACTACCAATTTGAAAGTTATAACTGGAAGGGGTCGATAGAACATCCCTGTTTAGTGAGAAGGAAATACATAATAGGTAGATATGTTTTATATCCTGTGAAACTGAAGTTTTCAAATCTCGAGGAGGAATGAAGTAAATAATTATCCTGCGACGGAAGGACGGCAGGAATATGGGACATACGCTTGTCTGTCTCTTATTGCACCCTGGCCCAAGAATCTTGTCAACAGATCCAAAGCAGTCAAAAAAACCATAATTGTAACAGTAAAGTGCCACAATACACCCGTAACAGTCTCAATAGATTGCTAAGCTGACGGCTGCGGTCAGTCGAGGTAGAAAACGAAAGAAGGCGAGCGAAGGAGGCAGGAAGTACAACGACCTCACTACCACGGAATCTCTTGCTCGTTTTTCATAGGATGTAAGGTAGGTAGGTAACACAGTGAGAGGCGGAGCGGGGTGGAGGCCGTTTTTACTGTCAGATCCACCACAGGTGACGCCGTAGAGGAGCTAATATGAGACGAGATACGGTTTTTTAACACCATTTAACGGGGTATGCCTCTCTTGGCGTTAGCCTCTAATTTGTTGAGCGCGTTATGAAGGAACCGAATGAAGCGGAGTACAAGAACGTACACCTGAACCGTGACAGGTGATATTCGAAAAGCTGAACTTCCTGGACCCAATTTTTTTTCATGACTCGCTATTTAACGCTAACCTTCATAAGTAGTCTTACAACATGTGCGCTACAAGTTCCGCAAGTGGGATTTTGCAACATTATGAGTACCAAACCTACCACACGACTGATACCAAAATGCGCTGACATTTCGATATTCCCACACGTATCTACGTATCTACACGTATCTATACACTACGTATTCACCTATTTACATACGCAGTATCATTCACTAACAATTATTAATATTGAGGTATTGGGAACTAATAGCACACATACTGATGGATAAACTCAACAACTGTAGAAGCAGGGAGAAATCAAAATACCGTAACTGTACTTGTTGGAAGTTACATCGACATGCACTTCGATTACGTAGTAGGCAGTTACACTGCTCGAGCAGGTAGACAACTACTGTCGAACAACCCAACGCAGGTGCTAGGCTTACCGAATAGTACGGGCACCTGCCTACGTAGTAGCCAAGGTATTAGATGTACTGATACATGGAAGAAACTTCTATCTACATTTTTTAGAGACCAGACAAATCTCCTCGCCTCCTATTTACATCGGTACTGCGAAAGTGGAAAATACTTTTGCGCTTGGGATGGTTACGACATGACACTGAGATTTCTTACAGCGAAGGGACTTAGATCTCTATAATAAGATAATGTTGGAACAAACTTGCCACCATAGGTGTTCAAAAATCTGACCTAGGTACATTTCGAACTCCAGGTTTGATTGATAACCACCGAAGGCGTAACCAGTAATTTTCAGGGGGGTGGTAAGGATGTGGAATTTGGCAGCATGAGATGTGGTGTGATGTGTGATAAACTGAGATCTTTCCCACGCGTGGTGAACGATTTTTGTGGGGTCACAACAAACGGAGTTACATTTCCCTAGCTCCGGATTGGTTGTGTGTGAAAATCATTGGAAAATGAGCGTGAAGAAATTTCATCACCATATTTCATGTCGTTAGGTCATCGCAAAAGCATTTCCATGCTAAAATCTCAAAAATTCCTATTGATTGGAATTATTTGGTACAATTTGTGTGAATGATCAAGTGATTTAACTCCTTGTTTTTCTGTTACAGGTAAGAATGAGTAAGCAGAAAATCTGAAGGTAAATTGACTGGAAATAGAAGAGAAACGTTAAGTAAGACATTCACAACTATTTACAGCGCAATACACACATGATAATGCGTATAAGCCGGGCATAACGATAGTGGAACATGCAGCAATTAATACGTGGATGCGACTGTAGACAGATCATTTTTATTTTTCCGATCGTATTGAGGGGTAAATGACATACCTGAAGGTTAGACAGGGAATATAGTATATGCTATACCTACAGATTCTGCAACTACAGATTCTGCATTAATGGTATTTTTCTGAGGTGGCGTCAACTATAATTAAATATCATTTTTGATAACCATAATCATTGAGTAGATGTATTTGTTAAGAATTTTGCGGCTGTGGAGACTTGCATCAGATTCTAGTTAAGTGGTTAAGAAGCGAGTTTCCGCCGGACACGGGATGACAATCCGTCATCGAAGCGTCCTGTTGACTCATCGCAAGCTAGATATCTAACGTGATTTTGACATGCTAACATGGCAATCGTGGGAAATAGGTGGTTGTCAAGTGGGCAAGGTGGGTACTATCATTCCAGTGGGGCCTGAGAACCTAACGTTTTATTTCGTCTTCGTATTCAATTTCATCAGATCTCCCGATAATATCTGGGGTGTAAATCTGAAGCTGAAGCAAGGGTGTGCTCTACTGTATATCGCGTACATAAAGGCCAATTCGAAATTCGGACGCTTCTACATGAAGGTACATTATTTGTACACGTATTGAAGAAGATGACTTCACATTCTTTTACACTTACTCATAGCGGTTTTTCACAGACTTGCCAAATTTCTCCGCGTATTCATGATCCTATTGTAAACATTGAGGGATACTATGCTTCCTCACTAATGGAAAGTAGGGAAGCCTTGGATTCGTGACTGAGTTTAAAAAAATCGATGTACTCCAAAATAAAAATGGCCACTATCATTTTGCGTTTCAGACATCAAGAAACATTTATGGTTCCGTGTCTGTCTGTCTGTGGTCAATTCCTTGTAACGCCGACAACTACCCGAAATAGTGGTCGAAATACGCTAAAATTTTGAGGCTACACGCGGGTTGGATGGCAGATACACATCAAAATCATTGGAAAAGTACAGTAACTTTCGTCTGCGCATGCGCAAACGTGAAATACTTGAAACGCCCATAACTACCTTAAATATCGTTGAAATGAGTTCAAACTTGGAGGGTTGATCAGGGATAAATCGTTTGATAGTTCCATATGAATTTCATTTGAATCTTACTGTAACTTTTGTCTGCGCATGCGCGAACATGAAATGTTGACTATTTTCTTTTAACGCTTCTAACTACGCGAAAAATGGTAGTAGAGAGCTGAACCTACACAACTAATCCAACTAATTCTGTTAGTCCATGTGACCTAAGTCGTTTAGTCATTAACCCATGCATGGATACCCCACCTGTCTACTGAATGAACCTACCCAACTACCTATTCTATCGTTCATGTGATTCAAGTGGGGAACCTATACTGCCTACTCGAATTGGCAGAATTGTTTACTATCGTGCAGGAATATAAAACTAATCAATTATAAAGTTATTTACAAAATGACTACGTCCCGCTGGGTAAAATGCGGTCTTCAATCGGCGGCTCAGTTTATCTCAACTCGAGTGCGTGCAACTTAATCGCAACAGACTAACATTTCCAACGTGCGTATCTCAGATCATGCACTTGCTTGGTTGCGTGCTAGGAAGATACTCATCTGAGATGCAGCTTATATATTATTTGCTGGTGGCATAAGCAGGATATTAATCAAGGCTAACATCACTTCAATACACATCAAACGTCCGTGTACATACCCGATTTCCCGTTGGACAGTCCGAACCACCGAGCGGACCCTTGTAAAACAGTGATATATGACCGGGACATGAAGGTACCTAGAAGAAATGGCTGCTCAAACAGGGTCTGGTTGGAACTGTGTGCCTGGTATGACATATGACATGTGAGGCACTTTTCCCAAACGTGGCAATGAGTGGCATTCGATCTTCAACTGAGCTACATTTTAATAACCTTAGTAACCAGCGTTTTCATAATTCTAAATTATTCTGTTATACTTTCTACTACAACGCTTTTAGTAAATTATCATCAAACGCGATATTATAAGTTCAACAGATCGTTCAATTTCGAGCAGGCGCGTTCTTTTATGTCATTTGCAGTCAGCTGCCCTTCCCTTCAAAAAGATGATTCCGCTGAATCCACAGCACTACGGGTGGTGTAACTATCACCGAAGGTCGCAGTCTATGACAATAATAAATCACCCGGTCATAGAGATATATAACCGGACCACGTAGGTATCTAGAAGAAATGGCTGCTCAAACTGTAGGGTCCGGTTGGAACTGTGTGCCTGGTATATGACATGTCAGGCACTTTTCCCAAACGTGGCAATGAGCGACATTTTAATAACTTTCAGCGTTTTCATAATTTTAAATTATTCTGTTACAGGAGGAATTTATATTACAACGCTTTTAATAAATTACCGTCAAACGTGATACATAAGTTCAACAGATCGTTCAATTCCGAGCAGGCGCGTTCTTTGAAGTCATTTTTAGTCGGTTGCTCTTATCTTCAAAACGATGATTCCGTTGAATCCACAGCACTACGGGTGGTTCAACTGATATCACCGAAGGTCGCATTCTACGACACAGCTGAAGGAATCGAAGACAAAACGTGCGAGGGTCGTCAAAAGACGCCGGAGATATTCAAGCCGAAAGAGCGGCGGCGACGAGCCAACAGGTCCTCGTCACGGTCAGTTTGCCCGCTCTTTCTCCCATTCCGTGACTTTCGTCTGAACCCCCTCTCACCCACCAACACCATCCTCCGTCTCGCCTCATCATTTCAAAGGCATCTCCAAACATCCTCCCGGTCGATGAACACGTCCAAGTGGGGATCCACCTGACATTCACCTCGATACTTCCACCTAACTACTCTCATATCCACGCTCGTCCGATCACCTTTCCCTCATAATTTTGCCTTTCGCGTAATTTTCTTTTCCACACATCGCTACGCCTCACGAACAAGCCACTTCTGTCGGAATCCGAGTAGGTACATTAGGTTACTGTATTGAGGGCCAACGCCCTACAGTTTTTCACTCTTCAGCTTTGGTTCCCATTTTGTTCAGTTTACGATTCAAACCGTACGAGCCTCCACAAACTAAATCACTCGTGAATATCGTGGAAACCCATTTCAAAGAAAAACGGAATTACTGTAAAATTGTTTATTTCAACTAATACACGAAAAACTCGAAAAATACACTGTTATACCGGTTTTGGTGATCAAACCATCGTCAGTAACAAAAAACAACTGGAGGCACACGATAAAAGTGGTGTTTACAAATTAAAGTGTTCTTTTGGACCTAACTACTGTGGTCAAACAGGTAGGAAGTTTAGAGAAAGAATAAAGGAACATGAAAAAGATTTCAGGGATAATAAGGGTGATTCGGCCTTTGCACGTCACTTGAATGAATCCAGTCATAGCTTCAATTTTGATCTTACAGACAGACAGTTTGTTGAATATCTTCATTTCTGTCCAAAAGGGAGCATGTTGATACTTGAAAAATTCGAAATTATTAAGAGTGATAGGTAGAGTAAATCTTTGAATGATGTAATTCCTTTAAGTTCTTCTCCATTATTGCGTTCATTTCTGTAACAGCTTGGTTACTCCCCTCCCCTTTTCATCCCTACCTTCCTTTCACTTTTTGGCATTCACTTCCAGGGCCAATCAGAATCGAAACCCCTTCCTTTGTTCCCTTCACCATTCTTCTTCACAGCCAATCCCAATCGGCCAATTTTCACGTTTGGGACTATTTATAAGGTCACCTCTCCAATGTGCCTCCAGTTAGTTTGTTACTGACGATGGTTTTATCAACGAAACCGGCATTACACTGTATTTTTCGCGCTTTTTCGTGCACTAGTGGAAATAAACTTTTCAATAACTACATTTTTCTTTTTCTTCGAGCCTCCAATATAACTACCGCGCTAATGCAGTTGCTTCGCTGTCCACGAATATTTTGCGCGATTAACAGTGAGGGTTCGTATGAAAGTGACATGACAACAACGTGGAAAATTCCTTAATTTATACTTGAACATTTACCGGTTCAGGGTTGAACAGGGTACCGGTTTAGTACTCAGGTACGGTAGTTGAGGGAACCAGTTTAGTTTACGTTCTGAATGTTGAGTACATAGGTATAATTTTCTACTTTCCCATGTTTCATGTTTCGAACATGTTTCGTTCTTTATCGGTTTGACGAACGGTTCATCATTAATATATGTATTCGGAATCGGTAGCGCGATTATCCGCGACCACGTTCAAATAACATGCAATTAAAAAAAAAATGAAAAACACCAATACTTGAAGAAAACTCCCCTATGAGTGAGTAGCCAGTTTTTCATCCTGACATGCGAGGGTAGCCAAATTCGAGTTCCCCGCCCTACCACTGATTTTTTCACAAGACAATTTCCATGGCAGCCTCCCACAATATACGCCTCACTTCCGACTACCTTACAATCAGATCAGTCGACTAAATCCTTCAAAAAA